>CM062819.1:38514127-39200377 GCA_031772625.1 Pinus tabuliformis
GTCGATAGAAAAGGATCTACCACTAATGACTGCAAACCCCAAGGTACTGCCAAATGGACTCTAGACCTTTTCCCTAGAGTAATGAGTCGAAGTCGATGGGGAAAGATCTGCTAGAAGGAAGGCATTAAGGCATCCTTCATCAATCTAGTGCGAGTGTAACCCGTAGGCCAATAATGTGGAAGGAATTGGATGAAAAAGATGTAGTAACCCGAACAAAGTACGTTTCCGGCGTACACAAGATGTGGCTAGCACACGACAGAAACCCTCTGAACCAACCAATAATGAAAGCTGACACAGAGGCGAGGTATCCACCAATAGGGTCAAATGGAAACCAAGGTATTGCACGAATCCCAATGTGTGATAATGTAAGCTGATGTCGACCACAAGGGAAACCACTCAGTCAAAGACCCATGATACTAATCGATGTTGAGCACAAGATGACCTATCAATAATGAAAATAGGGCCAGGGTGCAGCTCTAGGCCTGTCCTCAGAGCAAGATGTCATCGTCGATAAGGACAAGATCTGCTAGCAAGAAGTCAATGGGGACCTTCTCAAACCGGCACGAGTAAAGGACCAATATAGCTGATGTGATGATAGACATGATACTGACAACCAGGGATGGGCGACTGAAAAATGAGTCAAGAGACACCGTAGAGAGGCCGACTCAGGCTAACTTCCCTTGAACAAAAGCACGACTCAATGTGACTATGTGGCAGCATATGATGACTCTGTATAAGTTCGTCATGTAGGAGGCATGAACAAAACCTCCATATGATTGGAAGAGATAACCATTCGGGGGAGCACTGACTCAATAACAAGGTTGAGGCGTACCTAAGTCAAACTAAATCCCGCCCAAACAAAGGAGACTTTGTGTTTTGAGTGCTTTGTTCAAGGGCGACACAACTGACTCTAGTTGCCAACAATAAATGGAAACATTGTCCCGTTCCCGCTCTTTTTGCGAATATATAATTTTTTTGTCTTTTTCTTTTAAGATGGAAAAAGAATAAAAGAATGCTATAGTATAGTGGAAAGAACGAGTGTCGGTGAAGCAGATGACCTAGTTCCTGGGATTGGAACATTCCTATGCTCAATGCAGGGAGGTGAAAACTAGTCAATGACACTCAAAGGTATGTTCCTACCACGGGTCAAGGTGTGTCAAGTTGCAGAAGTTAAAGGTATGCAAGTTTGATTTTACAGTCATCGTGGTCAAAAGTTGGCTTAAAAACGAGTCCAAGTGAAGCCGGTTCAAGGCCAAAAGGTGCAAATAGCCAAAATGCAATGTAGTAGTACAACTCAACACAAAGGAGCCTCTAGGGTATAAGGCCAGAACGAAGTGAGGACAGAAAGAGGAATGAGTCTTCATCGCATAAGTCATGGCGGGACTACAGAGGACTCCCGAGCCTAGGGACGAAAAATCAGCATGAGTGCCAAGTGACAACAAGGTACTAACTAGGGCTCTACCATACAAGTCATGATACTTCTAAGCAATGAGAAGGTTCCGCACCATAACTTGCTGGGGTCGATCCTAAGGCCAAATGGGAAAGGAAACTGGTAAGTGCACAATGCAGGCGGAAAAAACCTAACCTATATGCCAGTTTCGAGAACCAATACCTGTCAGAACGGACCAACCATAAAATTCCAAAGGACAAATCTTCCAAGTTCTATAAACATAAATAGGAACACTAGACAAGAAGTCCCACATATAAACTTCATATAAAATCTTGTGTTATAGAAGACAAAACTTGAAAATGCGTACCTTATATATACAATATGGTATAGGGAACCACGCAACCTTGCGGCTTACGCATAATGGTTCTTCTGAACAAACCCCTTGCAGGGCTCAAGCCAAGGACTCCTTTGGTAGTCAAAACTGATGGTTTCAAAGAGTTCCTCCTGTGAAGGCAAAGCAAGTTCTAAGAAATCATGAGAACTACAAGGATCAAAAGAGGGAATTAAGGGGTCCTATGTCCCTATAGGAAGAATCTCTCGGTCAACTGCCAGGACCAAGTCCTAAGAAGGAGAATAATAAGTCAAAGGATCCTTCCCAGAAGCGTTTGAACACTAAGGATTCAATGCCACATAATTGACCCGTGGCGGGGTAGAGTCTACTTGAACACTTGGAACAAACCAAGGGGTATTCTGTAGTAAAGTCGAATTAGGCTAGTAATTATCAGATGCAAGCTGATCAATAGTGACAATATTCTCGTTATGAGGAAAGCACATTACTCGAAAGAGTGAAGACACCACAGCATTCATAGCATAGTCATAATCACACCCAAGTAGCATATTAAAGTCTAAAGGGCTATCAACCACCATCATATTGATTAAGATAGTCTTCCCACCTAAAGTGATAGGCAATTGAGGAATAACACCCATAGATTCACCAGGTCTTCTATCATAGGCTAACAACTGACTCTGAGATGTCAACAACTTTGGGGAACCAAAGCTTTCCAAGTCAAAGAGGATATAATACCTGCATAGGATCCTTCATCCGCCATACATCGATAGACATTTGTGGAATTAACCCTGACCTTTATTTGGAAAGGTGCAGCAGAAGGAAGACGAGGCTCAACAAGACTATCCCAATCAAAGGAAACACTCTTAGAACTTGGAGGGGGAACATTCGAAGAAACCGGAATGCCCCCTATACTATAAGACTCTGTACTAGAAATCAAACAGATTCTTTTGTTAGGCACTTCACCCCCCAAAAGAAGAGTGTAATCAGCCAGTGATTGCACTAGCGCAACCGCATTATCAACCAATGGTTGATGGGATTGATGAGAAACCATATCAGATCTAGGAGTAGAAGTACTTTCAGACTCGGAACATACCCTTTGTACCTCTGGAATATCAGGGCATAAATGAGTAAGATGGTCTCCCTTGCATATCTTACAAGGGAACTTAGGTTTAAAACTTCTACGTCCAGGTTTCTTATCAACCTCCATTCAGCCAACATGACTAGCAGTGGTTTGCGGAGAGTCCTAAACATGACTTACAGATGATCCTGACTCTTTGCTAGTATGACTTGCAGTGACTAGACTTGTGCCCCCAACATGACTAGCAGCGGTTGAAGGCCCATCTCCAACATGACTAGCAGAGGTTGAAGATGAAGTGCTAGTATGACTTGCAGTGACTAGACTTGTGCCCCCAGCATGACTAGCAGCGGCTGAAGGCTCATCTCCAACATGACTAGCAGAGGTTAAAGATGAAGGGATAGAATTATTCTTCTTCTTTGACTTCCTCTTTCTCCTCTTTTTAAATTTCTCGTTACAAGAATGAGGAGAAGAAGGAATCCCAGATTTCTCTTTGAAAGAAGATGAAAAATTAGCACCCATGTGATGCCCTTGAAATAAAGCATTCAACTAAGAAGCTTCAAGAGCATTTGGAATATTTGGAGTGGACCACAGCCAAACGGGTAGTCCAACATTCAACCCAGGAATATTCAAAGTGGCCATCAAGGGAGTACCAATGTTTCCAAAGAAAGGACAAGCACATGGATAGCCTTTTGGGAGGGTACCTTGGTTGGTTTCCACAGGAATATTGGCCATATCTAACTGATTCTCAGACCCTTCCCTTACGGGAATGTAGAAATAACTTTTCAAGGAATATAGATAGGCAATCAAAACCTTTGCCCTTGAGGAGGCAACTCTACAACTTCTGAAAGAACGACCAAAAGCCTTTCAAGATCAACAGAGTGGTAAGCCAGTCACTCAGAACATAAAGTCCAAACGTGACTAGACAAAAATACCTAAAGCCAACTATATACAAGGAGCAAAGAGCACTCACTACAAAGTCCCTAAAATATATCAGCCAGTCAAATAACTTCCAAGTATTTCCGCTCCGGGTGATTAGGACTGGACACCAAAATACAAGAAATTGAAGTAAGGGGCCTTCCGAAGATAGTTGGGATAATGACGGCCCAGTCCTACCAGCGAAGGTAACATAGGAAGTTACGCTGACCTCCTAACAACAACCTGCGCCGGTGCAAGCCCCCAAGCTTCACAAGGGTGCCCTCTAGTAGTACTGTTGAGAGTGATACAATGTCGACCTCAGGTGCCATGGGATTCCCCTCTACAACCACCTATGTAGATCCCTAGGAGTAACAACTAAGGCTACCAACTCGTGTCAGAAGCCAGGTGGAACAGTCTTGAGGTTAGATCCGACAAGTAGGAGAGGCAGTATCTCTCTTCCCTGTCTTCAAAAATCCTCGTGTTTAACTCCCAGATCTGGAGATTTCCTAGTCTCCCTAACGCTATTGGATTTTCACTCACTATTTAGACTCCTATGTTTGACAGTTTAAATAGCCTTGGAGAGTTATCTCTCCGCTCACCTAATCCAACGCCCTAAAATATCCTAAAACATGTTGGTGTGTCTAACTTGACAATTATAAAAATTTCTAGTATATTTTAATAAGCACTTGTTTTTAAATGGGTTTTTCTTTAAGTCAAGGGATAAGCGGAAGTGAAACTAATGGTGTTTTGACGCAAAAGAAATTAATAAAAACCAAACTACATGCAAATGCACTTGTTTTCATTTTTTGATGAAAGAAATTTCTACTAGGTTCAGAGGAACTTCAAAGAAAGCAACAAATTTTTCTTTTCTTTTCTTTTACTCACACTTCACACTCACAAAAGTTAACAAAACTATGGATGTCCTAAAAATATGTGCAAATTTATCCTAATGCAATGAGTACATGCTGATGCAAGACTTAAGACTACTCTAAATCAAGAAATCAAAGTTACTTGTTTATCAATTTTTAATTTGCCACTTAAAACATTTAGATAGAATATGAGTTATTATCGTTCATTTCGTCTAAACACTAAAAACAAGTTTCAAGACAAACAAAAATGCACTTTCATTCACTAAAAGGAAACTAAATCAAAACAAAGTTCAAGAAATCAAAACCAAGTTTTTCAAAAAGTTTTCTTCAAAAGCAAAAGAAAAAATGTCTTTCAAAAGTTCTCTCAACAAGACTGAAACTTTATGATTGAAAAATCAGCAACAAACACTTTGCAAGCTAACAACACAAAATGGATGAAAACTCAACAACAAAAATGTGTTTCGAGATGCTCTTAACAACCAAAAGCAGCAATGAGAGCTTTGGCAACAAAGACCAAAATATCAAAAAGACAATTTTCAAGAAAGTGTCAATCAACAACTTTCGAAAAACAAGATGGTCACAAAAATGTAGTTTTGACAAGCAAACACAAAAGATCATCGAGACAAGATTTGGCACAAAGATTGAGATCAATCTTTCTGACTTGAAGGATCAGAGCAGCCAAGATTCCTAGCAAGAAATCTTACGTGCTTAAACAAAAACGATGACGCTTGCAAAAGAACAAAAACAAGACCAACATTTCTCACAATCAGAGAGAATTTGAAATCAAATACTTGCTGTAAAACTAAAAACTGACACAAAAAAGTAATTGTTCAGGATTGAACCAGACCAGCAGACAGACCTTCAGAAACAAAAAGATTTGAAAAATCTTGAAAACTACAAGATATACGCGACTGTATTGATGTACAATTGTGTGTATACACGACTGAGCCTAAGGAAACCTGCGTATACACCGGTTAACTTAAGGAAACATGCGTATATACGCTTCTGTAAATAAGAAAAACAGTGTATATAAAAGATTTCAAGAAAAAATAAAAAACAGTCTGAAGAAACTGACCAAACTTATAATTCAATTTCCTACAGGAACAGACTACACAGTACCAAAAAGCAAACTGATAGTTGAGCCCTGATTGGCTTGAATAAACCCAAACTAGGAACAACAATACTGTTGTCCCCAGCGGAGTCGCTAATTCTAGCAAGGGATAAATTCCCCTAGGGTCTTGGGTTGATACCCTAGCAGATCAAAGGTTGTCTATACAGAGAAACACACATTCCATACAGCCATAATGCTAATATAAGCAAACTAAACGATAAGGGGCATACCTGGGGGTCCTTCGTTTGGGAAGATCCTACCAGGGTCCAAACCCTCTTGGAGTTCCTTTTGCTCCTTCAACCTGCAAAACAATCAATTCAAGAAAGTACAGAAGTATATGGACTAAACATCATAAAGAAATCATCTTCATAATATATTGAAAGGTAGTTAGTTATGCAATTAAACAACCATTCATATATGAATCATAACACGGATATCATAAACATGAAGAAGATTTATATCAGAAACAAAGACAAGTGTTTCTTTTATTATAGACAAATAAAGTACAGAAAGGATTAATTTCACCTGATTTGTCCTTTCGCAGGCTCCAAGCGAAACCATCCTCCGGATTCGTCCAGTGTCAAACCTTTAACAAACTCCTTCCATGACTTACTCCATGATATCTTAAGTAGTAGATAAACATCATCACACAAGGAAACAAGGGTTTCCCGTAAATGGGGGAAGTGCAGGAGGCACTAGGATCTTCAAACTTGGTCAGGGAAATCTCAGCATAGTAACCTTTCTCTCTCTTCTCTCCTCCTTTAGGCCTTCCCATTGAAGCCTTTTTATACTTCTCCCAAAGTAGTTTTTTAGTTGGGAATTCGTTGGGAACAGTTGGTTCACGGGCACTAATAGGTAATCAGCAGGTAAAACCCGCGATCTCCGCCCTAAATTAAGAAGATTTATTTTTTTAAGTGTTTTAAGACATATACACGGGTTGGGTATACACAAACTCGTGTACACACGCGTTTAGCTCAGGGCAATGTCACGTATAGGGAATAAAACACTGTTTTTAAATTTTGGACCAGGTCTGGAAGGAGGGGTTCCCCTAGGCCATGAGTGCAGCATCACAAACCTCAAGAGTGGGATTTGGAGCTATAACAATTTGGTTAATCTTCATTTTCAAGTACTAAAGATCATCATTATAGATCGCACAAGTAAATTCTTGGGTAATATATAGATAGGTTATACATATATGTGTTTTAGTTGAAAACCACCCCATCTATCACTTAGTTATATCAATCAAACACCCTATCCATCCTATCACATTTTGATTGGGAAACTAGTCCCATTATATCTAGTCAGAGCCACTAATCCAAACGAAAAAGGGACGGAAATCACGTGCCCGACCGGGTGGTTTTCCCCCATGTTGTTGCAGCGGTTTTCGAGCTTCAACATTTTGGTGCTAGAAGGAGGGCCAAGACTATGAATGGAAAAGAGAACTCAATATAAATTAACAAGCCATTCCAAGAGTCACTCCCCCTCAAGATCACCTCCAACTTCTAGATCCTCATCTAAAACTCATATTTCTAGATCAGAAGTTGAGTGGTCGCTCCCAAAATCTCCTAGTACTATTCCTAAAGTAGCTTCTTCAGATTATAATCATGAATCGCTTGAGGTTCAGACTTTAATAAATAAATTAGAGGAAATCTCTATTTCAATAAAAAATCATGTCCCATCTGAAGCATCTGAAGGAAGTATCACTTCGGTTTTACAGCCCACTCAGATTCTAACCCGTTTTCAAAGTGAGAAACTTGGAGTTCCTCCATTTGAATTCCCTCTTCTTTCTTTCAGAAAGAAAAATAAGAAATCTTAGTCATATACAACAACTTGTGAGGTTTTATCAAAATCCCCACCGCAAACACCTTCACTCCCTCCATTCATTCTCGCTTCTTCTTCTCAAAGTACTGGTGTTAGCTCATCAAACCCTAGCACTCAACTTGCCTCCTCTTCCACTCAAACTCCATCAACATCCACTTCCCCTCAAACTCCAATAATGGCAGGACAACAACCAGAACCACAAGTCAAACCATGGCTAATCCTGGTGTTGTACAAATGGCACCTCCCCTTCATGACCTACCTAAGCATCCTGAAAAATGGCTACCAAAATTCAATCCTGATGATGGATTTCCTACTGAGGAACATCTCCATAATTATATGTTAGTTATCAATCTTAATGGAGTAGTTGAAGAAGATTGTGTAGTAAGATTATTTCCCAACACCCTCCAAGGATTAGCAGGTTCATGGTATTTTTCATTACCACCGGGATCTATTACTAATCGGGACATGTTTGAAGAGAAATTTCTAGCCAAATTTGGTGATGATCGTACAATCGCATCTCTTATCAATGATCTTTCTAATTTAAAAGCTAAATCAGGTGAAAACATCAAAGACTTCAATTCCAGGTTCAATAAACTACTAAACAAAATACTAGCAGCATCAAGCCCTAGTGTCGATGTCCAAATCGAGTGGTATATTTCCTCTCTTCCTTCCACTATAGCAATTTTTGTAGATAGATCTAATAAGGCTACTCTGGTAGAAAATATGAAGGAAGTCATGTCTGTAGAGAAGAGAATAGTTGCATTAGAAAATAAAACAGCTCAGGAATATATAAAAACAAAAAAGGTTTCATTTAAGGATGAACCAAAGAAAAAAGGCCCTAAATATCCTTTTGATCTTGAAGGTCTACAAAAAGTCCTAAAAACCATTCCAAATGAAATGGTAGAGATTAAGAAACAAGTAGTTGAATACTCTTCTAAAAAACCTTTTAGATCCTTCAAGAGGAATTGGACTTCTAATCCTCAACCACAAAACATAATATCCAATGTTGAATCTGACTTGGAGGAAGAGGAAGAAGAAATTGCATTAACTGATGAAGAGATTAAAGATGAAGAATTGGTTGAAGTACATGGAATGTGGGATTTCATCCTCCCTATTTCCGATAATGAAGAAGAGAAAGAATCTCTACCTGTTAGCACCATGAGTAAGGGCCCAACTGATATAACATAATCAAATCAAAAGCAAAAAGCCTCAGCCCCTGCTACCAAAGAAAAGGTGGCTAGTAAAAAGTCTTCGCCCAAAACTTCTCAACCAACTCCATCCTCATCTAATCCTCCATCTTCATCTAAAACCTTGGTAGTTACTGATACCATGGAATATAACATAGTGGAGGACATGAAGAAAACCAAAGCCAGTGTCTCTCTTCATGAGCTCGGTAAGCTTAAACATCAACATGAATTATTGTTGAAAGAATTCAAAGCAGTTCTTGCTTCTCCTCTTCCCGTTGTTGTCATATCCCAAGCTGCCAGAGGAATGGGTAAACCCCCTAATGATTCATCAAATAAGGTTGATCCCACTAATGTTATCTTAATTGGTGACAGATCCAATTCACATACTCCCCCTTTCCTCTTTACTTATGAAATATTCAATAAAAATTTGCACAGTTTCTTAATAGACTCAGGGGCCTCTTCAAACATAATGTCAATAATAGTATGTTCTAAATTAAATTTTTCACCCCAAAAGTTTGTTTTTCATATTGTGCAACTTGATAGGACAAAATTTGAGGTCTTAGGAGAAATGAACTCGATCACCATTAGACTCTCTTCTAATCCAAAAGTTTGTCAAGTAATTGACATATTAGTTGTTGATATACCTGAGTTTTATGGTTTAACTCTAAGTAGAGATTGGTTTGAAAATCTCCATGGTTATTTTGCAACAGATTGGTCTCACATGTTGCTCCCTTACAATGGAAAACCCAACCAAATCAGAATTGACCGAGAAAATCATTTAAAGCACATAGTGACTGATTTTGAAGGTGAGAATGAGCCAGTACCTTTCAACAATAATATCATTGGAAATTATTCTACTGGGTCGTTTTTAGGGAATTTCAACACACAAAAGTGTCCTTTTTTGGACAACTTTGTTACTTCCTAGATTGAGAAATTTTCTCAAACAGATTCTTCCATATGTATAAATCTTGTAGATAAACCATTAGTTAAAACTTTGTTTTGGACATTATATTTTGATGGATCTAAATCCAACAATGGTGCAGGAACCAGTTTTATATTAATCATTCCAGAAGGAGAAAAAACCATGCTATCATGTAGGTTAGAATTTGAATACACAAATAATACTACTGAATATGAGGGGCTGATTCAAGGTTTGTATAAAGTGATATGCCTCAATATCAAATATCTTCAAGTCTTTGGAGATTCATAAATTGCTATCAAGCAAGTAAAAAACACCATTCATTGTCTCTCCATACATTTAAAACATTATCCATCATTAGTCCAAGAGGTTACTTCACATTTTGTAGCATTCAATATCTCTCCTATACCTAGACTTCAAAATCTAAGTGCTGACCTTCTGGCTAACATAACATCCAATCTTATACCATCAGAAGATTATAGTCTAGATAGGTTTTCCATAGAATTGATTTTTTGACCATATATTCCCGATAATGTCACCAATTGGCGAGTCTTTAATGATGATGAGGATATCATAAGAATTTTAACATCAAAAGGGTCATATGATGACCAGATAATAGATGAAAATGAGCATGATAATCAGTTGAAACAGAAGTCTAATGAGAATCTCGTACCTAAATATGTGGTAAAACTAGAGCATCTTTATGATCTTAAGGACAAATTTAAAAAGGTTGCTAATTCCAAAATACAAAGTTCAACTTTGAGGTTCGAACTAGTAAACCTTGGAACTGATGTCAAACCTCAAAACATCAATCTAGGACTTGGTCTCTCTCCTAGTGAGAGATCAGCGTTTATGCATTTGTTAAGAAAGTATAAAAGTATCTTTTCTTGGAATTATGGTGATCTTAAAACATATGATACCTCTATTATACAACTCATCATTCCCATGATATCGATAACAAGCTTGTACAACATAAATTAAGGAAAATTCATCCCAATTTAGAAAGTCAAATCAAATTTGAGTTGAATAAACTCCTTAAATCCAAAATCATCTTTCATGTTAGGCATTCAAAACGGGTTTCAAACTTAGTACTTGTCACGCAGAAGAATGGTAGCATTCGCATCTGTATTGATTTTAGAAATCTCAGCAAAGCTTGTCAGAAGGAAAAATTCCAATTACCAACCATGGAACAAATACTACAATCAGTAGCTGGTTCAGAACTAATGTCTTTTCTTGATGGATTTTCAGGATATAACCAAATCCTTGTTCATCCAGATGACAGATTAAAGACTACATTCAGGACTAAATGGGGAACTTATGCCTACCAGAAAATGCCTTTTGGTTTGATTAACATAGGGGAAACTTCCCAAAGAACTATGGATATAGCCTTTAAAGGTCAGATAAACAAAAATGTTGTCATCTATTTGGATGATATTATTGTTTATTCCAAGAACAAAAATAACCATTTACATGAATTGAAGCAGATCTTTGAACGTTGTAAGAAATATGGAATTTCATTAAATCCAAAGAAGTCTTATTTTTCTCTAATTGAAGGTAAACTTCTAGGGTTTATTGTATCCAAAAAAGGAATTTGTATTGATCCACACAGAATAAAAAAATTTGCTGAAATTTCTTTACCCCATAACAAAAAAACTATGCAGTATTTTCTAAGTCAGATAAATTTTGTTAAAATATTTGTCCCTGACTTTTCCCAAATTGTTTTACCATTACAAACCATGATTAAGAAAAAATCAATCTTTAAATGGGGACATAACGAAAGAGAATCTTTTGATCTTATCAAACAATCCATTATGAATGCTCCTTCTTTAACAACTCCATTTTTTTCTAATTATTTCATTTTTCATACATTCGCTTCTAAAACATCATATGTTGTTGTTTTAACACAACTCAATGATCAAGAAATCGAAGCACCCATCTCTTTCTTTAGTTCTAATTTTCAAGGTGTTGAACTAAATTATTCAAAGGTGGAAAAATAGGCTTTTGTTGTTTTCAAATATGTAAAGCACTTCAGGGCTTTTCTCCTCAAAACCCATACTAAAATAATAGTCCCATTCTTAGCAGTGATACAATTACTTATGCAAAGGGAAGTAGGAGAAAAAAGAGCAAATTGGGTAATAGCTCTGCAAGAATATGATATTGACATTAGACCAGCCAAAATTGTCAAAGGACAAGGTTTTTGCAAATTGCTTATAGGAGCTTCCAACCTACCAACAGATGAGGACTCAGGTAACACTGTACATATATCAGAGGTAAGCCTAAACGATACAGAGTCCCAATATGTTGATCTTATTTTCTATTTGAAAAATAGATATGATCCTACTGAACTCAATCATAAAAGGAAAAGGGATTTAATATTGAAAGAAATCAATATGAAATCATTGATGATGTGTTATTCAGAAGAAATTACGATTATGTATAATTAATATGCCGTGAAAAGTCTGAAGCAAAGAAGGTTTTGCAGGAACTCCACGATGGACCAACTGATGGACATTTTGGAGGACATACTATTGCACATAAAATCTTGCATGTTGGGTACTATTGGCCAACCTTGTTCAAGGATACCCATGAATACATAACGAAATGCAAAATATGTCAAACTGTTGTTGGAAGACAACAGAAACATGCCTTACTACTACAACCAGTCAACATTGAACATCCTTTTGAACAATGGGGATTGGATATCATAGGTGAGATCGTTCCTCATTCCTAAAAGAAACATAAGTATATGCTTACAGCTACATACTATTTTACTAAGTGGGTGGAAGAAATTCCACTAAAGGTAGCCAATTCTGATACTATCATTGAATTCATTAATCAATTCATTATTACTAGATTTGGATTACCAACTACACTTATGTTTGATAATGCATCTTACTTTTTAGGAAATAATATGACTGAATTTTCTCTTAAGAGGGGTTTTAAACTTAAATATTTTGCTAACTACCACCCTCAAGGAAATGGTTTAGAAAAATCAACCAACAAGAACCTCATAAGGATTATTAAAATAATTGTTGATCAAAGCCAAAAGAATTGGCATAAATATTTGACATTTGCTTTCTGGTCAGACCGGATAACTCAAAAGGCCTCAATAGGCACTTCTCCATTCAATCTGGTATATGGAAAAGAAGTTATCATTCCTTCAAATCTAGCTATTCCCTCTTTAGCCCTAGTCCAATTTATCGAAGAAACTCCTTCTTCTTCTCTACAACTAAGACAGTCTCAAATTCTTAAACTAGAAGAAGAAAGGGAAAAATCCAAGCTTACACATACCCACCATCAACAGTTAGTCAAATCTTCTTTTGATGCAAATTTTGTTTCCACAAAATCATTTCAAACTAGAGATCTCATTTTGAAATGGGATAAGGCACATGAGGAAAAGGGAAATCATACCAAATTCCATAAAATGTGGCTTGGACCATTTCAAATTTTTGAACAAGTAGGCCCATCAAAATTCATATTGCAAGATTTATCAGGAAAGAGAGATTCTCTTCCTGTTAATGGGCTTATTTTGATTATGAAAAAAAAAAACTTGGAAGATTACATTTTCTACTATACATTATTGCATTTACATTTTGTGTTTTCTTAGGAAAATAATGTTAAATACCATCTCTTTTGGATTTATAATAAAATCTCTTGCAATATTTTGATCTTTCGCTTTCAAAGTAGAAATTGTTAAGGAAATGATCACAACATTTGAAAAGTAGCTAAGTATCATAAAAACTCTGAAATATGCATTTCCATTGAAGTTATAAATTCTTTGAAAACCTCAAATTTATAAAATCCTTTATTCTATTATCAGTCAAGAAAGGTTATCTTTAACAAAGTAAAGACTAATTACAGCTAAGCATCTCTAACTCTAAAATTGTCATCCGAAACTCTTAAGGAGTAAATGATTCTCCCCATCTATTAAATTTACTAATTTTAGTGTGTAATTCAAAAATATGTTAAACTTAAAAGATAAGGGGTCTCATCACGAGCCTGCTTACCATGTTCATAGGGAAATAATAGACTGACATTACCAACACTGAATACCAAACCAGGCTAATGGCTTATAATTATTTTAATCTTAAGAAAAGGGGTCTCATCACAAGCCACCTTTTTCATTTCAATTACAACCAGTGAATGGCATTGTCACTTTCTGGTCACCAAACAAGCACAATGGCTTTTAGGTAACAAAAATTGTTAAAAGAAAATAAACAAATAAAAAAAAGGAAAAATGAAATGTATATATACTTTTGAAATTATCTCTAAAGACTGCACTCTTATATGGATGGGATTATGAAACCCTATCGAGGATATGGACGTCTGCTGGCAGCAATGGCTCTACCTGTGACAAATGAGTATATTAAAACACTAAGTTTTAAAAATCCCCCTACTTTATCTTTACAACTAATTAATGATTGATATAGACCAAAAGAATTTTCATCTATAAGAGGAGATAAAAGGTATTGTAATTAAGTGATTTTTTTATGTTCAAAGTAATGTTACTTATCCAAATATTTCAAAAATATTTTCTTTCCTGAATTATTTTTACTTAGAAAAGTTTTAGAAATTTCATTATTATCAGAGATAACTAGTTCTTCCAGTGAATCACCAATTGTTGTGTTGTGCAGCAACCCCCCATTTATTTGTCTTAAAACTTAGGTGTTTATTGTACAAATAAATGGGGACCCTTAAAAATTTAAAAAAAAAAAACATAAGAATACAAGTCTAATTTGAATATTTTCTTAGGAATAAATTTTATTTTTTTAATAAAATCTCATTAAAACTTGAATGACCAAAGAAGGCCACTTTAAAGGAATATGACAATATCGCATATCGCAAAGTCTTGAAAGTATAAAAGTTTATCTACTGAGTCGAGACTTGTGATTACGATAAAGCATAGACCCCGAGAACCCAAACATATTCACTCTTTGTAAAAATCTTGAAGTATTAATAAGATTTCCTTATGGCGGAAGCTTCTCACATCGCAATCCCACGACAAACAAACAAGATATCCACAAGGCCTCCCTCTTGTGAAATGCGATAATTCATCCAAACATGACAAAACATTAAACTATATCATTAAAATACAATTGCATCTGGATATATCGCAAAATGCCAATAAGCTTTGCTCGTATTGCGATAAAGACATTCGTTAAAGAAAAGCGCCCAAGGAAATCATAAAGCTTAAACAAAAGCTTTGCTTAAATATAAACCTAAGGGCCTGCTACACTGCCACGTCACTTATCGTAATCAAAAATCGTTAAACTCTTTTGGCAATATCTATTCTCCCCTGTCCTGAAATCGTCGATTGCGATAATGTGATTATCGCAATCACAAATTTCCCATGCTTAACACACTGATACGTTGATATCACTATCGCATATCCGTCCTACAGTTAAAGAATGAACTTGTTTTACCATCTGAAGCAGTCTTCTGATGCGATATATTAATGAATAATAAATAAACCGCGCAGAGCCAAGATTTCACTTAATTAATGGGTTCTAACAGTATTAATGGTTCCAGTGCCCAAGGAGATTTGGTGACCTGTTTAGATTGAGTTGAATTAAAACCTCCCTTTCCATCATTTCAAAAGTTTTATGTGTTTGCATGCTTTTACATTTAACTCCTATTTTCTCTTCATTTGCTTTGTATTCTCTGAATTGCAGGATTTCTCTCAAAAGAGAATTGTGCAGCAAAATGACTAAGTCTAAGTAGGGAAAGAAATCTGGTGAAGCCAGACAATCTTCTAGGCCTGATGTAACTGAAATGCCTCCATTACTCTTAGACACAACATGCACTATTGATAGTTTCACTTCCTCATGGGAAGATATGTACAATATGTTGGAAAACGAGGGTCCAAGAATAATTGAAACCAAAGCAACAACAGATGATACGACTTCTTCAGAGGCTTCTTACTTTGAAGCTGCAAGTTATTTCCTGCACATAATTGCTACTAGACCGAATATTTTACCATACACTAATATGGTGAAATGGGTTATAGACAACATCAACATTTCAAACCCTGCATTCCATTCTTCAAGACAAGAGGTTATTGGATCCTTCACAACAGAAGATCTGAAGAGAATGTCTAATATACCAGACCCACAAAAGTTATATGATAAAGCCTTCCTCGATCATTTTGTGAAGGATAATGAGGAAACATTCGACCTAATTCGGCAATGGACGTCCAGTTCAATCAAATTCAAACAAGATAAATCGGTTATGTATCCTATAGCATCTCTTGTTACTCCCTACTCTTGTGTCGCAGCTATGATGTGTAGATTATTTGGACATGCTGATATAACCAAGTTTTCGGTTGAGTGGGTTCCCATAATAGATGCAGCATTAAACTCTTTTATAATGGATTGGGGTACCATTTTGTCTAACAACTTGGCTATCAAAATTCGGGAATATAGGTGAAAGAAATTTGTCTCCACTAGAACAGTCCCTCCATTTTTTATGAGTGACTATATTATGGATGTTATTTGTTTCACCATTAGTTTTCCAACTATGGGGTGGAAATGTACTATTCAAGACCCTACCCCCATTCACATATATCACAAAGTTTTGTGGGATTGCAATTACCAAGCTCATTTCCACAAAATCCACCAAGGAATTATGTTACCCATCCACCAACTAGTTTTTAACAACAAGGCCCCCAGGTTATCTAATGAGGCCAAGATTGATATTTTACCAGTAGGTAGGTGGTTTGGGGAAGGTTTTTTTACTTGTCCTAGTTTTTGGAAGCATAGCACCCCCTCATGTCCTCCCTTGGCATGTGCCTAATAAGCTTCTTGCCCGAGAGATTGCTTACCAGGTTGTAGGGGATAGGATAACCAAAACCTTCAAAGAGTTCAAAAAATATCTTTGGCCTTATTTTCCCCTCCAATGTGGTGTCTATGCATTGTGTTAGCGCTTGAGATTTCACCCTAGGCTGAGGAAGGTAAACCTTCAAGGCAACATCAAACCATTTCACCTCGTAGCTAGCCCTACGGGGTATGAGAAGGCTCTCTCCGGTCAAACTCGGTAGATCTTTCAATAGGATGAGCTGACCCAATTAGTAACACTGATATTAGGCTAGTAAACTGATAAGGAGGATTGATTTAAAGTTTTTTGGGGTTTTTGGTGGCAATTGGAGGGAGTGCAATTCAGGGTGTGGGGATTGAGCTCAGTTTTTTGCAGGTGGGTCTTTGGGGCAAGGTAGGAGTTTGTGCTGATGCCTTAAGCTGAGATGGATGATCAAGGAAGAAAGAGAGGGAGCTAAAGAGGGCAAACAATGACTTTGAATCCTCTTTAGACAGTGGAAAACATAAATATTAAACAAAATTGAAAGCTGAGCATGGCATGCATGAATTCAAACTTTATCACTTCTTTTGTTTAATTAGCAGCAATAGAATAAGAGATGGAACACATAAACACACTTACAATGACAAGTAGGAAACACACCATCAACACAATAATCCACAAGAATCCACAATGATGTCTGCAAAACCCTGGCCTTCCTTTTCCTCAAATTGCAGAGATACAAGTAAAATATACAATAGAGCTTCTCCCTCAAGAGTCCAACCATGAAAATGAGTAAGAGAAGGCATAATATAGATCATATAACTCCTTTCCCCACCTCTAGGGGTCGAGCTCATCTTCCTAGGAGCAGTTTGAACTAATTCTAAACTAAGCACTAGATAATAGGCAGTCAAAACAACTTGCCTCTAAAACTTAGGTAACCCATCCATGCATTTAATATTCACTATTTACATCAAGGAAACTTCTAGAAGGGTTAAAGGAGAGTAAATGTATCCATGTGCCATGAAAATTATCCAAAAATCGATCATTTACAAGCATTAAGAGTCAACCATAGTAAAAACTGAGTTTTGCAGGCCGAAATGGTCAAACTGGCAAACTTTCCCTGAGTGGTCGCGCCCCTGCCTTGGAGTGGTCGCGCGCATTGGCAGCTGTGTTTGAGGGCCTTCCTGGTGTCCAAATCAGGTGCAAGATAGCTCATTGGAAAGGTCTGTGAGTCTACTTTCCAACCCAACTGGAATTTCTGAATTTGGAGTTGATTTTACCCCTAAAAAGTCATTTCTCCCAAAACAGCTTTCTGCAACTCAAAAAGTGGGCAGAAAGTCAAAATTTGCATGTATTTTGAGCTTTTGGAGGCCCAAATCTCCATAAAAATTTGACCCCATGCATAGGCAAGTGTATTTTTGCATGAAAATTCCAAAAATTCAAAGTTTTTCTCATTCTGAGCTGTCCCCCCGAGTGGTCGCGCGCGGGGTGAGACCACTCCAACGGCCAAAACCTGTAAAATTGCACAAAAAATTCACAAATGAAAAAATTTTCTCCAAATTTCTTGAAATTTGGGCTGGGAATCCCCAATCAAGTACCATGCTCATTCAAAGAGGCTTTGGCCAAAATTTGGAGTGGATCGGGCGTTTTCCTTCGTTTTTGTGCTTTGGCCAACCGTCCTTGGAGCACCTTCGTTCTCGCCGGTATTTTTGACATTTCTCTCAAACCATGACACCTGTGTAAAAAGTGAAAGAGGTTTTTCCTCTTTGGCATGTTATGGACAAAAACCTCTCTCAGTTTTCCAAAATTCATCTTTTATTGCTCTGAAACAGCTTTTGAGTGAAACTTGTCCCGATGTGTGAAACAAGGGATTTTGTCGAAATGGAGCGAAATGAAGGGGATAGAGGGCTTCTAAATTCTTGGGGAAATATTTGGGAGTGGGGAGGGATGTTAGGAAGTAGGGGAAAGTGGAATATCAGAGATTGAGTGAGGGGAAGGGGTCGAAAAGGACAAAACACAGGCCAAACCTAGAAAATTGCCAGGTTGTAGCTAAAAACTAGGGTTTGCGCAAAAATGAGGAATTTGGCGGATCTAAGGGATGGGAAGTGTTTGATAAGGTACTTTAAGGATAGGGGAAGGTGTATGAACATCAGGAAACAAGTTTTGCCAGTGATTTGACCATCCAAGAGAAATTGCCTTCAAAACCCTAGGAGAGGGAAATGACCTTGCCTGGGCGCAACATGAAGCATGAACAAGGTGTAAAATGACTCATTAGACACTGACATGATAATGAAAACCCTATGAATGATGATAAACTCAGCTGAATGGTGACATGGACTGACATTTGGGAAAACCCTAGACCTAATGCCTAGTGACCAAATTTTGCTTGAAGACTCACTGAAATGACAAAATTTGACCTTGACACTTCAAAATCACTTTGTAAGAGCACATTTGATCACTGTAGGAAGGCTGGAAAGACTGACACTAACACATTGCACGATTTCAAGCATGTTTCACTTGAAATTGAACACATTTTAAATTTGAAACTAGCTACCATTCATGGCAAGTAGTATGACCCCAATAATGTTGTGCATGAGTTCACTGCTTCAGTCAAAATAAGGCAATTCAGCCATGAGGAGGATGATTTTGATGATCTATTTGAGTCAGTTGATCTATTTTCAAAAGTCCAACATTTGGTTACTCTAAGACTCAATCCACCAGATTTGGCTCGTTTCCACCAGTACGGGAGGAAAAGGTTACTGAAGGTCCATGTGGACCTATTAGAAATAACTAAGTGAAATACTCAAAAGAAACAAAGCCCAAGCCACAGATCAGAAAAAGGCTCAAACCATAATTCTAAGTGTGATTCAAAGAAAGGCTCAAAACATGATTCTGAGCATGATTCAAAAGAGAAATCAGAACAGGGTTCTGAACAGACTTTAGAGTACAGATCAGCCCAGAATTCAGAATAAGGCTCATAGCATGATTCAGACCATGACTCAAAGCATGACTCAGAGAAAATTTCACAGAAAAGCCCAAAAAAGACTCCTGAAAAGGACACTGAGAAGGAATCCAAAAAAACCTCAACAAAGAAAGCAGTGGAAGATGTTTCCACTAAAATACACACAGAGGAGACCCCCTTGAAAAATTAACTGGATGAGGCATGGCAACAGTTTGAATGAAAACTCATAGGACAGCAAGGGGAGGAAAATGTTGAGACGGATAAAATATTCAACACACCCCAAAATACTGAACAAACTCACTTACTGACAAAGTTACTTACAAATTTGTTTCCACTGAAGAGATTGAAATCATCCTGGCCTTCCCCTCAACAGAAATTGTTCTCATAGTAGAGGAAATTCCTCATCTTGATGTCTTTTACAGTCTAAAGCATCACGTTGTGGTAAAACAACAGAGGAAGAAAAGAAAAATAGAACAGTCCTCGGTGCTAAGTCCTAACAATGAGCCAATGGATGTTGTTTAGAAGGATACTCCTATGGACCCTTCTAATAACTTGGCCAAATTGTCACAGTTTGCATGTGCTTATGCATCTAACACTATTTATAAAGCAGTGGAGGTCAAACAACTACTAAGGGAGAAAGATGAGAGGATACATCAATTAGAACAACAGTTGGATGAAATAAACTAGAATGTAAATCATCAAATGGAAGCACAAATGGCACAACTACAGCGGAGCTTTAATCAGTTAAAGCTCCAATATCAAGCAGAGACAAGTGCCAAAGATGCTTAGATACAACAGTTACAATTCTCTATGGAACAACTGAAATATAATCTTAAAATAGAGGATTTTATCAAAGAAGCACTTGAACTAAACTCTTTGTTGTCAAAGAAATGGGCAACATTTTTTAGAGACTATCGATCATCAATTTGATGTGAAAGGAAATAAATTCACTGATGAATCAAATATTTGATATGAGGGTCACATTCAACGAGATTGATGAGAAAATTTGAGGATACATTTCATGGCAAGACACTCCAGAAGGAAGGGTAGTAGATCTCCCCAGGATAGAGGAATCTCACAAAGATATCCTCTTCACTGATTGGGATATTCAGCTAAAGCAGGAAGAAATGGCAGTCGCAAGAGCAACTGATGCTACAAGCAACATCATTGAGACCATCAATGACAATTTACATAATGCCAATCTGATACAGGAATGCCCACATGGGAGTCTCCCTGATATCAGAGCCTTAGAAGCAGAATGGCAGGAAATTTTCACAGCAAAAGAAGAAGTGATTGAACAGCGTACAAAACTAGATTAGGAAGTGTATTGGAGGTATCTGGCAAAGCCACACAGTTAGTGGCTAGTACTATGCTACCTTGCGGACTCAGTCATGCACATGATGCCTTCCCTTTCAGATGCAGTGTATACTATCCAAATGCGTACAAGGATGAAACAGCCTCCTGAACTCAAGCCGATGATGGATATATATCATCTCAGAAAAAAATGAAAGAGTGAATATTGTTGCATGCTAGAACTAGTCATTTCAATAATTTTTCTTTTATTTAATTTTGTCACTTTTTTTTAGGAGAGTTGTGTAAACCTCCTCAAAACTTCATGCAATGCCTATTTTTGTGCTTATATTTTATTATATAAACCATTTCATGTATTTTAAGAAAGGGTCCAGAATTTTATAAAGAACTCTTTATTTTATTACACTTTGGTACTTTAAATTTTCTCTTGGTAGAATCCTTGGGTCGGAGCCCTGAAATTTTGTGAAGAAAGATTACAGAAGCTTGCACTTTTGTACTTTTGCAAACCATCTTGATAAGACAGACTGGACTAAAGCTACTTACTTTATGAGCAGACTGATATGAATCAGGTAATTTTATCTTTGTGTATTTATTCGTTCATGAATTAACAACCATTTTATTATATTTTTTATCACGTGTATCTTTTTCATACACTATTGTATCCATTCACTTTTGACATACTAGGGTTGTTATTTTTAATGCATTGATGAGAAAGTGTTTAAACGATATTTGATGCGATATATGTTCATAAATTAGTTTGATTAACTATTTAATCAAAATAATTACTTCAAAATCTTTTTCATTTCTGTTAGTATTTGGTTAATCTTCATTTTCAAGTACTAAAGATCATCATTATAAATCGCACAAGTATAAGTAAATTCCCGGGTAATATATAGATAGGTTATACATATATGTGTTTTAGTTGAAAGCCACCCCATCTATCACTTATTTATAGAAATCAAACACCACATCCATTCTATCACATTTTGATTGGGAAACTAGTCCCATTATATCCAGTCAGAGCCACTAATCCAAATGGAAAAGGGATGGAATTCAAGTCCCTGACTGGGTGGTTTTCCGCCATGTTGTTGTAGTGATTTTCGAGGCTTCAACAAAACCCGAGGAGGGACCTTAAATTATGAAGTTGGGAGTGTGCACAAGGGTGAGTAGCATGAGAAATGTGTGTGTGTGTGTGTGTGTGTGTGTGTGTGTGTGTGTGTGTGTGTGTGTGTGTGTGTAGAGAGAGAGAGAGAGAGAGAGAGAGCAAAAACAAAGAGTAGTTGGGCAATGGAAGTGTGCATGATAAAACTAGTGTGTGTTCCAGTAAACCATCGAAACCTATGTGCAAAAGAACTAAACCACACATGGGGCTAAAGGTGTGACTCTAATCTGGACGTGGAAGAGAACCCTTTAATTTATGGCAATCATGTGTGGAATTTTTTAGCTTGCTTAATTGGATAAGGAAAACAATGTGAAAGCCTTCAACCTGAGTCAAGCCGGGGAAAAAGAGTTTTATAAATAGTTTGTCTTGACTAAGCCCATAAGTCACTAAGATCAAGGAATATTTGAGGAACTTCTATATTAGTGAAGGATTCCCTTTGTGTTTTGGAGGTCTATGGTAGCCATACTTTCAGTATTCACAGGCCTTGGATCAATAGTTGAAAGGTTGAATCCTAATTTCTTGAATGTGAAGAGAGTGGCCTTGTTGGACACCTAATCCTCTATGGGTTCGTGTGGACTGTGAACAACCATCGGAGTCCAAGAGACCTTAGAATATGCAATCAAATGGTCATTCCAATGTACTATAAATGTATATCATGTCAATAATATAAGAAACTCAATGTTTATCATTCATATTCTGCCTCCACCATGTATGTCTTTAACATGGTATCAGAGCGGGCATTCTCCCACCTTGCTTCATTTTGATCGACAGATTTTTTTTATTTCTATGTGCATGAAAGTTTGGCTATGAGTCCTGCATTTGATGAATATCCTATCAGCTACATTTTAGTTGCATTCTCTTCCTTAGTAACTCCTTTTTAGCGCTCTGTCTATTCTAACGATATTCTTTCTGATGCTTTGTCCACTCGAAGGCCCTGACATCTGTGCATCACTTATACACATAACATTATAGACTTCATACCCACATCGTTGTTTGTTGGTGCATTGGTCGAACTCTGTTGAATCCCTGTGCATTGATCCAAGTCCTTCTGATTGATTCATTAATTAGGAATCTGTCTTGCTGTTGGTCACCATGGTAGTCATTGTGGCACCAAAAATTGTGATTAGACAGAACACGGATAGCTGACCAACGAAATTCGCCATCACTTCAAAGATGAGCACCAGATAAATGTAGATATGTCGGGAGTATGAGGTCCATGCTCTTAAAATCTCACCTGTTAGCCCCATGGGTATGATCAAAATGGGTAGCCCAACTGCCATTGAACAGAACAACATTTCCATCTATGAAGTGGCTAGATTCATTTTAAATATTGCCTCCTATAAATTCCCAAGGAAAGAATCCATTATCAGAGCTCCAGAGACCATTATCGCTCCCAAAATATTGAAATTTGGGGACGTTTGATCATTTTCAAGCATGAAAATGATTAAACCGACTACGAGAAGAAAAGCAGAAACATATTGATGCACATGATACTTCTGCCTCACCCTCAACCCAGGTATAAAAGCTCACATCACCATCACAGGTATATTCTAAAGTTCTTTGAAGGGTTGTACATTTAACAGAGCTTAAGCTTTGGGTTGATTGTGAATGAACCGCCTCGATGGTTTACAAAGCACTTTTAGAGCCTCGGTGGTTTATGGAGTGCTTTTAGATTGTTCCAAATGTTATATTAAATATTGTACAATGTGTGTGAAAGGAGCAAATATGGGAGATATTTTGGTAATATCTATAGGAAGAGAATAGTTGAGACAAATCTTGTAGGGTACTGTCTACAACGTTTTAAAAAAAAAAGCTTCAAACATCCATCCAAAGTATGGCAGGCGGGTTTGAATGTCTGTGACCTGTGCGTTGACACATATTCCTATGCGTTGGTGTTTCATTCATATAGTTGAACAATCATTCTTTATCATATGCTAGTGTTGTCATATGCTTTGAAGATTGTATTGGTATATATATTATTCGATTGCACTAGCTAATGAGTTGAATTTCATAGCATATCAAGATTCATTGAAGAGTGTGTAGAGAAGAATTTCAAAAAAAAAAATGTAAGTTGCAGCTACTATAAAAAAAGAGGGTTTTGTGCAATTTCTAGCTTAAGATATTATTGATAAGGTTGGAGAAAATGGCTAGACTTGATGATTCATTAGAGTTTCTAAATGCTCTAATTTATTCCATTGTTGATGAGATGGTCCAAATCACTAGGGACACTCTCTCCGATATTCAAACTTGTTTACAAAATACAAAAGAAAACATTGAATTTTTGCAGCTTGAATCTCAGATACAGCAAGCATAATTACAACAATGGAGTCATCATTCTGAATCTGTTTCTATTCAGAAAATTGAGATAGGATCCCATCAGCTACCAGAAAGTAATTATATCAATGAGATTAAAATTGATTCAGATGCAGTAACCATCTCAAGATCAGAGTTGAATAGAGAAGCAGAAATTCGGTATACACTTCCCAAGCCCATCATCAGACCTTATGAAGAGCTTGTCCATAACAATCACAAAACAAGTATTGGATATGATAAGGAGGTTTCCTTTCACATTCTAGATTACTCAAAGCCCATCTAGTTTCAGAGTGTTGAATTCCTTCATGACAATTCACCTTCACCTGTTCTAGATTATGCTCCTCCACATTCATAAACAAAAGTTGTTAAATTCCGACACTGTGACCGAGTTTTCCATATGAAATATCATTGTTTTGATCTTCATCCATGTGAGAACTGTCATAAAACCACTCATTCTTCAAACAGATGCTTCAAAAAAAATATTCCTGCAAGAACAAAGATTCATCTTTGATGGATCGCTTCTTGGCAATGGACTTCAATAGCCAAGAAGATATTTCAGTCATATGTCAAAACTTGTTCTAGAGTATTGAACAATCTTGCAGTTTAGTTTTCTCCATGATCTCACACTGTATCTAACAGGGGGGGAAGTGATGGTCATCTACAAGCTTCAAAGCCACATCAAGTGAGCCTAAGCCACGACCTACCATACAAGATTTAGAGTTGTAGCCAGAGACAAACATGCCCCTAAGCATGCCTTCTGTTAATGATCAGCCTTAAACCATCTATGCAGGTTTGAGACATCTCTTAAAAAAAATTGGGGGCACTTCCTCTAGCAGAAGACTTCAACTTCTTTCCAGTTTTGGAAGAGTTCCAGGAATTGCATTAACCATTCCAGAGTTGTTGGTCATCCTTAAACCATCACAGGTTGAGACCTCCCTTTTCAGGTTGAGGTTCTCCCTTTTTATGCGGGGTGAGACCTCCCTTTCAAGGTTGAAGGTTTCCCTCTTCAAAACATGAGGAGAACTTCCTCTAGCAGAAGACCTCAGCTTCATGTCAAATTTGGAAGAGTTCTGGGAATTGCATTAAGCGTTCCAGTGTTAGTGGTCATCCTTAAACCACCCCCCTTATACCAACATTTCAAAGAGTGCATTCAACCTAGTTCTGCCATGCATTTTTGCACATTTTGTATTACAACACTTTTATTGGACTCATACATATCCCTTTGGATTAAGGGGGAGAATGTTGGACACCTAATCCTCTATGGGTTGGTGTGGAATGTGAACAACCACCGAAGTCTAAGAGACCTTGGAATATGGAATCCAACATTGACTCCAATGTACTATAAATGTATATCATTCCAATAATATATGAAACTCAATGTTTATCATTCATATTCTGCCTCTGCCATGTATGTGTTTAACACCAGTCTACCTTGAAGTAAACTTGTTGAAAGATAATCGAAACTTATTCTTAAGGCATCTGTTAGCCTCACTCTCTTAAAAAAAATTATAAATCCAAATAAAGTAATTAATTAAATTAAGTCATCAGAGTTAGTTCCTCAAACTAGGGAGTCTAGTTAGGAGGAGAGATTCTCTCCAACTAGTTCTCCTAAGTTAGTGTGTAGTTGAGAAATTGTCTCAACCAAGTGAGTCTAAGATAGACGCACTATCTTAAGACCACTTGCTCATGTATTTAAATGTATTATTAAATTATTTGAAAAATAAAGAGAAATACATGAGAGACCACATAATGGCTCTCTGCATTTTCTGCCAATTTGTCTTTTGTGTGAGTGGTTTATTAGTTTGTTAATTTCTTCACGGTTATATGGTTGTGTGAATTTCCTGCATGTGGTATCAGAGCTTCTTCAATTGGTATTAGAGGTTGGATACCCTCATAGATATCTAGCTCAAGGGTGGGAAGTTGCAAGAAACCTTCTTGAGCCAATGGTTGAGGGGAGAGTGGCTCTCCCTTCGTAAATTTCCAACAAGTGAATGTAAATTAGGAAAGTGTAAAAAACTCTTTGTTAATGAAATGATGTTGTTGTTTAGTGTATCATGATCATTGCTATGTTGGATTATGGTGACTTGTGTTTGGATTAAAAACTATAAAATTTCCCCTTGTTACAGGTCATTTTGTCACATCCAAGCAAATGGCTTTGAAACCGAATCAATAAACATCCATCGACACTTTGCACTCATCCCCTGCAAAGCCTAGAAAATCTTCTCTACAACAAGTCTAATAAGTATGTGTTAAACATCTTAAAAACCTCATTTTTGGCCCCATCGCACTTCCCCTTCATGCTACCTGCATTGTTTCAAGTTGTACAAAAAGAAATTTCCCTGACCAGCGCATGTTGCCTTTGCTGCAAGTGTGATGGCTCTTGAATTTTGATTAAAAAAAAAATTGAATCTTCTCTTTCCAGAAGCTTCCCGAGTGATTTTGATTATTTAATATTAGATCAAGATCTCTAACTCCTATAATTTAGGCCTTATATCTTATCCCTAGAACTTATCCTCCCTCATATGTGGATCTAAGTCCTAGATTGGTAAATCCTTAACCACCCCATTTACCCTATAAATTCACTGCCTCCCATAGAGTATGGGTTGGATTTTGGAGACTCTTAGTTATGCCCTCATGTTGTTTCTTTGTGCCTAAGGATCCATTATCCATCCATGCACCTTAGTTGTTATTTAAGGCTTGCTTTGTGGCAAGATAAGGACAAGTTAGTTGGGAGACATCTCCAAGGTCAAGATCTTTAAAGTCTTGTAATTTCTCCTACCTTCATTAATGCAAAAGGTGATTTGTTTTCCTATATTTATGTCTCATTAATGCATATATATTACAATGTCTTCTTTACTTGTTGTTTAGACATGTTAACATGTGTTATTTGTATGTTGCATTACTCATGCTTGTTTTAGTTATCTTACAGGTCATATTTCTAGCAATTGGAATTGGAGCCAAAGCTTACAAGAAAGGAGAAGAGGAGAGCTTGCGTTGGAATCCAGGTAGGTATTTCCTCCATGTTCTAATTTCTTTGAGGTAAGCATGTATTTTTGTCTCTGTTGTTTCTAGATCAAGCCACTAGATCTAGGGAGTTCACTTATGTCTGCAAAAGAGAATTATACATCAAACAACTTGGCAGTGAACTCCATACATCTAGTGGCTTGATATAGAAACAACAGAGAAAAAAATACTTATGCTTTCCTTAGATAAATTAGAACATTGAGGAAAGACCTATGTGGATTCCAACACAATCTCTCATCTTCTCCTTGCTTGTAAGCTTTGGTTCCAACTCCAAATGTTATAAATAGGACCTGCAAGAAAACTAAAACAAGAAAAATCACTACAACATACAAATATCATGTGTTAACATCTCTAAACCACGAGTCAAGAATTCATTGTAATTCATATGCATTAATGAGACATAAGTATGGGAAAACAAAGCACTTTTTTCATTAATTAAAGTAGGACAAATTACAACGCTTTACAGATCTTGACCTTGTAGATGTCTCCCAACTAACTTGTCATTCCTTTGCCACAAAGAAAGCCTTCAATCACAACTAAAATTCATGGATGGATAATGGATCCTTAGGCACAAAGCAATACCATGAGGGCACAACTAAAAGTCTCCAAAATCCAACCTAGACTCTATGGAAGGTGGTGAATTTATAGGGTAAATGGGGTGGTTTGGGATTTACCAATCTAGGACTTAGATCCACATATGAGGGAGGATAAGTTATAGGGATAAGAGATAAGACCTCAAGTATAGGAGTTTGAGATCTTGATCTAACAGTAAATAGTTAAAACCACTCAGGAAGCTTATGGAAAGAGAAGATTCGAAATTATTTTTTTTTTACCGAAATTCAAGAGCCATCACACTTGTAGCAAAGGAAACATGTGTTGGTTAGTGTAGTTTCTTTCTGTACAACTTGCAATAGTGCAGGTTGCATGAAGGGAAAGTGTGATGGGGCCAAAAAGGAGGTTTTTAAGTTGTTTAACCCAGAATTCTTAGATTTTTTAGAGAGAATATGGTTTAGGATTTGCAGGGGATGAATGCAAAGTGTCAATGGATGTTTATTGATCCTGTTTCAAGGCTATTTGATTGGATGTGAAAAAATGACCTATAACACCCTTGTTGATGAATGATTTTTGCAGAGATAATATTTTAAAATATGCTACCTGTGATGTATGGTCTTGTGCAATAAAATGTATAGTTTTATCGGATCATGTGGTTTTTCATCCAACTCTATCATTGTGTATCACCTTTGATAGGTCATCAATGGGTGCTTAAGGCCCTATTTGTGGTAGTTCATAATCCTACTCTTGAAAAGTTATCGGGACCTTGTTTTCCACATATGTTAGGTTAGACTACTAGTTATTCTATTTGTAAGATTTTAGAGTTGAGATCTTTAAGTTTCACAACACAAAAGAGGTGTGAACCTCATTAATTTTGGGGTGAAGTTGTGGAGTGAGCATTTTTACATCTTTTACTCCTTTTGAGGAGATTCCTAGTCAATAGCTGAATTTTGGGATGCCTCTAGAGGCCATGAATACATTTATGTCATTAGACGATTTCATGAAAATCATTTCCTTGTTACCATCTTCTTTAGTCCCCAAGTAGACTGAGAAATCCCTCAAAGAAGCCTAGGTTTTCATTTAAGAAATTTCAAGAAATAAATTCAAAATTTTGGGATCATATCTTTTTAGTATTATCCCCTTGTCACATTAGTCAATGGAAGGTTGCGACCAAGAGATAGCCACAAGAGGTCTCAAGGGCAGAAAGAAGCATACTGGCCTTAAGTATTTGGGATGTTTAAATATCCATCTCGTTGGATAGATGTTCCATCAAAAGGATGACAGATTTATGCACATCAGTTGACATCTATCAATTGAACCAAGCAAAATTCATTGAGGAAGCTTTAGTTTTCCTTATGGCTCGATGTTTTGTCAACTAAACTAGAAGAGGGGTGAATATATATTCTACTAAATGAACGAAGACGGAAGGCCCGGTATTTATCATTTTATGGGACTAGAAATATGGATTCCATCAAGATCCAAATATCTGAACATATAAAATTTCTTGTAAATTGGTCTTAATGGAAAATATGTATTTTATTGTGAGTGCAGCAAGTAACGTGGAGGTCAAGTGTAACCCATGTGAGTATTGTTCAACCCTACGGGCAAGAAAGTGTGATGTGGAAGGATAATGGGTTGTTGGGCCTCCTTTTTGTCAAGTTTTACACACCTTTTGCTCTATAAACACTGATATTTTTATCTAACTCTTATGGTTATTATCATCATTTTTGCACATCTTTGCGATATTATCTTAAATATGAACATGACAAGGTAATTTATTTGTTATATGACATATTTCCTTCATCTTCAATAATTTAAGAGGATTTATGTGAGATTTTTAATCCTATGACAAGTGAACAGTGCACCAATAGCTTGATAATGGACAAGACATGGATTTATGATGGTTAAAAGAGTATTTAATGAAGGTCTTCAGGTCATGTACCTCCTATAGAGAAACTCCAACCAAAGAAACAAGAAATTTATGGTTGTTGACCAAGAATATTGCCACATCATGTACCTCCTATAGAGAAACTCCAACCAAAGGAACAAGAAATTTATGGTTGTTGACTAAGAATATTGCCACATGGGCCCTCAACAAGTCGATTATTCCTTACCTCACCTTGACCCAGAATATTTCCACATGGGCCCTCAACAAGTTGATTATTGCTTACCTCACCTTGACCAAGAATATTGCCACATGGGCCCTCAACAAGTCAATTATTGCTTACCTCACCTCATAAATAGTTTTATTAAAGATCACAACCGATTGGTGGAGCTAACGTTCTAGTCATCTTATCACAAGATCTGTAGTTTTGAGGAATCTTTCAATGAGGAGTTCAAGGATAATATCAAATGTTGTTGCTGAAATACTAAAATCAGCCGCTATCAAACTCATGAGGGCATAAATCACTATTTTGTTTGAAAATATTAAAAATGATGTCATTAGTTCTTTGACTTTATAATCAAATGATTTGCACGAAAAATAGAAGCCTGCTAAAATTGAAGAATCATTGTTGATACTCTACTCTGATTATAGGAAGAAACACTCCCTCATAGAGTGTCCACTTAGCAGCCTAAAATTTTGTATTATTTGTGAAGAGGATCACTCAACAAATGATTTCCAATTGTTTCTAGGATTTCTAAAAATATTCAAGGAATCAAGTAAGAAGGTAAATCGAGCGCCAGGTATAACTCAAATCCAATCATAATTTAATACTTGGACTAATTTTTATCATCCTCAATAGGTTTCTAAACAAATTTATAATCCTATAGTTCCATGGAAAACTTTTATTCCTCCTCTGATTCAATACCCTACCTTATGGCCACAGTGGACCTCTCCCTCGAGTCAGATATCCCCATGGCCTCAAGGATTATTTGGATCCTCCTCTCTATGGAAATTTCCCTTGCAAAATCAATTTCTTGATCCACAATAAGTGCAATACCCATCTAATGTACTACCAAATAATCCTCCTCTATTGTCCCAACTACTTATGAAACAAAACGTTAATCCCAACATGAAAGTTGCCCAACAATTCAAAACACGTGTTCTTCCTGTTGACTCCTCTATTGAATGTAATATCACATATTTTAGATAGGGGACAGGAGTCAGTTTGGGAACTTCCCCTAACGCCACAAAGAACTTACCCCAGGAAGAAGATTTGATCCAAAGACCATTAGAGGAGCACTATATGATTGGAATGTGTTCTATAATTATTGTTGAATCGTGTGAACAATATTGAGAATAAAACCATGGAATTTCCCTTAATCCTTCCTTCCCCATTAAGTAAGACAAATCATTAGTGAAGAGCATACATTGGATCTTGAGATTGAGGATTTTCTCTCTTGCCTCTCACCAGATCCATTATGCCTCCAAGGGAGAGATCATCAAGATTTGGAAGAATTGCATGACATAACAAAGGAAAACATGCCAGCAATCTTTAGTGAATTGGAGAACCATGAATATGTGGACTATATTGAAGCATGGTTCCAAACAATCATTGGCATACAACATTCCTCCATCATTCGACAACTCTTGATTCCATATCAATTAAATAAGTTGCTTTCTCATACTCTGGTATGCGTTAAAGATTACTTTTTAAATCTAAGTATGAGTATATTTAGAATTTTGTTATCCACATGATTGCACTAGAATTACTTCTACACTAAAAGGAGATATTCCTCTCTTTAAATTAGGGTGGGATATTAGAGAAGTAATAAATAAAAATTCCATTTGAAATAAAACTATTACAACAACACTCTTGAAACTGTAACTCCCTAAGGCACACTATTGAAACTTCAAGCGCTCCTATGGTAAGTCTTTTCAGATGTGATCCACTCTTAACGCCTCATTATTTTTTGAAATGAATGATCACTTTTCATGTTGTTTGGTTGAGATCACCCATTGAGTCAGTTAGGGGGATTTATCATTTTTATCCTTAATACTTCCCATTCGTAAACCCAAAACCATACTCTTGATCTAGTTTTTCTACCAAGTTGTTATTCACGAAATATGTTTAAGTTTCTCTAAGAAGGTATTGTTGGAAAGCCTCCTATGGTAGACCTCTCCTATAGAACCTCAATGGACTTTCTTGAGAAACCTAGCATGATCCACTAGAGGGACCTTTCATTCATTATCTCGGATGCTTTATTATACGTTAAATATCTGAGATTTAATATTATTGTGGATGATGTCACCCCTGGGCTAAATATAAATAATTAGTTATGTGCCTGGAAAATCTAAAATACTCTTGTACCAACGAGATTCCTTGCACCGTAAAAGTTATCAATACATTATTTCAAATCTTTTGAGTGATATAATAATAAAAAGGAAGTTTAGGGAAGTGCAAGCAAACCCCCCAGGGTACTAAATAGACCTGATGGCAATGGAACTATGCTTTTATGGTACCAAGGCAAATTCGTCCGAGTACTAAACAGATCTACAGGAAACGGGGCTATGTTGGGTAAGAGAGATGAAAATCACACACTGGCACACTTAAAACTCAAAAACCCTGGGTCACATTGAAGCAATTATCATTAAAATTGAAGCTAGTAAATGAACTTCATACCTTCCGGAGAGTGGCTTTAAGATCCTTCTAGTACTCTGTTTTAGAGTTCTATATTTTAGAAATAAGGAGGTTTCACAAAAGTTTGACTCATCTGAACTTAAACAGGAACGCAATAACTTACATATGTAATCATAAACATAGAGATGCAGCAGAAAAATAATTCATTTCATTAACAGAAAAATATTGTACTATGCTTACAAACATAATGGAAATAAGATAGCTCGGGCGATGGTAGCTTATCTCTAAGCATAGACATGGCAGCTACATGCCTCTGAACTATGTTACAATGAGGTTCAAAGGCCTATTTATTATTCAAAAACATGAGAAAACCCTAAACAACAAAAACCCTAACCCCAGGAGATGTAACACCAAGAGTTTGTGGGCCCCGTTGGGGTTAGTTGGGCAGCCAACTTCCTAGGGTCGTAACTTGGTCATCTTATCGCAGTTTGGCATGTATGATACCTTGTTGGAAAGGTCTCACTGAGTACTAAATATTTCGCCACAAGCCCCTATTTATGGCTACAGGCTTACCGCAGACCCCAAAAAAACATTGTTTAGGGGGTTAAAACTACTCCGGAAGCTGACTGGGGGGTCTAGGTGGAATAGTGATCCAAGTTGATCTTTAAAGAAGTACTAGTGGCATGGTAAAAGGCTCAAAACTTAAAGTGGTATAATTTGGATAGAATTAGCATCGAATCGAGGTGCTTGTCATCCTAATTCCAACAGTGTGAACAGAACTCAAATCCGAGTTAATACGAAGAAGTTAGAGCAAGTCAAAGTTTATGTTTGACTTGAACAGGTGGTAGGAGGAGATGACGTGGCAGACACTCTCAGCGAATGGGGAAGCGCCAAGTGGCAGGCTGCCATTGGTCCCGCATATCGCAGATTGCAAGAGGAAGAGGCTGTGGATTAAAGAAAATTGGCCCCAAGCAAGTTATGGTTGCGATGCAATCAAATCGCATCGCCCATCGCAAAAGGGAAAAGTGTTTATGAAGCGACCCCCGGTAGGATCCCGGTAGCGATTGCAATATCACATATCATGGATCAGAGGGGATCAAGTGTTTACGAATCAGTCCTCGGTAGAGTCCAATTGTGATGCGATATATCACAATCGCAGTTCACAAAAGCAGAGCAGTAGTATTGAGAGCCAACCCCGGTTCTACGTTGATTGTGATTTGCGATGAGGCTTGATATATATTATGAACTGTGTTTGATAAGCCGTAGAGTCCACGGCTATCACAGAGCGCTTGATTTATGGGCCTTGGTCTGTCCACCAATTGGAAATGTTGATGGGGGAAACATCGATAGTAAAAGGTCGTTGGGTTAAACGCACAGTTAAAGAGTTTTGCCATGTTAAGGGTTGTTTCCGCAACCTGAGATCCTCGATATTAATCAAACCTGCCTGCTAACTTGGCCTATTGTTTAGAACTGCCCAGGAGTTGAGGGGTTTACCACCAGCATATATAAAGGAATATCCATGTTGGAGAAAGGCATAGAGGACTGGAAAATTAGTTCATAAGTCATTATGTGCAGCAGACCCTAACCTGACAGTAGGTTGGGACCTCGCCTTGAGCAGCAGGGAGGTTCCTAGAAGGTGCAAAAAGCCCGATTATCCGAATTGGGTGTTTGGATAGGCGTTTTTGCATGATTTTTCGCCAGGATTTCGATGGTATTGTATGTTTCTGAAGTTGGGCTCTCATTCTTCGTTCATCTTCCATCTTGGAGGTATAAGGATTGTAATTGAATGTTGCATGTACTTTTATCTCTTTTTATGCCACTTAATGAAAGAAGGCCTCCCCACTATTGAGCAGGGCCCAGAGATGTAGTCCAAATTGGATGAACTCCGTAATAAAATCTTTGTGTCATGGTTTCTTTCTTAGCATGTTATTTCTGCATTGTTTTATGTTCTTTTAAGTTCCATGGTTTATAAGCTCTGTTGTATGCAATTTTGATGCATCTATAAGTAAAAGATCTTAGATCAAGTTTGGTATTGATGTAGGATCATCTGGACTTAGCCAATAATGTGAAAGTTTGTTCACATGTTATGGCTAAACAAGTTGAATTCACTGACCTGAGTGGTCAAAATTCAGTTTTTACCGAGAGGGTTGGATCTCTCAAGAAATGAGTTGTATTTCATTATTCTAATAAGTAGAAATTATCTTATTTTAGGTTCAAAGATAAGTTGTTAGCATAGGTGTGTGATAGAGCTTGAAAATAGAGATTGACTGTTAGAATGTTTGAAAATAGAGATTGAGTTGTTAGGCAGGATTGGATTGATAAAAAAGAAGAAAAATGTAATGTAGATTGATTAGCAAGGATAAGAGAGGATTGAGGAAGCGAGAGTCAGGTGATAGAGCGAGGACTTCCATATTGAACAGAGGTCTTTTAAAATCGTTGTAATCAAGCCCAAGGCCGAGACTCTGTAACCATTTTTTATTATGAATAATTGATGCGTGTGTATGATTATATATTGATGTTGCGTGTGATTATACATCAGATCTGTGGAATCTCTCGTTTGCCTTTGTTTCTTTGTATTCGGGACAGAATCGAATATTTCTCTGTTTTTAGGATTTATGATATAAACTCAGAGTTCAACAGAATCACAGCCTTTTGTATTATTAACAGTGTTGAGCGCTTAAGATCTCAACCGTTGGATCCCCTATATCGCATCGCAAATATGTGTTACACAGGGTCGGTTCGTAGGTCTTAAGAAGTTGTGACGTGCAATCATTGAAATCTCGCATCGCAGGGAAGGCTTATGTGTTATCAGAACCCTGGGTGTGGAAACATTGCGATATGTGATTATGACATATCGCATCGCAACATTTCATTGAAAAGGGAGTGGGATTGGAATATTGAGGAATTGCGATATGCGATGGAAGTGGGACCACTAACCATATCGCATCGCAACACTCTGTTTGTATGTACCGAAACTTGAATACTTGCCCAGAGCGACTTGCGATTGTAATAAAAGATCTAGACCATTAGATCTAAATGTGCTATGATCTATGGTGAATCATGAATAGTTCTATTTAAAAGGGGAAATAGCATTGTTTTGGGCTTTTACAACGGAGATCCGATTAGAGAAGAAAAGGTTGGACTGTAAGGGAAATAATAAATGCGGGGCCAATTGTTGAGATTTTTCAAAACAATTGATTCCTGCGTCATTTGTGGCATCAAAGCACAGAGATATTAAGAGTGATCATAGTAAACATGCCGCCAAGGAGAGGAGCTAGCATTGGTCGAGGAAGACCGGAAGCAAATGCAGTTTTGTTGGAGGAGATTCGAAGTCTGCGTACGAGGATGGAAACAATTGAGACTACTCAGAGAAGAACACTTGATGAAGGGGGTGACAGTGCTAAAGAAGAATCTTCTGAGGAAGAAGAAGAGGGGGAAAATGAAACTATTAGAGTTGTTAAGATGTTGGTGAAAGTAGGAGGAAAACCAAAGGTAGAAATTCCTACATATGAAGGTAGTCTCAATGCAGAAGATCTAATGGATTGGATTAGATCATTAGAAAAATATTTTGACTATGAAGAGGAAATTGACGACAAGAAGGAGGTGAAATTTGCAATTACCATATTAAAGGGTCATGCAGCTATTTGGTGGGATGAGTTACAGACATCCATAATGAGGAAAGGAATGTCCAAGATCAAGCAATGGGACAAAATGGTAAGTAAGATGAAAGCCAAATTTATGCCTAAAGATTATCAATCAAATATTTTTAAACAGTTGCAGAATTTAAGGAAAAAAGGAATGTATGTTAAAGAGTACACAGAAGAATTTTCTAGATTGAGTATTAGAGCAGGACATGCAGAAGATGACATGGAGAAGGTAGCCAGATATATCAATGGCTTACGATATGACATACAAGATGATATTAGCTTGTTAAGTCTAAAGACTATTGAGGATGCCTATCAAGCAAGTTTGAAGGTAGAGGAGAAGATGTTGAGAAAACAGAATCAGAGAAATAGAGGAAGAAGCTCAGTAAGATGTAGAGGAACTACCACACCAAGGGGATAGCAACATCAGCATGAAGCAAACAGTTCAAGTAGCAGACCACCACAAAGAGGGGATTTTAATAGAGGAATATTTTCACCCAGAGGAAGAGGTCGAGGAAGAGATATTCGGTGCTACACATGTGGATAATGGGACATGTGTCATGGGATTGTCCTCATAATAAACCAGCAAGTCAGAGGAATGCGAATGTGGCTGAGGCAAAGCCAGAAACACCTCAACTTATGGAGAAGGAAGAACCCCCTGAAGTAGGAGAATCCCTGTTGCTGAGAAGGACATTACTTAAGACTGAGAAAGAGATTGAACAACCAGCACAGAGGAAGTATTCAGAACTACCTGTAAATCAAAAGGTAAGTGTTGTAAAGTAATAATTGATAATGGAAGCACTAATAACCTTATTTCTACAGAGATGGTGGACAAGCTCGGATTAGCAAAGACAGTGCACCCTACTCCTTACAAAGTGTTGTGGTTGCAGAAAGGACATCATATCATTGTGACATAACAATGCAAGGTTGAAATACATATTGGTATGTATAAGGATGTAATATTATGCGATGTAATTCCAATGGATGTATGCCATTTATAGTTGGGAAGACCGTGGCAATTGAATCGGAAAGCTATTCATGATGAGAGGAGAAACACTTATACTCTGGAGAAGAATGGAAATAAACATACATTGCTTCCAATGAAGGATGGCGCTGAAAAAAGAGCACCTGGAAATAGTGGTATGCTGATGAGCGGAAAAGAGCTGTTGCAAGAGATTGGAAAAGGTGAAGAAATGCATTTTGTTGTCATAGGGAGACCGAAGGTAGTTTTAACTTACACAAACTTAGATGATTTACTTGAAGAAATCAAAACTCTGTTAAATGATTTCGCTGATATTATTGTGGATGAGTTGTCAAATGCATTACCACCGATTAGGAGTATTAGTCATCATATTGATCTAATACTAGGAGCAAATTTGCCAAATAAAGTAGCATATAGATTAACTCCTCCAGATAATGCAAGATTTGAAGCTGTTTTGGAGAAAAGAGTATCAAAAAGAACTAGAGGACAAAATTATTTTCAATATCTACTCAAAATGGAAAGGACAACCAGTGGAGGATGCTAGTTGGTTGACTACAACAGAGTTGCAAAAGTATGGAGTAAGCCCTGAAAGTTTGAAGGATGATTCTTTTCTTCCCCGGGAGTCTGATGCAGGAGCATATGGACTTAGCCAGCAATGTGAAAGTTTGTTCACATGTTGTGGCTAAACAAGTTGAATTTCACTGACCTGAGTGGTCAAAATTCAGTTTTTACCGAGAGGGTTGGATCTATTAAGAAATGAGTTTTATTTCATTATTGTAATAAGTAGAAATTGTCTTATTTTAGGTTCAAAGATAAGTTGTTAGCATAGGTGTGTGATAGAGCTTGAAAATAGAGATTGGTTATTAGAATGTTTGAAAATAAAGATTGAGTTGTTAGGCAGGACTGGATTGATAAAAAAGAAGAAAAATGTAATGTATATTGATTAGCAAGGATGAGAGAGGATTGAGGAAGCGAGAGTCGAGTGACAGAGTGAGGACTTCCATATTGAACAGAGGTCTTTTAAAATCATTGTAATCAAGCCCAAGACCGAGACTCTGTAAACATTTTTTATTATGAATCATTGATGTGTGTGTATGATTATATATTGTTGTTGCATGTGATTATACATCAGATCTGTGGAATCTCTCGTTTGCCTTTGTTTCTTTGTATTCGGGACAGAATCGAATACTTCTCTGTTTTTAGGATTTATGATATAAACTCAGAGTTCAACAAAATCGTAGCCTTTTGTATTATTAATAGTGTTGAGCACTTAAGATCTCAACCATTGGATCCCCTATATCATATCGCAAATATGTGTTACACAAGGTCGGTTCGCAGGTTTTAAGAAGTTGCGACGTGCGGTTACCGAAATCTCGTATCACAGGGAAGGCTTGTGTGTTACCGGAACCCCGGGTGTGGAAACACTGCAATATGCGATTTCAACATATCGCATCGCAACATTTCATTGAAAAGGGAGTGGGATTGGAATATTGAGGAATTTCGATATGCGATGGAAGTGGGACCGCTAACCATATCGCATCACAACACTCTATTTGTATGCACCGAAACTTGAATACTTTCCCAGAGCGACTTGCGATTGTGATAAAAGATCTGGACCGTTAGATCTAAATGTGCTATGATCTATGGTGAATCATGAATGGTTCTATTTAAAATGGAAAATAGCATTGTTTTGGGCTTTTACAACAGAGATCCGATCAGCGAAGAAAAGGTTGGACTGTAAGGGAAATAATAAACGCGGGGCCGATTGTTGAGATTTCTCAAAAGAAATGATTCCTACGTCAGGTATCAGAGCATGTCTTTGTTGATTCAAATTACATGAGTATATGATAACTCAGAACAAGCTGCAAAAAGGAGAAGGAGCACTTAAGTCCTTTGATCCTGAAGCAAGATGAGCACAATGAAGAAGAAACATGGAAAATGAATAAGCTTGTTGGGAAGAGGAACGAAATTTCCACAAGGTATTCTACAATATGGCAGAGAAAGTGGAAAAATTGTTTTCGGAGTATGAGAAGGCACTTGGGCACACGAGAAGGAAGGTGTCGACGATAATAGATGAGAAAATCATGAATTTGGTGGAGAAGAGCCTCCTCCCTCTCCTTATTCAAGTGATAGTTCCAATCACTCTAATCGTGATTCCAAACATACATCTAAGAAACAGTTCTTCAAGCTAGATGTAAAGTTTGACCTACCCATGTAAAATGGAGAGTGTAGTGCAAAAAAACTTAATAATTGGATAGGACAAATAAAGGTCTACTACTAGTATCAACAGATCAAAGAAGATGAGGCAAAGGTCTAGTTAGCATCTCTTTGATTGAGTAACACTGCTCTCATTTGGTGGGAGAGCAAGTTGCAGAAGGGAAACAAAAATTTGGGTAATCTTCTTTCCTCTTGGTCCAGTTTTATTTCTGCATTGAAAGACCAATTTTACCCTTTGGGTTATAAACAAAAGGCACTAATGGAATTGAAATATCTAAGGCAAGTTAAAGGCCAAAATGTGTAAAGATTCACTGAATAATTTCGAAGACAAGCATTGAATTTAGGCATCTCATTATATTCGCCCGAAACTGTAACTAAGTATGTTGGCACACTACATAGTTACATAAGACACTCATTGTTATTGTTCGAGGCTACTATGATTGATGTAACTAGCGTAAAGGCGATCCATCTTGAAATTCGAGGCAAGAATGACAGAGATGATCAAGCCAAGAAAACATCGTTCAACCCTTAGCATGGAAAATTCCCTAAGAAAGGCAAGGGGAAGGCTAAGAAGACCGTGGAAGCCAAGAAAGAGGATGGAGCAACACCATCTTGCACGCATTGCAAGAGAGAAGGTCATGACGAGGACCATTGTTGGAAGCTACATCCATAGATAAGACCAAAGAGATTTAGCAGAAAGGGCAAGCAAAAGACAGTAGCAACAGCGTAGTAGGACCTTGGATCAAATCCGGTGATGAGACATTGATCACAGCCATGGGCGTAAAAGGTACTCCTTCTGTTAATAATAGTTCTAATTCAACTGCAAGTACTAGTTATTTGAATGAGCTTGTAAGTAACCAAAGAGATTTAGCAGAAAGGGAAAGCAAAAGACAGTAGCAACAGCGTAGTAGGACCTTGGATCAAATCCGGTGATGAGACATAGATCACAGCCATGGGCATAAAAGGTACTCCTTCTGTTAATAATAGTTCTAATTCAACTGCAAGTACTAGTTATTTGAATGAGCCTGTAAGTAACGAGCGAAAGAGAATTGAACTATTCCACATTAGAGTTATTATAAAACACACAAAGGTAGCCCCAAGGGTTAGTTCAGTTGGTCAAAAATCAATGCCTCGCCATCGGAAGGTCACAGGGCCAATCTCCCCAAAGCCCTTAGGGTCAGGCCTTGCTAGTGGGCCGCGGGGCTAGATTCCCTTCAGGGTCGATCAGCCCAGATTTTTCCGTGGACGTAGCGCCACCGTTGACCAGGGTGTCAGTGAACCACAGCCTAAAAAACACACACACACAAAGGTGGAAACTATGTTTGATTTAGGTTCCCAGGAAAATTTAATCTCAGAGTCCTTAGTGAAAAAGTTAGGCCTCGAAACTAAGCCTCATCTGAGTCCATACCCGCTTGGTTGGGTAAGCGATAAAGAAAAAATACAAGTAACCAAGCAATGTAGGGCCATATTTTTTATTTCTTCCAAATTAGTTGATGAGGTAGAGTTAGATGTTGTGCCTTTGGACATCTGTGGAATTATCTTGGGAAGTCTGTATCTATAGGACAGAAAGGCAGTTTTTTTGGCACGAAAATAAATACCACCTCACAAAGGACGGGGTAGAATATATAGTCAGAGCTCATGATACGAAAGTTAGTGCTAGCCTTGTAAGTGCAGGATAGATTAAACAGCTAGTTAATTCCAGTAAAGGGTGCATGCTCATGGTAGTGAAAGTGAAAGAGGTCGAGACGTCTGATGCTTTCAAAGGTTGTGATCCTGATCATAAGAAAGAATTGTTTGAAATTATTTGACTATGATGGATTGTTTCAGGAACTGAGTGGATTAGCCCTAAAATAGGAAATCCAACATGATATCCATTTACAACAGGATGCTCCTTTACCAAATATTGCCATGTACAGGATGGCTTATATCGATATGGATGAGATCAAGAAACAGGCACAGGAGTTGCTAAATCAAGGGGTCATCAGACTAAGTTCTTCTTCGTGCGGCTCATTGATCATGTTGGTGCCAAAGAAATACGACACATGGAGAATGTATGTAGACTACAGGGTGCTAAACAAAATTACGATGAATAATTGATACCCTCTCCCTCGCATTGATGAATTATTAGATCAGTTGAAAAATGTTGTCTACTTTACAAAATTGGATTTGCGTAGTGGATATCACCAAGTTAGAGTTGTAGAATAAGATGTTTGGAAGACTGCATTCAAAACCAAATAGGGGTTTTTTGACTAGATGGTGATGCCATTCAGACTGTGAAAAGCTCTGACCATGTTTATGGGTGTCATGAATTATCTGTTTAGGAATTTTCTTGATAATTTTGTGATTGTATATTTGGATGATATTCTTGTGTATAGTAGGACATGGGATGAACATGTATGTCATGTGAAGAAAGTGCTTGATGTTTTTAAAAAAATAAAAATTGTATGTAAAGTTGTCAAAGTGTGAGTTTGGGAAGACCTCTCTAGTTTATATAGGTCACATAGTCGGTAATGGGAAATTGAAGATAGATACCTCTAAAGTAGATGCGATTATGAAGTGGCCTGAGCCCACAAATGTTACAGAGGTTCGAAGCTTTTTGGGCACGGTACAGTATTGGATAAGGTTCATTACGAACTTCTCTGTTATCACAAACCCCTTACACGCTTGACAAGTGTGAAGCACGCATTTCAGTGGGGAGGAAAGCATCATAAATACTTCGACACGCTGAAAGATAAGATCAGCACAGCACCACTGCTAGCCTTACTAGACCTTCAACAGCTTTTTGAGATTGAAACATATGCCAGTGGATATGCCATGGGAGTTGTATTGATGCATCAAAGGAAGCCTGTAGGTTACCATTCGAAGACTTACTCCCAGGCTGTTTTGAATTATCCCATATACAACAGGAAGTTTTACGCCTTGGTCCAGAGTGTAAAGAAGTGGAAACACTACCTGATCAGCAAGGAGACCATCATCCATACGAATCATCATCCCTTGCAGTATCTTCAGTCACAAACCAAGCTTCAACAAGCCTGTCATTTAAGATGGATGGGATTCCTCCAACAATTCCATTTGGTAATAAAATACAAGAAGGGTGCCAACAAAAAAGTAGCGGATATTCTTTCTCGCCCTCCTATTCCTGCATCTATATTTATGTAAAATGTTTCTTTATTGTTGGAAAGTTATGTTGAATAATATGCTAATGATAATGATTTTAAAGAGATTTATGCAAAACTGACTCGTGGATCGCAGGTGGACAATTATTATTTGCAGGGAAAACTATTGTATCACCTTGGAAAACTAGTTATACCCATTGGTGAAAGGGTACATGTAATCCGAGAGGCTCATACCTCTCTTGTGTCTCGTCATTTTGGGGTTGAAAAAAAATTATGTCATTTACAGAGGTTTTGTTTTTGGCCTCATATGAAAAACATTGTGACTCACTTTGTAAAGGGTTGTGTGTTGTGTTCTGTTTCAAATCCCTCTAATAGAAAACTTGGGCTCTACACACCGCTCCCTATTCCGAGTCGACCATGGGAAAGTGTGTCCATGGATTTTGTAGGTGGTTTGCTTATGTCTAGGAAAGGTCACAACTATTTGTATGTCATCGTGTATCATTTTAGTAAAATGTGTATTTTAATGCCATATAAAAAGTAGGTCACTGCTGAGCAGACTTCTTATATTTTCTTTCGGCATGTTTGGGTCCATTTTGGGTTGCCCACATATATTGTGTCAAATCTAGATTCTCACTTTCTTGGAGAGTTCTGGGCTAGCTTGTGGAGAATGATGGACACCAAGCTGAAAAGAAGCACGAAATTTCATCCACAGATCGATAGGCAGACAGAGGTCTTCAACCACACCATGGTACACTTGTTACGAGGCTATTGTGGAAAACATCCCAAATTGTGGGATGAACAGCTTCCTTATGTGCAGCATTCATACAATCGAGTAGCACATTCATCCACACAGAGCTCACCGTTCGAGACATGTTTTGGCTATCTACCAAGGGATCCCTTAGACATGGTCTTTGGGAAAGATGAGGATGGAAATGGATGAGATGATAGGGACAAAGCATGGAATTTTTTTCAGCAGATATAGGTGATTTATTAGGCAGTATAAGAGAAGTTGGAGAAAATTCAGGCTTGGTATAAATCTAGACATGATAAGCACTGAGTTGACCATCAGTTTCAAGTTGGGGACAAGGTATGGCTCCACATCAGCAATGATAGAATGAAGGGAGAAGGGAATAAATTGATACCCATTCAGTATGTTCCCGTCACCATATTGGCAAAGATTGGAGACAATGCTTTTCGTCTTGACTTGCCCGCTTATATGCAAATGTACTAAGTAGTGAATGTTGAAAACCTGAAGCTTTATGAACCTCCATTGATTATGGATACTGAAGAGGTTGCATAGATTCCTACAATGGACGATTTTGCACCAGAGTATCTAGACAAGTTTCCCGAAGATATCATTCTTGACAGGAAAACCAGAACTTCACGACAGGGAGATGTGGAGTACATTCGTGTTGGATTCAAAGGAATGAATCCCAGTAAAGCTCAATGGATGGATAAAGAGAAAGTGAGGAAGCAATTTCCTCACTTGCCAATTGACTAAAAAGGATTTTGGCGATCCAAAAGCTCTTAGTGGGGAGGATTGATCCAAGTGGAACTTTAAATAAGTACCAATGGCATGGTAAAAGGCTAAAAACTCAAAGTGGCAGAATTTGATAAACTTAGCATCGAATCGAAGTGCTCATCATCCTAACTCCAACGGTGTGAATGGAACTCAAATCTGAGTTCATACGAAAAATTTAGAGCAAGTCAAATTTTATGTTTGACTTGAACATGTGGTAGGAGGAGATGACGTGGCAGACACTCTCAGCGAACGAGAAAGCGCCAAGTGGCAAGCTACCATTGGTCCCGTATATCATAGATCACAGGAGGAAGAGGTCATGGCTTAAAGAAAATCAGCCCCAAGTGAGTTATGGTTCCAATGCGATCAAATCGTGATCGCCCATCGCAAAAGGGAAAATTGTTTCTGAAGCCGCCCCCGGTAGGATCCCTGTTGCGATTGCGATATCGCATACCACGAATCGGAGGGGATCAAGTGTTTACGAATCAGCCCCCGACAGAGTCCAGTTGCGATGTGATATATTACAGTCGCAGTTCGCAAAAGGGGAGCAATAGTATGGAGTGCCAACCCCAGTTCTACACCGATTGCAATTTCCAATGAGGCGCGATATATATTTATGAACTATGTTTGATAAGCTATCAGGTCCGCGGATATCGCAAGGTGCTTGATGTACGGGCTTTGGTTTGTCTGCCGATTAGAAACACCGATAGTAAAAGGCCACCAAGTTAAACGCACATTTAAAGAGTTTTGCCATGTTAAGTAAGGGTTGTTGCCACGACCCGAGATCCTCGATAGTAAATCAAACCCGCTTTCTAACTTGATCTATTGTTTAGAAATTTCCGGGAGTTGAGGGGTTTACTGCCAACATATATAGAGGACTATCTGTGTCAGAGAAAGGCAGAGAGGATTGGCATATTAGTTCAGAAGCCATTGTGCACAACAGACCCTAACCTGGCAGCAGGTCGGGACCTCGCCTTGAGCAGCAGGAAGGTTTTGAGAAGGTGTAGAAGGCTTGATTATCTGAATTGGGTGTTCAAATAAGCATTTTTGCATGATTTTTCACCAGGATTTCAGTGGTACTATCTATTTCTAAAGTTGGGCTCTCAATTCTTCGTCCATCTTCCAGCTTGGATGTATAAGGACTGTAATTGAATGTTGCTTTTATTTTTATCTCTTTTTATGCCACTTAATGAAAGAAGGCCTCCCCACTATTGAGCAGGGCCCAGAGACGTAGTCCAAATTGGATGAACTCCGTAATCAAATATTTGTGTCATGGTTTCTTTCTTATCATGTTATTTCTGCATTGTTTTATGTGCTTTTAAGTTCCATGGTTTATAAGCTCTGTTATATGTAATTTTGATGCATCTATAAGTAAAATATCTTGGATCAATAGGCGGGTGGCCACCAATATCCACCTAGATCATTCCTCCCCCCTTAGGAATCAATGGCCCCCATTGTGTGCAGAGCTTCCATGAGGTGAGGAAATTTCTGTTGAACCTAGTCCCTAGTGAACCACTTGCCCTGGTGAAGGAGTTAGCCTTCTTTGACAACTCGATATAATTGTATCCTCTGTTGGCGAGTGTTCTTGATCTTTGTGTTCGTGATCTGATTAATTATGGCATGTTCCATGCAGTCCAGGTTGAGCTTTGTTGGTGTGAGTTGTTCTACAATGTCATATGTTTCCAACAATGGTGGAAAGTATGGCCGAAGGCAATCTACATTGAACACTGGGTGTAGACCAAGGAACGGTGGGATGTTGAGCTTGAAGGCATTGTCAACGACGGTCTTGGTGATGGTGTATGGCCCAGCAGGGTGCTCTTTCTGCAAATGTAGCAAAACTTTGTCACCCACCTGGAACTTGTGTGGCACTTGATGTTGATCATGGCACTTCTTGTACTTAGCATTGGCTTTGTACAATATATCATGGACCTATTGGCGGATGTGTTGAATGTGCTCAATGAAGTTGTTAGCCCTTTCAGCTTCAGACTGAACATGAGACGAATCTACCTAAGTTGATGTAATTGGTATGGCCACATCAATGGGGCATAATGGATGAAGTCCCATCCCTACCTGAAAGTGGTTGTGGCATGTTGAGATGTGGAGAGCTCTATTGTAGATGTGTTGGACATAGGGGAGACTTTCATCCCACATGTGTGGATGCTTCGAGTTGTACATGCGCTAAATATGTACAATCATCCTATTGACAACCTATATTTGGCCATCAGTTTGAGGATGGAAATTCGTGGACTTAGTAAGTTTCATATCCATCATCAACCAAAGACTTGACCAAAATACACTCAGGAATCTGATGTCCCAATCTGAGAAAATGAACTATGGGATCCCAAATTGTACCCAAACTCGCTCAAAAGAAGAGCTTATAAATGGCCTCTACTCTGATACTCTTCTTGCAAGCTGCCAAGATGGCCATCTTAGAGAATCTGTTGACGACCACGAAAACGCAATCATTGTCGTGCTTAGTAGAAGGAAGGCCCGACATGTAATCCATGGAGACAGTTTCCCAATGCTGAATAGGAGTAGGTAGAGGAGTATGCAGACCTTGCTTCTTAATGGTTGGTTTGGAAATGGCATAGGCGGTGCAAGATCTAATGTACTTCCCAACATCCTGACGAAGTTTTGGCCAATAAAAATACTTCTACAATTCCGCCATTGTTTTCTCTACTCCAAAATGTCCAACGACTTGACTGTAGTGTGCCTCCCAAATCATCTTGGCGCGCTCACTTAAAGGAACACAGATTTGTCCCAGGTGACATAACAGTGCACCCTCAAGGTGAAAATTTGGAAATTGCTTCCCTTCCAAGAGTGTCTGTATATGCTACCAAATTCTAGATTGCTCTTGTAAATATGCGTCCACCACGATGTCTCGTTCCCATAGGAGTCGAGCACAATGATCAGCGCCATGACTGGTGGTTGGATGAGGAAATAAGCGATGTTATTGGTTGTGCCCTTCTTATACTTAATGTTCAAATGGAACTACTGTAGATAGGTGGACCATTTATGATGGCGATTGTTCTACAACTTCCCTTGTGTCTGTATGAACTATAGAGATCGATTGTCTGTGTTGGTGACCGTTTCCTTCCCCATAATGTAATGCTTCCATTGATGGCGGGCCTGCACAATGGAATACATTTCTTTGTTGTAAGTGGGGTACTTTCAGACTATTTCTGAAAGTGTCTCATTGTGGTAAGCCATTGGATTCCCATGTTGAGTAAGAACCACACCAATAGCATAGTCAAAGGCATTTATCTCAATCTCAAATGGTTGTTGCAGGTCTGGTTATGTGAGCACTGGTCCAGAACAGTGGTGATTCTTCAACTCGGAGAATGCTTTTTGTTGGGTTTCCGACCAAAAGAACTTTGCTTTCGCTCCGCCCTTGGTGACTTGACTTAATGGCCAAGTGGCATGAGAGAACCCCAACATGAACCTACGGTAGAAATTGGCAAGACCCAAAAAGTTATGGAGCTATGTTAGAGTGGTTGGATCTGGAAAATCTTGAATGACTTGTATCTTGGATGGGTCCACGTCTACACCCTTCTAATCAATGATGTATCCCAGATATTGAACCTAGGTCAGGCCAAAGGTGCATTTATCCAAGTTAGCACACAGCTTGTGTTGTCACAGGGTTTGAAGGACCTGTCAAATATGGTGGAGGTGCTCTTCCCAACTCTGGATGAAGATCAATATGTCATATAAATACATCACCATGAATGCATTGGTGAAGGGTCGCAAGATGTCATCCATTAGTCTCATGAAGATTGCAGGGTATTTCGTCAATCCGAACAACATGACCAACCATTTGAAAAGGCCCTCCTTGGATTTGAAGGCAGTATTCCACACATCAAAGGGTTCCATGGGCACCTGGTGATAACCTGACTTCAAGTCAATCTTGCTTAAATATTTATCCCTTTTGAGTTGGTCCATAAGGTCATGAATCTGTGGGATTGGGTAGCTATTCCAGAAAATGATATTTTTTAGCACCTGATAGTCAACACAGAGCCTCCAGGTCCCATCCTTCTTCTATACCAATACAATCGGGATCCCACAAGGTGATGATATTGGCCTGATGTGCCCTTTCTGCAATAGTTCCTAAATTTTCCTCTTGATATCATTTTTCTCTAGAACAGAGTGTCAATAGATCATTCCATTGGGTAGCGGCACGCCCGGGGTCAGATCGATGGATTGATTTACCTAATAGTGCAAAGGTACCCCCATGGGTGAGGCGAAAATATCCATGTACTCCTCCATGACCTTGTCTATATGTTGTTTTTGTGTAGAGGAGCCCTGCCTGGAAGCCATGGCCACAACCTTCTTATTTTCCTAGGGGTAAATCATAAGGAAAAAAAATTTCCTTGTCTGAGAAATGATCTTACCGCATTGCTTTGCAGTGATCAAAGAGATGGTGGTAATCGGGGCTACCTCTGGTATCCTATACAACTTATTAGCCAAAGTAATAATCACAAAGTGAGGTCTAGACTCATATACAACATGTCTCTTCCAAAGGTATGGTTATCATAAAAATACATCACAAACTTCAAGAGGAGCAACATCACATAGTACCTCATCCGTGAAGGGCTTAATGTTGCAGGGAAGGTGGCACCATTGGCTGACGCGAAGATCTCATCCTTGGTGAAGCCACCTAATGGTGTACGGTTGTGGATGTGGTGTAGTCTTTAGGCCCAGCCGCTTCATGACCTCTGCTGAATTGAGGTTCTTTTGGATCCTACTGTTGACAATGAACTGCATCGGAGAACCATTCACCCACATCTGTGAGTGGAAAAGGTGCTCCCCCTCCTCTGGATCTTCAGGTTCAATCTTCTAGATCTTCGGGGTGGCCACGGTAGCACTAGGCTCCGCATCAATGAAATGCTTCCCTTTGTCAGTTCCCTTATCGGGTTCTGATTTAGAGTCAGAACCTACATCTGATTCGAAATCCTTCAGCTCGACCACCAGTGACTACTTGCCCTGACACTCACTTGTATTGTGAGTGGAGCTCTTATGGAACTCACACCATTTTCCCATGTCCTTCTTCGTCTTAGTGGTGTTGTTCTTTGCTTGCGGCTTCAGGGGTTTTCCTAGACAGCCCCGCCTTGGCTTGGTCCTTTGTTCTATGGTTTGGGGGCACCTTTTCCTTGCTTTGGATTTGCATATCCAAAGTCCCACTTCTTTTGTTTAAACTTTTGATCAATATTGACAGTGTACCGATATGTCGTGCTGAGTGAGGAAATGTCCAGGAACTCCATCTCATCCTAGATGTACTTGTGTAGACCGACGTGGTACTTGAGCACCAAATGTAACTCAGTATCCTTGATACATAGCTTCGTGCGAAGGGTATGGAAAATATTTGTGAACTCTGGCACATCTTGGTCCCTTCCCTGCCATAGCATGGTCCACTTTATGTATTTGTCTTCATAGCTCCCTACAGAGTAATATTTTTCCTTGATGGCATCTCAAAAAGAATTCCAAGTGGATGCAGCTGAAAACAATGAAGGTTCACTCTCGTCCTTTTTTTCACAATAGGTGTCCCACCAGTCCTTGACGTGTGGGGCGGATTTGAGAAGTGAAAAAGTAATTTTTTCCTAATTGGAAAAGTCATGAACTGAAAAATATCCTTCCAAAAAATTTAACTATTTATCTGTAGCCTCTTCATCTATCAAGCCTTCAAATATGGGAATATCGAAGTTAACTTTTACCTTAAAAGGAGTGGCACCTCCAGAGTGATTGGTGGATGAAGCTACATCGGCTGTGGGTAATCGTCGAAGGATTTGGGAAAAGTTATCCATCATTGTGTCCCTTTGTATCTCGTGGGCTTCCTCGAGCAACATTTTGAAAGGATCTCCTACTGCCTCATATTTATTTTCTTCCGCCATGGGAGGTCATCGGGTTTTGCAAGGTTGATCTTGCAATGGTTCAACTAGATTAAAATCTAACTCTTTATACCCTGACATCGTTGGGGACATGCAAAGAAAAACAGAGAAAGAGTAGACTGCTTTGATACCATTGATCTGAAATTAAATAGGAATGCAACAAATTACAGATATAATCATAAACAAAGAGATGCAGCAGAAAAGCACTTCATTTCATTAATAGAAAAATATTGAACTATGCTTACAAAAGAATGGAAATAAGATAACTCGGTCGATGGTGGCTTATCTCTGAGAAGAGATGTGGCGGTTACATGCCTCGAAATTGTGTTACATTGAGGCTCAAGGGTCTATTTATTATTGGAAAACATGAGAAAACCCTAAACAACCAAAACCCTAACCCCAAGAGATGTAACACCAAGCATTTGTGGGCCCCATTGGGGTTAGTTGGACAGCCAACTTCCCAGGGTCGTAACTTGGTCATATTATCTCTGTTTGGCGCGTACAATGCCTTGTTGAAAAGGTCTCACTGATTAATACAAGTTTCATCGCAAGCCCACGCCTATGGTGATGGGCTTGCCTTTGACCCCAAAAACACACCTTTTAGGGGGTCAAAACTGCTCCAGAAGTTCAAGACCCGAAAAACTGCTAAAAATAGTAAATGCTTAAATGAACAAGGAAATAGATGAAATTGACTGGGGGGTCTAGGTGGAAAAGGCGGGCGGCCACCAATATCCACTTAGATCAAGGAACCTCAATGAACTTAGATCAAGGAACCTCAAGGAACTTAGAACAAGAGGAGATTCAATTATACGCTTGGATAATGTTAAGATGTTTTCATCCTAGGGATGTATCATTTTTTCTTCCTTCTTTTACCCTATTTCCATTTAGCTTTAACGTTGTGGCATTCAAAATATAATTATGTCACTTTTACTTATAATGAGGATATCGAGGTGAAAACTTACTGATTAAGGTTTCTCATGAGATTCTTTATAGAAATTTCGATGGCAAGTTATTTCATTCAATGATAAAATTGTTCTTGCAGTAATGAAATTGTTAGCATTCCTAGGGAAGCCCTCGCATTAGTTACTCTTTTGGAAAATAATGAAGATCATTCTTGACAGTAATGGGCCCATCACATAATCAAAACCAACATATATTTGTTTTATCGTTTGATGATTCATCTTGAAGAAGAATCTATGGTCACGGGAAATGTACAAAGAATCTGTAAGTATTTCACTTGAATCAACTGAAGGTATCAATCTTTTGTTTTTTCTCATCTTACTAATGCAAAGGAAGTTGACATCATATAACACTTACATACATGCTTTCACTCAGTTATCCCTATAATACCCTTAAGGTAATGAATGTTAAAAGAGAAGAATATTTTGGTCAATGTAGCAAGACTCTAATAGGGTAACCACATTTCTATAATTCTGATCAATTTTGGTCTCTATTTATAGGTTTTGTTGCATGAGGACATGCAATATGATCGGTATGGGGGGATGTTGGGCCTTCATTTTTTCGAGTTTTACACACTTTTTTGTGAGTTTGTAATTGCACATGTTTTTATCTAACTCTTATGGTTATTGTCATAAATTTACACATCTTTGGGCTATTATCTTAAATATGAACATGACAAGATAAGGTGTTTATTATCTAGCATATTTCCTTCATTTTCAATCATTTAAGAGGATTTATGTGAGATTTTTAATCCTATGATAGGTGAACAGTGCACCAAAAACTTTAGAATGGGCAAGACATGGATTTATGATGGTTAAAAGAGTTTCTAATGAAGGTATACATATCATGTACCTCCTATAGAGAACCTATAACCAAAGAAACAAAAGTGTATGACTATTGACAAAGAAGACTTGTGGGCCCTCAACAAGTCAATTATTGACTAGCAAACCTCATTAAGATTTTTAGTTAAGCTCACAACCAATTGGTGGAGCTAACCTTCTAGTCCTCTTATCACAAGATCTATAGTTTTCCAAGACTAGACCGTGGCATAAACATAGTTATTATTTTCATGAATTGTTATTATATATGCTTATTTTGTCTTGTAACAACCTCAGTTGGTTTAGCCTATTATTGTATTGTGAATGTTATAAAATACCAGTGTGGGGTCATTGTCAGGCAGTGGTCCTTTTTTGTAAAATTATAGCTCTAGTTTCAAACTTTTGGGATCGCTCCTCATGGTCGTGGGAACTTGATCGAGCTCAATGTAAAAGGAAGATTGATTGATTTTCTAATGGAGACATTGTGTCGGGTTTTACATTCCAGTTTTTGGACATCTTGTTGACTCTGTGATTTGATTTATTTCAAGAGGAAACAAGTTGGTTGGTTGGGCCCGCCAACCCACCTCATTGTCCTCTCTCATTTACCCTTTTCTCCTTGCTCATCTGCTTGAATAGATTTTAAATATACATTTTAAAATCCGATATGATAATTTGTATTTCCACTTTCAGAACAGGAAAATTATTGTATCTCGACAGCAATAGAGATTGTGTACTATGCCTTCTAGTTCAATTCTTGATATTTGATTCATGTATATCATTTTGGAAATATCATGTTTGCAAAGTAACAGTGGTGAATGGTCAATACAAATTACTTCAATAGAAAATGCTACTTTTAAACCATAGCAAGCTTCTTTTATGTGTATTGCAATGAATCAACAATACAAAGTGCACTAGATATATTGTGATCTGGAGTCTTTATTTGATTTGTTGCAGAATATCGTAAATATTACTCTCGGATATTTTTGTGCTTACACACTAGAACAAAGACTTTATACATTTTTTGTTTGGTTTATAAAATTTGAGGATTCATATCAATGACATATGTATGTATGGATCTAGAATATGGCACAATAAAACTATTTTGAGTCATTGTCATGATCGATTACTGTGTAAATTCATTTATAGATTACAAAAATTTTCTCCTATGCACATGGTGATGAACAAGCACTTTGTTTTATGAGTTTAATTTTCTAGGTCTCAATCCTTGGTCGGAGTGTGGAGCCCTTTTTTAATTATAAACATAAAAATGTATCCAATTCATGATGATTTGAGGCCCTTTGTTGATTTATAATATGAATTGCATCAAAACCATTGCGATTTTGAGTTTGTTAGAGTCATTGTTAATGCAAGATACGCATCAACCTATCTCTATTTGTGAAATGTCAGTAATAAAGTATATGAAACAAATATTTCTATACATTAAAACTTGAGATAGGCATCGATGGAATATTGGATTTCAATATTGACTTTGTCTCATAAATTTGCATAAATCCCTACACTGGAATGTTTTAAACATAAAATATGCATCTTGTAGATTTCATTAAAGAACTCTCACATCATATTGGTGTTTGCAGGGTATTCATAACATGGTTCTTTTTGGACTTGTGGATTTTGAATATCTACAGACTTAATATTTGTGCCAAACAAAATATTATTTTGTGTTGTAGTGCTTTGAAATTTTCCTTGTGTTGCCTTAGCTATTTTAATAAGCACCAGCTACACAAGGATTCGAGTCATAAGGTTGTTCAACTATTTAGCCATAAGCATGTAATCTTTCCAAGCAAGTGTAAATAAAGTGATGATTAATGATTTCGAGGGTTGCAGCGCATTCCTTTAATACATATTTCTTGTGCTCTTTTATATGAATAGTGGAAGCACATTGTTTTCAAAATTTATTATAATTTTATTTGTTTATAAAGCTGAGAAGCTTGTATGGAAGTTTGCAAAGAATAAGCCAAGTGTAGGTCTGAGAAATGACATTGTTTTCTTGCATAGATAGCATATTTACATTAGACCAAAGTGTTCTTTTAGCAAATTTGAAACCCTTCTTCTTTTGATTTCACACAGAAGATAAGTTATCAATAGGACCAAGTGCATAATCCTAATAGTTGGTTGAAAGTGAGAGAATTTATTTTGAGTGGATTTTCGAGAATCATTAGAGGAAAATTTAGCCTAAAAGTGCCCATAAAATTTTCATTTAATTTCCATGTCATAATATGTAAACCAATCAAATCCTTTAAATTTAAAAAGAGGTACATGTAAATATTTTGGAGGGAAAAGAAGAAAAACTAATTTTTTAATTGTTTTCTTGGCTTATCTCCTTATAGGTTTACTCAAATTTTAAGTGTAGACACTCGTTGGATGCATAATTAAATTCCACGTCTAATGAACACATTTTTTTAATGTATCTTCAATTTTTATCAATGTGGGTCTTCTCAAAAGTATTCATAATGGGTACTCACTGAACATGGAATTTAATTCTGCATCCAACGAGTGCTTACACTTGAAATTTGAGTAAACATATAAGGAGATAAGCCAAGAATAAAATTAAAGATATATATATATATATATATATATATATATATATATATAGTTTTCTTCTTTTCCCTCCAAGATTCATAACTCTTTTTTTGTTCAATTTTAAGTACTATTATATTATTTTTCTTAGGAGGCCACCTTTGAGAAAAGATACGAAGTGGTTAATGGGGAGGCAAGTAATCTAATTGGCTTTGTGTATTCAATGTACTTAAAAACTAGCTAAAGATCTAGGTATTTATACTCACCTTGAAGGATTGTCTTTTGTCTCTTCTTATTCTCCTTCAGCATTTTAATATTGTGCCAACTACTATCCATCTTTTACTTTTTGAATTTGAATTGTAAGCAAGTGCATTTTCAGTTGAAGTAGACACCCTTAATTTTTTGAGTTTGAATTATTGTGATGGCTTGAATTACTAATGTATTAGAGTTACTAAACACTCTAATACTCTCTACTATTCATAACACAAAGAAAATCAACAAGGACACTCTCTCTCACATTCAAACTTGTTTGCAAAATGCATAAGACGAGATCGTGTTTATGCAACTTGAATATCAACTACATCAAGATGAGTTAAAGAAGAAGAGTCGCCATTTTGAAATGGATCTGATTTAGAACAAATCCATTTTTTATTATGAAGTTGACTCCCATCAATAGTCAAAGATTAATCAAATTTTTGAGGTCATTTCAGGAGAAGATTTGCATAAAGATGCAGAGGTTTAGCTTGCATTTTCCAAGCCAGGCTTTGGGAAGAATTTGTTAACAATGGGAATATAACTGATCTTGGGTATGACACGAATGTGTCCTTTCATATTCTGGACTATTCTAAGCCCATCCAGTTTGATAGTGTTGGGTTTCTTAAGGATGATTCATCTTCACTTTTTTTTCCTCCATAGCCATAGATTGTAAAATGCCAACATTTTGATCTGGTTGGCCATGTGAAAGATCAATGTGTTGATGTTCACCCTTGTGAGAATTGTGGTAAGCACACTCATCATTCAAAAAGATGTTCTAGAAACAAGACTTTTGCAACAATGAAGATTCACCTTGGATGGATCATTTCTTAGCAATGGTTTTCAATAGCCAAGAAGATATACCGGTCATACCACAAAATGTGTTTTTGAGTATTGACACATCTTGCAGTGGACATTTCTTCATCTTCTCACCTTGTATTTGATAAGGGGGGAATTGATGGTTAGCTACTTGCTTCGAAGATTCATCAAGCAAGATTGAGCCACAATTTGAATTAGAGCCAGCTACCAAAGCCTAGAGCTAAAGTCAGCCATAGCCAGATTCAGATTTCTATCCAAAGACAAGGTCATGCTCCATGAGCATCCTTTCTGGTTGGTGGCCTGCCTTAAACCATCACCGGTAGAAGACTTTGGTTTCTGTTACATCAATTTATGTTATCTTTAAACCATCATTAGGGAGCGCTTCCACCAACATAAGACTTTAACTTCTAGTGAGATTTGGAATTGTTCCAGGGACCATTTCGTGCTTTAGTTCTAGAGTTGGTGGCCAACCTTAAACCACCACTAGTAGAGACCTTGAGTTCTCCCACCTCATTTGGTTTGTGGTCTTCCTTAAACCACCATTTCAGAGAACACGCCCAGTGATTAGCTAGCATGCATTTTTGCACTTTAGCTCTCTTCTTAGACTCTTACACACCCCTTCAAATTAAAAGGGAGATGTTGGACACTTAATCTGTTAAAACATTGGTGTCGAATATGAATAATTCCTAAAAGTCCAAAAAACCTTAGAAACTAAATTCTATTTATATATATCATCTTTAATAAGATACAATTCACACTTATATTTCATTCTGAGCTACACATTCCAACATTAAGACCTCTCCATTTATATAATCTCCCAATTCACACTTATATTCTTCTAATATGCACATTCCACATGAAGACCTCTCCATTTATATAATCTCCCACCTTATGACATAAAAATACAATACATACTTTTGTTACAATCGTTATAAAGTCTTGCTTTGGCAAGACAAGGATATAATTGGAACGTATCATAGAGTTGTTCACTTAATAGTAGCACATTATAATCATATTGGCCTTTTGTTGTTTGTTCACCAATATGAAATTAAACTAATTTTTTAAAAAGCTAAATGGATATTTTGATATCTATGAGATATTTATTTCCGTGGAACTGTCACGAAGTTTTCCCTGTCACATTTGTGAGTACTTTACAGACTCCTTTTGATAGCACTTGTGATTGCTTGGTGGGACCAGAAATTCCATTAAATTTGGCCATGCGTATCGTATTGTACACAATCCCTATTTTAGTCATAATGGCTTCAGATTCTTCCACAATTCTGATCTTTTCAGTTGTTAAATATTTTTGTCCGACTTTATGATTTCGAGCAACAGAAAGGGATGTGTACATTTTGTTGCGAAGAAAGTAGGCTTATACTTGTTTCTAAATTGGAATTATCAGTAAATGTCACCCGCCTTTTGAGGATATACGAATCACTGACCTGCGTTTTGTGTGGCGTTGGGCCTAACTGCGTCATCTTTGTTTTTCTTTTCGAAACTATAATTTCATTTTTCGAGGGGAAGGCAATATAATATCAGTGATGAGTCAGTTTATATTCACGAATAGTAGTAATTGATAAATAATATAATGTTAGTGATGAGTCAGCGTACATTTACAAATAGTAGTCACTAGAAAATAATATAATGTCAATAATGTGTCAGTTTATATGGCAAATAGTAGTTACTAGCAAATAATATAATGTCAGTGATGCTTTAGTTTATATGGCAAATAGTAATCACTAGCAAATGATGCGTTAGCTTACATTGGCAAATAGTAGTCCCTAACAATATAATCTCAGTGATGGCAAATAGTAGTCACTAGTAAATAATATAATGTCAGTGCTGCATTAGTTTATATAGCAAATAGTAGTCACTAGTAAATAATATAATGTCAGTGCTGCATTAGTTTATATAGCAAATAGTAGTCACTAGCAAATAATATAATGTGAGTGATGCGTTGGCTTACATTGACAAATAGTAGTCCCTGACAATATAATGTTAGTGATAAGTCAGCGTACATTCACAAATAATACTCCGTAATAATTATCAACCTACTTAAATTTCTTACTAAAAATAATTAAATATAAAATTAATAATATAATAAATATTTTGAAATTTATATTCCAAACTTTACAAGTTGAAACCCTATCAATCAGTGTATGATATGTGTGATATGTCAGAGAAAAAAACACAAATTTCAACAAACTAAAGTGTGTGACATGTCAGAGAGAAGAAACACAAATTTCAACAAACCAAAGGGGATAGATTAATTTTGATTTTTTTGTTCCAAAGAAATAAACTTTGGTTTTGAATTTTTTTTAAGTTCTAATTATTTTAAAATAACCTCATTTTATTTACCTGTGAAATTTTTTTGGTTTTGATTTATTTTTTAACGAATTTAAATTATTTTAAAATATATCAAAATCTTTAAAGATGGAGTGAGTTTATTTACATATTAATATTTTGGGAGTTTTGTTTTATTTTTTTTTTTAAATTTAAATTATTTTAAAATATATGATGGAGTGAGTTTATTTACATATTAATATTTTGGGAGTTGTGCTTTATTTTTTTTTTTAATTTAAATTATTTTAAAATATATTAAAATTTTTGAAAATAAGATTGAGTTTATATAAATTATTTTAAAATATATTAAAAATTTTAAAAATAAGATTGATAATCAGTAAATGGATGTATTATTTTGAACCTAGTTGTGGGATTTGCATATTTTATTTTTCTAGGTATTTGATAAATTTAGGATTAATAATAATGTAAAATAAAATTTTAATTTAGTCAATTTTTATGATTATTTTTTTTATTTTGACAATATGAGATCTATTATGAAATGTTTTTATGCCTATAGGCATTCAGTTTATATGGCTACACTAGTTACAGCTACATTAACTATTACATAAATATACTTATTTTGATAAAATATTTTTTATAATATTTTATAGCAATTATAAAAAAGATGTGATATTCTATGTTGATAGATGTTTAAAAAAAAACATTTATTTTATATGGTTGTTCTAGTCACACTTACATTAACTATTGCATAGATATATTTATTTTGATGAAATATTTTTTATAATATTTTATAGCCCTTTTTAAAAAAAGTGTTATTCTATGTTGATAAGCGTTTAAGAAAATATAACAAAAAAAACATTTGGATATTAACTTTATTTAAAAAGCAAATGTGTATGATTTATATAAATTTATTCAAAATAAATATATTTACTAGCACACCTATATAAATTAAATGGTTGGTAAACATCTATATGCATCAATCATAATAAAAATCAAAACACTTCATAATACATACATTGCTAAAATTAAATAATCATAAAAACTAATTAAATTTTAGCTTTATTTTAATAATATTTATATCAAGAATTAATATACAAGTTGAACATATATATACATATATATTTAAGAAACATGGAATAAAATTCAACCATGAAAATTTACTCAAGTTTTATTATGGAGATTTTTAAATAAACCAATATAGATCTATCTTAATGACTGATCTAACATGAGCCGAGAGGATCAAATTTATTCATATGCAAACTTATTTTAGAGTACAAAAAACAATGTGTAGTTTTTTAATGTTATAGATAGCACATAACATGTGCATCGAGTTATTTTATCATGGCACATTAAACTGGTTTTTTTTTATTAATAGATTTTTAAGTATACCTCAATATTAATCCATATTAAAATATTTTATTTTAACATTTTTTTCCTATATATAGATATGTATAAAGTTGTTAAAATATTTTTTTTAAGTATAAGGTTTAAGCTTTAAGGGTTGTAGAGATGTAGAATGAGCCTCTCGTGTCAAAAATAAACTTTGTTACAATACTATGGTTTATCAATACTACAAGCCCAAAAATCCATAACTTGCTCCATATAGCAAGTTTTCATATAAAATTATTTTAATTAATCAATTTAATTAAAAAAGAAAAAAGAGACAATTACTTTGGAGATAAATCTCAACATTTGATTTATATATGTTATTATGTATTAAATCTTTACAATACACTGAATCTTAAAATTTTAAAAGCTTTATTCCAAAATAAATACGATGTCAAAATATTGAATTTTAACTCACCAATAAAACAATAAAAAATCATTCAATAAATTCAAATTAAATAATAACAAAATTTTATCACTATTTTGAAAGTCATTAAACTCTTTTAAATGTGAAAATATAAGAAGGGAAAACAAAAATGAAAGTTTCCTTTGTTGTTTTTTTCATTCTTTATAATAGATCATTTTTTAACTACTTGGATTTCAACTTTTAGTATACTTTTTGCTCAAATATAATGTGTTTATGTAACGAGAAGATAATACATAATTTTGAACCACTTGGATTCTAATTTTTAGTATACTTTTGCTAAAATGTTGTGTGTTTACTTAACCAACTTTTAGTATACTTTTGCTAAAATGTTGTGTTTATGTAACACAAAATTAGGCGTGAGTTGTAACATATCATTTAAATGTGAATGTGTAACAAGCTTTGGGTGTGAGTTGTAACATATCATTTAAATGTGAATGTGTAACATGCCTTGTTTCTGTGTGAGCGCACATTGTGTGTGCTTAGGGATTACTTCATATGATTATTGCATTGTATGTGAATATGGTATAAGTTTTGTTTATAAGTGTTAATTTTTTTATGTACGTTGTGGGGATGATTTCATATTGAGTATTATTTTAATTATTGGTGAGATTGCAATTTGGATTAAATATGTGGTGTTATAAACTTTCTTGAGGGATAACAATTGGTGGTGGCGATCCCGAGGAGGGACGCGTGGCTATTGACCGTTTAATTCTCCGTTTCCAAGTTGGGTTTGGTGGCAGGGTTTTAGGTGTATGTCTTAATTGCGGTTTAATGTTTTGTTGCTGCCTCTGTACTGACCTCGGGCTTGCGACTAAGGGTTTTCACTTACGCCGAGGGGTTTTGGAGGTCATTTCTATTGTGCGATGGTTTTTCTCTGCGATTACTCTGTGTTCTCGCCTGGTTTCCGCGATGGCTGGTAAGTATTTTGCCCTGTCTACTCCGTATGGCAGTTTAATATGTCTTGTTGGTTCTCTGTGGTGTATTGGTGCTATGTCTCTGTTCGTCCTCCGTGGTTTGTCGTTGTTATGCCTCTGCTCGTTTCTTGTGGCGACTCATTGCTCTGGTGTTTGAAGGGTTTCAGGTCCTCTCCCTCTCGCAAGTCTGTTTGTCTACGTTATTTGCTTCGAATTCGTTTCTGTTCATTTTGTGGTGATTTGTTTGTTGATGCGGGGTCTGGTTATGCTTCGGCTCTGCAAATCTCAGGTCATTGCTTGGCTGTTGCACAGGACGACTCGGCGCCCTCAATTTCAGGTAAGCTCTTCCTTCCGGTTTCAATTTCACTTCCAGTTTTTAAAGGTTCTAACGCTCTGGCTCCTTGGTGAGCAGGCAGAGCGTGTTCATGGCTCAGTCACTGGTGGAAACCCTCTGTTGTGGGTCTCGGCTCTCATCCTTCGTTTCGAAAGCGGTTCTTCTCCAGGTAAGATCTTCGTTCCCCTTCCTGTTAGCTTTCCACTGTTATCTTTTTTATTTTCGTGGCTCAATACTGACCGCTACCCTCTCTGTGGTGGTGTGCAGGTCTCTCCAGAGAAGTGCTGCTCCACAGCTTCATCCTGGTGACTGTTTCGTGGGCTTAGGGAAACCCGGGTAGGGTCCTTCCATAGCTATAGTGGTTTCCTTGCTTGCTTTGTTGTGTGTCTAGTTTTGCAACAGTTATTCGATCGCTTGCTCTTGTTTGTGTCTCGGCTATAACCTTGATGTTTTGGGTCCTTCGTATCTGTATGTGTTCTTCGAGGTGTTCATGCCCTCGCTAGAAGTTTTAGGCATAACCTGTGGACTATAATGTGTCTTGATTTCATGGGTTTGGAACCCTTCACGATTTCCAGATTACAGATTTTTGTACAGTGAATTTTTATTGAACGAAAAATGAAATTGCCATGTATAGGAAATGTATTTCTTTTGTTTAAATGCAGAATGTAATTAGTACCTGGGATTTGTTTTGTTGAGGAATGAAATCTATGTGTTGGTGCACCTCTGTTCGGTTCTTGGTCTTGAAAATGCTTCTTGTCATTGAATGCTTGTCGATGGTTGTTCGAATCTTTGAAAAGAAAAATGGTTTCACTGTCTTGCTTTCATTTTGATGCCTGAGACATCTATACACATAGAACATAATGAAATTTAATCTACTGTGTTAAATGACATATTTGAATTGTTAGTTATCATAGAAGTTCAAATATTTCTATGTTACAGCTTTTGCGCTCTCTCTCCTCTCTGGATGGCAGCCCTTCCATCATCTCTAATTTTTCCTTTTCAATACATTGTCGGCAGTTCCTTTACAGTTTGAGGTAATGTTCCTCAATTATGTTTCAGTTACTAAACAGTTTCTTCAAACAAATCCCTAACTAGTCCTATTTTGTCTAATTTAAAAAACTAAAAATCGTTGATTCAGTGTTAATTAAAAATGACACAAAATGTAACTAAATGAAACAGAAACTTGAAGTGTTTTCCTCCCTATCTGTCAAGATAAAATGAAAATAAAATAAAAATTAAAAAAAACATCTCCCAGTTGTCGCCTCTTCACTCGGATGCTCCTGCATCAATTGAAAGAAAATTGGCACATTTGAGGCTGACACTAGATAGATCTGAAGTTGAAATATATCTAGTATACTTACAGCTCAGTACAATTACTCATGTGTATACTAACAATAAACTTTAGGTAGCATGTTACTCACATATAAGTTAAGATTACTAACATTTTATAGTGATAACTAATCATATATAACCACTTCTATATCATTAGAATGCAATCATTAATAGAGGTTTATATATGTGTGTGTGTGTGTGGTCTCAATTGCCATTTGGTGCAATGGTTGTGAAGATGGCTTAGGTTCAAACCCTATCAAACATTCTCCTCCCAACCTTTTCTTGGGGTTTGTGCATCCTATATACCTTAGCACCTTCTTGAGCCTTGTCTCAATTATCAATGTACCCTATGGACAATTATTTGGACAAAAGATCTCCCTTAGAAGGTGCCAATACACTAGCTTAGTACTTCAACCTCATCTTCACTTCTAAAAATTGTGTGAGGATGGTGCAATGTTATTCCAAGGTTTTCAATCAAATGAGGTTGACAAAAGGGAAAGGAACCCTATGAATTCAAATACTAAGAGACTCACAAAATTAGTCACTCATTGAACCAATGATGATATTAATTTTTAGAACTTCTCTCCAAAAAGTAAAGAATTGGAAATAAGTTTCTTGAAGAAATATTTTCAACTATATACAAAGATTTAAATATTTGAGCAAATGTGTTGTCTCAACGAGTTCCACTAATGAATGCAAGTACAATCTTCACTAAGGAAGAAGAAGCAAGGTTTGAATACTCATATGTTTTTAGATCTCTTTATGACTAATATAAATGGTGGAGCTCAACCATCAATCCAAACCCCTAGTACTCTTTTACTTTTTAATTGAGATGTATATGTTCATTTCTCCTTTATATATATATATATATATATATATATATGATTCCCTGACCATCATCTCTAATTTTTCTTCCTATATGGACAATCCCAACTAAACGACTATCTTCCTATACTTCAAAATCTACTCATCATGGCACTGATCCTCCAAGTCATGGGGCAAAGAGTAAGGAGGAGGGCGTCATATATTTGTGTCCTTAAATAGTTATTTTTCTAAGAGATATGATGATTTGAGGGACTAACTTAAAAAACTACTCAACATCCCCACAATCCCCAAGGTTATTTTTAAAAGATAAATAATGGGTAATATCTCAACCCCTCCTAGTGCTTCTATGCACACTCACACCATAATACACTTCTCAACCTCTCACAACTACTTTCTACAATCACATTCTCAACCACATCAAATATGAAAGGTTGCTTAAGCAAACTTCTTGTATCATGCACAACACAACTTACCATACAAATCATTCAATCATATATCATGAAAGTGTATGATAAAATCCTCATTATCAATATTATATGATATTACCAACACTAAATACATGTCTAATCTATATATATTATAAAAGTATATGATAGCTTCCACACTATCAACATTGTGCACAACATGGCCCACGGGGCTTTGGATTGATGGTGAATGGGTGCCTTGTTAAGACACTCCTTGTGATAGGTCACCGGTTCAAATCCCTTGTGGGTACTTAGGTTAGTCTTAACTTAGAAAAAAAAACATTGTGCACAACATTACCGACACTAAAGCCTTGTGGGATCCACATTATATGTTAGTCCATCAACACAAATTAATGCATGAATATCATAATCAAATTCCCTCTAGGATCATGTACATCTTTGCATAAAAGCTAAAACTTACATACTCAACTAAAAATGAAGTTGTCTCAAACTCCATATTCCAAACAATGCAATGTCACACAATTGTCCGCAAAGACATCTAAGATTATGCAAGCATAATTGAAATCAAATAATTCAACATCAACAATCTATAGAAACATATCTAATCTTGGATCAGTTTCTTCTTAAAGGGTTTTTTTGTGGTTGGATCCATGATTGGTCATGGTGTCATTTAAGCACCTATTTGAGAAGGTCATCATTAACTATAGAGTTGTACAATGCTCATCACTCTTTGATCACTAAATTGTGGTAGTCATCTTCTACCAACAATGTTATAATCCTAGCCATTCTTTGTCCTCATTTTGCACATGTAGTTAAAATATATTCTCATGATGACAGAGTATATCATTGCATGTGTTATTTGGAGCACTTGGTGAGATTTCATCTTCTTGTTGGAAAAGCATATGATAAAAAAATTATAGTTTGCGTGATTGAAGCACTCTTGTTGATATGACACTTATCTACTTCAACAGATCAAAACATTGACCACTTGTGTGCAAGCTTTGGTAGCACTTCATCATGGTCATGTTATTGTTGTCACTTTTGGATATTCTTTTATCCTACTAGTTGAAACATTATGTGCAGATTATATAATGTCTATTTGGCCATTTTTTACTTACCATATATTTCCAAGTGAATCTTAAAGGGCAATGTTGGGATGTGCTTTTTAATTGGTCAAAAAGCATTTATGTCATATTTCCTTATTTGTGCCCCTAGTCTATCTTAAAGGGTATGTTGAAAATATATCAACTAACCTTGACTTAATGGTCAATGGATGTCAATAATGTAAGTCCCTAATGCTTTGTGATTAATGTGGTAGTTAGAAGGTGGCTTAGCAATCCTTTATAATACAGTGGCTAACATTTTCCATACTTTAAGTAGAGTGAGCCTCTACCTTATCAATATTTAACGGGGCCTTGAACCCCACTATAATACACCTTATCACGCACCATAGAATCATCTAATAAATTAATTGTTTAAAGTGGAGTTTTCTAACCTATGAGGGTTTTCCATTAGACATGGTGTCAAAGTTTTCTCTAATGTGCACTTTATTTAAATTGGAATATTTAGCCTACCATTTAATAAAGCCACCCACCAAGGTTCAAGTCCCCACTCCTCTTCACCTTCTCAAGACACAATTGAGTAGTAGAGACCAAGTGCAAGCCATAAATATTTTTTTTAGAATAGTAGGTAAAATTTGTAAAACAATACTCTCTATAGTGATAGCTTGACAAAAATAAATGCTTATGATTATTGGTTTTCACTAAGGGCCATCTTGCCCTTACAAGCAAGGCACTTGTAGTATGTGGCCTCTTCGACCCATTTGAAATGCTTCTTCTAAGAGAGCACTTTCAAAACAATATACATATTTAGACATCATAAACAAATTTGAATTGAATGTTTTTTACCATAACCTTAACATGAGATGATATCTATCACAATCTATCAATATTCACAAGGTCCATGATAGTGGTAATACACTTCCATAGAACTCCACATTGCCTTATACACACACAACACAAAGCATAAGTTCGTGTACACAAATCCAAATATCAAGTTATACACAAAAAGCTCAAATTCGCTTATAATATAAAAATTGAAAATCAAAAAATTGGGTTTTAGCATTAAAAAAGTTAATTTCATTAGTTCACTTTAACATCAAAGACTTAAATCTTAACAAAGACACCAAACAATGCACAAATCTTAAAAGCATATGTAAATGTGATCAGCTAACTACATATGCAATATCCTTGCACAATATTTACATGTTCACCTCAAATTCTTTAAAATCGTAAAGACACTCGAATAACATTGCTATGTGATAAACTACCTACAATACAACATCCTTATTCACTTCAAACTCTTTGAAACCATGAGGAACACTCATATAACAACCTACAATAGAAGAGAAACTATGAACCAGAGGGGGTGTGCTTACAAGAGGCTTCCTATCACTTGTAGTGGGGGAATTTCTTTATATTTTTTACAAGTTTACAAAGTGGGCATGTCGCAAAGGCTCACCATATTTCGTTGAAATAAGATATTATCTTTATATTTTTTTTGGATTGTGGATTATTTTCTTCAATTTGGTTTGCAAACATCAATTACACATTTATAAGTTCCTGCTAATGTCTAGAGATAACAAGTGCCGTTCAAGTTTGATCTAAGTTGCAAAGATATAAATATGCATATAATCATAATAAAAATCTAATTTTAAGATCACAATCAAGCTAGACACTAAATTGATGTATGAAACCTCTTTGTATGTGAGACAAGAGACCCCCTCGGCACATGGATTTAACTATCAAAATTTTAGTAAGTGTACGTAATCTAACCCCCGAGATTTTCACTTGTGGCCTCTTATAAAAAACATATATAATGAAACATTCATAATACCATTCATGAATTTCAAATTTAGAAATTAATAATAAAAAAAAAGATCATTTCAATTTAGGAATTAAAACCAAACTGGAGGCCTTAGGGGTATAGTTGTAACTTTCGTTCAAAAAAAGAAGAGATCATTTCAAATTTAGGAATTAAAACCAAACTAGAGGCCTTAGGGGGTATAGTTGTAACTTTGGTAAGCAATTGGGATTAAGATTTTTAAAAAAAGATCATTTCAAATTTAGGAATTAAAACCAAACTGGAGGCCTTGGGGGTATAGTTGTAGCTTTGGTAAGCAATTGGGATTAAGATTTTTTTTAAAGTGCTCATAGCTCTGGCAGAAGTGACTTAAACGCCGACTAAAACGGCTTGCATGGCGTTTCAAAAATCTGAATCCTCACTAAAACGTTACAGCCGTATTTCAAAGGTATTCTGTAAAAGGATCCATCTCCAAAACGCAGAATCGTCCAAAACGTGAAACTAGGGATGTGGTGTTTCCGGTAACATAGGCTACGACATACCCAACTATATAAAATGAATAAAATAGATCATGTTTATTGTTTTCGCATTAACAGTTACATTATCATTACAATCATTTATCATTTTACATGGGCTCTCATCTTTATCTATGCCTAATGAGTACCGAAGGAGGGAGGCCCCAAAAATACATAGCGTACCAGAGCCAATTTGGCAGCATTCTTACTGGCAAAAACCAGAGAAAACAGAGGCAAATTGATCATATGAAATAATAACAAAAACATATTTGCCTTGCGGAAAAGTGAAGCCCTACTACAGCAATGTCTATGACTTGCTCTTTGAGCTTAAGTATGTCATTGCAAGTTTGCCTGACCTATGTAATCAGCAATGTACAGCAACGTTAGTAACTCTGGTGAAATGTCTTTACTGGGACAAAATCTGTTGCTTGTTTGCAACTATAAAAGTCCATTTTCACTAATCCAAATTCACATAGCTAAAGGGGCTTGATACAGCTGCTTTCCCATTCGCAACTACTTAATATGGTTGTCTAATGGGTGATATAGTACAACAAAATCCGGTGGTTGAGACACCCAAGTACCTAAACTGCAGACTATGGTTTAGTACAGGCCTTGGATGATTTCCTTCAAATGCCTTTGTCCTCAACAGAAGAAGGATTTCCCTCCTTGGCAGATATATTTCCAAACAGGTTCATGCTGGGATGTCTGATAGAAAGAGATTGATTGCTAGTATTATCTGTTACAACAGGACCACTCTCTGATGAATACTTAAGAACCTGTTCTTGGGAGAATGTAGTTTCCTGTTTAGCTTCCTTCAATTTGAGTTCTTTTCCAACATCACTGCCGCCGTGAGTATATTTTGTTTCCATTTGCAAAACGTTTGGAGAGCCACTGATTGCATCCTCACCATGGACCTGAAGTCTGAGTCTTTCCTTGTATTCAGACATCTCTCTTCGATAACGTTCCTTTTCTTTTATGCCACGTTCTTGATAAGGCTGCCACAAAATTATGCTTAGTAGAAAAATAAAAATATAGACTACCAACTACTATTTATCAAAGTTTTCATATAACAGTAAAAAAAGATATTTCGTATTACATACTAATTTATCCTCCTCTGAGAGGCGATTCCACAAGTCTCCGATCATCCTGCTAATTGCTCTATCCTTGTCAGGTTGCGTTGACTTCAGCCTAGCTCGTTGCTCGGCAAAGAAGAAATTATAACCAGTTCTGTTCTGCCTAGGTGCATTTGGATCCTTCCTGGTTATTTCCTTTTTCTTACGCTTTCGTTCAAATTGATGCTCCGTACCAAACGTTTTAGGGTTAGCACCCAAACAATTCATAAATGCAGACACAGTTGCACCCTGTGGTATTGTGTTAGAAACCGGTACGTGGTACAACACACCCCTCAATTTTCTTGTTCCAACCATCACATTAATTAGATAACCATAATCAAATTTCCCATCAATATATCCAGTAATAACACTTCCAATAGATGATGCTGGGTCAACTGCACCAGATTGGTATTATAAGATTAAAACTTTGTTAAGGTTCCAAGTACAAATACAGCTTAAGCAAACACTACTAAATGAATTATTGAATATACGTAGGTTAAAAGTAAAATTACCTCCAAGAGCTTGAGCAGAATCAACTTTCTGCTTTTTGATGTCTACTTCACGATCTGTAGAAGGTGAACGTGTACATTCGGCCTCTGAGAATAAACAAGGCGTGAACATTTTAGTCAAGGGAAGTGTTACTAAAGAACGAAGGAAATCACCATGTGAGACATAAGATTTCAATGTGATCAAGATAAGACAGCCTGAAACCATGTTACCATTAGTAATAACCATCAACTAATTTAGCAAATTAAATTAGCCTATTACCCGGAGGTGTCATGATAGGTCCCTTTATCTGAAAGAAGTAGACTTGCTCATAATGGTGAAGCAGATTGGTGTAATATTTCCGTAAAACAAAAGAAGCACTTGTAGTTGTTGGAGGAAATTCAAACACCAAAGTGATCTCCTTCCACTTCCTTTCTCTAACAACCTGCAACATGTTTCAGAGTGACAATTATAAACTTTCAACACTGGACTCAAAGGTGAACAAAAATCACAATTAAAGAGACAAGAAAATATTTTATCTGCGAATGTTCATTATAGCGCTGCTTAATAATCCAATTGTGAGGGAGAAGATATGCAAACTGATTTTTACTGATTTCCAAGCAAGAACATTTAGCAGTAAGGATCACACCATCGAAAAGCTTGAAAGCATCACAGCAAGTAAAACTTCCTAATATTGCAGCTACGACACAGTTCACTCTCCTATATGCAGAAATCCAGGATGTTTTTACACAAAATGCACAAGCCAATCCCTTGAATTGATGTATTCAAGAGCATAGACATTATGTCACAAAAGTTACAAAGACAATTAATGCTAAACACGTCATAAATATTTAGCAAAGAAGCGTTAGAACCATTCTGGTCGCTGGCAACATGTGCAAAGGGCAGGTTACTTGTCTGAAAATGTGTATAGGTTCTAGGCAATAGTTGTTCCAATGACCAACATTGGGAAATGTAAACAAGTCATATTTTGTGATCTCAAGACAAAGAAACAGGAAAAAAAAGTCCCATGAAAGCATCATCAAGAAGATTCGGAGACCAAGCAAGCTACAAAATAGAGCCATATTTTAATCTGGGCAACAGCTTCAGTATCAAAAGGTCCAATGTTCATTTCAAGACAATGATATGTCCAGACTCCAGATATGCATTTCAGTTCATAAAGTATGATGCTTAAAAAACCTTTGCGGTCCACAAAACCCCAATATAGTTCATAACTTTGACATAAACGACTAAGATAAAAAAAATCAAATAAGATGTACCCATGAAACCAAATTTACCATCATACACTGTAATCTAAAATTTACATACACATTCATCTTTAATGTAGAGAAAATAACCTGTAATAAAATTCTTAGTTGTCTAGTTTTAATGCCCTTTGAATTAACTCCCTGGAATATGTTGAGAATATGTGTGTAAACTCTACTTGTGGAGATGTGCCAACCAGCTATGTGGGTGGTTGATGCCCTTAATGGGGCAACCTTTGGGTTGTTATACTCATTTATTGCATTTTATGGCTGGGGTATATGCCCTTGTTTTGTGAGCCCATAAACCCTTCTTGAAGGGATGCCTCACTTAAGTTGTGTAAATAAACAACTGAAACTCTCATTTGTATCATCTCATTCAAGTAAATCATTCATTCTCGAACTCTCATTTGCATCATCGCGTTCAAGTGAATAAATTCATTATTTTCCCTAAAGACACTTGTACTATTTCTGTATATTGGTGGATCTCTCTTGTCTGGGTAAATTATATCGATGAAGTTATGGCATGTGAGCATCATCTTGTGATCTGTGTTAAATTGTTGATACATTTCTGCAGTTTCTACATGTTGGATTAGGATTTGATAAAAAGATCACTGTCGAACTCTTCCGTATCCAATGCTACCTTAAGGCTGTTTTTAAGATCTGAAATTAGGGTTTTCAACACTGTTTGAAGGCTGTTACAACTCTGAAATTGGGTTTTTTAGAAACCTATTTTCAAACAGCCATTAATTTTTAGGGTTTTTTATCGCTATCTTCACCAGCAAGCTTCTTTTTAGGCAGCAAATACTTTCCCCTTATTTTCAGTCAAAACCTACCGTAGATTTTTCACAGCAGTGCTGCTAATGTTTGATCCATGGATGGAAAATGCTCCTGACTTGGGTCTCTCCCTAATCTTGGAATTGGACCAAATCTTCTTTCTATATATGACGTTGTTCACACCAACAAAAAAGAGTGATGTTTTAGCCAGATCGATAGGTTATCAAGATTATAAACGATGATTTCAAGGCTTCGTTGCACAAAACTCTTAAAGTGCCCACGTACCAATACCAAAAACTCTGGGAAACAAGGAAACATCTTGAAAACACCCACGTGCCCATAAGGGCATTTGCTAAGAAACCTTAATCTATGGGAAACTACGGCAAATTGAACACTTTGTTTATAAACTTAAGTACAAATTATCCCATCATTCTTATTTTTTTGCAAGATAATGTGTTATTTAAAAAAGGTCTCTCTCTCTCTCTCTCTCTCTCTCTCTCTCTCTATATATATATATATATATATATAGTTTCCTCCAACATACTCTTCATAAAAGGGATCATGTTTTTGAGCATTTCCCATTTCTAAAACTAGTACATGTTTCCACATTTCATGCAACTTAATTTTAAAGTGATCAATGCCAGTTATTGCGACAACTCTTTTCATAAGTTGCAGAAATCTTCATCCCTTTCAAAACAAAATTAACTCTCGATAATGGTTGTGAATACAAATGACACCAACAAACTATGACCTAAGTAACATGACACGTCCTCGCCCACACCTTCCGTTATGTATCTCACGTGTCAGACACAACACATGTCTGACACGAGTCTGACTCGTGTTGGACACAAGCCCTAATGGTGTCCTCAAATTTGGACACTTGTCGAGTGAAAAAGCATCTTAAAATCGATTTATTACATCATGCTCATGCAATTTAGTCATCGGTTTGGAGATCTCAAAAGTTTCAGTAGTGCATCTAAGGGAAATTAAGCAATGTTAGAAGGGATTCCAAATGTTGAAAAGTGGATTTGTTCAGGCCCTGCTAATGCCATGCAATTAATGGTAATGTTATATTCTTAAAGTGGACTTAAATTTTTAACATTACATTAATTGACTCACGATGTTCGAGAGTGGTTCCAACCTCATTGGATTTCATATGGGGAAAGTAAAATTTTAGATCCCACTCAAAATCAAACAGAATTAACAGTTTTCAAGATTTTAAGATTGGGGGGATTGCAATGTTTCATGGAGTCTATCATGTATGATGGTATAGAGCTAGCATTTAATTAAGAGGACCAGGCCCTCTATGTACCTCGATGTTGGTGGCATTAATTATTGAACTACTCTGTCACAATCCTAGTAAAAATATACCCATCACTCAAACAAAATCTTGATTTGATATGTTAAGCTTTTTCTATCTTATTTTAATGTCTAGAGGGTGATATTGATGATGAGGATCCCAATGTATGCAATGATTTTGATGATTTGTAATACTAGTTATTTGTTGTAGCATGATTTTTTTTGGACTCTACAAGCCATTTTTGGGCCTCTTTGTTGATGTATTTTTGGTTGAAAGGTTGAAGAACATGTCCTCCGTGTCATGCTCTGGGGGATTGTCGTGTCACGTGTCAAATACTCGTATTTTCGTTTCTTTTGTGTCCCGTGTTCTCATGCCATGTGACTTAGACTATGACTTCAACACTCGAGTCATATCAACTTTGGGACCTTGCATTATATGGGCAAGTATGGAAAATGGCACTCCAATGATTCAGCCACCCAATGTATGTTGGGAGAACATACGAGACCTTTCCAAAAAGTCTAGCCGAGCGACTCTCATATCCTCGACTTGTCTTACAAGAACTAGTTGGCCAAACAAATTCCATACCATTTCTAGTCCAAATCACAAAGTTAAATTGGAAATTGGTTAATTCCATAGGAAACTGAACTCCTTTGCCTAATCGACCTATTCCATACATAGTTGTATGAACAATGTGGGTTCACCAAAACCCCCCAAAAATATTTTAAAAACAACAAACAAATAAAAAGTAAAACCCTAAAAGTAAACCTCGAACCCTACCATTGCTATTTAATAAGGTCCCCATGCTACATTTGTCTCACACATCTCACCTCATCAATTTGAGATTTTGAGCTCAATGTTCATCTTCATTCGGCATCATTCCTTTTGCTGGTTTGGGGTTTCTTGGGTTGATTTCTGGAGTTGAATTGGAGAGTTCTTATTTGGATAGGTTGATTGAAGGGCTAATTTGGAGAATTTCTTGAGTCAATTCAGGGGCTGACTTGGAGAACTTATTGGACTGTTATAGAGCTGTTTTTTCTATTATTTTGGAGCTATTGTTGAGGAAGGCTCAATCTCAAGTCTACTCATGTTGACGATGTGGAGATGAAGATTTAGGAATTTTGTCATCTGATTAGACTGTAAAGTCTAGACTCTAACTCTAGACTATAGTTACTAATTATTACCATGTTTATTTTTAGACTCTAGAGGCCATTTAGAGCCTCTTTATTTATGTATTTTGGTTCAGATATGGATTGCACTCACTGCTATTTTGGTTAGATGCACCTCTACTTGTTATATACATGACAAGAATTTGCAAATTTGAATCTAATGGTTTGAATTCACATGAATATACATGAATTTTTTAACCAAAATTTTAAATTTTTTGGTCAACCAGTTTTGTATCTGGTTTTTTAACAGTTCCAATGCAGTTCCATTTTTTGGGGTTTACTGATCCATTTTGATAGCACTGCTCTTGAGTTGGTCATAGTGACATCTCCAGGCTATGACCACTCCTCTTGCTACGTCTGCATAACTCCTCACCTTCATTGATGGTTTCTCTTGCTTTCTTTGGATGTATACTATTCAATCCAAGGATGAAGCCCTCGAGAAGTTCAAAAAAATTAAATTCTTGGTCGAAAATCACAGCAATTATACAATCAAATCTATCAACACTGGCCATGACGATACACTTTGGTGATGTATTTCATCCATTTCTTACATCACATGGCATTATTTGGCTGAAGCCAGCCCTAAACAAGATGAAGTGTCTCATGGTGGAAATGGCTCTCTATGTGTTGCATTTTCATCAGATATTTCTTAAGCTCTAGGGAGAAGCAATGTTTGTGCAGCTCATATCATCAATTAGGCACCTACTCAAGATGTTTGGCAAATGACTCCTTTTGCGAAATGTAAGGTTACAAACCTTGTTGCCCATTTTTAAGTCTTTTGTGTTAGTTTATGTAGCTCAAACAGGTGTTCTAGTCTCAGATGGTGTCTATGAGGCTAAAGACACAAGTGGATTAATTTTCTCAGATACCCAAAAAAAGTTTCCAAGGAGAATTACCTTAATTAGAATTAATTACCCAGTTTATTAACTTTCCTAAGTCTAACTTAGGGAAATGGCTTAATTAAACTGGATTAATTGAGGTAAATTGATTTTCCGTCTAGTGACTTCTAGAAAAGTCATTTAAAGGGGTCAAAATGATCTTAGCCATCGATTGAGCTTAGATCATAGCCATTGGTTGCTCAATGAGAGATTATAAGAGGAAATCGATGGGCATTTGGAGAACACATCAAAGACACAGATTTGCAACGAGAGCAAGGGCACAATGATAGCATGAAGGCACCAGCAGATTGAGATCAGCAGTGATTGAAGACAGAGTTGCCAGAGAAAATTCTTCACAGCAATTTCCAATATCTTAGAGATAGAGGGAGGTTGAATTTATCTGCAGAAGAGGCTAAGTTTCCCAATAGTGTGAATTGCTTCAGAGAGGCTGAGTTGCCGAAGAAAGAAGAAATTTTCCAGAGATCAATTTGCTCAATAGAAGCCAAGTTTCCCAGTAGAAGTCAAATTCCAAAGGAGGCCGAGTTGATTTTCCCAGTCAATGCGAGTTGCCAGTGAGGGCCGAGTTGCTTCCAAGAAGCCAAATCGACTTGCAGAAGTGAAAGAAACAATTTTCCAGAGGTTTGCTAATTTACGGCAAAGAGTTGTAATTTTTCAATCACAGATTTTGCTGGAGAATAAATAAACTACTCACCTGAAGAACTAGTTTTCCCCACACTAGGGTTTTTCCAGGGACATTCATCCAAAAATATCGGCATCCATTCAGATATTTAATTTTTTGTGAAGTTGTACTAGTGTTTTATTCAGTATTTGCCCCAAAGAAATTGCAGAAAAGAAATAATCAAATTTGATAGGAGAATAATAACCAGTAACTGCAATAGTAATAAAAATTTCACATTTCGATCTCATGCATGTGCCCATATTCCCAAAAAGAAGTGCAACAACTTACAACATACAAGCCAACACTGCATTCGAGTGGACTACAATGAAATTCCAAGGCTTATTGCTTGTATGATCCTTCAACCAACAAGGTGATTGAAAGGAGCAAGGTTTCCAGAGTGTTTTGTTCTTAAAAGCATCAAACTTTGGTCGGGTGTGATTGGTACATGTAGAGATTTGAACTAATCTGTCATGTTGACAGCTGATACCCAAGAAAAATTAGATTCAACTGTTATGAGTGTTGATGATCAAGGATAGAATTCACAGTTGACTATAATAGCTTGAAACCAGATTTTTGTTATATATTGAAATTATGAGGCTCAACTATGCATACAGAAGTGTATCAAGAATAAAACTTGAAGTAAAGTTCACTGGGAAGGTAACAGAGGTTTTGAAACACCCACAGTGACGACTTATGAATTTGTGAAACATCCATATACCTTTTTTCATCTACACATACTCCATTCCTTTGCAAATATAAAACATCAATGACTTGCATTTCAGCCATAAAGGAAGTCACCAACTAAAAAGAGCTTTTCGACAGTTAATATAGTTCAGTGATGTGCAACAATATTTAGAGGTGTTTCAAAAGACAGCCTACTAGATTGGGATATATTTTAACATGCCTCAGGCTCCATATTTCTATTTTTGTTATATCATTGTTTTCTGAATGATGAGGTTACAGTAGTTTGGAAATAAGTACAGTATCATGGTCCTTTTAAACAGAAATATAACAATTAAGAAGCCCCAAAAATTTTGTAGATATTAATAGTCAAAGAAATTAAAGATGATAAATTAGAAATTCCTTGCACAAAAGAATGCTCTAATAACCTATCTTACCATATCTAGTCCACCTCGGGAAGTTACTTCTTTATATAGAAGATGAAGATCCAAATCTTTACCTCCTATCTTTGGGATTCTGCATGTTGAAAATTTAAGCAGTTCAAAAATGGAGATTATAATCTTCTATATTTAACAGCAGCATAAGATATAAAACATGATATGATGATTAGATGAACAATGAACAAATAAATCCATAAGATAAAACATTAGACAAATTATGATTTCAGTAAAGGGCATCCCACTTACAAAGAGTGCCACAAAGAGAAAATCACTACCTGCGAGCATGATCGGAATTCTTAGTTACAAAGAGAGAAGAAATATAAAGATAAAACCTCCCTCTGACATATTTTGGCCCACGAGAACATAAATGTACTAGGAAACTTCATGGCTAAAATCTTATGTACTAGGAAACTTCATGGCTAAAGTCTTATAAACTTGACATTCTCCATCATTTTTTTATTAAATTTAAATTCCAATTGAGATTCAAATGAAAGAGGTCCTATAGACCAGCAGATGGACCTTAAAAGAAAACAAGACAGTATGAGAAAGAGAATAAATTAGTTGAGAGTGATTACATATAGTAATTATGGTTTCAGGCCATCTTATGTTGAGCACATGGAAATCTTTGTTCTTTTAACACTTTCCCAGACTAATATAGTAATATGTCCCCCACACCTTGTCCATTCTCAGGGATCCTGAAGTAGATATGAAAACTAAAAAATTTGACTGCCCAAACATTTGAAGGTCATCTTATTATTAAGCTTCAACCTATGGGTATTCAACAATTCATTGAGTAGTTAAGCTGTACTTGTATATGGACCCTTAATAAAGAGTGCAGTTGACTAGGATTCATATATTGGAAGTGTTGGCATTGGATATATTCATGGAAACTTTGATTATGGTTATCTAGTTAATGCGATGGTGAGAACAACAAAAATAAAGGGTGCGTAATGTATCTCTGGGTAAAAGCTAAATTAGTTTATGGTGATTATTTATAGTAACTATGGTTTAAGGCTGTTTTCTGTTGATTGCATTAAAATCTTGTCTCACGTGATCATTTCCTTTGTTCTTTACTAATATTTTCCCTGACTAATATGTCCCCACTCTCTACAACTTCTCAAATGAGCATCTCTGAGCAATGGTCCTCTTTTGGGAGCACATCACTGTATTCAATGCATATGTAGTGCTTCATTTGCAACGAAAGCTCCCTATGAACAAAGGAAGGCTCCTACACCCTGCTAAGCACTAAATTTTCAATCTACAAGCATTTTCATTTTATTTTTTTATTTTTTATGATGTGCTATGTATTAAGTAAGACAATCAATATGAATATACATCATATAAAACGTAGTCAGGTTAGATGATGATGTATGCATGTATGATTATATTATCATTTTATTTAATAATGAGAACAATGACTGACCTTTTTTAATAGGACATTGTTTAATTGAATGTTGCATTGTGTTTATTTGTTATTAATCACCAACAATAAAACTACTATTTTTCACTATTTTCTATAGTTATTTTAATGTTTGGTAGCTCACTATGTGTCATCTCTTGAAATATGGTTTTTCTCAAGATAATCATCCTCAAAATTCATACCCCATCCCTAAAACTCAACTAAATATACGCTACAATGTAATATTCCCTTTTCTTGATATGGTCAAAGTGGACAGAATTTGTCCATGGTATTTACAGTGGTATTTTCCCATGATATCGGCCCATGGTATTTTCCTTCGTTTTTCAATGGAAAACAATAAAATAAAGTTTCTAGAGAGTCCATCAAGCCTGTAAAAGGGGATAGGAACCTGACAGTGAGATCATCCTGAGTTGTCTATCTATTTTTTCTTTGTTGAGAACTTGGCAAGGCCAGTTCCAGTTTGATTCCAGGGACGAAAACCCAGTGGGTGTAATTTTCTGGTGGTTCCATCAAGGGTCCACGATTGTGCTTCAGAGTTCAGTTGTTCGAGTCTTTGTTGAGCAACCATCTTGGCATACATTGTCCTATAATTATTTATTAAATTAAAAGGTTGCTATTTCTGGGTTAACTTGTGTTCCATGTTTTGGAAAATTGGTTTCTCAGATGTTTTAATTGTAAATGCATGCATTATAACGAGATCTAACTAGTGTCTTCCTTGATCTAGGACTAATAGAGTATAGGAGTAACAAATCCTTGGAAGAAAGAGATAGATGTGGGCTCAAAGAAACCAAGGGAGACTAACTCGTGTTCCTTAATCCTCTAACCCCAACATCCTTCTATTTCCTTGGACAAATAAGGGAGTGAGCTTAACCTCGGTCACCTCAAAAGAACTTGATGAAAACCTTGTTCAAGGAGAATTGAAAGATAGAAATAACAACATAACTCTAGTGCATATTTAATAACCACTATCTATCAACAATAAACAAGATCAAGGAAAGATAATTCACATTTAATAGCATGTATCATCCAAGTTCACCAATAATCATCCATGAAAGAGAACCATCTCTCCCAAAAGAAACATTGCTCAACTAGTGCTCCATAGCAAGTTAGAGAAAAAGACAAGTTAACATAAGTGATATCTCTCCAATGTGCAATGATCTCAAGTGAGGAGAGCACTCCCCTATTTACACTAGCATAACCCAGAACTTCTCCTCAATTAAGCTAACAATTCACTAAAAGCCCCTAAAATGTCAAAAAATTGTGATACAAGGTGGATACATCTCCAATCGACCCCCATAATGGCCTCAAATATGAAAATACGATCAAACATGAAAATTCCCTCCAAAAGGCCACACATGCGAGTGTAGAGGCCTCAAAAGGTTGACATCATCTCCAAAAGACATGTCTCTCCACGAAAGGTACAATGAATTGTCCAAAAGGCATGTCTCAAAATCAAAAGGTCATGTCTCATCACCAAAGGTGCCCCATCAAGACACAACATTATCCATCTAAGCCACCATGTACCAAGGGAACGTCCAAGGTATCAAGGGTGGAGGAGGGTCTCTAGAGGTATGCCAAGTCATCATCAAGTGTCCAATATCCATCATCCTAGTGGTGTGGCGTCATCCATAATGTGTGAGTCTTTCATCATCAACATCCTCCAAAGGACTGTGTACAAGTATGGTTTCATTAAGCACGACTTAGGAAATAGAGTGCGATCGACCCATCATGTACACAAGAGCTAGTAAAACATAAGTGATAAATATTTAATGCATAAGCCACGTAAGTGGATTAGATTAGGTATCTTATTCAAAGTTCACACTATCTCATGACCATATACAAGTTGCCAAATTTAGGTACAGGAGGTGTTACCCCTCTTTCAGCAAGGGTACCTATATTCATTGCAGCATTCTTAAACACCATTGGGAGCCCAAGGTCACAAATCAAAGCCTTGTAACAACCTTGCAAGACCCTATAGGCATCCTAGACCTTATATCATCTTGAGTCAATCTTGTTATGGTCGAACCATGGCCAATCCCTTTGAGTTAATTTCAAGTTCCTTTCATCCTAGATAGGATTGAAGGTCCTTAGGTGTGCTTATATGTGGACTCATGATTTTCGAAGAGCGTTCCTTTTGTAGGGGTGATCACCAATGTAGCGACCATTCCAACCCCTGTCAAGGGAACCTATGTCGTTCCACATGTTTATGAGTCTATTGAGTTTATAGGAGGCCTTAGCTTTGGTTTCATATCCCTCAAATATTTCTCAAATATGGTAGTCTCACAGTGAACGATATTTACACAATTCGCAAGGCAATTCATGCTTCCCAATGCAAAGTGGTCCAGGAAGTCAAAAATTCACCAGGGTCCCAAATTGCAAAGCTCAATGAGAGGATGACACGCTGCGGGGAATTTTCCATTTGGATGAGGTACTCTCAAGTTATGGAGGCAGTCATTAGGAGTGCACAACTTTCCAGGTACAAATAACTAAAGCATTGCATCATTTTGGACATGCATTGCGTCCAAGTTTTCTATTCGATTAGAGGAACAAAACTATCTATCAGAAGAAAAAAAATTCCTCAAGGTCGTTGGAGATCCTCAGTTTGAACAAATTTCAATGGTTTGACCAAGCTTATGTGGCAACACGTTGGACTTTTTCAAGTGATTTAGCATATGATAAATACTCCAAAATGCTTAGCCAACAAGGTTGTGGCATTGGAGATCTTGAAGAGGTAGCAAATTTGACTTATTAATGCATGGAAAACTCAATTCAATCAGAGGATAATTGTTAAGGGGATCAAACTAGTCTTTGAAGGTTATTATTTCCTAGAAGACACCTTTGTGGACAAAAGGTAATCATTAAAATTCAAGTTTCTAAGCCTTTCCTATTGGAGTGAGTTGCTAAGATAATCATTCGTGTTTCCAAGGAGAGGTTGAGTTGTCTAGGAGGAACATTGGAGCCTTAGAGTGGAACATTGGAGCAGATTTGATCGCTATTTCCTATTTGTTAATTTTCAGATCCTTTCTCTTGTGGAGAATGGGACTATCTTGGAGTGTTGAAGCAATTCAGCCCACTAGGTTGGCAAACTCATTGTATTAAAATATTATTTTCTCTTCATGAGTCAACTTAGTATCCAAACTAATTGTCAACTACAAGTCAAAGATTATTATTTTATGAAAGGAGTTACAGAAAAGTTGTATAAAAAGCTAGTTCATCCTCCAAATTGTTGTTTTCAACTATACAATCATTTTATGCCATGCAATAAGAAACCAATTTGCAAAATACTGATGTATTGGATTGATTTTGCCATGCTTTATTCTCTTAACTTCAGCCCTTATGCTTAATAGACAAATGTGTGAGTATAGTTTGGTTATCACAAAGCTATTGTAGTGATCCATTGAGGGAAAAATGTTCTCGTGGAAGGGGATATTATCAACTCACCCTTAGCTACCATCAAGAAGACGCAATCTAAGTGTTGAATAAGCCCTCTAGGAGGAATCTTCAACCAAATTTGTAGGATATTGATGGCATTATTGCTACAACAGTTGGGGCATCTCGAATGAGTAGATCCTCCTAGTGGGATCAAATTTATTACAAGTTATTCTATATTGATTTGAGGGGATAGTTTCACCCCCAACTCCTCATTCACTCCTAGTTCCTCACAAGAAAGCTGACAAACGAATGGTTGTGATCACAATCTGGCATAGTGGTAACCAAAAGCAAACGTAAAGACTAACTGTAGTGACCCATCATTAATATAGAGAGCACGAGAATATTAGCATGCATATGATAGCTACATATGCATGTATCGCATGCACTGCACTGGTAACTATATTCTAAATTACCTAAAATATTAAATATCCTGACACTCCTTCAAATAGAAAAGTCGCATTCACCCATCAGCACATATTACTTAATTCCTCATGATTAATGAGCGATTACCAATGATATTAAGTTTAAAAGTATAAAGTAAAAGGGTTATAAAGAAAATAAATGTAAAGAATTATGTGAATTCTTAAAAATCAAGTTATATAATTATCTATCTCAGAATTTTAATAAAGTATGTCAATAAATTATTAAAGGGATAAATTAAATCAAAATAAAGTTCCTATGTATGAACTTAGGACATTTTAATTAAACAAATAAAATTTTAATCAAAGCAAAATCACACATGTCAATATATCCTTAAAAGAAAGATACGACTCAGGATTTTGAGGAGGTGTCGCTGAGAAAGGAAGCGGTGGGCTCGTTGGTGGAGAGAGCGACCACCGCTAATGAACAGTACATAAGGAGAGGCCGAAGCGGAAGACGGGGGCAGGAGGAAGGAGAGGAAATTTATACATACTGCTTATAATCCGGAACTATTGAGCCTTGCTTGTTTTGAAGTTTCTGGGCACGGGGGAACGGTATGCATCGGTTGAGAAGCATACTGGATTGAGTATCTAGGTATACTCGGTTTGGCTGGGTGGTTTTTGGTCATTCGGTAACGAGAGCGCTGGAGAAGTTCTGAAGCATCTTCATCACAACATCCGTAGCAGACCAGGTAAGTACTTCATCAAATCAATTAATACAATTTCAAACTCTTTCAGTAATCTTTACAGTTTCAGTAATCTTTACAGTTTCACAGTTTCAGTAATCTTTACAGTTTCAGTAATGGCTCTTTAACTTAGTACGGTCACTACACTCACCTCTCAACCATCTATTTATTTTTTAAAATTCCAAAAATCTTTTCCCTTCTATTTTAATTTATATTTTATTTTACTAGCTTGTCAAAAAAATTGTATCTTTCTAGCTAGTAAAACCCTTTGAGAAAAGAGCCTAAATCTAAATATTAACCAAGGGATGGATATATATGTTTTCTTAGTTTTATTTTGCATATTTTATGTGGGTATATCTAGCTTTTTGTGTGCAAATTTGCAGGTATATATTGTTGTAGCAAAATTCCAAATTGCAGATTTCACTCAAAAAGGTACTCAACAAGACACTAGATACCACGTTTGATTATCTTGTTTTAGCTTAAATTCAAGTTTATAGTTTATACTTTAAATCTGTAACTTAGAATCATTTGCTTCAGCCTGTATTTATTATAAGCTGAAATAAATTTCTAAGTCGTGTTCCCAAGGGGATTTTGACCCCATGACCTCTAAATTTGAATTTCCAACGTACTAGAAACTCAATTTTACAGCAGGTTCAAGGTTTAAAAGTGCTATAAATTTACCATCCTTTAGTCTTTTGACCTCTCCACCCCTAGATCTAATATCTGGAACTACTCTCGCACTTTTGGGTCGCTCATTAAAGTATTTCACTTGCTAATTTCTGCATTTTCTGCACAAATTACAGCCCTGCTAAAACAGCAAAGAAACCTGCCTAACAAAGTGTTCAATCACTTAATCATTTCTATAATTGATCGGGGCATTTAAAATACATCAAACTTGACTATTTGCATGACCTATCTAACACAATATTGAGTTTATATGCTTTCTGTTATAGATTTATTTGCAGATTTGAAGCCTTGTTAAAACAGGACAACAAACAATCTTGTTCATCAACTCCCCTAACAAAGCACCATTTCATAGATTAAATTCATTTTCTAGTTCGTATATTTCAAGTACAATACTTTTTGTTATATATTTGAAGAATTCCGTCAATTTTTAGTGTACTTGTCGGCTGTTTTAGTTTAATACATATTGCAAATTTTTACATTAAGCCAGCGGAATAGCTATGAAAAAGCTCCTCCCTTCAGCCAATTAGATCCCATGAGAAGACACTAGTCTTCTAGTGGGTTGATTGGAGTATCTCATGAGAAGCCACCCATAGCCTTGCAGTACAAGTTGAGGCTTAAAGAGTGGGGACTTAGTGTCAGGCCAGGGTAACTCCAGCAATTGAACGAGAGAAAACACTGATTGATTTTATTCATTAGCTAACACATTATTTATACATATACACAACGGATCAGTTCATCTTCTAGATGACTGTCCGGCTTCACCTCATCCGTTTCGGATTAGGTGTCAACATTCCCCCCCTTAATCTGAAGGGATGTTGGTGAGTCCAAGCATCATTCTGAATCTTTCAAGCTTTTCTCTTCCAAGCGCTTTGGTGAAGATGTCTGCAATTTGCTCGTTTGTGGAACAATGACGGAGATGGATTGTTTTGGCCTCAACATGATGTCGGATCAGATGATATTTAGTATTGATGTGCTTAGTGCGATCATGGAACTTTGGGTTCTTGGCCAACTTTATTGCAGATGTGTTATCAATCATGAGTGGAGTTGATTGTATTTGTTTTACCTGCAAATCTTCAAGAATTTTCCTGAGCCACACAATTTCTTTCGTTGCTTCAGCTGCTGCCACATATTCTGCTTCTGTTGTGGAATCTGCTGGTACTGATTGTTTGCGTGATCTCCAGGAGACAGCTCCTGATCCAAGACTCATAGCATATCCTGAAGTAGATACCCCAGTTTCTTTGTCTCCATCGAAGTCTGAATCAGAGTATCCAATCAAGTTGAAGTCATCCACCTGTGTATACTTTATTCCAAGGTCTTGAGTTCCCTTCAAGTACCTTACAACTCTTTTTGCAGCAAACCAATGTCCTTCACAAGGCTTTTGCATAAACCTTGAGAGGATTCCAACAGCAAATGAAATGTCTGGTCTGGTAGTAGTGAGGTAGATGAGACTTCCTACAAGCTGTCTATACTTTGTTGCATCCTCAAATTCCTTTCCTTCAATAGATGTGAGCTTCAAGTTTTGTTCCATTGGAGTAGAAAGGGGATTGCACTCTGTCATGCCAAATCTGTTTAACAAATCTCCAATGTATTTCTTTTGAGAAAGAAATATGGACTTTGGATGTTGGGTTACTTCAATGCCAAGATAGTAATGAACATAGCCCAAATCAGTCATTTCAAAAAAATTTCCTAATTCTTTCTTTATGGATGCAATATAGCTTTCATTGTTCCCTGTCATTAAAAGATCATCTACATATACCACAAGATATACAACTGTTTTGCCAACTTTCTTGACAAATAAAGTTGCATCATCAAGATCAAAATGTTTGAAGTTGAGTTTCAGAAGATGCTCAGTTAGTTTTTCATACCAGGCTCGTGGTGCTTGTTTGAGGCCATACAAGGACTTCACAAGTTTGCATACTTTGTGTTCATGTCCTTTCACAGCAAATCCTTCAGGCTGGGACATAAAAACATTCTCTTTTAGATCTCCATTCAAGAATGCAGTTTTTACATCCATTTGATGGACTTTCCAACCGTTCTGAGCAGCTAGTGCAAAGAGCGTCCGGATGGTGGCCCATTTTGCTGTGGGAGCAAAAGTTTCCTCATAATCGACCCCTTCCTTTTGTGCAAAACCTTTTGCCACAAGCCTAGCTTTGTGCTTGTCAAGTGAGCCATCAGCTTTGTACTTGTTCTTGTAGACCCACTTGCAGCCAATTGGTTTGGTTCCAAATGGAGGATCAACCAGCTTCCAAGTGCCATTCTTTATGAGGGCATCATACTCCTTCTGCATCGCTTCTTTCCATTCATCATGAGAAGCAGCTTCTTTGAAGGAAGTTGGTTCAAAATCTGTAGACAAGTTCAATTCACAATCATAAGTAACATCCATATCAACAGGTGAATTAGAGTTATCTACATCACCTCCATCTTGTCGGTTTGAATTTCTGGTTCCTGTTTTTCCAATTTCATCAGGATGAGCACTTTCGAGTGTCTTTGTCAGCCACTTTGGAGGACCTTTCTGAGATGGTCCAGGCTGTTCTGTTGATGGAGTTGGGTCTGAATCAAGATTGAGTCTCCCAATTCTATCAATTACATCACTTAAAGCATCATCCGTTGTTGGAGTGTCATGCAGGGGAGATTGTTCTTCAGAAGAAGATTCCACATGTTGATCTAGTATAGGAATCCCCCCTTCAAGATGTGGAATCTGATTATCAAACTCTTGAAATGATTTTGGTTTTGTGAATCTATCCAAGCGATCAAGTTGCCGCTCAACAACACTGTCAGATTTGGATGATTCAAGAAAAATGACATCTCTAGATAAAACAAACTTTTTATTTACTTCATCATAAAGGCGGTATGCTTTAGATGTGTTTGAATACCCCAGGAAGATACACTTACGACTTCTAGCACCAAGTTTGTTTCTATGTACCTTTGGTATTAAAGCATAACAGGTGGAACCAAATATCCTGAGATGTTTTACCGAAGGAACATGTCCATACCACAATTCATAAGGAGTCTTGTTTCTTATAGCACTAGATGGACATCTATTCTTTATATATGCAGCACATAGAACAGCATCAGCCCAAAACATTGTCTTTACATTTTTGAAGAAAAGCATGGATCGTACCATATTCAAAATTGTTCTGTTCATTCTTTCAGCTACACCATTCTGTTGAGGATTATAAGGCACAGTTGTTTGATGTTTAATCCCATGTTGGCGAAGATAGTGTTCAAATTCATTTGATGTATATTCTTTTCCATTATCAGTGCGAATAGACCCAATATGAGATTGTGCATCATTTTCAATCCACTTATGAAAATTCTTGAATGTTTGAAAAGCATCAGATTTGTTCTTCAAAAAATAAACCCAACACATTCTGGTGTAATCATCAATAAATGTCATGATATACTTATTTCCATTTGCAGAAGGAACAGGCATTGGACCACATAAATCTGAATGAATAAGTTCAAGCTTCCTATGTGCTCTTGAATGTGAATCATGAAAAGACTGTTTGCTATGCTTTCCTAGAATGCAAGCATCACATTGTTTATGTTTTCTAGGAATTGTAGGCAAACCAGCAACACCATTTTTCTTCAACAAGCGGAGACTATCATAGTTTAGATGTCCAAATCTAGCATGCCATAATAAACTTGATGGAAGTGTACATTCTTCATGATGAGAAATATATGAGAAATGTTGTGCATGAGCAGAGGTTCCTTGCAGTTTAAGGAGTCTTTCTTCTTCTATACCCCTCATGACAAGTGAGTGGTCAGATGCCTTTCTTACCTCAAGCTTGCCATCAAACATGTGAATGGAGTGACCTTGCTGGCGGATGTGGACCAGGGACAGCAAGTTTCTCTTCAGCTGTGGGAGATATAGAACATGATCCAGAAGAAAGTCTGGAAGACCAGGCAGTTTAAGCCTGATTGTGCCAAGCCCTGATGGCTTGATTTTTGACTGATCTGCAAAGTATACTGCTCCATCAACATTGTTAGTGAAATCTTCAAAGAAATCTCTCCTATGAGTCATATGACAGGTTGCTCCTGAATCAAGCAACCAGTCATTTTTCGAAGAAGCAAGTGAAGCATTAAACAAGTCTTCATTTACTCCAATGTTACATTGTGCCTCAATATAGTGAGCGGATTCAGGTGCTTTACCTTTGTCTGTGTCATCAGTTTTACCTTTCTGCTGATTTCTTCTCTGCTCAACTTTGTCCCATGGTAGCTTGCATGTAGAAGCATCATGTGATCCATTTCGTTTGCAGCGAATGCAATGCAGATCTGACTTTTCTGCTTGAGGATGTCTGCCCCCCCTGCCTCTGAAGTATCTTCCTCTTCCTCTTCGTCCACCTCTTCCTCTTGTAGAATTTTGAGCAGACTGCTTTTCTTTATGAGCAAGGCAAACAGTCTCTTCAGAAGATTCAGGGACTGTTTTCTTTCCAAAGGCTTTCTCTCTTTCAGCAAACTTTTTCACAAGAGTGTCAAAAGTTATATCTTTAAGATTTCCATTTGCTTGTAAAGACTCAAGATAGTTAGAGTAGGTAGGATAGAGTGCTTTGAGAAAGGCAATAAGAGAGATATCAAGCTCAACCTTAGTGGATTTAATGTCATGCACTATAGACTTTATTTCAGAAGCAAGAGTAAGAGGATCATTATTTTTCAGTTCAAGAGTGAAGAGTTTAATCATGAGCTGAACAACTTCAAGTGCAGAATGTGTATCATAGAGTTCTTTGAGCTTTTGTAAAGCTTCAAAGGCAGTGGAATAGGATGAAATATGACGACTTACTTCCTCATTTACAGATGCTGCGATCAATGCAAAGGCTTTGCCGTTCTTGTTTTCCCAAATGGCTAGTTCTTTGTCTGATGTGGGCTGCACAGGGTCTCTGTCTTCTTCTCCGACACACACACCTTTCCACAGCTCATTGTAGATGAGGGTGTGTTTCACCATCCGAGACCATTCAGGATAGTTCTCCTTGCCAGTGAGAACTATTCCGACCATTGAAATGATTGAATGCATTCTGTAAAAAAAAATTATCTCTGCCAAAAACACTTCTGTTGAGAGAAAAAAAATCCTTATATGATTGCCTTATGCAACAGTATATATATATCACTGCTCATATATATATATCATTGTTCAACAAAACAAGGGTGCTCAATACACTGTTCACTGCTCAAAGACTGCTCACATATATGACTGTATTACTGTTTAACAAAAAAAATAAGGGCGCTCACTGCTTTTCCATATATCAATATCTCAAAAAAAATAGCGCTCACATATATGACTGCTTACATATATCACTGCTGAACAAAAAGAGGGCGCATATATATATGTCACTGCTTACATATATTAAACAAAGGCGCTCATATGAAAATCACTGTAAAAAAGGGCGCTCATCACTGTGGTCTCAATATATATCACTGCGCAGGTCAATAGCACACGTAGGTATATATATCTCAGCATTAATATATATATCCGCAAGCCTATATCTCAGCATTAAATCTCAGCATATATTATATATATCTCAGCGTTAAATCTCAGCATAAAATCTCAGCATTAATATACATCGTTATATATATCTCAGCATTAAATCTCAGCATAAAATCTCAGCATTAATATACATCGTTATATATATCTCAGCATTAATATATCTCAGCATTAAACGCAGTCACCAAAACCATAAACGCAGTCACCAAAACCATATATATATTTCCATATATATATATCCGCAGGCCAGTTTCTTCAAAACTATAAACGCAGTCACTTCTTTCACCAAAGCTTCAATACCGACCGTTGTGGGATCATGATCCAAGGCTTCTGTCAGGCCAGGTTTCGATGCGCATAAACGCTGGCTTCAATGTATTAAGGCGCAGTCACCACAGTTCACCATTCACCAAAGCTTCACAACCCGATCAATGGAGTTTCGACCAGGATACACCAGCAGCGTTCAGTCCATAAACACGCAGCAATAGACGCAGGTTTCAATAACATTAAAGGCACAGCTCTCAATACATTAAAATGCAGGAGTCTTCAGCAACAAAACGCAGGAGTCTTTTTTTTTAAAAACGCAGTCCATATGAACAATAGCCCAAACGTTAAACAACACAGTCCACAGCTCATACCTCCAAAAACGATACCTCAATTCAAGTACTGGCAGCAACGTACTTAATGGCAGAGGGCGCAGAGAGCATATGCAGCGCTGGTGCGCCAGGGAGCAGAGGCAGCAGAGCCTGACATACAACAGCGCATTCCAGGGGCGCTCATGACAAAGGGCGCAGTTATGGACAGAGGCGCAGAGACAGGTATGTCAGAGGCAGCGCAGAGAGCAGATGTGGCCAGCAGGAGTTACAGCTAATTTCTGGAACCTGGGACCTGTGCTCTGATACCATGTCAGGCCAGGGTAACTCCAGCAATTGAACAAGAGAAAACACTGATTGATTTTATTCATTAGCTAACACATTATTTATACATATACACAACGGATCAGTTCATCTTCTAGATGACTGTCCGGCTTCACCTCATCCGTTTCGGATTAGGTGTCAACACTTAGGCTGAGGTGACAGTGGGCCCCTGTCCCTTTTGTGTCCCGACTATAGTAGATTGTATGATCTTCAACAATCCGGTAAATATAGCAATAACAAGAGGGCTACCAACTAGCCTTATTAGGCACTCCCAAATCCTTGAAGGAAGTAATAGTATCTAGGCTAACCCTTCAATTAATAGGTGAATATTATAAGTGATATGGTTTTGGGGTGAACTTCATAAGTGGTGTCATAGTCTTATACATGGGTTATACAAGACCTTCATCCATGAGCGCCTTTGTGGAAAGAGTGTTTGCATTACTTGAGTTACCCTTTCCTCGGCATTGGTTTTTCCACCCTTTAACCTTTTACTTTGCTTAGATTAGATTGTTTAAGAATCTTTCATAGATTTCATTTAAATCCCTTTTTAGGATGGGCAGTTCATTGCTCATGGGGGTTTCAATATTCTTTAAGTCCATTGTATTTTGATAGATCATGATAAGCATGGGACTATGATGATGGCCTCACATGAGGGGGTAGGTCTCAAGCTTGTTGAATGGTGTTGTCATTGGTGCCAACAACAATCTTTGAACGCTCTTAATATATGTTTGTGGATTGCATTGATTGGAAGCTCCAATGGTCAAGAAGCCCTAGAAGGATGAGAAGGCCCTGTGGTGTGGTCATGATACCCTGCATTTCATTAGGAATTTGAATGGGAAGATCTCGTTGCAAGCAAGACCATCATAGAATGACAGATCTTGTCATGCCAATTCCAACGGTAGGTGGCATGGCTCATAACTTCTCACAATTGAGGAGATATGACTAATCAAAGTTTGTTCCCTGAAAGTGTGGTCAAGGTCCCCAATTTGAATGTTGAAAGGAAGTTTGATGATTGGTTAAATATTGAAGAAAAATTTCTTAATTTGTGTAGGTCTTATCAGCCTTCTAAATGGGGAATATCCTAGCCCAAATTGGCCATAAAAGGATAAAATTATCATTGAAAAAATTGGTTCCATAAAATGATTTCAAGATTGTCTCATTAAAAAAAATTATTTTAAAAATATAAGTGTTTCTTCTACTAAGGTCGGCTCTCTATCTTTTGGAGCATTTCCAGGGTAGGTCACCCTAATCTAGCCCCTGCATTCCTCTATAAATAAGAGGTTCAAATCTCCCCAATATGCAATTGTTCTTTCCCATTGATATTAATCTAATTCGTCTATCTTCCTGAGCCAGTAGAAGTCACAAGGATCTTGAGCAAAAGGCTGAGTTTTGAAGTATGTTGAGTTCATCGTTTTGTGAAAATTTCATTTGTCAAGGGCTACTCCTAAGGAGGCTAAATCAGAGCTCGTTTCAAGGCAATCTTTCATTGTTGTTCTCAGGCTCAATCTAAACCTATCTGAGCCTCTTCAGACCTTAGTTACAAGGCAGTTTTGACACTAGTTCAAGCCTCTTATAGGGGTTGTCTCTGAGACTATTTCAACCTCCCTTTTGGCAAATTTGTCTAGTTTAAGGGTCTCCCTGAGGCATGATTTCGGATTGCTTTGTGATGGCTAATGAGTTTCATTTGAGCTCTGAGGCAAGGTTTATTGGGTTTAATTTTTCATCTTTCTGTGATGTTATTCGTTGGATAAAGACAAAGTCAAGAGCAGTTTGAAGGCTGGTCTAAGGCATTGTTTTTTACCTATCCTTGAGGCCTCTTTATGGCAGTCTTTCGACACTCTGAGATAGCTCTTGCAAGGATATTTATTCTATTTTAGGCCTTCCAAAGGTTGGGATTGATGCCCTTTTTGCAAGCCTATCTTCAAGGTCTTATTGTGATTGTTTCTATGGAGATTGCAAGGGCTAATTTGACCTCTTTCTGAGACAATTCTCTGATTTGGTTTGCAATGTAAAGGTCTGCTCTAAAACAAAATTGGTGAGCACATTTGGTCTGCATACAAGTGCAACGGTAGTCCAATGTGATAAGTGCAATGATTATGTTCCAAGCGTATGAAACAAGCTTTTTTTTTATTGAAGTGTTATGTGCTTTCTAGTTTAATTTGATGATGAAGCATACGGGTGATTTCTCAATCGGATCCATGACTTTTTTGGATTAATTTGATCTACTATGGTGCGGTTGAGTCTATGGAGCAATGATCTGCATTGTAATGAATGATGGGCCAATTCACAAGTAATGTAGCAACCAAAAGGCATGATTTATTCCTGCAATTAGGCAATCAACACAGATGATGAGGTCTATAAAGTTGGATATATATATTTGCATACTCACCTTGAAAGAAGCTTTCATATTTGATGTATTTTTAGTAATTCGGTTTGTAAACCAAGTCATTTTTGATCCAAGTTTGGACTGACCCTTGGTCGATTCAAAGTCCAATTCCAAGTTTTAAAACATTGGACTATGCACAATTACAAGGCACTAAACAAGATAACAAAGAATAATTATCATCCTCTCACTATGATTAAAGGCCTCACAAATCACGATTCACCAACTTAAGAGTCTTTGCTTCTTCACCAAAATTGACTTGGCTATCATCAAATCCATATTGACTCTCAAAGCACCTAAAAGACTACTTTTAAGACCAATTTTGGGTTTTATGAAAGGTTTAAGACCAAGTTTGGGTTTTATGAATGGTTAGTAGGCTTTGTGAAAGGTTGGTAATGCCTTCCAGGATCTATTAATGCCCCTACTACTTTTTGTTAATTTTCATGAAATGTTGCAACTACGTAGATGAATTTACTAAAAAATCAAGGCAACTGAAAAATGAAACCAAGTTAACTTTCACCAAGATACAAAGTTTCTTAACATTCAACATGCAATGGAAAATACTTGAAATAAAAACACATGCATACATAAATTGGACACCCATGTTTTGCCTAGGAAACCCAAATGGGAAAACTTGATTTCATTGTTGTGGTCTTCTTATTGTTTATTCTTTGAGCAAACAGATCTTTTACAATTTAGTGTGCTACTACTATAGCCAGCAAATAGCCTCTGAGAAAACTCTCGACTTGCTTCTCACTAATCTCAGCTCCACAAATTGTTCTCAAACTATTCCTTTATTAATCTCAGCTCCACAAATTGTTCTTAGTCTGCTCCTTGATTAATCTCAGCTCCACAAATTATTCACAACACCCTTATCGCTTCTCATCCCTGCCTCTTGATCTCAGCCCTCACACAATCGTTTCTTGTTGAACCTAGTCTCAACTTGCTCTTAAATTCTTGATCTTCACTCCTCAAGCAATGTGTTATGCCATCAACAAAGAATCATCAAATATTTGTGCCTTTGTCCTTCTCTGTCTTAATAGACTTTTGATAGATGCAAGAGGCCAAGTTTGAATGGTTGTTCACACTAGTGCAACGAGTTGCTTTTGCCAGTTAACTAGAGCAAGTCCCAATTACACCTAGCCTGGCTCTCAGTTAACTGGCTCAAGTTGCTCCTTGCTTTTCTCTAGTTGTGAACCAAGTTAACTGACTTAACTCGTCCCATCTTCACTTGTCTCTAAAGTCGTCACTCGTCCTAACTGAACTTGTCTCGTCCCACTCATCCTGTAGATTAACTGAAGAAGACTCCAATGCACTGAAGCTCCAACACTACACATGCAGTTTACTGATGATGATTCCAATGAACTGAAAATCAACTCATCACAAGTGAATTATATCCCATGATCTCCCATGCATGCTAGAGAAAAACAGATCAAACTCTTCATTGGTTGAGGCACAAGCCAAAAGACCTTACTTCTCTACATTTTCAACACTCCTCTTAGCGAGGAACAAATTATATACAACTCCCAACTTATCTCTAAAAAACACAAACTTGCCTTTGACTAAGGCCTTTATCAAGATATTTGCAACTTGTTCATCTTTGGGAAAGCATAGTGGCTTTACTATCCCTTTTTGCACACAGTCCCTAAGATGATGATACTTGATCTCGATGTGCTTGGAGCGATCGTAAAACACTGGATTCTCAGAGAGCTTAATGCAACTCTAATTATCACAGTGAATCATTGTGGGCTCCAAATCCGCCTGAAAGGACCCATAAGCAACTTCCTCATTTACATGGCTTCACAAGCTGCCAAGTTGGAAACCATATTTGCCTCATTTGTTGAGCTGAGTGCAACTAATATTTGCTTCCTGCTAAACTAGGAAACAACTGTTGACCCAATGCTAAAGAAACAATTTGAAGTACTCTTCTGATCTATAGCACTCCCTGCCCAATCTGCATCATTGAAGCCCTCAAGCCTAACTCCATCAACCTATTTGTACCATAACCCCTAATCTCTCGTGCTTTTGAGATTCCTTAAGACATGCTTGGCAACAAAGCCAAGTGAACTAGGTCAAGTGGTTCACTACAAAACATATGTTAGGTTGTGTTTTGACTAAGTACATCAACGACCCAATGAGTCACCTATACAACATAGCATCTACTCGCTTTGCCCTGCTAGCATCCACCTTTCTCTAATTTGTGAATTTGTGACTAAAGGCATGGTCATGGCTTGCAATCCTGCATATGCAACCTCCTAAGGATCTCTGTAATGTACTTCCCCTACCCCAAGAAGATTTCCTGATCACCCTACAATACCTCCAACCCAACGAAATAGTGCATAAGCCCTATGTCCTTCATCTCAAACTCTCTTGCAGTCCTTAATCAAGTTGTCTACTCCAGTCAAGATAATATCATCAACATAGAGCACTAGAATGAGTGGAAGCCCTCCAACCGTGATGTACTATCCGCCTCACTCTTAGTGAAGCCCAATCCCTAAAGGTAGTTGTCAATGCGAGTGTACCTTGCTCTAGATGCCTACTTCACCTCGTAAAGAGCTCTCTTCATCAAACAGATGTGAGTGTCTGTGTTGAATGTCTCAAACCCCTCTAGTTGCTCCATATAAATCTCTTCCTCAACCACTCCGTTGAGGATGTTGTCTTCACGTCCATCTGGTGGATCTTCCACCCCATCTGCACTACAAGTCCCAGAATCGTCATGATGGATGAATAACGAGCCACTAGGGAAAACATCTCATCATAGTCACTACCCTCAACCTGCGAGAAGCCCTTGGCCACAAATTGGGCCTTGTACTTCTCTACACTCCCATCTGCTCCATGCTTCACCTTGTACACCCAATGTGATCCTACCACTGATTTTCCCTCTAGACATGGCACAATATCCCAAACAGCGTCCTTCATGATGGATGAATATCCTCCACCATGGCATCCCGCCAAACCTGTTGAAAGGTTGCATCCTCGTAACAAGAACGCTTTGATTCTAACAACTCAATCATCAATGCCATGTACCTAGTGTACCTTTGTGGTTGCTTGCTTTGCTTGAATGTAGAGTTGGGAGTCTCAACTCCCTCCTGGACCTCCTGAATCAACCTCTCAGCCCACTTGGCTCTCTTCCTCCCTGTGTTGGGAGTCACTAACTGAGTGGTTGCCTCCACTTGTCTCGGTCTCTCCTCCTCATCCTGCAATGAGTCCTTGTCCTCTTGTTGTACAGCTTGCTTACCACCTGGCTAAGACTCAATCTGTGGTATTGGCTAAGGCTTCTGCCTAGGAGCGAGAAGCTCCTCCTCAGGCACTCCAGCCTGCTCTCACTCCAAGGACTCCCTCAAAGCTCTACCCTCCACAAACCTCACATACCGCCTGATAATTGTCTCCCTGAGTGATGGTATATACACCTTGTATGCCTGAGGTATCTCACGGTAACCCATGGAAATTCTCTTTTCAACTGTGGGCTCGAGCTTCTTCCTCCTCTCTTTGGGCACATGGCAGCAAACTCTCGTTCCAAAGATGCAGAAGTGAGAAATATCAAGCTCCTTGCCTGTGAAAGCCTCCTTCGGTGTAACTCGTCCAAGCACCCTATGTGGCCTCATGTTCTGCAGAAAGACTACAGTGTTGCATGCCTCTGCCCACAAGAACATGGGCAACCCCTGGCCATGCAATTATGCTCAATGTTGCACAAAGCGGCGATGTTTTTGGAAGCAGATCCGCGAAAGCATCATTTCCCAAAAATCTAGGAAGCGAAGCATCCCGAAAATGTCTACTATATATATATATATATATATATATATATATATATTTTATTTTTGCATTTATATTAAAAAACATTGAAAATACCAAATTAGTTGTAGAAGACATGAAAACATGCATATTTTTAATAAATCAAATAGATATGGCATCCATTGTACATCAATGATTAATTATTTCAGCATCAACCATCTAGAATCTAGATTCATCTTTTCTTGTCTAGCCTTTGCCTCTACTTCGATTCTCTAGGGATATTAGTCAACATTGTCTGATTTTGATCAAATGGCCTAATTCAAGCCTCACAATATGGTATAAAAAGCTTAACATGCTTGATCAATGATTTTGACTTGAGTGAAGGGTACATTTTTGCTAAGGCCATGACAAAGGAGTTCAACAATCAACAACAACAACACTGGGGTACATATAGGGCTCAGTGCTCTTGGTTAAATGCAAATCACATGCCCTCATACATGATATAATCCAATGAAACGCCACAACCCCATTGATCCTTTATCTTTCATTTTCATCCTTTTACTTTAAGAATTTAACATTACCATTAGGGAGCATCTAGGAAGCGTCTAGGGCGCATCAAGGAGCATCTTGGGAGTATTCGGAAAGCATAGTTACTCACATAACAGTTCGAAATTTCCAAAAGCAGAAAAACAAAAAACACCTCGCGAAACCGCATGAACCATCCACCTCTTGGATCCACTCGCAATCTGCGGTGGATACATGCCTGAACCTCCACGGATTCGCAACTGATCCTTTCAGAATTTGTGGATCAAGCAACCGAAACTGTGGACCAAGCCCTCACGAAACGGATTTTCTAGGAATCACTAGGAGGATTTGTGGCAGATCCGTACGGGACGCGATTCCGCCTCCTGATCCTTGGGGGGGATGGATCCTGCAACATTGACTTTGCTGAGGGTTATGGGGTGTTGTAAGCTCTCTCATAATGCCCTCCTTGGCACACACATATCAAAAAGCACTGGAAACATATTCCTCGCCATTGCCACTCAATGCTTTGATCTTCATCCGAGTCTAGTTTTCTACCAAGGCCTTAAACTCCATGAACACATATTCCTCGCCATTGTCACTCAATGCTTTGATCTTCATCCGAGTCTAGTTTTCTACCAAGGCCTTAAACTCCATGAACTTGGAGAAGACCTCCTCCTTCTTCATAAAGAAGATCCATGTCTTCTAAGAATAGTCATCTATGAAGGTGACATGGTACCTGTAACTCATGAGCGATGGAGAAGAGAAGGGCCCACATACGCCTGAATGTACCAACTCTAAAATCCCTTTAGCTTCGTTGTCTCGGCCCTGAAAAAATCACTTGGCATACTTTCCAAGTGTGCAGCCCTTACACACTTCATGTTGGTCAATGTTGCCTTGAAGTAGCCCTATGGCTATTTGTTAAAGGATCTTCAATGCCCCATGATGCCTCTCCCATGTCTCTGCCATGCTCACGTTCTGCCTTGTTATTCAAGGGTGCAACGGTCTCAAACTGTAGCCAATATAGGTTCCTCACTCTACTTCCAATCTACTTAACCGCTCTAGAGTTAAGATGCTTGATGACGACCTTCCCTCTGTTGAAGATAATCTCATACCGCTTGTTCTCCAAGGTTAAGACTGAAACAAGGTTTTTCTTCAACCCTAGGACATAAATGTCATCTCTAAGGTAGAGAGGTTTTCTGAACTTCCTCTCAAACTTGACTGTACCTACGCCCTATGCTATGTACCTTCCATCATCTCTCATCTCTATATGGAACTACATATCCTTCTTTGTTAATTGGCTAAAGTAACTCTTGTTCCCAGTCAAGTGAAAGGATGCTCCACTATCAATATACAACACATTGTTGGCCACTGACCTTGTCATGCAAGCTATCAATGAGAAATCCCTCTTAAATTGAAAATTAAACTCATCTACCTCAGTTGATGCTACCACATGGTCCTTATTGGACCCCTTCTTCTGATTAGGACACTTAGTGGCATAGTGCCCAACCTGGTGGCAAGGGAAGCATTTTATCTTGCTCAAATCTTTCTTCTTCTTCTTGCCTTTCTGATTGGACTTGGCCTTGTCTTGCCTCTTTTTGCCCTTGGACTTGCTCCCTTGAAACATTGCAACTACTTAGATGAATTTGTTGAAAAATCAAGGCAACTAAAAACTGAAACCAAGTTTAACTTTCACCAAGATACAGAGTTTCTTGACATTAAACATGCAGCGAAAAATACTTGAAATAAAAACATATGCACACATAAATTTGACACCCGTGTTTTACCCAGGTTACCCAAATGGGAAAATCTGCTTCCGTTGTTGTGGTCTTTTTATTGATTGGTCTTTGAGCAAACAGATCTTTTACAATTTAGTGTGTTGCTACTGCAACCAGCAAATAGTTGTAAAAATTCAAAAACTGAAATATTATTGCAACAACTAGAAATTATTCTAGTAATTGTTAATTTAATTTAACAATTTATTTGCCCACACAAACAACGAATAATTCACTATTACAAACTTCACAAATAAACTGCAGAAGAAATATGGCGTTGAAAACTGAGAAAATCTAGCACACAAAATAAAAATGACACCATTATTTTTAGGCAATTGTCCCCGGAAAAACCCCAACTTGGGAAAATCAGTGCAGCAATGAGGATTTTATATTATTATGCAACAGTGAAATCTAGGTACAATCTATGGATGCCCAACTGGCAATCCAATCAGCGAGTACCTAACAGAAATAATTAGAGAGAAAAATTCTCACTCCACAAGCAATCTCGGCACTGGCTTCTACAGATATATGGTCATCCAAACCCTAGCGTGAGCCCTTTTGCACTGCCTCTATGTTGTCTCTCACACGTGTGGCTTGATTCTGCCTCTGAGAAAGTCGTCTAGCCTGCCTCTCCTGCTGGAAGTGACTCTTCACCCTCTGGAAGACTTTCCCGACCTCTGGAAACTGAATTGACCTCCTCCTCAGCTAAATCGAACTGTTGCCTTAGGCAATTGCGCAGTCCTCTACGCTGCCTTTGCGTGGATCACCTCTATCACTTGTTGTTACCTCTCTGGATCTGGAAAAACTCCTCCGAATCACTATCCCTGCCCCTCACCATCTTTGTTACCTCACTGAAGCTCGAACTTTTTGGCGACTGACTGTTGCTACTCTGGAAAATTGATTTCTCCAAGTGACTCTAGCGTATTCTCCAAGTGCCCATCAATCCCTTCTTATATCTTCCTGTTGGGACTCCGACAGCCAATATTAAATCTTAATCAATGGCTCAGATCATTTTTGGATCAATCAGTGTGAATTTCTAGACTATTCTCACCTTGACTTAATTAATTTTGATTAATTAACCCATTTTCCTAAGTTTAGACTTAGGAAACATTCAAAAAATAGGTTAGTAATCTAATAAGTCATCTCTAGGTGGAATTTCCAGAAACAATTTTTGGGTTTTGGAGATCTCATGTATTCTAGCCTCTCCACCAAACTTTGTGGTTAGAACACATATGATGCTACAAAAAACTAACACTCCCTCTTAGCGAGGAATGTGTTCTAGTGTTGCACACCTTGTCACAACACCTTGTCTCTGTATCATCTCCTATCATGTTATTGATGTTTGACCACTGTGATTGTCTGCCACTACCTACCAACCACTACACAACTATGATATGTGTTGCATCTGTGTTGTTGCTGGCCCTGCTGAACTGCTGCCAACATTGCATCTGCACTACAACTCTATTCTTGTTGCTACTGCAGCATCTACAACTGAAAAAACATCCAAAATACTGAATCAGTATGATGCATCTGTCTCCCAAGTCTGTAATTGCTACTAGCATCTACACTATTACTGGAGAATATGTGTTGTTGTTGACTCTGCATTGTGCCATCTACACTACTGCCAACTCTGCACTGTGCTCCCCAACATCTGACTACTACTAGTCTCTGCAACTATCACTCTATTTTCTGACTGCATCAACTGCCACTGATCCATCCTGCTACTAATCACTTTGGGCCCTATAGCTAGGTAATGACCATGAGGTGGACTCCTCAAGGACCCTGCCCAATCTGTAGCTCTTTAGTACTACAACTTCAAATCACCCCACCTCACTCCTGGAGGTATATGGGCAATCATAGGAAAGTCTTCCTCCAACCTAGAGGGCAACCTATCTATCTCTACATGTGCTACTGCCTGGTCCTGCTTCTCCTCCTTGTCCTTCTTTCTAAGAGGACACTGGGTACTGTAGTGGCCAAACTCACCACACCTGAAGCACTTGACCTTAGATAGGTCCTTCTTCTTCTTTCTCTGCTCCCCTTGCCCCTGACTAGGATGCTTAGATGCAAGGGCCACATTCTCCTCCTCCTTCACCACCTTCTATCAGCTGCTACTACTACCACTGATGGAGCTCTTCAACAAGGCTTGTCTCAACTCCTCCTACTGCAAATCGACCCACATTCTGTCCCATCTTGATAGTGTATCTCTGCCCAATATGCTTTGGACGAAGACCTGCCAATCCTCAGAAACATTGTTGAGTGCTAATCGCACTAGCTTTGAAGGTTGAGGCGCTACCCCAACAGCTACAAGTTGGTTGCAGACCTCCTGAATCCTGGTGAGAAAGGGATCTATGCCTTCCCCCTTTTGCATCATGATGCATCACAGCTTTTCCTCTAGGAACATCTTTCGTTGCTCGCAAGTACCCTGGTATAGCGTGGAGAGCGCATTCCACATCTCTTTGGTTGTTCCCTTGGCCACTAGGTGAAACTATATGCTCCCAGACTCCATCTAGGATCAACCGCTTCGCCCGTGCTATCTCTTTCCAATATTCCTTTAGCTGATCCGCATCCTAGGGAACTACCACCACATTATCGATATAGGCTTTTAGGCCATATTCATCTAGAAGGAAGGACATGCTAGCCTTCCAAATTACATAATTTGAAGCTCCATCCAACTTATCCTGATCTCTAAGCCTTGCAATGGCCATCTCTAAAAATGTCAAAAACTCCCTCTTTCCCTATCCTCGGTTGTTGTTATGTTATTCGCACTCCCTTCTAGAATGTGTGGCTCTGCTAGCTACTACTGCTAATCTACAACTAGAAATTCGAACTTCTGAAACTTGAAGTTCCCTGAGGAAAATTTTCCCTCTATAGTGTGTGCTTTTCTCTTCCACCGACACGGATTTTGCTTCTGCAACCTGCAGCGAAACCCTCTACGTCCAACCAAGAATCTGCTCAACGAAAATCTGAGTTGCAGTTGCTCCCTCTAATTGTTGAAATCACCAACCCAAGCAAATCGCCTTTTCTGCTAACCTGCAACTGAAAATCAAACTACTACCCCTAGCAACTCGGCCTACCAGTCAAGAAGCTGGGTTGCCTCAAGAATTTCGGCCTACTACTCCTCCTGAGCAGCAAAATTCTTTCTTTTGCTTCTGAGCTTCCCAGTTGAATGCTCTGATACCATGTGAAAATTCCAAAACTGAAATCTTATTGCAACAAACTGCAAATTATTCTTCTAATTGTTAATTTAATTTAGCAATCTATTTGCCCACACAAACAACAAATAATTCACTACTCCAAACTTCACAAAATAATTGCGGAAGAAAAATAGCGCTGGAAACTGAGAAAATCTAGCACACACAATAAAAATGACACCATTATTTTTGGACAATTGTCCCTAGAAAAACCCAACTTGGGGAAACCGATGCAGCAGCGAGGATTTTATATTATTATGCAGCAGTGAAATCCGAGTACAATCTATGGATGCCCAACTAGCAATCCAATCAGCAAGCATTTGACAAAAATAATTAGAGAGAAAATTCTCACTCCACAAGCAATCCCGGCACTAGCTTCTACAGAAATCTGACCGTCCAAACCCCAGTGTGAGCCCTTTTGTGTTGTCTCTCACACATGTGGCTCAATTTTTCCTCTGAGAAATTGTCTAGCTTGCCTATGCTACAGGAAGTGACTCTCCGACCCTCTGGAAGACTTTCTCGGCCTTTGGAAACTGAATCGACCTCCTCCTCAGCTAAATCGAACTACTACCTTAGGCAACTACGCAGTCCTCTGCGTTGCCTCTGCGTCGATCACCTTTGTCACTTGTTGCTTCCTCTCTGGATCTAGAAAACTTCCTCCTGATCACCATCCCTGGCCTTCACTATCTCTGCTTCCTCATCGAAGCTCGAACTCTCCAGCAACTGACCACTGCTACTTTGGAAAATCGATTTCTCCAAGTGAGTCTAGTGTATTCTCCAAGTGCCCATTAATCCCTTCTTATATCTTCCTATTGGGACTCCAACGACCAAGATTAAATCTTAATCAATGGCTCAAATCATTTCTGGATCTAATCCATGTGAGTTCTAGACTATTCTCACCTTGATTTAATTAATTCTGATTAATTAACCAATTTTCCTAAGTTTAGATTTAGGAAACATTAAAAAAATAGGTTAATAATCTTATTAAGTCATCTCTAAGCAGAATTTCCAGAAACGATTTCTGAGTTTTGGTGATCTCACGTATTCTAGCCTCCACCAAATTTCGTGGTTAGAACACATCCAATGCTAAAAAAATTAACAATAGCCTCTAAGAAAGCTCTAGGCTTTCTTCTCACTAATCTCAACTCCACAAATTGTTCTTACCCTGCTCCTTGATCACTTCTCTTGGACTTCAAAAGTTGCTGTCGGCCCTGCCTCTTGATCTCAGCCCTCAAACAATCGTTTCCTGCTGAACCTACACTTGGCTTACTCTTCGAATTCTTGATCTTCGCTCCTCAATCAACGCGCTATGCCATCAACAAAGAATCATCGAGTCTTTGTGCCTTTTTCTTTCTCTGCTTTAATAGACTTTCAATGCATGCAAGAGGTCAGGTTCAAATGGTTGTTCACACTAATGCAACGAGTTGCTTTTGCCAGTTAACTACAGCAAGTCCCAGTTATACATATAGACTGGTTCTCAGTTAACTGGCTCGAATTGCTCCTTGATTTTCTCTAGTTGTGAACCGAGTTAACTAAGGACTTAACTCGTCCCATCTTCACTTGTCTTTGAAGTCTTAACTCATCCCACACATCCTGTAGTTTAACTGAAGAAGACTTCACAGAACTGAAGCTCCAACACTATGCATGCAGTTTACTAATGACCATTCCAATAAACTGAAAATCAACTCATCACATTGAAGTCTATCTTATGATCTCGCATGCATGCTGGAGAAAGACATATTGAAGTCTTCATTGGCTAAGGCACAAGCCAGAAGATCTTACTTCGCTACATTTTTCAACACTTTTCAAAAGATAATCATGTCTCTAGGTCTCATCTCAATGATATTCTTTTGTGTTAACTTTAGGGGAGAACATTTGCATCAACCAAGTGTAAGTGGGATTAGATTTGGTCCAACGCAACAACTTGCGAAATGAAGAATACTTTTATGGCCAACCCCCTATGAAGGAGAATGGATTTGTCTTGGCTATTATTAGTTCAAGAAAATCTAAATGAAGTCATGGTGCTTCCAAATTCACAAAATCCTACCCCAACTTCGGAAAAGCTTCTTGGGAGCTTCTCTTATATTACTTGGCCTCTATATCCACTTACTAATCAAGGGGTTTTCACATATACAGCAATATGTCAAACCACTTCTCAAAAGTTCAAGATGCACATTGTTAAACTCCGATATTGTTGCTCCCTATATTACAAGAGACCTTTTGGGTAGAGACAAATACCTCCCAACATACAATAAGCACAACTCCTCAATAAGTAGGACATTCTATAACCTATCATTAAAAGACCTTCTCATATTTTATACTAAACTTGGCAATTATGACAAAGAGTTTTATGCAATTGTACAAGTTGAGACAAAATGCCTCGCAACGTACCATAGGCACAATTCGTCAATAAGGAGAAAATCTTACAATTTATCATTTGGAGACTTTGTCACTATCTAAACTAAATTATGGCACATATGGAAAACTTCTCTATGCAATTATGCAAGAATTACTTGCTTGACAAGGGGACCATCTTGCACACTAATGACTAGTTGTAGTTACTGAATTTTGAACCAAAAATTCAATAACAATGCCATCTCAAATTGGTTACTTTGTTGTAGCAATTTCATCTCAGATCGAGTAAAAAACAGAGCCACCGATAAAGTAGTCAATGTTCGTAACATCTTCGCTGCCATATGCTATTTATTATGATTGGAAAGAGCACTCCCAACTGACCTATCTTCCACGTAGCCGACCAGTCTATAATTGTTAATCAAGAATGTTTTTGCATATACATTTCAAGATCATTGTTTCACGGATAAATCACACTTTTGTCCCTAGCAAACCAACGACACAATTATTGATGAAGGAGACACACCCCTCTTCTTAAGATTGGCATTTTGGCATGCACAAAACATTGCAGTAGCGTCAAAGATGTTTTTGATGCCATTAAATGAAGAAAATAATTCAAGATATTATGTGTGCATAGATATTATGTGTGCATCTAATCAAAGATATCCAAGAAAGTATTAGACTATATCAACCTTTGTCAATGCCTTTCGGACTATGGCAATATGTAATGTTCCTAACTCGGAAATAATAGTGAATATCAAATGCATGCAATATCTATAGCAAATTAAAATTCTAATAACACAACCACAATCAGTACATACAGAAAATGGAGCCAAAAATCTGAGCCATAGTATTAATCTGAAAAATATGAGTACATCAGTGGTAGAAAATGGAACCTGGGCTTGCTACTACAAGCATGCAAAATCCAGGTGAAAATGATGTGGAATCCCAACTGCAATGGCTCAAACTGACAATTTGTCTTGCGCAAAAATTCTACTACTGCTGCTGAATGAGAACTGCAATTTTGACCCTCAAATCTGCTCCAAAAATTCTGAAAAATTAACTGGAGACTCCTCACACCCATTCCACCAAAACCTACAAATACCTTGATCTAATTCCAACTGACACGAGAGGCCCTAAAAAGTGTGAATTTCCCAACCAACCAATTTTGCGCCCAACAAGTGAAATGCCCTAAAGGGAAATCTCCTGTAAAAGCCCAAATCCTACTATCAAAGGGAGCTTCTCCAATCAAACACAGTAAATTTGCTTTTGCACCCAGGTAGAGCGAATATCTCAGAGAAATTCTTGCAAATAACTCTTGTGGAAGCCCTGAAGTAGACTCCCCCAAAGCCTCACTAGGGAGACACTCGAAGTTCTCTGAAATGAAGGAGAGTTTCGCTTGAAACTCTTGAGCTAAACAACTCTACTCCTCTTGTGCTCAAGAGCCTTCAAGAGGGAGTTTGATCTCAAGAAATAAATGAAAAAAAAGATACAAAAATGGAGCCCCCATGTGCTATTAATAGATGTTGGTCCTCCCCGGATGTGGGTGACATAAACGAATTAAATGATATTCATGACAGATTGTAAGACCAGGTACTGCCAGCTGCAGGGCAACGTGGCTTCCCAGGTTCTCACCTCGCGCAAGAGGGATAGCATTATTAAGGATGGATATTGCAGGATTTTTGCATTAATGGAGTGCATTGTTCAAAGCAAAATTGTGGTTGTTATAATCATGGCGATCCTGTTTGTTCTCTTCACACCTCACGCTCAGTCTTATTGTTCCGGGCCTTGGTTTGATGTGGTTTTTGGTGACAGGCAGAACTCTGCAAACAGAGGCAAGCTCCAGGCCGGCTCTCTGTTTTTCTGGAAGAGGTACTATTATGCTAAGGTTCCCCACGGCAAGATTAGCACGGCTTTAAGGGGTAAGCTTTCTAAAGCTCTTGAATTTAGAACTGGACGAGTTTCTTCTCCGTCTCGGGCATTCTCTGTGCGTTTGATTTGGTCTCTGTGTCAATCATTTTATCCCCCTGTCGTTGTCTCTGGTTTCTCTGTGCCTTCCCCTTCGCTCTTCATAATGGTTCGCCAGGGTGGGAGGAATCGTTCCGGGGGGCGACGTGGAAGCGGCAAACGTCCGACCGCTAGTCATTCTGTGGACCCTGAACAGTCGCCTATCAATCTTCCCTCCTCTCATGTGGATGTGCCTCCTCCGAGCCCTGTGCGCAAGCCAATTCCAAATAGTGCTTTCCAAACCATGCATTTCAAATTCCAAAGCAATCTGAATAGGCCTCTGATTACTGCTCATATCACTATAATCCTTTCGGAAGAAGAAAATCAAATCTCTCCTCTGTCATGCATGGCTCCTGATCCTTCTCAAAGCAGTGAGCATTTAATGGATGAGGGAAGCCAGGAGAATCGGATGAATGATAAGTTTGGTCAGGATGAAATTCCCAAAATCATTCCGCCTCTTGAAGACATAAATCCAGTGGCCGGGGAAGGGACTTTTGGAGCTACAAGTCATTCCTTGGCGAACCCAGCAAGCGAGACGGATGGCAATGAAAATTTGAGGATTGGCAGCGCGTGTCTGGTAGCGGAGAAGACTCCTGGTGAGGATGTGGAAGTTTAACGCCACCTGGGTCTGTTTTTTCTCCCTTTTTGGTTTTGATATCGCTCAGATGACTACTTCCAGGCAACTCTGTTTACAGTCAAGGTTCAGCATCTTCAACCTGTTGTTTTTGTTTTCCTTCAGGGCAGTGGCTGTTTAATTACCGTCTGGTTTGCCAAGTACTTAGGCTTTTTTGCTGTCATGTTTCTACCTACGTTCTACGGGTCTATCTCTGGGTTCTATATCTGTCTTCTAGCTCTTTGTAACTGGTCTCCCTAGGTTCCTTCTGTACTGGGGCAGTTCTGTTGTGTTGAGTGCTCTCGGGTTCTGTTCTCTAAGGCCTCAACTCCTTGTAAAATTACTCCTCTTTTCAGTTAATAGATTTTAGTCTTTGCGGAGAAAAAAAAAATAGATGTTGGTCCCTTTTCCCTTGTTGGGTCGCCCTTCTTCACTAATTTGAACTCCCTTTTCTTCCTCCCTCCTTTCCTAGTGCGAATATCTCAAGGAAATCGGAATCCCCTTTTAGTGGCCCCCACATTCCACTAACAAAATAATTTTCCTTTTTTATCTATATTTATTTCCTCCTTTTCTCCAAAAATTAAGTGACTCCTCAACCCACTTTTCCTAAATTTACACACGAAAATCTTTTCTCAAAGCCAAAATTGCAAAATTGAGGATTTACTTTGAAAATTTATTTATTGGGAACATGACAAAATCCATTTCCATGAATTTCATTAGAAGATTATCTACCACTCATTGACAAAATCATTGTATATGTGTGGTGGTTTGCAGCTTTTCTAAGATGGCTTTTTTCATTCCATACTACAAATCAGTCAATGTTCCTACAGTTTGCCAAGATGTTTTTTCAACATGTTTGGATCAAATTTGGTTTGCCTTGCACCATTGTATCATATTGGGATTCTATACTTTTGAGCCACTTTTGGAAATCATTAAGGAAGATGGTTGGCTGTCAGCCACGGTATTTTACTTCTTTCCATCAGAAACTAATGGCTAGACTGATGTAGTCAATAGGACCTTAGTCCACGCTCTTCGTATTTATCATCAGAAGAACATGCAGTGTTGGCTCAACTTTTTTACTGCAATTCACGAAACATAAAGTGATGACTCAAAAAAGGTTCTACACACTACAAAGATCCGAGACAACACACATAAAAGAAAGATTTCGACAAAAGAACAAGGATTACAATATGAAGGGCATGTGCTCGAGATGTTGATCAAAAAGCACATGCTTCTTTTTGACAAAAATGAAACCGAAAGAAAAGCTTACATGGCAAAGATGACCTTCTTGCCCATAGGTTTGATAAAATCATTGGTTTCAACTTTCAAGATTTCCAGTAGGGTTTGTGGTTCAGCGGTGAAGACAAAGGTTGAGTTATGTCACCTGCCAAGGTTCAATTCCCCAGAGAAATAGATAAGCAATTGGGGCTAGGAGAAAATTCTAGGTGCTTATGACAGGAGTTCACCCCTTTTGTAGTATCATAACAGAATGGATACCACCTTGAGGTTTATTTCACCCGCACAAGCAATGCCACTTGGGCTGCCTGACATTTTTGTGCCAGTTGTAACATTTTTCATTGAGCTTAAAGGAAGTACTGTCAAAAAAGCTAAAACTTTCGAAAGTACAACTGTATGTATAGTAGGCACTCAACATACCAAGACTGATATTCTTTGTACATAACAGCAAATAAAGAAAATGTTGCGGCAAAATTGATTTTTTTTTTTTCTTATTACCATTTCGAAAATATTCTAGAACATTTGATGCAGTTGGGAAGATCTTCCAGAGTGACTTAATGACGTCAAAATATAGCTATTCCATAGCAAGCTGTTGTCATCAGAATAAAAAACTAATGGCGTGGGTACCTTGCCAGAGAACCCTGTCCGGACTTTTGGTTAAGGACATGTCTACAAGTAAAAGGTTTAAGTTTAAAGTTTACAGGTAAAAGATTTCAAATTTAGAGTTCTGAAACTAGTTGATCTTCATGGAAGCAAATACAAATTAGCAAAACCGCATATGCTTAAAATTGGAACAATTGTCCAACCAGTTGGACCAAGTCTCTAATATACCGAGCTTCTTTCAAAGAAAGAGATGCAAGTAAAGATACCTAAGAACCCATATAGAAATGCATGTATTTATAGCGTTAGAAGGAACCCACAAAAAGATGTCAAGTATATCAAAAACGTAATCTTAGCCATTTCTCGACCCAAAAAAATTGTAATCTTGGAGCCTTTGGCAATCGAAAATGAAGATTGCATGGTGTTGAAGAAAGAAGAGGATAGAAACTTACATCAACCTGGTTCCAAGTGTCGTGTGAAGTTTCGTAAGTGTGCTCATAAACAAGTCCCTGTTGGCCAAAACTTCTTCATGGCTAGCAAGAGGTGGAGGATAAACATGCTGAGCAATGGGACGAATAATAGCAGGAGTATGCACAATCTGTTGTTGTTGCGGTGATTGAGCATTGCCTGATGAAGAACCACAAGTGCTGCCCAGATGGATTGAAGAAGACGCCAGCTGCATTTGGTCTGTTACAGCATGCACAGTAGGAATAATAGCTGTTCTGACTTCAGGATATACACATACTGTCTCTGCATTTACCAGTTGTTGATGATGATAATGATGGTGGTGATGTGGGTGTTTCTGATGCTGATAAGGGTGTTGCTGATACTGATGTTCGTTTGGCTGATGGTGATGCTGTTGTTCATGGGAATGGTGATGGTGATGCGGATTTGGATGCGGTTGTTGCTGATGTGGATATTCAGATGATGATTGTTGTTGTGTGTGTTCTTGATGGTGCTGCTGCTGCTGTGGATCGGATTGGTGCTCCAGCACAGGAGCTTGGGAATGAGGACGACGGGGGGGAGATTGTATAGACATTGCAGGTGGGTATTTAATATACAGTCGAGAATCAACGGATGCTGCATATACTACAAGAAAACACAAAGAACACAAAAGCGCTGAGAAATATACTAAATAAAAAAACTCTCAGACTGCAACACTTTCTGAGACATTCTACAACAGAGATAAAAAATAAAGAACATAAGACAATACGATGAGAAGTTACTGTAGCGGATAATATGAATGGGCCCTGAAGGGACACATAGTGGGGTCCTCTGTAACAGTCATTTAACGAATATTCAAAATGCAGGTAGGAAAACCTTCATCAAAGTACAATGGCACTTGAACTTCATTGGATATCAAACTATATTAAAATGGCTGATAGCAGCTTCCATGCATTCAAGACCTTCGTAAACATCCAAAACAGAAAGGCTCAACGGTTCCTAATACCTTGACAAAAACTTTCAAAACTAAGCCTAAAGGACCCAGAACATTAAGTGGGTACTCAAAAAGGCCTGAAACATGCTTCATTGGAGTCCTAAAACCTTCAGAGCTCGGCCAAACAAACCCCTGGGACCTGCAATGGGAACCCAAACAATCCCAAATGTTTCAATAGACTTGCAGGACATTCATAAAAACATTTCAAGATAACATACCCAAAAACCTTCAATGACCTTCCAAAAAATCACGGGAAAATGACGAAACGGGCTCTCAGAGCATTCAAAATACAACTCAAAACACGGCCAATTTGCTACTCATAAACAGGTTACTCAAACCATCAACATCAACTCCACCCACCTCACAATTAATGTCTTAAGTTGGAATCTGAACACAACCCATTCACGGAATGGGAATCTATTAAAGGACTGAGTCAAAATCGGCCCAATTTAGCACAATTTCGGACCAAATTCAATTCCCCCAAAAACAACGGCGGCCACCAAAACTCCAACCCGTCGATCGCTACCACGCCAAGATTTCGACATCGAAAACCGCAAAACCACAAAACCTCGCAAATTGTGATAAATTAAAATTTAAAAAACGGCTGACTAAAAGGCCCAAAACGTCGTGAAGTTTCGCCGTTCATCTTAACGGCGCCGCGGTTGATGGTGTCAGTTTCTTGAATGGCTAAATTTCAGCCTTTAAATTATATGCTTCGCAATTATTTCGGAGATACGTTTTTAATAATTTTGGAGACTGGTCATTTATGGTCTCAAATATCTTTTTCAAAATGATAAATATATTTATAATTAATGAGGTGGTATTTTATATTTTCATTTTCTTTTTATTTTTATTTTATTATATAATGTTTTGTGATTATAATTTTTTATTATTTTTAATATGCATAAATTATAGACCTCAGGTTTTGGTGATTTATATAGTAAATAGTAATGTTTTCAGATATTAAAATTTAGTCGATATTTCGAACCAATTAATGTAGTTAGATCTTCAAAAATAAATAGCATGGATGTATCATAGTCCCAAAATTAACCCTTAGAAATTAGTTATTAGTAAATTAGTTATTCAATTAATTAAAATAATATTATAAATTAGTTGTTAGTAATTAGTTACTAAAATATTATTTTAGTTATAAAGTAGCTATTAAAAAATTATTTATTTCAATTATATATATTAAATAAATTAATTTGTAATATTACAAGAATTAAATAATAAACTTGTTTCAAATTAGGAATTAACCGTTATTAAATAATACAAATAACATTTAGTTGTGAACTTAGCCTTAACTTATTTTAAATTATATAAATCTTCATTAAATAAATAAAATTAATCATACAACAAAGGTTAAAATAGAATATTTACTTAAATAAGTTTAATATAACAAATTATAAATTTTTAAAGAGAATCCAAATATAAAATTGATCCATATTAAAAAAAAAGAGGGGTGTAAGTGATCAACCTTAGCAATGACTCTGGTGGTGCTTGGATTTCTTCAGCTAGAGCTAATGAGCGGGAAGGATTGTGCTTCATGTCTTCTGCATGCTCATGGATTCTCTGGTTAATGGAGCGACCAGTTTGTCCAATGTAGGGTTGAGGTGAATGGGTGTCTTCCCTTCCTTGACATTCTCCTCTCCATAATGAATGATGGTTCCATTTCTCACCAAGTTTTTCGCTAAAAAACTCACATGGAACAGCATCTTCATGCTAGTTCTCATCATTTTCCAGTGCATAAATTTGTTGTTCTTAGCACTCTTGCAACAGGTGCTCTGAGAATCTCTTATGAGAACCACCTGAAGCAGGAGAAATATCATCTTCTTGAAGTTTTTGAAAATAATGGATACGGCAAAACTCAAGGCCTCAAGGCTTTTAGGCCTCAAGGCCTTTAGGCCTTTCAAAAAGTTTGTAAAGAATTAAGGGATAACACTGCTCGTGTTGATCCTATCTCTAAGATTCATCTCCCGTTTATCCAAGGGACCACAGACAAGATTGCCCATATCCTTAAAAAGAATAATGTTTCATCTTCGTTCAAACCTCTGAATACCATTAGAAATTTTCTTGGATCTATTAAAGACCCTAAAGACATAAAAGGTATCTACTTGATCCCTTGTTCATGTGAGATTCCATAAATTGGAGAAACCAGTCACTCCATTAACCAAAGAATCCATGAGCATGCAGCAGACATCAGGCACAATTGTTCCCGCTCATCAGCTCCACCTGAACATGCGGAGAAATCCAAGCACCATGTCTACATTGAGTCATTCCTATGGTTGATCACTTCCACCATAGGAAGGTTAGAGAGGCTATCTAGATTCAGAGGCATGCAATCAATCTCAAGAGGGATGATGGTTGGAAATTAAGTAGGAATTGGATTTCAGCCCACTCTTCTTGATTCCACCTGTGTCTCTTTTTTTTTTAATTCTTATAATTTAATTTATTTAATGAAGATTTATATAATTTAAAATAAATTAAGACTAAGTTTATAACTAAATATTATTTGTATTATTTACTAACTGATAATTCCTAATTATTATTTAATTCTTATAATATTATAAATTAATGTATTTAATATATATAATTAAAATAAATAAATTCCTAACCACTACTTTATTTCCTAACAGTTACTTTATAACGAAAATAATATTTTAGTAACTAATTTCTAATTATAATATTATTTTAATTAATTGAATAACTAATTTACTAAAGGCTAAATCTGAGTCTTGATGCATCTATATTTATTTTTGAGGATTGATTGATTTTTTCACCTTTGTCAAACCACATTAGTTAGTTCAAAATGTCACCCAAATCCCAACATTAATTAGTTCAAAACGTCACCCAAATCCCAATGATGTGATTAATTCGAAAGACATTACTATTTATAAATAAATTTAATATCTTGTCCACTTGGGATAGCGTCTGTGGAATGAAGTCTTACCGAACGGGAGATCTTAGGTTCGAATTTTGTGCTACCCTCCTCCCATATGGACATGTAAACTGGAAAATAGGAGAGTCCTACCAAGCTTACAAAAAATATATATATCTTAAAAATGATAAAAACATACAAATGAAATACATTACAAAATTTAAACTTAAATTTTTTGTTATTTAAATTTTAATAATTTTTTATAATTTTAAACAAATCTGACCATTAAAAAAAACAAAGCATGGAATAATTAAATTGCTTTTAAATTAATTACATAAAGTTTGATGGAGTCTCTAGCTTTCTAGATCTCATCACTTATATTTTTATTTTTTAAGAGTGTCAAGTATTCTAAAGTCTAACTACAATATTTTATATTTATGTGGATAGGTTTATTTATGTTAAAATAAGGTTTCTAAAATTTATATGCACATAGATGTGTTTATTTTGGAAGGCAATGAAATAGCTTTTTCATTGTAATTTTGTGATATAATTTCAATCAAGATTTTTATTTTTTTTTATTTAAATATGTTTTTGAATGTATAAATAGATTCAGCATTCTATAGAGTAAATGACTTATATTCAAGTTTTTTAAAAAATTGTTGAATTTTGGTCAAAATTAACTAGAAAAAAAATACCCAAAAAAAAGTCATTTCATCTATTAATTAAACTAAGTCATTTTCTTTAAAAATTAAAATTTCTTATATTAAACTTATTTAAGTAAATATTTTATTTTAACCTTTGTAGTATGATTAATTTTATTTAATTCTTATAATTTAATTTATTTAATGAAAATTTATATAATTTAAAATAAATTAAGACTAAGTTTATAACTAAATATTATTTGTATTATTTAATAAATTATTTACTAACTGATAATTTCTAATTATTATTTAATTCTTATAATATTATAAATTTATTTATTTAATATATATAATTAAAATAAATAAATTCCTAACCGCTACTTTTTTTCCTAACGGTTACTTTATAACTAAAATAATATTTTAGTAACTAATTTCTAACAACTAATTTATAATATTATTTTAATTAACTGAATAATTAATTTACTAATGATTAATTTCATGATGTATTCATATTATTTATTCTTTAGAATGAGTTGATTTGTTCACCTTTATTGTGAGGATAGACCACATTAGTTGATTAGAAGAATCACCCAAATCCCAACAATTTGATTAATTCCAAAAACATTACTATTTATAAATAAATTTAATATCTTAAAAAATATAAAACATATTAATGATATACATTCCAGAATTTAAACCTAAATTTCTTTTATTTAAATTTTAATACGGGCCAAGGGACAGTCTCAAGTAGACAGTTTCTATGGGGCGTAGGCCTCCCAAAAGGTAAGGGAAGCGTGCAAAGGTAAACAAAACATCGAATAATTAAATTGCTTTTAAAATAATTACATAAAGTTTTATTCGTGATGGGATTTCTTCAACTTTGAAACTAGGGGTAGTCCTTCGATTTCTAGATCTCGTCATTTTTATTTTGATTGTTGATGAGTGTCCAGTATTCTAAAGTCTAACTACGATATTTATATATTTTATATTTGGTCTCAGTGGACTTTAACCATCATCATCATCATTTATGTAGATAGGTTTATTTATGTTAAAATAGGGTTTTTAAAATTTGTATGTAGATAGATGTGTTTATTTTGAAAAACATTAAAATATTTTTTTATTTTGTGATGTAATTTTAATTAAGATTTTTATTATTTATTATTTAAAATATGTTTTTGAATGTATAAATAGATTCAGCATCCTGGAATATGTGTGGGGTGTTCGTATTCTATAAAGTAAATGACTTAAATTCAAGTTTTTTTAAAAAATTGTTAGATTTTGGTCAAAATTAACTAGCTCAAAAAAATCATTTCATCTATTAATTAAATTAAGTTATTTTTTTTAAATTTAAAATTTCTTGATGATGATGATGGTGCTGGTTAACGTCCACTGAGACCAAACTTTGGTCTATTGGACCTAAAGAAACGAATTATTTAAGATTTTATTCCTATGCTCAAAAAGCTTGGAGAGAAAACTCCCAAGCTCACTATAATTTTGACATCGTAAAAGCCTAGGAAGGTCAGTATTGCAACAAAGATTATGAAACTGAGATCTAATGTGGTTGTACGCGAGGCACTCTAAGAGGAAGTGATTTTCATCCTGGATGTTCTTGAACTGCCCAACGACCCCTTTCACTATGGAGCTCATGAGAATTCGTTCTAATCTTGGCCATATTAATTTTCTTCTTTTAGCTAGTTAAAACAAAGATATACTTCTGATCTTCTAGGGTGGGATTGATGACCTCCTTATAATATCTTAATTTTGTTTTAGCTGCTAAATCTTTCTCACACCACATTTTTTTTTGAACTTAGAAGTAACAATATTCTTAATGTTTTGCAATGCAACATTCTCGTAAATATCCCTATGGTTTAACCATGCAGTGGTGTCTTATATTAAACTTATTTCAGTAAATATTTTATTTTAACCCTTATAGTATGATTAATTTTATTTAATTCTTATAATTCAATTTATTTAATGAAGATTTATATAATTTAAAATAAATTAAGACTAAGTTTATAACTAAATATTATTTGTATTATTTAAAAAATTATTTACTAACGGCTAATTCTTAATTATTATTTAATTCTTATAATATTATAAATTTATTTATTTAATATATATAATTAAAATAAATAAATTCTTAACAGCGACTTTATTTCCTAATCGCTACTTTATAACTAAAATAATATTTTAGTAACTAATTTCTAACAACTAATTTATAATATTATTTTAACTAATTGAATAGCTAATTTACTAATGGTTAATTTTTTGAAGATTGATTGATTTTTTCACTTTTATAGTAAGAATAAATCACATTAATTGGTTTGAAACTTTACCCAAATCCCAATTATGTGATTAATGATAAAATATACTAATAATATACATTACAAAATTTAAACTTAAATTTTTTGTTATTTAAATTTTAATAAATTTTTATAATTTTAAACAAAATTGAAGATTAAAAATACAAAATATGGAATAATTAAATTGCTTTTAAATTAATTACATGTTGGGATTTCTTTTAACATTGCAACTAGACTAGTCTCTCCTAGTCTAGCATCGCTTTCTAGATCTCGTCATTTTTATTTTTATTTTTGATGAGTAGCCAGTGTTTTAAAGTCTAACTACAATATTTTATTTATGTGGATAGGTTTATTTATATTAAAATAGGGTTTTTAAAATTTGTAAGTAATTAGACTCGTTTATTTCGAAACCCAATGAAATAATTTTTTTATTGTAATTTTGTGATATAATTTTAATCAAGATTTTTATTTTTTATTATTTAAAGTATGTTTTTGAATGTATAAATAAATTCAACATCTTGAAAAATGTGTGGGGCATTCGCATTCTGTAGAGTAAATGGCTTAAATTCAAGTTTTAAAAAAAAGATTGTCAAAATTAACTAGAAAGAAATATCCAAAAAAAGTCATTTCATCTATTAATTAAACTAAGCCATTTTGAAATAAAAGTTTCAAAATTTTAATTTAATTATCAATAATTATTAGATGGATGGTAGAGATTTGATATTTGAATAATAGTTTAGATTTATCTCAAAATGAATTATGTTCTTTTTGCTTTTCAATTTAATTTAAAAAACAAAAAATATATTTGAAAGTTCCATCGAACTCTTTTCTTTTATTTTTTGTCTAGTGGTATGAGTTCATCACAGATTACATCAAGCACATATTACATCAAGTTTGACTTGTGGCTTGAGAAAGCTTGATCCACGGGCATCTAAGCCATCCATCATGACTCGGGGGCGACACCAGCCCTTAACATGACTGGATTTTTGCCCACGAGGTTTCGAACCGGTGACCTTCACGTCACGAAGTGACTTAACAACACACCCCATCAGCGTCTATTCTACACGAGTGGGCAAGTTTCATTGAACTTTATTATTGATTTAATATGCATTTTGTTATTACATCTTTTAATTTAATTAAAAAAATGTCATATTAACAAGTGTTATTGAACTCTTATTGCTTATTATATATATAAGCATAGTCTAACTTATAAACGAAATAGTTTTTCACTGAAATCTGTAGTACAATTTCAAGAATGTGATTTTTTTATTACTTAAAATACATTTTTGAATGCATAAATGTGATTTTTTTATTACTTAAAATACATTTTTGAATGCATAAATGGATTCAACATTAATCATAGCGCACTCAAATTCTACAAATTAAACAACTTAAACTCAAGTTTTTAATTTTTTTTCCGTATACAATATGAGATGTGTCACGAGGTATGTGTCTCAATGATTATTATGAATCGATGTTTATAGACATTTGTTAACCTTTAATTTATATGATTGGGGTAGTTTTATTATTTAAATCATTATGCTTAATATGAATAATTTGATGTTTATACACATTTGTCAACCATTTGATTTATATGCATGCTCTAATTTAATATTTAAATAGTCACAATTATTCGAGGATCATATCACACCACACCAACTTTTAACATAGTTAAAAATAAATAAATAAATTATATTCTCCCAATTATCATAAATTAAAATAAAACTCTCTAAATTAAATTATATCAACACAATTTAATATAAATATTAAAAATTAAATTTTGTCAACGTTTTAATACTTTTGTATTAAAATTTATCAAATTTTAATTTCATATCAATATCACTATGAAATGGATATAAATTTCGGTGAAATTGGCATAAATTTATGTCAGGGGAAAAATTAAATTGAGCATCATACCAAGATTATCAAATTAAAAATATTTGAATGGATATTTTTGTGAATAGAGTAATTTCGGATCTCTCTTAAATCTTTTAAATATAAAAGATTTATGTGATGAATCCAAAAGACAAATTTCTAAAAAAAACTCCTAAAATAATAAAATCAAGCAATCCAATATATTTATAAAAATATATATATAATATTAAGTAATACAAAGATGAATATGATATTGAGTAATATAAAGATAATTTCATATAAAAATAATGTAATATTAAATACTATAAAGATAATTTCATTGATGTCGTCATAATTAATATGAAAAAATTTAATGTAAAATTTTTACATGGTAAAATATCAATTTTATATGGTATATTACTTGAGAGGTGTTTTATAGTCCGTTGTGAGGGAAATGTAGCATAGTGTTACATTTAAAAATAATAAAACTAGCAATTGCACCAAATGTTGCAAAGGAAACGTCATAAGGCAATAGCATAGAAGAAAGAAGTAAAAATTTTATGCACTTTTGTTTCTTTACTAACGTTTTTTTTTTATCGTATGGTATGTTCGAGGGAGATTCTAACGAAGCCAATATTCAAGAATATGTTCAAAATGAAGGTAATGCACAACACGTTAACTCCAAAGGATTTATGAAAATGCTCTGGAAGTGCACCATTCACAATTGTTATAAGTAATTATTTAAATCAAATATTTCATAGCACAAATAATATCATATTACCTTCAATTAACAATGCAATTGATAATAGTTTTTGTTAGAATGGATTCAAGATAATGTATGTGCAGTTTGAGTCATTTTTATGTCAATTCCAACATGTTGTCATAATTTTATTTTTGTGATTAAGAGTATAGAATTTTTAGGGTGGTGTTCTTTGTGCACTAAAATACCTGTGAGGTCCAACACTATGTATGGGGTTTCATTTTCAAGATATGTTTTTCCTGAGTAAGGAAGATTTCAAAGGTTTTGTAAGGTAGGCAGAAGACTAAGTTGTTGCACTTTTCATTGCCCATGTCTCTCTTGAAAAAAATATAGAGAACAAGAAGTAATGCAAGTGGATTTCTTTGAGTAACCCAATAATAACTAGAACTCGAGTTTATGAGCTTATGGTCCACATGTGCTACAACAAGGGGTTACTTGTAACTTGTATATCCTATTTGGGGACTGAAAATTGCATGTCATCATTCTCAAAGAATCCAAACAACTCTCGTTCAGATACAAACTTATGGGTTCCTAATATGAAAACATATACATTAAAATTAAGCTACAATGACCACTAAGAATGATGCAATGGACCAATATTTATTGGGTGAAGGCATCTATTGAAGCAGACTACTCCATATTTTATGTCATTCATGAGTAATAAGCAGACAAATTCAAACATAAAGTCCATTTTTTATCCATAAAAATACAAAATTTTCTAAGCCATTATTAAGCTGAAGCAAATGACATGGGAAATGCCTTAATTCCAAAAGCCTCTAAATGATGTATGCTCTAAAACTTCACCAGAATGTATCAATTACCAATCTCATCACAATGAAAATGTTGATTTAATTAGGTTTAAACAACAAATAGTGCTTAAATGCATATGCACGTGTATGTGTGTGTGTGTGCGTGAAAGAGAGAGAGAGAGAGTGAGATAAATAGCTCCATGGCCTTGGTGAATCATAACAAATCCCTCCATATCATAAAAGAAAACTTTCATTTGAATCGGGATAATCAAGTAAAAACATCTATGCATTTTATAGCTTGCAATATATTCAAGAGGCACATTGAATAACATCAAACAAGAAGACATCCCCATGAAAACAAGAAGAAAAAAAATTGGCCACAAAAACCCATAAGGAAAATTAATTGCAGCTGATAGCCCATTCATGATATGAAGCGATTGAGAACCCAAAAAATGACTTTTGAAAAAAATAAGAACATAAATGTGAAAATGAAAATCATTCTAGGGAGATTCAACATAAATGTTGGCCCTCTTGCTTTTTTTGGACGAGGAATCATTTTTCCCCAGCTAAGGTTTTCAAGAGATAAACAATTGTAGTCCATAAGCCTAGTGGATGCCCAAGTGATTCACACACTTTGGACAAGATTGGCCCCATCGGCATGGTTGGATTATATTCAACAACATTGTAATTGCAACTTTAACTTGGCTACAGGGGCCTATAACTTTAACTTGGTATCATTAATCACATATTCAGTGGAAGCTAATAGTACTAATTCCATGGATCTACTTAAGTTGTGTGATTGGTATTAAGTTATAACCTATGATATTAGGTATAGATAATCACTTACCTTGTAGCTTGATTATTTGAACCCAACTTGAATGGTACAACAGAGTGTTGTTAGCTCTCTGTTACTCTACTTCTTCATGAAAAGGGTGTTGAAGACCTCTTCTTCATATTTTTGAAGGGATTTTCTCAGGGATTTTTTCAGCTTTTTCCATCACTAATATTATGCCAGTAAATTTTGATATACAAAATCTGAGTGCTTCGTACATTATTAGAAGCATATATTTATTTCATCTCTTTTTCCAGTGTGATTGTTACTATGATTAAATTGATCAATAAATGCAACTATATCCTTCCTACTACCAAGGCCCAAACAATGCAAGGTTGGTTAAGATATTAAAGTTCTAAAGTGATGCACTTATAAATGTAATCCAACTAAATTGATGCTCCTATAATGTAAGAGATGACCCATTCAAGGTGATAAAAGAAGATGAAGTCAATGTTTCTCACCTATGTGTGCATAGGTAGGTGTGGGTGCAGGTGTCAGTGCAAAAAGGATGAAACTGTTTGAAACATGGGCACAGGTGTACATCAATTTCCCTTGGTAGAGAATACCATTAGGATGCCCAATATGGTGGATACAAGGATTCCCTAGGGAATAAAAGTACCCATGTACATGTTTTTTAACAATGATAAAGAGAATTTGCAAAATATACAACGATAGTCTTTTACTGCAATACCAAATAGAGTGTCATTTTAAGCAAGCATCATGGACTCAGAAGAATGACCTCGTTTTGGAGATTTCAATCTGGCAGGATATGCATATTCACTTTTCCCTTTTCCATTCAAACAAATATTGTTGGGAACTAAGATCAAATAAATAACAGAAGGCATAAATTAAAAATTTGATTACAAATAAATGCTCACCTTCATGACCATGGTGTTATGGAAATCCCAATTTAGTCTATCAAAAACCAAATGTGACAATTTTTAGCTGAATTCTCCTCAAATATATTCTAATTCTACTTTAATTCTGAAGAGAGAAAAGGTAGATAATTTGTGGGAAGACATGCTTATCATTTATTCTCCTTTTTTGATGAACTGGGTGGAGAAATGAGTCTTAAAGTCCAAGCTACTAAAATGGATCCAATGAAGGGAGTAATCCAATAGACATACAATTTCTCCCATGTGTTGTGTCGATTATTGAAATATGCCCAACCAAATGCCTGCAAGTAAATCAATCCAAATTAAATGTAACCCAAAATATAGTAGTGACATATAAATCCCAAGCAATAGCAACATATAAATCAAGTGTCAAAAACATCAAGTGACAACAACTAATGAAAACATAGAAAAAAAATTGCAAGCCTATAATTACATATCTTGAACTGGTAACTGCAACCTCGTCATTTGTAGACAAGAAGGGCTACTTAAACATAGATTCTTTGAATTCAAAGATATCACTCACAGAATACACTACTCGAGTAGAAATTTGTAACTACGATCTCGATGATAACATGTGTTTCAAGGCCTAATGAATAGGTATAATAGGTGGAACTCCATTTTGGTAATGAGGCAATTTTACATTTCAAATAAATATTACAAACAAACAAATTTCTTACCCCCAACTAATATGTCCCAAAGGTGAATATTTTTTCATTATAGCTTTCTCTTAGATCTTTTGTGAGATCTCTTTGCCAAGTTACTCTACTCACCCAACATTTAACAATCTATAAGATAAAAATATAATGATTACATTGATGTCATGTTTTCTAAGCTTTTACATCTCTCTAAATGCCTGCTTAGTTTTGTAACACCCTCCTCCCACATCCACCCAAGTAACCATGCCAACTGGGGTAAACATGAAACGAGAGGTTACTATGATCAGATTCAACCTCCTAGGTAACCTTAAGGGAGTGGAATCAAAGGAACATCACACATAGTCATCCAACATCATCAACGTAACCCTCAGGAGACAAGTCAACCACTCAGACAACTTGTCCCTAGGTCCTACTGTTGTTCTGGACCTCTGAGGCCATAATCACTCTCATGTTATGGGAAAGGGAGCGACCACAAACCTAAAGTCACTCTCATAGGCCTACATGCCAGCAAATGTGGACCAAACTTGCCAGTTCTGTGCCAACGACCCCAGGATTTAAGCCACTTTTTCAGGCCCAGAGCCTAGGCCACTGCCCAGAATGGAATGAAAGCTCAAAATCAAGTAAAGTACAGGGAAACAATGATGCAAAAGTAAATAGTTGATCAAGACCTTAACCATACCCATACTAGCCATAACAGGCATTTCATCAAACATATTGTCAACATCCAGCCTACAGGTGTAAACAACATAATTAAGTGTAGGGATCTCATACTTATCTGAGAATCATTATGAACCATTATTCCCTCACGCCATTTGTTGGTTTATCACTTATTAGGTCATAGATACCATATCCATTCAAATATAAGTAAAAACATGCTGAGATCCATACATAGCCGTTGTCACAAATGTACATATAACCAACACAATAGGAACAAAAATACCATAAACATATCAGCCATCCAAATCCATATATACATCAATACATTTGCACATAGAAATCAAGGGAATGGATTTCTCATTAATAAATGCAATCAACCAACCGGAAATGGGAGTACCACGTTCCACCCGACCATAAAATGGATGAGCCAAATCTCTCTTCAGTCATTCACCCCCATGCCATATTCCAAGCATGAATGTGGGACTCAAACCAAAAGAACTCAACCAAGGCATACCAAGGCTAAGCCACCTCACATCATCAATAGAAACCATGCTTTACCGTAATCTATCCATGATCACTAGGTCAACACAATGAACACATCATAATAGGCTTTACTGTGATCTTCACCCGATCACTAGGCCAAACAAGCATGGATGCCACCGAATTTCTCCACCTACAGCGTGAGAAATTTTCTTGTCTCCTAGTCTCTCAGGCTTTACCGCAATCCAAACCCGAATCACTAGGCCCTAAACCGAGACCCACTCTCCAGGCTTTACCGCATATCCCAAACCCGGATTACTAGGCCCAACGGAGAGATATCATTTTTGGGATTCAATTGTGTTAAGTGAGCCATTCATCTATGACCATTTCCATGAGAGGTAGTCGTAACTGACTAATTTCTCATGGTTTTTCAACAGTCTACTTAGCACTCATTGCATCGGGTGATGCTCATAGGGGTGAAGAAGTGGGATTGAAACTAGTGAAATAAATCACATAGCATCAATCATCACCTCCGGGGCTTGCACCCAGTAACCAAGACTTCCCGGGAGGTCACCCATCCTAGATCGCCTCTGGCTCAAGTGTGCTTAACTGTGGAGTCTTCCCCACAATCAAGCCCACTTAGCTTGCTACCCCATTTTCAAAACCTTAGCAAGTATTGTGCCTCATGAACCATTCAAGTAGAGTTCCCTTCACTCTTTTGAATTAAGTATTGGGGGTTTTCGCAGTGCATTATATTAGATATCATTTTGGGGATTCAACTGTGTTAAGTAAGTCATTCATCTATGGCCATTTCCATGAGAGGTAGTCGTAACTGACTAATTTATCATGATTTTTGAATAGTCCACTTAACACTCATTGCATTAGGTGATGCTTACAGGGCTGAAGAAGTGGGATTGAAACTAGTGAAATGAATCACATAGCGTCAATCATCACTTCCGAGGCTTGCACCCGGTAACCAGGACTTCCTAGGAGGTCACCCATCCCAGATTGCCTCTCGATCAAGCGCGCTTAACTGTGGAGTTTTCCCCACAATCAAGCCCACTTAGCTTGCTACCCCATTTGCAAAACCTCAGCAAGTATTGTTTCCTTGGGGTGGATCCTCTGCTAGAGCATTGATAACAATTGGTGTGTGAGGTTGCAAATCTGATCCGAAGTCAGAATCAGACACCGCATAGCACTCCACCCGTGTTAATCTGGCCACAATATCGTTCATATTGTATCTAATGTCCCAAAGAATTCGTTTAATCTCCTCTTGTCCTGCAAATAACTAATAGTTCTCGATTTTTTGGTCATGGATGATCATGTGAAGCAAGGTTTCTAGCTAAGGATGCACAACTAATGAGTGAAGAAAATGAAGCCTCCTTTTTCAAAATTTGTAAGTCATAAAAGTATGTTCGATCCCCAAATTCATTAGCTTCCAAGTGAAGAATCTCGTTCCTCACTTTAGGGGGGACAAAATCAAAACGATAAGCCACAGAGTGCCAACCAAAGAGACATTGACGACGAGAGGAGGATGCACCTAAGGTGCCACCCCGAAGACTAGGTAGACGTTGTCTAGGAGCCATGAAATAGTAAGGGAAATGTGTGTAAATAGGTTAGGATGGGTAGAACATGAGATGACAATTAGGGATAATATCAAGCAATATTACAAAAGTGTGAAGAATGAACGAAATGAGGGCATCTTTAACCACAGAAAGGAAGAATGACCCTAAATGACTTACTAGGTACACCTCCCTTTCAAACTGAATTTGCAGAAGAAACTAACGGTTTGGAACTAGGAGACACAGATTATCTAAGACACGACCCGTGATACTATCAACACCATATCAAAAATATGTCTGAATACCAGACACCACATACCAATATGGGAAACCTAAATGATATACCTGTAGAGTCAGCAATTTAGGAGGACACAGTGGGTAACACAACGACTAGCTCAAAGGAGGGACCCATTGCTATGTTATGGAGAAACTAAACAAAGAACATGGGCACCTGCGATAACTAGATATAAAGACAAAGTGAAACGATACACAATAGCTAGTGAATTGACAACAAGAAATGAATGTAAAGGTTGGGAATACATAAACAGACCTTCGCATAAATCATTGCGCTCCAACATTGGTAACCAAGAGCCGAAGGAGAGTTGGAAATATTCTGTGGTCCTGCTATTCATATTGAAAATTCTCTCCCCTGGGACAAGGTCCATATGTTTATAAAGGAAAACCAACAAGAGAGGATCGAAGGGGCAAGAGAGAAGGCCTAAGGAAGCAAAAACCATATAAGGACAAGTGTGTGACATGGGATGCATGTTAATACCCACATTAAAAGCCCAATTCATATGCAATATTCATTTATATGAATCCATGATCAGCTACAATGGTCGAAAACAACAAATAAGGGGAATGTCGTACTAAGACCCCTCTCCCACCACATGCCCACATTTAAATTGATTTGATGATGGTTGATGCATTTGAGCTTGAAGGCGGTGTGGATGCCACATGAGGACGAGGTTAGGATAGGTGGATACCTTGGCTCTTGTGCCCATGCACACCTTCCTTTTCACCACTGTCATTTCACGCATGTTAATCATGGTAATCGTCACGCCTTTGAAGCATTAATTTCACCCCCATCAGGGATGCTTCCCTCTACTTGTGACTTATCATATTGCATGGATTGTTGGATTTGATGAATATCCTCAATGAGGGCCGCAGTCGACCAAGATTCATCGAAGGCTAGGCATTGATATTGGTTGCTCCAATCAGCTAATATGCCTGCCACCCTATTACCTTCCCATTGTGTGTGGTGTGGAATAATATACTAAAAGGAAGTAAGCAAGTTTTTAATACTCGTAATCACCTCATGTAGTTGCCAATTGTGACTTAACTTGTTTTTTGGTTGGCCATGTAACATTTTTTGTAAGCATTGTATGGAAAGTTGAGAGTCACAATGTACCTGTAGCAACTTATATCCGTTTTGAGCAACAATTTTCAGTTCTTTCTCCAGGCAAAGAAATTATGCCATATTTTATTGTTGTAATGTTGTAGGAGAATGCACATACATGCATTGGCAAATAATTCTCATGTTGAAAGATGCCTCCATAGTCAATCAACCTCGGGTTCCCTTTCGATGCTCCGTCAAAGTTTAATATCCTAAAACCTTCTGGAGGAGGTGTGAAAATATTGGGGCCGTGATGCTTTAGTCCGAGCAGCAGAGAGGAAGAAGAGATAAACATAGAGGGATATAGATCCAATTTTTTGAAAATGTAATCCTCTGTCTCAACAACTGATCAATCATCCTTTGTAAAAGGGGATGCAACAATCGTTTCTCAAATATTTCCAATGATGATCTCTTATAAACTAGAAAATCCCTCTTTTCTGTAGCAAATGCTCTGAAATTTCATTCTTTTCGTAAATTACATAATACAAAGCCAAAGGCCAATCGCCAAGCTCGTAAGGCAATAGGATTATTGAAATTATTTTCAAAGCATTGAGTTAATATATTTATAATTGTTCTGAAATAAGGTCGAGGGCATCAAATGATTTGTGAGATAATGTCCCAAGCGCAGCACGCAAATGTGCAAGTCATAAAAATGTGTTGCATCATCTCTTCTGCTTGAAAGTATAGAGATAAAGTCGATAGTCCCTCATAGCCTTTTCTTCATAAGCATTCCCATGTAAGGGTACATCCCTGTGCAAGCAACCAAAGAAAAGTAGTAAGTTTTGGCCAGCATTTGTTGTCCCACAGTTTCTTCCAGAAAACTGCATTGTCACGTGTATGGAGACTTGCAATTATGTTGTATGCTTATTTTAACGAAAATATACCCGATTATTGATGTCCCCATCGTAAAATATCCTGATGTTGAGATACTTTGATCTGTCTCCTATCTAGTAATTCTTTAAATTCCTTCTAGGGGTAGTTGTCATCATTGCGTGGCCAATCATCTCTATCCTTCCACACCCTCCATTCTTGATTCTCTGTGAGAGGTTTCCAAAAATATACCAACCTATGAGCACCAAGGCTTTTGGAAAGTGTTTGTATGGGTTGAAACTGTTGAGACTCTTTTAAGCGCGAGAATTGTTTCTAAGAGTCTTCCCAGAATGTCGTATTTGTGCCATCTTTGATATCCCAAAAAGCATGACAGTTACTAAGATATTTAGCTTTGATAGCCCAGTTCCAAATAGTGGACCCTTTGATGGTTCCATCAAAACATAATCTCTCCTCTTGGGTAAGAAGAGGCAAGTATTTCCTTTTCCAAATCTGCTTCCAAAGTTGTGGACCTCCCTGAACCCAAAGCCACCATAATTTCATACCATAAGCCTGACTCATTATCTGCGGATCCCGAAGTCTTAAACCCTCCATGAGCTTCAATTTAGTCAATTTATCCCATCTAACTAGGTCCCACTTGCACTCTATGGTAGCACCCCGCCACAAGAAGTCACTCCATAATGAGCAAAAGCGTTGAGTAACTATTAAAGGAATAAGCATGATCACTAGTTGATAATTGGGGATTACTTGTAAGATTCCCTTCAGAAGTGTAAGGCAAATCGGAAAATTTAGTGCTCTAAAAGTCTAATTTCTTATATCATGCCGAGTATTTTCTATGAGGTCTTCCCAAGATGCCACCCAGTTAGAGTGTATGAACAGAGGTACCCCCAAGTATTTGGAAGGAAGATAACCTTTCTTAAAACCTAATACTCGGGTCAACTGAGTTTGAACAATCTCTGGACAGTTGAAAAATAAGATATTTGTCTTATCTCTATTGACCAATGTGCCAGATGCATCCATGAAAAGTTGGATAATTTTGGTGATGCCATGCCCCTCTTTCATTGTGGGTAACCTGTAGAGAACCACATCATCAACATATTGTTGATGCGAGATAGGAATTTCTTTACCATATAAACGTAAACCATGTAGTTGTCCCAACGAACATGATATATGAATAATTCTCCCAAGCCCCTCCATGGCTATAATGAATAAGAAGGGAGATAATGGGTCTCCTTTCCTCAAACCTCTAGAGGAAGTAAAGGTATCAGAGGGTGAACCATTGATAAGAATAGATAAGAACGTTGTAGATATGAGGGAAGATACCCACAATATCCATTGTTTAGAGAAACCATAGGCTCTAAGTAACTAAAAAAAAAAAAAAGGTCCAATTGATGTGGTCATAAGCTTTAGACAAATCAAGTTTAATAAGCATGCATGGCCGCTTTGTCAACCTGAGGGAGTGAATGATTTCTTGTGCTACAATGGTACCATAAGCAATTTGATGACCCTTCACAAAGCCAGACTGAGTGGGTGATATGAGAGATGGCAGGATTGGCTTCAATTGATTGAATACCATTGATGATATGATTTTGCATATGACATTGCAAAGTGCTATTAGTCTGGAACCATTAGGACTCTCTGAATGACCAATTTTGGTAATGAAAGTGAAAAAGGTAGCATTGAGAGCAGAGTGTAAAGATGTTGTTTGTCGTGATTCTTATACTAGTTCGTGGATTTCCTTTCCCAAAAAGCTCCAACAGGTTTGAAATACATCTAAAGTGTATCCATTAGGGCCAGGTGCCTTAATTTTAGGCATATTCATGACTACCATCTCCATCTCTTGGAAGGAAATTGGCCTCATTAGGGCAGTGTTTTGGTCATTCTTGACTCACTTTGGAATATGTTGAAATACATCATTGATAACCTGTTGCATATCATATGAATGCTCAGTGAGAAGGTCCTTAGAGTAGGAAATCAATTCATGTTTGATATCCTGGTGTTGTATCTTCCTTTCCCCATCTTCTGATATAATAGAGAAGATTCTATTAATGTGATGACGCTGAATCATGGAGTTGTGAAAAAAAAAAAAATTGGGTTATGTTCCCCTTCTTGAAGCCATTGAATCCTTGATTTATGCTTCCATAGTTCTTCCTCCTGTTTACTTCTTTGTTCCAATTTGATGAGGGTGGTTCCCTCTTTTGCTACCAATTCTAGAGATTTTCCTCAAGAATCATTCATTGTTGTTTCTCTACCATTTTCTTTTCCAAGAGTATCTTATCCTCAAATTTATTGCCAAAGACTTGCTTTTTCCATTGTTTTATTCTAAGCTTTAAAGCCTTCAACTTAAGCTAGAAAACTTCATTTTGGTCTTACCTTTGATGTCCAGCTCCTCCCACCATTTGCTTAGTAATTCTACAAACTCGAGATCCTAAAACCATAAGTGTTCAAAATGGAAGGGATGATTAGAGGGACCTTCCTTCAAGTCAAGTTCCAATCTGATTGACCAATGATCTGATCCCATACCAGGCAGGATGGAGGCCTCAAAGAAAATATACATGTGAAGGATTCCTTTAGACAGGATGAATCTATCCAATCGACTGACTATTTTATGAGAACCTCCCCATTGATTATTCCATGTGAATAAACCATTAATTGTGGGTATGTCCACTAGCTTCAACTGTTGCATATAGCCATCAAAGGCAATCGATGTTTGGTCAAGTCTTCTTACCCCTCCTTTTTTCTCCTGCAACGATCTGATGAGGTTGAAGTCGCCCCCAACAATCCATAGGGAGTCCCCCACTATTTGTTTGATATCAACAAGTTGCTGGAAATAAATGATTTTGTCCCCACTGGAGGAGGGACTATATACTGCCGTTAGAAATACAAACTACTTGGTTCCTATATAGCAGAATTGTCTTATAAGAACTCTAGAGGTGGCCATCATGTCTCGAAAGTCGACCTCACTAGGGTTCCACCATATAGTTAGACCCCCAAAACTTCCTTTTGCTTCCAAAACCATAGAGTTACATCCTTTCCAACTGTGGGATGCAATTTGTGTCAATTTATCACCCATCATTTTTGTTTCCTACAAAATCACAATCGTCAATTTTTCCTTCTTTATTCGATCTCGAAGACACTGTTGTTTCCCTTTACTATTAAGCCCTTAGGTATTACATGAGAGAATTTTCATGAGGAGAAAGTAGAAGGTTTGAGGGTTGCATCTGGCAAGGTCATTACCTCACCAACATTAGCTAAAGTCTGTTCAGAAGATTGCATTGTCTCCTTTCAGTTCCTTTTGCCTTTCTTTTTAAGCTCCTTGGATAGATCTTTAAGGAGTATTTCCTTTCCTTCCTCCTCGAGATCTTGAATATATTTAGGTCCTTGAGTAATTCCCAAGGACTGTTGACATTTGGTTTTCCAAGGGATGTAAGCATTCACATACTGTTCACGATGCTCTTTCGTTAACTCCGTGAGATCTTGCTCCACCCAGTCATTAATCAAACCAACCAAAGTATGTTCTTCTCCGAAGAGTTCCTTGGAGCCTTGAGTAAGCAGATGAGTGCCTTCGTCAAACCTCGGTAAGCCAAAGAAGTGAAGGACTTCATCCTCCAATTTTCACTTTTGTGCTTGTCTGTTCGAAACAACTTCTGTTGAATTATCTACCATCGTAGTGTCTTCTATATTATTGAAATCTTCTTCCATGGCTTCGAGAGAAGAGAAAGAGTTCTTGTCTTCCAACGACTTGGCATTTGGAGAGATTCGGTTCTTCTGGTTATGCCGCCTTGTGGAGACCTTACTGACATTGTCATTCCCCATAATGCTTCCAACTTCTTGTTCCTTTCTTCATAATCGACAGTCCCGAATAAGATGGCCATGCTCACAATAGAGACAACATCTGAATGGAACATGCTCATAGTCAATTGGTTGATTCCAAATTTCACTCTGGTAATCGAGCTCTATGGATCATGGTAAAGTCTGATATATGTTCATATAGGCACATAAACGTGTATATGACATATTTCTTCCTCGTCTAGTCACTTTAGAAACTTTGAAAAACCTCCCAAGCGACTGTCCAATTCCCTCAAGTATATATGGTATCCAAAAGTCAATAGGGAGGGAATTTAGCCTTACTCAGATCAGGGTTGAAACAAATTTCTCCATATCTTGATTCAAGCAAGCTTCCCAGTGGTGGATGTATAACCCTGCATTATTGTAGAAATATGGTTTGCCTTAAAAAATACACTCTTTATCCTTTATATTGGAGAAAATAACAGTGAAAAAACCCTTTGGACCCAACCTCAAATCAACCTCACCTTTGGGTTTCCAATTCTACTGAATGCATCGTTCAAGATCCCTTCCAGCTGACCAAATTCCAACGAATTTGGAAATAAAAGTGCGGTGTCCCATCCTCTTTCAATGATCTTCCAATAATTTTGAGGGTATGATGAATCTAGGGTTTGTAGTGGCCTTTGGTATACATTGTCCTCTCAAACCCTGTTGCCATTTGTCACCCAAAATTGGTATCTGTGAAGAGCCATAAGTCCCTCCCTTAGGGTCATGGTTGTCGTATGTCTAGATATGTTTACCTACAAGGGAATTTCGGAAGGAGGTGACTTCTCCCCCTGCCCTTAGGGTTATCGTAGTGCTAATTTCTCCTGCGAGCGAAGGGTGGATGAATTGTAAAGACTGTTATGAGAAAAGAAATTTCAAACCCTAATACATGTGAGGAGAAAATATCAGAAATCCAGGATCGAACTCCATCGCCTCTCACAAGGTATTTCAAAACTTACTATATATATGAAAATAAGGCAATATATTATTATATTTCTAATAAAATAAGATAAAATGTAAAATCATTTGCATACTGCTTAAAACATCGATTTTAAAATATACATTTATCTCAATTCCATATAATATTACCAATATATTTAAAGATATAATATTAAGAATTTTAACTCAAAAATAATTTAATAATATTCAATTTTCTAAAACATATAAAATGATTTATGAGAAAATAATTGTCAAATAATGATTTTTTTTTTTGTCATTATGGAAAAATAAAATCATATAAACTCATATAAATTTTAGCATGTATATTTTTTTCTGAGTTCAAAGTTTTGTGATTCTTATTGTTTTTGGATTAATCACACCACTAGTTTTTAGTAGATGTTTGGAACCCACTAATTGTAGGAATTTACAGGGTAAGTTCCTCAGACAGAACACCAAAGGACACCACTCACAAACAGATCACAGATCAATACACCAGTATTTTGACGTGGTTAAAACCCTCAAAGAGGGAAACAGTCCACGACCTGAGCCAACACGGCCACTTTAGGCAATTTATTAATAAAAGAATGAAAATTTACATATGCTCCTCTCATAGACGGATTACCCTACAAATGACCCTCCATGCGCTTTAAATAGAAATCATGGACCAATCGGGTGTTAAGCCATGGATCAAGTGTCGGTAATACCGAGGAGAGAATGAACCGTCGGATCACTACATATCGTGACCGTCGGATTGTAAGTTACAAAATGCGTACAAGGTAAAGAAACACACTTTACCTAACTCTATACTAGACCAAGTTGTACTTAACTATTTCCTATGTGTCGGAATATCCTAACATCCCCCCTTAAGAACAACTTGGGAAAGGATTGAAGGATTTACAAATATGACACAATAGGAGAAGGAAGGAGGCACTAGAGCTTATCCCCCCTTAGTGACAACTTCCTGAACTCCAACCATAAATCGAAGTTTAGTGAAATTCGCCTCTGTGAGAGCCTTTGTAAAGATGTCTGCAACTTGATCATCTGTTGAACAATATTGCACTTCAAGAACATGGTCGTGAATGAGCTTTCTGATGAAGTGCATGTGTAGTTCAATGTGTTTGCCGCGCTGATGTTGGACTGGATCTTTGCATAGTTGAATGGCACTTTGATTATCACACCAAAGTGTAGTCGGATGCTGCTGCTGAAAGCCAAACTCTGACAGGATCTGACAAAGCCACAAGGCTTCCTTACTAGCTTCTACGACACCACAATATTCTGCTTCTGCTGAAGAAAGAGAAATGGCACCTTGTTTCTTGCAAGCGCATGTAATAGGTCCTGAACCAAGAGTGAACACATAACCTGCAGTAGACTTCCAATCATCAGGGTCACCAGCCCAATCGGAATCAGTGAAACCAACCAATAGAGGAGATGCTTCGGCACTGTAATGAATCCCAAACTGAACTGTACCTCGAACATAACGAAGTATTCTTTTAGCTGCTTTCCAATGACTTTCACGTGGGTTTTGCATAAACTGAGCAACAAGGCCAATAGCAAAGGAAAGGTCAGGACGAGTATGGGTTAGATACAAAAGTTTTCCTACAAGTTGACGGTATATGGTAGCATCAACTTCAGGAGAAGTACAAGTGACTAAAAGTTTGACTCCAGACTGAAAGGGAGAAGGCGCTGGCTTACAGTCTTCCATGTGAAAGTGGCGTAGAATATCACAGGCATACTTGGACTGAGAAAGGGAAATACCTTCCTTGGATTGCAAGACTTGAAGACCGAGAAAATAATGTAAGTGTCCTAAGTCTGTCATTTCAAACTTCCTTTTAAGGCTAGACTTCACATGGTTTATAAGGTTGGGATCACTACTAGTCAGGATAAGATCATCAACATAAAGAACAAGAATGATAAGAGACTTGCCCACTTTCTTGGTGTAGACAGTATTGTCAGAATGACACCTAGAGAAGCCAGATTCTAAAAGAAAGTTATCAATTTTGGCATACCAAGCTCGAGGAGCTTGCTTGAGACCATAAAGGGATTTCTTAAGCCGACATACAAGGCTGGAGTCTGTTTGTATAAAGCCAATAGGTTGTTCCATATAGATTTCTTCATGCAAGTCTCCATGCAAGAAGGCGGATTTAACATCCATCTGATGGACTTCCCATTTGAAAGAGGCAGCAAGGGAAAGAACAAGGCGGATAGAGTTCATTTTGGCAACAGGGGAGAAGGTTTCAGTATATTCAATGCCTTCAACTTGTGAAAAACCCTTAGCAACAAGACAAGCTTTATGTTTATCAACTTTCCCATCTGGTCCATACTTGGTTCTGTAAACCCATTTGCATCTAACAAGTTTTCGTCCCTTTGGTAGAGGAACAAGATCCCATGTATCATTTGCCAATAATGAATGATATTCTTCATTCATAGCTGCTTCCCAATCTGGATGGCCTGAAGCTTCTGCAAAGGTGTTAGGATCATAATTCACTGAAGCTTGAGCCAGTAAAGAAGAGGCTCTCTCGAACTGAGAACGTGTACATCGTTGATCTGTAGGATCACCAGCAAGATCACCTGCTGCATCCTGAGTAGCACGAACCCATTTTGGAAGCTGAGGAGCTGAAGGAGGACCTTGAGAAGGTGGGGGAGGATTTTCATCCTCGCTTTCATCATCTGAAGAAGAAATATTTTCAAAAGTAGAAGAGATAGGGAGAGGTGGCACATCCGCCGAACTAGGCTCGCAAGCCGATATATTTTCATCAAACTTTACATCTCTTCTAATGATAACATTTTTGGACTTAAGTGGAATAAGTCTATATCCTTTGACATCTTCAGAATATCTAATAAAAATACATTTTTCACTCTTTGGTTCTAAAGCTTTATGTTTCTCATATGGAATATGGGCCCATGCTTCACTTCCAAAAACACGAAAGTGACTTACATCTGGTTTGTTTGAGCTCCATGCTTCTTCTGGAGTGATATTCTTTAAAACCTTAGTAGGAGTGCGATTTATTATGTAATTTGCACAGTTAATTGCTTCTGCCCAATAATTAAGACTAAGTCCTTTAGATTGAAGCATACAATTAGCCATTTCCTTTAAGGTGTGATTCTTCCTTTCAGCTACACCATTTTGTTGTGGAGTATATGGAACAGTATGTTGCATTTGAATTCCATTCTCAGTGCAAAAGTTGATGAATGTGTTTTTAACATATTCTCCGCCATTATGAGATCTTAGCTTAAGAATTTGATGTCTAGATTGTTTTTCAACAAAGGCCTTAAAGGCCAAGAACATGTTAAATACTTCACTCTTGAGTTTTAAGAAGTATACCCAAGTGCGTCTGGAGAAATCATCAATGAAAGTTAAGAAATACTTGTAGCCAGAGAATGAAGCAACTGGAAGTGGACCACATAAATCACTATGCACGAGCTGTAAAGGGGCTGAGGCGTGCCAATAGGCACGTTTTTCAAAACTGTCCCGATGATGTTTTCCGAGTACACATCGGAACAAACACCATCTCTGCAAGATACCATTGGAAGACCTGTCACCATATTTTCTTTCCATAGATTCTGAAGAGAGCGATAGTTTAAGTGACCAAATCGCTCATGCCAAAGTTTTCTCACTTCATCATTATGAGCAACAAATACTGAGGGAAAATTTGATGACCCAAAGTTGTGAAACTTATACAACCTTGTAGAATCATTAGCAATCCAGTAGCTAAAATTTGTCTAGGATCTCTTAGGTCCTTAATTACAACATCGTGAGGTGAAAATTCAACGATTTTACCTTCACCTGAATGGGTTATCTGATATACAGATAGAAGGTTGCAGGGTAAGGTTGGAACACATAATACATCATTAAACTGACCATTGTCTAGATGAACAGTTCCAGTCCCTACAACACTAAGAGATCTATCATCACCAACATATATATTTTTGGTGTTACAATCATTTAAAGAAGAAAACATGGCTTTGTTTTTGGCCATGTGATAAGAAGCTCCAGAATCAATGAGCCACTCATGAGAATGAGAAGAAGAAGATACATTTAGTGCATAGTCGGACCGAGATGCTTGACAACCACATGCAGAAAGTGCCATTCCTAAAGATGAAGTTGAAGTTGAAGATTGCTCCAAATGGATGTTATGCTTCTTCATTGCTGCTTCCAAGGCTTCCATCTTCTTAAAGCATTTGGATTCTAAGTGGCCATCTCGATTAGAAAAGTTGCAATGTCTATCAGTCTTCTTCCCTTTGTTTTTATTTGTCTTATCATTTTGTTGAAATGATTTTTCATTTTGAGGTTGAAATTGCTTAGGACCCTTGTTTGGTTTAGGACCATTATTTTTAGGATACAACTTCTTAGGATTCTTTGGATTTGGTTGTTGCTGGGCGGCTAACACTTTCTTAGAAGAGTTTCCAAGATGAAGAAGACCAAGGTGTAAGAGTTTTTCTTGTTCTCTTATTAAAGAATCACAAAAGGAATCAAAGGAAGGGGACTTGTAGGTTTTTCCTTGAGAAATGAAGGCTTCTCTTGTAGAATGGAAGGTGGAAACAAACACAGAATAGGCTGGTCCCAACTTAGTAAGAATGGAGTAGATAAGGCTACTATCTTCTTTCTTAACCTTAACACCTTCCAAGAGAAGTCTAAGGGTCTTGAACTTGGACAAAAAATCTTCAATGCAAGAAAAATTATTGGGGTCCAATGTAAGCAATTCATTTTCAAGTTGATGGGCTTTAAGTTCATTTTTAATTCCAAAGACTTTAGTAATTTGTTGCAGTGTTTCATCAGGAGTATCAAGTTCTGCAATATGGAATCTAAGATCTGGAGAAATAGACATCCCTATCAACCCACGTGCTTGGTCTTTCCTATTTTCCCATTTAGCTGCCTTATCTTCATCTTTCGGTTTGGTCTCTTGGCATGTGGCTATTCTGTAAAAACCTTTACTTCTAAGTAAATCCACAATGTAGGACCACCATTAGAAGTAGTTAGTGCTATCAAGAATGACTTGGCATGGAGTTTCCATTTTTAACAGAAATTAAAGCTGTAGATGCTGAAAATAAGTGTACCAATGGAAAGATCTCGAAAAATTAGGCCGTTTAAAAAAAAAACGGTTCTGAAAACGGCTTCTGGATGAAGAAGTTATGGCTTTTTGAAAAAAAATTGATGAAGTCACCGACGAAGTGCGGGAATGTACGGAAATGAAAAAATCCACCCCCACAAAATGGAGACTTGAACCCAAGACCTCTACTCTCATAAATTAGCTTTGCACCAAGTGAGCTATACAAAAAGTTTGAGAGAGAGAGAGAGAGAGGGTGGGGGGTTGATGCTTTGGGTTGCGTTCTTGCTTTGAGAAGGCTCTTTTTCCCTACAAAACAAAAAACACAAAACCCAACACGGACATACAAAAAAAACAAACCTTGCGGCTCGAAGTTAGCTTTAGCCAAAAAACTAAATATTTTCAAAAATGAACCTTGCGGCTCAAAGTTAGCTTTAGCCAAAAACTAAATATTTTCCTCAATGTTTCTGATTTTCCGAGATCACACTAAGGCACAGCGGAAAAGAGCATACGCATGAGAAAAATCCTTCCTTTCTATTTCTGATTTGCCCAGATCGCACAGAGTCGTAGGGCAAAGAGCATACACAGAAATGAAAGGTATAGATCCGGTAATAAAAAAGGCTCAATAAACCGAAACCGAAATAAACAGAGAGAAAATAACTGTAAAATGCAAATAAACACTGTATACCTCCAGATCTTAAAAATGACGCAGCTAGGGCTACCAGAAACCTTTTTGCGTGAAATGAAAGGGGTTCCTCACTCGAACAGATGCTCCCAACACAACAGAGCAGTCCTCTCGGCCCGAAAGTAGTCAGAAACAGTAGATCTAGGAAACGGCAGTCGGATGCAGTTCTATCGGCTTCAGATTTGGATCACCAACGGACGCGGCCCTCAAATAGCTCCGATACCATGTAGGAATTTACAGGGTAAATTCCTCAGACAAAACACCAAAGGACACTGCTCACAAACATATCACAGATCAATACACCAGTATTTTGACGTGGTTAAAACCCTCAAAGAGGGAAACAGTCCACGGCCTGAGCCAACGCGGCCACTTCAGGCAATTTATTAATAAAAGAATGAAAATTTACATATGCTTCTCTCATAGATGGATTACCCCTACAAATGACCCTCCATGCGCTTTAAATAGAAATCATGGACCAATCGGGTGTTAAGCCACGGATCAAGTGTCGGTAATACCGAGGAGAGAATGAACCGTCGGATCACTACATATCGTGACCGTTGGATTGTAAGTTATAAAATGTACAAGGTAAAGAAACACACTTTACCTAACTCTATACCTAACTCTATACTAGACCAAGTTGTACTTAACTATTTCCCATGTGTCGGAATATCCTAACATCCCCCCTTAAGAACAACTTGGGATAGGATTGAAGGATTTACAAATATGACACAATAGGAGAAGGAAGGAGGCACTAGAGCCTATACTAATGTGGTTTATCGTCAGGGCAAAGATGAAGAATCTGATCTATCTAGGGAATTAAATAATAGAAATGCATAAACTTCAAAAAAGTCTAAACATTAGAGAGAGTCAAAGATACTTTATATGATTTAATATTTATTAAAACATATTAATAAATTTAAGAAATCTAGTAATTAATATATGGAAAAATATAACACAAATTTAATATTTAATAAATTATTGACCAACAATATAATCAAATTAATATAATAATAAAATGTTTTACAATATAATATTTTATAAGTTAATGATGATGACGATTAACATCTGCTAAGAACAATGTGGTCTATCAGACCTTAAGAAAGTGATAGATTAATTGAGACTCTTTAATATTTTATTCCTATGACTAATACGAAGGGAAAGAAGCATTCCTAAATCACTATAATTATGCTAACTTAACAAGTCTGAAAGGTTGGTAGTGTGGAAAATGTCCTCAAAATGAGCACGGATGTGAGCAAGAGCTAGACAATCCAAGAGAAAGTGCTTTTCATCTTCAACCCTCGTAGTATCACAAAGGTGACATATTCTTTCATCACGGGGTGTTTTTGGAATAGTCCAATGCTTGGTCTCACTTCGAAGCTCATGAGAATTCATTTGAATCTTCAAAATGTTCATTTTCTTCTTAGCACTTGTTGAATCAGAGAGATAATTCTAGTTAGCAAGAGTGGGGTTGATCACCTCTTTATAATACCTTAGTTCCCTTTTCCCCTCTAACTCATTGTTATCCCATAAATTATCCTTAAATTTGGAAGTAATCGTAATCCTTATTATCCAAGATGATCCCCTCCTTTATCCCCCAATGGTTGAGCCAAGACTGGGCATCCTTGTGCCACCCATGCTTGAGCCAAACATGGGGATTTTGGCTAGAGTTAGAAGCAATTTTTGGGAGCCTCTTGGCTTCCATGTTGTAAAGCTTCTTCTTATACATAAAATACCTAAACATAGTTGTGTTTTCGAATGGGGGAAAGGCTCGCTTTAATTAAGAGAATAAGATAGAGAGTGTTTCCTTTAATCTTGAGGTTATAGGTTATAAATTGCTTTTGGAAAAACTTGATCTTCCTCCACGAATCTCTAGATATACTACCACCCCAAACCTTACAGGCATATAAAACAACAAGAGTGACAAGAGTCTCAAACAAAAACTTTTTTTTACTCCAATCCCAAAGATCAACGGACTTATAGGTTGTTTGCAAGCTCATGATAAGCTTTCCATCCTACAATAATCCTCTTCTCAATCCTATAATTCCAATTGAGTTGATGATGAATGTCAATACCTTCTCCATGTACTTGTTATCATAGATGGAATTATCATGTTTAGTATTTTTGGATTCACTTATCATGACTTTAGTCTTATCAGTATTAACAATCATACTCACCATTTTAAGCTGCTTGTCGAGATCATCATGGGTTCTGGCCAGAAGAACAATATCGTTATCTTAAAGGAGAAGAGTAATAACCATACTAGTGAGCTTGGGGCCATCGCACCCCACAACTTCTAAACACTCTTCTAGCTTATCAATGTAAATGCCAAAAAGAGTAGGCGATACGAGACACCCTTGCCTAATGTCAATATTATATTTAATTTCTTGAGATCAATGCTCAATGGTCCTAAGCTTGGTGACAACATTCTCGTATAGTCGAATCACAACAACCCTCAACTCGAGCAGAACCATTATCTCTTCAAGTCTTTGCCATAGTTTATTTTGAGGAACAATGTTGAAAGCTTTTCTAAAGTCAGCAAAACAACAAAAGAGATTTAATATTTCTTATAATATACTAATAAATTTAAGAAATTTAGTTATTAACATGTGACTGTTATAATACAAATTTAATATTTAACATACACTTAAAGAATAAATAATCAAATTAATAAAATAAAATATTAGGTTAGGGACCATGATATATATGTGTGTGTGTGTCTTTTATTTATTAAAATATATTTTATAGTACATAGTATATTTTGGAATTATATATATCATAATAGAACTATGTATTATGTTCTACAGGAATAAACAAATAGAAAAAATATTAAAATATATGTCTATTTATGAAAATTATTTTCTAAAAACATATTATATATTATATATTACAGATGCATATTATATTTATATATTTCTATGCCTGTTATTTTTTAAAAGATAATATTTTTATATTACATAATATAAATATACTTGGAAAATATAATTCCTACTTGTCTTTGATGTGCTCATCAATTCTAGAATGAGTTTGTTCCTATTAGTTAGGAGCTTATTAAGGTCTAGTTGGTTGAGAGATTCTCTCCAGCTAGTTAGCTTCCTAGATTGGTGTGTGGTTGAGATATTCATTGAACCAAGAGATTGTATGTCCAAGATAGATTAACTATCTCAAGACCTAATTTCCTGTTTATATATTGTATCATTATATGATGTGAATAATACAATTTTGAGTGCATTTAGAAAAAAATTGTTGGTATCATAACCATTTAGGCCTGGGGCCTTGGCCCCTTCTGGGCCTAGGGAAATAAATGTAGAAAATCATGTTGATTCACAAGCTCATGCAATTTACTAAAGCACGGGACAAGAATCTACTTCTGCTTTCAACTAGCAAAAGCCAATAGATCGATGAAAACAATATGAACAAGAAGAAGATAAATCAATGGCACATAACATAAGATGTATATGTGGAAAGCCACTACTAAAAACCCCGCTATCTGTATTGCATATATCAAAAATATGAGTGAAGATACAAAGCTTGTTCTCACTAGAACAATTTTGCACAAGTATGCTTAACTCTCTCAGCGCACAAGCAAGCTCTTGGCCAACACTTAGCCAATTTTGCTGCCCTCCAAGCCCCTATTTCCTTGCACAATTCCTATGGCTGAATAACCCATATTAATGGGAATCCAGTGTTTCCAAAAATACACAATCCAATCTAGGTTGACTTCCTGATTTCATGCATGATCTATACAACTTAGTAAATCATACAACTGACAGTACGTTGTCCCTTCACTCTAGTCTCAAATGGGTCTTTCTCAGAACCAACATGCATGAGTTTCCGATGAGGGGATCTTCAGTTAACTAGAGTGACACTTGTGGATGCACTACTGCACCAACTAACTGTTGACTCTCTATTAGTTCCTCAAACAATTTGGAACTAATTTAACTGAACATAACTTAGTAAACTGAGTTATCTAATTACAACTCACAATTAAATTCATCCTAGACCCCTAAAACTTAGGGAGAACATATACATGACTTCAGAAAGACTTCCAACTCAAAATTCCTAAGCTAATTAAGTTAATTAAACTTAATTAACTATTTACAAGTTGCTATGAGAATATAATTCGATTTTAATTCACAGTTTAAATTCAAGGACAAATTTAAACTAGAATTTCTTGTTTCCATTTCTCAACACTCCCTCTCAACAAGAAAGGGATTTCTGTATTCAGGCTTCTGTGATCCATAATGAATTAAGAAAAGTCTTTCGGTAGAAATCACATAAGAGAAATTTTTGGCTTACGCATTTCGAACCAACAAGAGTGGTTCATCATCAGGACCTGGTGAAGAGGCAGACCATGGCAAAGGCTTAAATAGAGGGCAATGTAGAGACCATAATTTCAAGTAACGACTATATTTGAACAATAATATTTAAATTATGATATTAATTTATTAATATATTAAGAAAGGGATTATCATCTACCCCGACCCTGTCTCTATGAAACTCGAATTTACATCTTGACAATGCCTTTGTCAAAATGTCAGCATCTTGCTCCTCCATGGGAATGTACTCTAACAACATAATCCGCCTCAATACACAATCTCTGAGATGATGATATCGGATATCAATATGCTTGGACCGATCATGAAAAACTGGATTTTCATAGAGTTTGATAGAACTCTGATTATCGTTGTAAATCACAATTGGATCCATCTACTGACTAAACAAACCAACTAGGATCTTCCTCATTCAGATGACCTCACATGCTTCATGACTCGCAGCCATGTACTCTGCCTATGCTAAAATGAGTGCAACCGATCTATGTTTCATGTTGTACCAAGAAACTGCTACTGACCCAATACTGAAGATCCCTCCTGATGTGCTCTTCCGGTCAGATGGAATCCTTGTCCAATCTGCATCGGTGAAGCCTTGAAGCTTCGCTCCCTCTGTCCATTTGTACCATAATTCGTACTGATTAGTGCCCCTGGGGTATCTCAATACATGCTTTGTCGCCTTCCAATAAAACTTCGTAGGCATAACCATCACTGACTAAGTTGGTCAATTGCATAGCACATATTTGGTCGTGTGTTCACCAAGTACATGAGTGAACCCACAAGCTGTCTGTAAACAATAGCTTCCATTACTTCCCCTGAAGTAGCATCCTCCTTCCTCTAGTTACCTGCTAGAGGAGTCTACATGGGTTTGTTTCTCTCCATGCGGAATCTCCTAAGTATCTCATTTGCATACTTTCCCTGAGACACAAACAACTCCCCATCTCCCTACCATACCTCCATGTTAAGAAAGTAATGCATGAGCCCCATGTCCTTCATCTCAAACTCTCTTGCAAGGTCCTCCTTGCAAGATTTTATTAGTTGATCGTCACCTGTCAGTATGAGATCATCAACATAAAGTACAATGACGAACAATTTACCTTCCACCACTATGTGGTACATTTCACATCCCTTCACTCTTCATGAAGCCCAACCCAATGAAGTAGTTATCTATCTTGGTGTACCAAGCACAAGGTGCTTGCTTCAACCCATACAATACTCTCTTGAGCCAGAACACATGTAACTCACGGTCGAAGGTTTCAAAACCTTCAGGCTGCTCTATGTACACCTCTTCCTTGATCGTGCCATTAAGGAAGGTTGTCTTTACATCCATCTGATGTATCTTCCAACCCATCTGCATTAGTGAAAATATAGATCTGATCGACAAGTACCTTGCAATAGGAGTAAAGGTCTCATCATAGTCAATCCCCTTTACATGTGAAAAGCCATGGGCCACAAATCTAGCCTTATGCTTCTCCACACTACCATCTGCAACTTGACTTACCTTGTAAAGCCAACGGGAGCTCACCACTAAATTGTCCTCCAGTCTCGCGACCACATCCCAAACACAGTTACGAACTATGGTGATGCAGGAGCATCAAGGCCATTTTTCATTTGTAAATATGTGATAAAAGGGGGGTGTGACATTTTTATTATTTTATTCATTTATTTGTTATTTTTAATAAAATAGGAGATAATTTGGAAAAGTGAGGATTTTGTAAATATTCTTTTATTGATTAAAAGGATATGAGAGAAATAGTTTAGGAGCAAAATTAGAGATTAAGAATTCTATGTATAGGACTTTGTTGAGTCCACACCTAAAATATAGATTAGTTGAGGATTGGGTGGAGAAATATTTTGACTGAATTAAATGCATTATCTATGTATAAATATGAGGGGTTTTTGAGAGGATAAAGAGACATTGAGATTGTAAGAGAGTGTGGTAGAGAGCTGGTTTGAACAGCCAAGGCTGTAAGCCTCTGGCAATTTGTAAGGGCCAGTTGTTGAATATCTGGCCATGCACAAGGGTTTTGAAATTAATTTTGCATTTGTTTATACAATGAGGAATTTGTTCTGGAATTTTGTGTGAGTTTTATATTCTGGTCGAATTGGTATAATGAGTTAGAGTTCTTAAATTCAGTCATTTGATAAGCTTTATAGACAAACTCTGCACATACGTTAAGAATCGACTTTAACAAGTATTATAGTTCTTATTTGAAAGGATGAATCTGTATACTTTTATGTCGATTTATAAGTGCATATTGTGAAACTGTTGAACGAAATTACATTGGGGGAAAACTGTTAAATTGAAATTGGGTTCAAATGCAAAATTAAATATACAGGGCGCAAGGTTTCTGCAGAGTTTTGTGACTGGACATTGGCAATAAAAACAATGATCGATTTAAATGTTGTGTTGAAGAAATTGTGAAGTCGATTTGTATTGCAGGTATTTAATAGCCGAATTGCAACTAAGTTAAATTGAATCGATACTCAGAGTGGATGTGCGTTGGCCAAACGTATTAGTACGTGGTTGGAAATGGGTGTATGGACAACGTTGAAGGCGTTAAACACTAGAGATTCGATGTTATATATTACGGATTCAATTCAGGAATGCGTTAATGCGTTAATGTTGAATGAGAATCCTGGATCGATTCTCATTTCTGTTATGAAATGATGGAGCGCTATTCTCATGGTATTCTGCCTGCAAAATAAGTATTAATTTGTGAATGAATTGCAGGAACTCATATATCGTGGTTAAGAATTGGGCGTGTTAAATTGTGGTGAATTCTATTGGAGCGATGTCAATCCTGGCATAGATTAACTTAATGGTAGATTGAAGAGGTGATGAGGATGCATTGAAGCAGTGAAATGGTTCATGAAGGATATGATGACAGTAGAGCAAATTCCGCGCTAAGAAAGCTAGAACAAATCTGAATCACTGGAATGTATAAGTGGCGCAGCGTTTTAAACTGTATTTATTGTGAATAAACAAGTGATATCGACTTATGAATCATTGGGTTTCATGTATGGAGAAGTTCTGGCTTAAATAATAGAACAATCGACACATAGATGTCAGAAATGTTTGAATGGAACGCTGTGTAGAGATTGTATGGATAATTGAAAGTCTCAGTTTGTAATTAAAGGTAAGAGAACACATGACTGTATTCCTGAACTCTGGAGAACACAGGACTGTATTCCTGAAACTCTGTTTATTCATTGGAATGCAATTAGAACCGGTTTTAATAACTGTGTGGAGAAATAGCAATTCCATAATCATTACTGAGGTGCAGATGTTGAGATACATGGTGAGTAAATAATGTTGGTATTCCAGGACACTATTGAAATGAAATCGAATCACTGGAATTGAACTGTAGGAGCGCAGGTTGAATGGCAAATAGAAGAAAGGAGCGCTGATTGCATGGGTAAGTCATGTATGTGTCATTGACATTAAAATTGTCATGACTATGTGTTAATTGTTAATTATATTCAACCTGGGGAGTTTTAAGGGCGCACCTAAATGTTGAGTTAAGAGGAGATAAGCTTTGGTCAAGAGGTTAACTTAATGGAGTTCTAATTAAAGTCTTCACTTAAGACTTCAAAATGAATTTATGTGTAGAGAGATTTGAACTCACATTATCATTTGGTTTGCTATGAAGGATTCAAAGAATGAATATGCCAGTGAATGAGTTTTTTTTGTTGAAGTTGGGCATTTACTGAGATGTAATTTGTCATGAACAAATTAATGGAGATCCTGGGTATTGCAGGCTAGGCTCTAGGCTTGCATCATATGGAGTCATACTCCTCCACCATGACATCAACCCAAACCGGTTGTTGCACTTTTTCCTTAAAGGAAGATGACTTTGTCACAACACATTCGCCCATAAGAACCATGTATCCAGTGTACCTCTGAGGTGACCTCCTCTACCTGCGCTGAGAAGTGGGTGCTCCCATGTTCTCCTGTGCATCATCCAACAATGTGTCAGCCTCTCTGGTGCGCTTTCTTCCCTCTCTGGAAAACTTTGCTTGAGTGGATGTCTCCACTCCTGGATCCTCCTCATGGCTGCTCCACGTCAATTAAGGCTCCAAAACCTTAGGAGATAAAATCTCCTCATCCGCATGTAGCTCAAGCTCCCTCTTAAGGGAAAATCGCATGGCCTTCTCCTCATCGAATCTGACATCCCTGCGAATCATTGTCATCCTGCTAGTCGACAAGTACATCGGATAGTTGTGAGTTGTATCAGTGTACCCCATAAATATCCCCAACTATGATGTCAGCACAAGCTTCTTCCATGCATCTTTAGTCACATGGAAATATATTGATGACCATAAAATCCTGAAGTTACCAACATCTAGCCTCTTACTGAAATAATCCTCCTCTTGTGTCTTCATCTCAAGTATCTGATGTGGGCTACAGTTCTGAACATAAACTCTGTGTTGCATGCCTCAGCCCACAAGTGTAGTGGTATGCCTCGATCATGCAACATCGCCCTCATTTCCCCTACTATGCTTTTGTTCTTCCTCTCGGCCACACCATTCTGCTTAGGGTTATGGGGTGTCGTCAACTCCCGTTTAATCCCTTCCACTGCACAAAAGTTCTTAAAATCGTTTGATACATACTCACCACCATTATCACTCTATAGATCTTTAATCTTCTTGCCCAAATCTTTCTCCAACAATGCTTTAAACTCACAAAACTTTGTGAAAGTTTGATTCTTTTCTGCATGAAAAATATCCAACATTTTCGAGAAAAGTCATCAACAAATATAACATAATACCTATGTTTGGCCATGGTTGCTATTGAGAATGGTACACACACATCTGAATGGACTCGCTCTAGAATAACCTCTCCTCGAATGTCTCTGTCATGAAAGGAAGACTTGGTGTATTTTCCCAAAGTACACCTCTTGCATGTATCAACTTGCTCAAGTGTACCTTTGGGAAGACCAGTAGAGATCTGCTGCAATATCTTCAAAGCCCCATGATGCAAGTGGCCAAATCGCCTATGCCACAACTCGTTAATGTCTTAGCTTTGCACCCTTTATGCTTTTGTGCTCAAAGCAACACCCTCCTGTACCTCCATCTTATAGAGATTCTTCACACGAATCCCTATCTTCTTTACTTGACCGATGGCTATGTGTCGAAGGAACGCCTTTCCTTTCGAGAAGATCACATCATAGCCTTTATCCTCAAGCATGGCAACAGATACCAAGTTCTTCTTCAGCCCGGGCACATACACAACATTCTTCAAGGTGAGTGGAGCCCCATGCTCCCTCTAAAAATTAATCATGCCCAATCCAGTAACATTATACTTCCCGTCATCACCCATCTTGATATGCATATGGAGATATTTCTCCTCCAAGTCACTAAATAAATATTTGTCTCTAGTCATGTGGAATGAAGCTCCACTGTCTAAGTACCATACACTTCCCATCATTGATGACACCATGCATGCAATGAGGGAAAAGTCCAATTCGAATTTAGAGGCCAAAGCCTCACCGGCCGCTCCTCCGGAGGACTTCTTCTTGGACTTCCTGAGTGGACAATTTGTAGCAAAATGGCCTAGCTCATGGAAATGAAAGCACTTAACTTTCGTCATGTCTTTCTTCTTACCTCCATGATAAGAATTTGATTTGGAATGGGAAGATTTCCCTTTCCCCTTCTTCGCCTTAATTGCCAAGGCAAAATTCTCTTCATCATCAGAACACCATATGCTGATCCTGAAGTATGTATTGCAAATTCAAATTTCACCTGTAACCCTGAAATAAAAATTTCAAAATCTCCTCTAGTATAATGTTCTCAACTTCAATACCATGTAGAAAATTCCGCACATTCACAAGCTCTTGCAATTTACTAAAGCACAAGACAAGAATCTACTTCTACTTTCAATCAACAGAAGCTAATAGATCGATGAAAACAATATGAACAAGAAGAAGATAAATCAATGGTACATAACACAAGATGTATCTAGGGAAATCCACTGCTCAAAACCCCAATATCTGTATTTCATATATCATAAATATGAGTGAATATACAAAGCTTGCTCTCACTAGAAAAATTCCGCACAAGTATGCTCAACTCTCTCAGTTCACAAGCAAGCTCTTGGCCAACACTTAGCCAATTCTGCCACCCTCCAAGCCCCTATTTCCTTACCAATTCCTATGGATGAATAGACCATATTAATGGGAATCCAGTGCTTCCAAAACTACGCAATCCAATCTAGGTTGACTTCCTGATTGCATGCATGATCTATACAACTCAGTAAATCATACAACTGATAGTACATTGTCCCTGCACTCTAGTCTCAACTGGGTCTTTCTCAGAATTGACATGCATGAGTTTCTGATGAGGGAATCTTCAGTTAACTAGAGTGACACTTGTGGATGCACTAGTGCACCAACTAACTGTTAACTCTCTATTAGTTCCTCAAACAGTTTGGAACTAATTTAACTTAACATAACTCAGTAAACTGAGTTATCTAATTACAACTCACAATTAAACTCATCTTGGACCCCTAAAACTTAGGGAGAACATATACATGACTTCATAAAGACTTCCAACTCGAAATTCCTAAGCTAATTAAGTTAATTAAACTTAATTAACTATTTACAAGTTGCTATGAGAATAGAATTTGATTTTAATTCACAGTTTAAATTCAAGGACAAATTTAAACTAGAATTTCTTGTTGCCATTTCTCAACAATAAAGAGTTTGGTGAATGTTTGTTTGTCCATTCATTCGAGTTGAGCTTGTTAGTGATTTGTTTAGTCATAGAGCTCTGTGAAGTTCGATTTGACATGAATCTAAGCTTGGTGATGATTTTTTCTCTTCTAACTTCCACGGTTGAACTCGCATGCCCATCACGTGGGACAACTACTCAATAACCTTATGGGAATTTGTGGTGCCTTTTACATTTGTTGTAATATTGTTTTGTTTGGAATCTATGGTGAACCCATACAGTCCATCTATTTTTTACCAATTGACTCCACATTTTCTCATGACATCCCTCGCAATCCATATGGACTTTCATGGCAAACGTCAAAATCTTTTCCTTTTTCTCTGTCATGTTTAGAACAAGGAAAGAGCCTCTGTAAAGTTACTCAAACTGGAAGATCCAAATATTCTATGGATTTTATCAAGGGTTGATCCCTCAGGCATTGGCGCAATCGTAATGTCTCCCTCGCAATTGGGGGGAGGAACTAGTGAAAAGGGATTCTGATGGACAAGTTTTCTATGGATGTGGAAGCATAGATTTGTACGTTGATTGTCCACATTTCCTCTTGCAAGTGCTTCTTATATTTCTGGGAGCAATAAATATAGTGTTGGGAATTTCACAATCACGGTGCAGGTCAAAATATTGCCAAGCTAGGAGTTAGGAGGAGTTGTTGGCTGATGTGATCTGAAAATTTAATTTAGTCAGATTGATTGGAGGAGGAGTTGCGGCTACAAATTGTGATCGAGCACAATGTTCATGGAGATCATGCATCTGAGTCAGTAGTGTGTGTGCTCGATGAAGATTCTTCTACGACTATGTGCTTGGAGAAGAACTGATGGAGTCTGCCTATGGAGCTTGCCACAATGCTGATTCATTTTCTTGCATGAATCTTTAAAAGCTGAGATCAACGTTCTTGAAGCCAACTTGTGGTTGAGTTTGTGCGACCTGGATCATCCAATGGTGGAGAGATGACTGTGGTGCAATGAGCCTGGAGTTTCCCCTGAGTGGAGAGTCAAATGTGATGCGATTGTTTTTTCAAATAGTGGTCTAAAGTCATCTCTAGGAAAAGATAAAGAAATTTGATGTTTTGTTAATCTGAAAGTTTATTTATTTTTATCTTGGAATCATGAATAAAGTTTTTGAGCCTTATTGAGCCTAGCTAACTCAATGTAGGTAAAGTTATTTTGTTATAATTCGCGACTCTAACAAATAACACGTTAAGCATGGAGTTTCAAGATTTAATTGACAAAGACAAATATGCCCAAGATGTGAACAATCTCAAAAGATGAAGTAAAGGAGAAACAATAGGGATTAAAGGATGATGAAAAACTAAGTTAAAGTTTGTGTGAGTTTGTGGAATAGACTCATGATGATGTGTATTATGTGTCACATACATTTATTACTAAGCAAGTCTAGTATGTTTTGTAGTGGTCTTTGTAAAGTATGTAGAGTATGTAATGTGAGCTTGATGAGGCATGTGTACCCCCATAAAGTTCATGGTAATCTTAAAACCACTTTGTAAATGTAGGTTTGTGGTAAGCCATAAACCACTGTGTAAGTGCAAGTTTGTGGTAAGCCAACAACCACTTGTGACAGTGTATGTAAGTGCAGGTTTGTGGTAAGTCGGAAACCACTTTGCAGTGTAGGTTTGTGGTAAGCTAGAAACCATGTGTGAGAGTTAAGTGGACAGGGATTCTTGTATGCATGGTTTAGGGTCAGCCGATAAAACCCAAAGCATGGTTATGGGTAATCCGATAAAACCCATGATGACGATGATGGAGGGGGATTTACAGGTACAGGTACATGTATGGAGATAATGGTTGACTGGACCATGTATACGAAGGACATCCTAGTAGACTTGCAGTGGTTGGTACTCATGCATTCTGGTAGATGGTTGTTCCTTTATATGGATGTCTACATATTCCTTTTTTATCATGTTTGTAAACACCGGGACCATAGCTATACTTTGCTGATTGATATCAAGATAAGTAGTCATTAAAGGGGGGACTTGGAAAATATAATTCCTACTTGTCTTTGATGTGCTCATCAATTCTAGAATGAGTATGTTCCTATTAGTTAGGAGTTTGTTGAGGTCTAGTTGGTTGAGAGATTCTCTCCAACTAGTTAGCTTCCTAGATTGGTGTGTGGTTGAGATATTCACTCAACCAAGATATTGTATGCCCAAGATAGATTAGCTCTCTCGAGACATAATTTCTGATGCAGGGTCACCCTGACCTGCAATACCCAGGAACTTTTGTCTCTGCTATATACAAATGCTTCATCATCATTATGCCAAATCAATAATTGACAAATCTACACTATCTCATTTCAACATGTGGGAGCTTTCTAAATATATGGCTCAATATCAATTCATATATTATCGATCTCACATCCACCCACTTTCAGCAATTTAATACCTCACAAACATTATTCAAAACCATTCTTGTATATGTGCTTTCAAGATCAGAGTTAAAGATCAATCAAACAAATGCGCCCATATTTTAATTCAAACCTGACAGGTTATTGATACACAGGTTTATGAATCCCGCGGCGCCTTTTCTCCTCTCACCAACAAGTTTATCGAAACCGCTCAGAAATCCGGCCAAACGAATAGCTGACCGATCGAGGAAACCGAAGCTTCCCAACGCATGTAAGGCACCCTGTTGCACCACGGTTTTACATACAGGCTTATACATATATGCCACCGGTTTATATATCACATAAGAACTTCGCCTCGCTTATACTCTGCCCTTAACAAACAAATTGCTCGAGGCATTAAATTACCACAGGCGGCTCCGCTATATGTATCAATCGCCCGCACTGGTTATAATACATATTGCCTAGCAACCGATCTGATGCAATATTCCACAACTCCCATGCGCACCGACCTGATAACAATCACTGTTTTAAAGCAACTCAACTCTGACATACACTGATATATATCAATTGGCGACCCCAATCTATGTGATTTAATATCACCACTAGCTATTTGCAGTTTCAATAACTCCAATCCTAAGTTATCGGGATATCGAAGATCACTGGGTTTCCAATGCTCACAACTCTCCTTCGTTCTTGGATTAATTATACAGTAATTATTCCATTCAACGCCTCAGGAGACCAGCCACGACTTTATATATATATTAACTGATCCAAGGACGGCTTTCTAGACTTTTCTTCAACCCGATACGTGGAACGCATCTCTTCGTTCTCATTGTCTCTAAACTGGAGATAAACAATATAAATATATGGTGAAGTTTTAATAAGCTACAGTGACACATTCAAATGGATTTAAACATGAGCATCCAACATATATATATGTAGAGAATACAAACTCGTCGATAGCTCAATTATTGGCACAGAAGTCGATCTGATAACTATATAAATGTTCAACCAGCGATCCTTCCCTTCAATCTGCGGATCCACAGAATATAATCCGCCATGCGATATCTCAGACTCTGATCAGCACTTTTAAATTGTTAAATAACATATTGTCGCACACCCTTTTACTCCAGCTGCTGTCTTTGTCAACGCGTATAGGTAATTCATATTCACGTTTATAACTACATGCGGCCTTCAAAGGTCAACGCAGATGTGTTGATTGTAATCGCGTTGATTGTAGAATACAGCCGGTCTGGATATACATAACAGCATCCGCACACTTACGCCATCTGCAAGCTACACTCTGTCCTTGTGAATATACGTAAGGATACGCCGAACTTCAAGGAGTAATAGCTATACGCATTTGTATTCTGTCCTGGTGCATATATATATACCATAAACAAATATATCATTGCAATTCAATACGATTTCACAACACTGCCCAAACAAAGCCTTAAAATCGACCTCCGCACGCAGCCTTGTAGTCCACCAGGAATATAAGGAACATGCCACGCGCTCTTGTCCTGAATCTAAGCGATAGCACATGCGACAATGATAGTCATAACCGCCCTGAAGTTAATTCCTGTGCGCGCCAGCACTTATACACAATTTTGGTTCATGGTTAATGAATCCACGAAATTTCAATTCCGACCCACTAGTACAGTTTCGCTGAAAATAGACATAGAAAACCACGATTCTGCTTAACCAAGACTAGACACAAGTTTTATTGCATATACATTTCATCAATTCGCCCATACACAAAACGCCAACCGGGATTAATACACAGTCAATTCCTCGGCACATTAACAATACAAAACCAGTTTTATACATATGAAAACTTGGCTAGATATTCAGGTCAATGGCCTTTTTACAATTGCCCAAAGCTCCCAAGCGGAACTTCTCACACTCACTCCTCACACTCCTTTCTCTCTCAATCTCACTAATCTATATCAATTGAATTGAACCAATTTTGGTTCACATCCCTTTAGTCACTCCACAAAATCCCCAAGTATCTCCACACCACTAGAATATCTCAACAACCCTATTATCTAGAATCTTATCCCTTCATATCCTTAACCAATTCTCTCATATCCTCTTAATTAATAAAAGGATATTTACAAAATCCTCACTTCCTCCTATTTTATAAAAAATAACAAATTAATTAACAAAATATTAAAAATTGTCACACCCCCTCTAATCACATATTTACAAATGGAAAAACGGTCTTGATGCTCCTGCATCAGACTCCCAAGTTAGAAAATGATCATGATCTCCAGATCATGCGTTTTAAATCTTTGTCCACCTGGATCCCACACTTTATGCTGTCTTGCTCCACTTGCTGCACTTTCACAATCTGTCTCTGTTGTCATTTTGCTGCTACTTCTGCTGCGTCTCTTCCTTGCTACTGCTGGTTTCTTCCGGGATTCTTTTGTCATTAGTCTTCTGATACTTTCAATCTCTCGGTCCAATAAATATCCCGGTTGTTGTTTTCTTGCTGTCTGCTGAGCTAAGACGGCTTGCTCAGTTTGTACTGTCACTTGCTGACTTCTTGTTTCTATGCTTGTTTCTGTTCTGACTTGTTCAGTTTTTCATCGCCACCCAATCATCCATGCCCTCTTGTTTTCTAGAACAGAAAACTTCTTCTTCCTTCATTTGACTTCTCAATTGAGTCAAATGTTCTGCAACAATACCTGCATTCACAAAACACTTGTCAGAATAAAAATCAGAAGGCATCAGTGCCTTATCCTCCTTTGCCAGCACTTCAGTATGCTGTTCTGAATTCTCCATCTCCACCAGCACATCAGTATGCTGATTCTCTTTACTCAAAGAATCCTCTGAAGAATTCTCAAGACTGTCAACCAGTCTTTTTCCCACATCATCTGTCTCTAAGATGTCTTTCTGCACTCGTTCAATGTACTGAACTCTTTCTTCTGCCATCTCCCTGTCATACTCCAAATTCTTCAACAAATATTCTAGCAATGCAATTTCTTTGTAACATTGCTGAAGCATAACATCACCATCACTTACAGTCCCTGCATTCATACACAACTTGTCAGTTTGGAAACTACAAGTCTCATCAGCTTTAATCATTGGTTCATATACCAGCTCTTCCAGCTGATTATCTTCTTCATTCACATGAACTTCCTCTTCAACAAAACCTGTAATCACATCACAACTGTCAGCTATAAAAACACAAGAGTTCACATTATCCAGCTGATCTGGATCTACCCAGTAATTCAAGAAACCATCAATGATCTCCTCCTCTGTTTCATCAATAGAAACCTCCTCTTCCAACTCAGATGCTCTGAGTTGCGTACACTTCAACTGTACATCCATCATTTGCTCGAGCTTTCTCAGCTCTTCTGTTAACTGCATGTTTATCTGTCGATCTCTTTTCTGTTGTAGCCTCTGCCACTTCACTTTCTTTCCCTTCAGTGGAAAGATCCATCCTCTATTATGTTCTTCCTGCTCTTGCAGCCATTCCTCTAGTACCTGCAATTGCACTTTCATCACTGCAATCTCTCTTTCTCTGACTTCTGTAGTCATCTCATCGCTTTGGCATTCCTCTGAACCTCTTCTTTGATCCTCCATGATCACTTTCTCCATGAGTTTCTCACTCACCATGAGTTGTACTAGCCTCTACGACAGCAATCTCTTCTGCTGTCACTTACCTCACCAAGCCCTCCTCACTCAGTCTTTTGGTAAGTACTTGGTTCACTACCTCTGGAACCTCTTTGAGCACTCTCCTCTGCTCACTCTCTAGGCTGTCTCTTCAACTCACGTTCTTCTTCAGGACACTGCAATTGTCCTCCTTATCCAGCCTTTAGCTGAATGCCAGGTTCAATGCCATCTTCTCTGCAACCAGAAACTCTCATCACAAATTTCAAATCAGAAAAAAAATCATTTCACCTTCAAGATCCTATTGATCTCGCTTCATCTCCCACCTGCACGGCATCTCTGTGCTGCAATCATTCATCAGTCTCAAAATCTGATCTTATCACATGCAATTAATAATAAAAAAAAACTTCATCCTTCAAACAGAGCTATTCCAGCTCTGATACCAAAAATTGATGCAGGGTCACCCTGACCTGCAATACCCAGGAACTTTTGTCTCTGCTATATACAAATGCTTCATCATCATTATGCCAAATCAATAATTGACAAATCTACACTATCTCATTTCAACATGTGGGAGCTTTCTAAATATATGGCTCAATATCAATTCATATACTATCGATCTCACATCCACCCCACTTTCAGCAATTTAATACCTCACAAACATTATTCAAACCCATTCTTGTATATGTGCTTTCAAGATCAGAGTTAAAGATCAATCAAACAAATGCGCCTATATTTTAATTCAAACCTGACAGGTTATTGATACACAGGTTTATGAATCCCGCGGCGCCTTTTCTCCTCTCACCAACAAGTTTATCGACCGCTCAGAAATCCGGCCAAACGAATAGCTGACCGATCGAGGAAACCGAAGCTTCCCAACGCATGTAAGGCACCCTGTTGCGCCACGGTTTTACATACAGGCTTATACATATATGCCACCGGTTTATATATCACATAAGAACTTCGCCTCGTTTATACTCTGCCCTTAACAAACAAATTGCTCGAGGCATTAAATTACCACAGGCGGCTCCGCTATATGTATCAATCGCCCGCACTGGTTATAATACATATTGCCTATCAACCGATCTGATGCAATATTCCACAACTCCCATGCGCACCGACCTGATAACAATCACTGTTTTAAAGCAACTCAACTCTGACATACACTGATATATATCAATTGGCGACCCCAATCTATGTGATTTAATATCACCACCAGCTATTTGCAGTTTCAATAACTCCAATCCTAAGTTATCGGGATATCGAAGATCACTGGGTTTCCAATGCTCACAACTCTCCTTCGTTCTTGGATTAATTATACAGTAATTATTCCATTCAACGCCTCAGGAGACCAGCCACGGCTTTATATATATATTAACTGATCCAAGGACGGCTTTCTAGACTTTTCTTCAACCCGATACGTGGAACGCATCTCTTCGTTCTCATTGTCTCTAAACTGGAGATAAACAATATAAATATATGGTGAAGTTTTAATAAGCTACAGCGACACATTCAAATGGATTTAAACATGAGCATCCAACATATATGTATGTAGAGAATACAAACTCGTCGATAGCTCAATTATTGGCACAGAAGTCGATCTGATAACTATATAAATGTTCAACCAGCGATCCTTCCCTTCAATCTGCGGATCCACAGAATATAATCCGCCATGCGATATCTCAGACTCTGATCAGCACTTTTAAATTGTTAAATAACATACTGTCGCACACCCTTTTACTCCAGCTGCTGTCTTTGTCAACGCGTATAGGTAATTCATATTCACGTTTATAACTACATGCGGCCTTCAAAGGTCAACGCAGATGTGTTGATTGTAATCGCGTTGATTGTAGAATACAGCCGGTCTGGATATACATAACAGCATCTGCACACTTACGCCATCTGCAAGCTACACTCTGTCCTTGTGAATATACGTAAGGATACGCCGAACTTCAAGGAGTAACAGCTATACACATTTGTATTCTGTCCTGGTGCATATATATATACTATAAACAAATATATCATTGCAATTCAATACGATTTCACAACACTGCCCAAACAAAGCCTTAAAATCGACCTCCGCACGCAGCCTTGTAGTCCACCAGGAATATAAGGAACATGCCACGCGCTCTTGTCCTGAATATAAGCGATAGCACATGCGACAATGATAGTCATAACCGCCCTGAAGTTAATTCCTGTGCGTGCCAGCACTTATACACAATTTTGGTTCATGGTTAATGAATCCACGGAATTTCAATTAATCCACGGAATTTCAATTCCGACCCACTAGTACAGTTCCGCTATAAATAGACACAGAAAACCACGATTCTGCTTAACCAAGACTAGACACTAGTTTTATTGCATATACATTTCATCAATTCGCCCATACACAAAACGCCAACCGGGATTAATACACAGTCAATTCCTCGGCACATTAACAATACAAAACCAGTTTTATACATATGAAAACTTGGCCAGATATTCAGGTCAATGGCCTTTTTACAATTGCCCAAAGCTCCCAAGCGGAACTTCTCACACTCACTCCTCACACTCCTTTCTCTCTCAATCTCACTAATCTATATCAATTGAATTGAACCAATTTTGGTTCACATCCCTTTAGTCACTCCACAAAATCCCCAAGTATCTCCACACCACTAGAATATCTCAACAACCCTATTATCTAGAATCTTATCCCTTCATATCCTTAACCAATTCTCTCATATCCTCTTAATTAATAAAAGGATATTTACAAAATCCTCACTTCCTCCTATTTTATAAAAAATAACAAATTAATTAACAAAATATTAAAAATTGTCACACCCCCTCTAATCACATATTTACAAATGGAAAAACGGTCTTGATGCTCCTGCATCAATTTCCTATATTTATATTGTATCATTATTTGATGTGAATAATACAATTCTAAGTGCATTTAGAAAATCTTTGTAACATATCTTAGAAAAGCCCCGAGGGTTCGCTTAATTGGTCAAGTTCCCATTGCTAAAGCACCTCATCAATAGGAGGCCACAGGGTCAATTCTCCTTGACACCCTTGGGCTTAGGCTCTGTTAATAAGTCGATAGGATGATCCCTTCAGGTTGATCTGCTTAGATATTTCCTTGAAAAAATAAATATATCTTAGATCATTATATGAATAGAACTATGTATTATGTTCTATAGGATTGAGGTAAATAATAAGAATAGATTTTCCACAATTAACTATATGATGATAATGATGAAACTTTTCATGATCTCGTTGAGGCGTCCCACATTTTGAGTGAACACTTCACCCATCCTCAAGGAAACTAAGTTGAAATGATGAATCCCAGAGTGCCATACCATGTATATATGGAGAAAATAAATCAAAATGAATATGATCGTTAGAGAGAAAAAGAAAATGGAATCCTTTATAAGAATTTATTTATTAATAATTATTACTTATAAGTCAAAAATGAATAATGAAATAATTATAACAAGTCAAATTAAATTAAAATAAGAAAGGATTGAAATGGTTAAGCCAAGATTAATAACTGAGATAGTTAAAATAGTCGAATTAAATTAAAATAAGAAATGAATGAAATGATTAAGCCAAATTAATAATTGGCCAACTTGAGTGAATTTTTTGCCATTCGACATTGAATTAGATTTAGAATATTAAAATATTAGAAAGAATTAATGTATTAGATTATTAAAAGTTATTAAATTAGAATTTATGTAGGATTAAAATAGCCTTAAAAATTATCAATAGTAAAAAAAATTGGTCAAATTAAATTATTTAATTAAATATATTAATTTCAAATTAAAATATTGTATTTTTAATTAGTGTTACAATAGTAAATTAAATAAAGAATTAGATTATTAATTAGAATTAAACTAGAATAACATAGTATTAAATATTGCATTATTAAATTAGGATAAAGAAAGAGGCACAAGGGTTAGCTCAATTGGTAGAGTCCCCATTGTTAAAACATCTATGCTATTGAGAGGTTACAAGTTCAATTCTCTGTACACTTTTGGGGTCGGACTCTGTGTTTGAGCTGATAGGAAGTGATCCCTTTAGGTGTATTTGCTTGGTACAATATTTCGTGGGACGTAGTAGTGACCGATCTCCAAAGGATAAAGAAAGAAAGAAGAATAGAAAGGATGAAAAAGACAAAAAGGGGAAAGGGGGAAGAGAAAGTGGGCAGGGGGAAGGGGTGGGGGAATGATAAAGGGGCACTAAGATTGGTTAGCGCTGACAAATATTTCGTGGGACGTAGTAGTGACCAATCTCCAAATGATAAAGAAAGAAAGAAGAATAGAAAGGATGAAAAAGACAAAAAGGGGAAGGGGGAAGAGAAAGTGGGTAGGGAGAAGGGGCGGGGGAATGATAAAGGGGCACTAAGATTGGTTAGCACTGACAACAAAGTTAGTAGGTTTCTGAGCAAGACTCATCTTATATCCATTTGAGGTGGTTCAAGTGGAAGGGGGCAAAGGCTAGGATTTTGGTTTTGTCAATATAGATTAAATTTTGGCGTTGAGGGAGTATTTAGAATTGGCAAATTTAGTGATATGATTATGGTAGGTGTCAATAATGTGTTCTTTAAGATGAGATCACATAATGCACCAAAAGTTTCATCATCATCATACAAATTGCTTAGAATTGTTTTTCTTTATAATTAATACAAGTCTTGATTATTTTGATTCTCTATTAATGATTATTACTTTTATATGAATATTTTTTAAATTTTCTACTCTCAAATTATACATGATTTATTTTATATGTTTTTTGGTTTGTTGTGTTAGAAGCGTTCTATGGTGTAGTATGAGGGAGGTGTTGTCACCTAAAATTACATTTAAAAATAACAAAAAAATACTCATATTAACAAATTAAAAAATAGTAATAACAAAAAAGATTAATGTCTGCCATAAAAAAAAATACTTCAATTTCCAACTTAATATTACATCAACTTTATATAAAGAGACAAAGTAATTAAAAGTTAAAAAAAGGAAGTATGAGAGGACTTGGAAATAATGCTTACATTAGTAAATAGGTAGGAATGGGTTGTTGGTTATTGGAGTTTTGTTGAGAGATTTTCTCAACAATATTATCCTTGTTTGGAATATGTTGGATCTCATGAGCACTATTTATGTGGCTGTAATTTGGCTTTGAATGGTGCAATATACAAATTGTTCGTGTGGTACAATGTTTTCTTTTCCAATTTCTTTGTTGGTATCAGAGCCTATATGGGTTTGATTCCCTCAAGGGAGGGCCCATGGAGATGGAAGATACCTGAATATTGTTCCTATATACATAGATTAGTATAGATTTGATTGTATGTGTGATCGTATGATTGTTTCTGATGCAGATGTGAATGCGTGTGCGTTGTGGAGGAAAAATTTAGACCGGAAGCGTTGCCTGGGATTCGAATGATGCTCTCCAAAACACGTTAAACGAACTACGCTACACCTTGTGTACTCCTCAATTTTTTACTTATCATATGTGCAGTATCTGAAAGGACCTTGCTCGTGCATGGTGTGCCACTACCAGATGCTTGTTAATTGAGGAGTACACAAGGTGGAAAGAATGTCGAAGTAAAAAATTGAGGAGTACACATATGATAAGTAAAAAATTGGCAGGGATGTAATTCATCTTCGACATTCTTTGTAGAGGGATGTAATTCTTGCACTACTTGATATGGATTGTGGCATATAGCACTTAAAAAATAATATTATGGATATTAATGCGCAATTTACTTTATATTTAGCGAATATGTAATATTTAAAACAAAAATATATTAATAACAAAACATAATGTAGTGTAAACCATGAATAAAATATTTCAATTTGTCTATATTAAATATCATAACTGTATATCAAATTTATATAAGAAAAATAAAGTAATTTAAATTAAAAAATTTCTTATATTTTCACCTTTCATTTTTTGTAAGCTTGGTAGTTCTTTTCTTTTTCATTAATTTTCACAAAAATGGGCAGGATACATCCATCATCAGAATGGTTAGGTGGCCTCAACCTGCCCAGAGGGAAACCAGATCTGTTGGCCACCTAACAACATGATAAGCCATCCAAAAACAATATAGAATCAGTCTATCTATCCAAGCTATCAATGTTTGATTGTCTTTGAACTTCCTAACATCTAGATAACTATAAACATATTGGAAATATTGGACATACAAAAATTGTTGCATATACTATAAACTAAAACAAAGGGGAACCATCAGAATATTCATCTTTTGCAGAATCAACTGGGGCCGGATCTTTATCAGTTGATCCGGGGAGTTCAGATTGTGGTATGCAAGGGATGTGCCTCTCAATGCGACTGAGGCAACCACTTTGCTACTGTAGTTGAAATTTTAACTGTTGAAAATCTTGACTGTAATCTGGGATTGCTGCAACCTGCGCGACTCATATTGAGGGGATATGTTCCAGTGCTTTCATCAGGAGGATTTTCATCATCCAATACAAGTGCAATGTCTGCTTGTATTGGGAGGTGTGACCCTGAGAGTGGCCCGAGTTTGGAACGAAATCCTTCCATTCTTCCAAATCTGGATCGAGAATACCTGCTTTCTCATTAAGCTCAACTTCCCATTGAGTTATAAGCTGGTGGTTTGGGGCCGAACCTGCATGGTATGCCCTCGTTGCGTCCTCAATTGTCCGAGAGGTGGGATTTCATCCACGGATTTTACCAAAGGAGGTTCTGATTTAACCTGTTTCCCACGACCATTGGAGCCACGGGTGGCTCTGCTTTTTCCAGCTGTTTCACGAGCCATGCAATTTACTTTGAAATACCCAATTATCAACCTACAAACACTTAACTAAAAGACCAACAAGCAACCTCAAGCGAGCCGAAGTCCGGGACCCGGGAGTGGCCAGGGAATGCCCTTTGCTGGAGCACCTGTCAGGATAAACATTGTTAAGAGCCGCATCTTAAACAAAACCCAGAATCACTGCAAGTTACCTGTTAAGGCCCTAAGAGAGAAGAACTTGTCGTAGGCATAGGTCATACAATATCCAAAACTATTGAAGAAAGAGAGAGACCTTAAACCAATCACATGCAAAGGCCTTAATGGATTTCGACCAGAACCACAAACTCACATATACAACCTAGATTGGATATGCCAGTAGAAGAACCAGGTGAGCCATGAACATCTCAAGAGCCTAACTATTAAAACCCCCATACAAATTAACAAAATTCCATAAAGAATCGACACAGGGGTAAAGAAAATAGAACATCCATCGTACAGAGCCGAGACAACTGAACCTATATCCCAGGACCAATCCTTCCTTATTTGCCTACACATCTCAAATCTTCTGTCCCCTAGAACCCACAGACAGGAGAAATGATCCATGATGCAGAAGAGGAACAGAGGACTGAGTACATACCTGAGACAACCAGGCAAAGCCCACGGAAAGCGAACCCAGGTTCTGCAAGGGGTTGGCGCGGTCTCTTATTGAGGCTAGTCGAGCGCTTCGTCATGCTGAAATCGAACCAATTCACCAACAGACAACTTACCTAGAATGAACACCACAAAGGTCGGGAGCATGCCGCATTGAAGCCTTATTTCCACCTTTCCTCCTCAAATTAATTACCTTGCTACGAATTGCCACCATACCATGCAAGTGGAGCATGTGGAGGGTGGCAGAGATCTGTTGTGGGATCCAGACACAATCCATTATGCATTGGGATTTTCAATAAGTACCATCTCGCACCACGATCAGGGACTTATATTTTCACTTTTAATTGTAAGGGAAATGTGTAATTTATTTCATTCTTAATAAGATGTTATATGACACTTTAAAATTTTAATAAAAAAAAAAATAATGTGGATTATAAATAAATATTCAATATGCATATTGAGCAAAAGATTTTAACAACCAATGTATGTAGAGAGGGAAAGAACACGAGAGTTTTTATTTTATTGAGAAGTGCTTTCTAAATCAAATTATGAAGGAAATTTGTAATTCCTTCGATAATTAATATGGAGTAGATATGTAACATTTAAAAAAATACTAATAGCGCACACACACATATATATGCATACAAAAATATTATATCTTATAGTTATATATTTTCTACTTCCGAGGATGACAGGAACATATATTAACATTTAAATGTAAAGAGTGTGAATCATAAGTAACATATCTCAATGTCAACTACCTCAAATATTTTATTAGTGTGTTTCTCAAAACTAGCATAGATCTATCTTAACTCCGAATCTAGAGGAATTAAATATCTAGAAATGTGAACTTTTTATCAAATTTTGCATTTGAAAAGAGGTTTGCATGTTGAGAGATTTGATCTCTCCGTTTTGGTAGATCTAGAGTTAAGATGGATCTATCTTGATATGTAAATATGAAACAATAAAATACATATTTTAATTTAACCAACTTAATATTTGAATTTTGAAAATAAACTTGTTAAAATTATAGCTAAAGAATAAAATTTCTTTTATAAATAAATAAATAATCATAATTAAGTAGGTTAATAAAAAAGGAAACTCTAAATGTGATACATGTCATAAATTAGACGGTTAATAAAAAAACACTAAGTTTGATATGTGCCCGAGAAATAATAAATTTAGGAAGAGAAAATAAAAAACATATTTTTAATTTAAAATTACTTTGAATAAGAATATTTAAATCCATTTATCACAAGAAAAAACATTTGTTTTAGTTAAATGATTACTCACTTCAATTTTTCAAGCAAAATAAAATACCGAAAAATCCAAAATATCACACAAAACAACGCCTTTTTATATTCCATTTAGCCAACCAAATTTCAATAATAAAGAATCAACAAATATCCCATTCATTAATATAATTATTTGGATTCTCTGGAATAAGAGGGTTATCTATTTTAAAAGTTTTGGCCTTTACTTAATATGGGAAAGTGTGAAGATAATAATGAGGTGTGGGCCCATATGGGTCATTTTTAGTCCATGCAATGGATAAAACACTTGGATATCTTTAGTAAGGGTTCATGATCTTGCCACTTTCCAAGAGCTTTTTCGATTTTAATATTTTCAGGGCTGTAATAATGAGGTGTGGGTCCATATATGCTATTTTTAGTCCATGTATACGACAAATCACTTAAATATCTTCAATGAGATCTCATGTTCCTTTCAAATTCCAAATAGCTTTTTCCATTTGATTATTTTGATGGTTCGATTCAATTATATAAAGGTGAACGTGTCAGGTCAAAAGATTCTTCGGATTTTGTTATGATAAGGGGGACAAGTCTAAGGGTGGGGCAACACATGAACCCCTTAGTGAGTAGGGTCATCATGTATTAATTCTTTAAAGATTTTATTGTAATTCAACCATAATGGAACGAGACCACTGAGCATTAGAGAATACTGCCAGGAGACCACTTAGGATTAGAGATTCCACTGAGGATTAGAGAGTAGTGCCAAAAACCTTAACAGTGAGTGTCTGCTTTGCTGGGCATTGTTAGACAACATATACTTGCAATCATTCCATTGTTCTCCAACGATCTTCTGTTGATAACATTGGGGAGTGCACTTGAAGCAATCTTTATAGTATGTGGATTTCAGTGGTCCAGTTACTGAGGTATATGTTGGGAATGAAGTAGACACTCACTAACTATTTGGAGGAAAATAATTATCAAATCTTTTTCTCTAACAAAATATATGCTTCCTCATTATCTACCTCTTATCGTAAAGGTATTGAGGCCTATATAAAATAATAATTATACAAGGTAATACTTATAATAGAAAGAAGTTCGTAAATTTTAAAATTGTTTTGTATGTATTATTTAATATACTTTTAATATATATATATATATATATATATATATATATATATATATATATATATATATATATACACTGTCATGTCATAGGATGTGATTTATTTTTTAAAATTTAACCATATGGTATTAGTTTAAAATATTACCATGGATGTGATTTGTTTTTTAAAATTTAAATATATAACTCATCTGTATAACACCTTTACTATTAACTAATATATAATTATTAACTAATATATAAATGTATTTAATATTTATATAAAATATGCTATTTATTATTTAAATAAAATATGCTATTTATTATTTAAATAAAATATAAGAATATAGTCATGCATTTAATCATTTTCATATATATATTTTCTAATTTGATCAATGTCAAATATCACATATCAAATAGGATAAGTTCAAATTTAAGTCGGTTGTAATTGAATTTCACTCGTTTATTATTAAAATGTTTTTAATTTATAAGAAAAAGTTGTAATTGAATTTCACATGTTTATTATTAAAATGGTTTTAATTTATAAGAAAAATTTAAAATGCAAATTTTTTTAAGTGTTAGTCATTTAAGGATTTATATAATCTAGCAAAAAAAATTCAAGTGAATTAAATATATGAGTTTCTTAATTTTGGTGAAGAATCTCACTTTGAAAACTAACTTCTGAAAAATAAACTACTTAAAATTTATAAAAATTAAAAATTATAAAATTAATTCTAAAAATATTTAAACTTATTATTGGATAATTTACATAATCATAATTCATGATTAACATAATAATATAATATCAAAATTCATTGATTAATTTAAAAATGAGTGAATACATTAAAATATTAATTTTGTTCACAAAGAACTTAAAAATTTAATATATCAAAATTTAAGAAAAAAAAATGTGTTTGTTAATAAATCATTGGGAGAATGGATCTTCAAAAGCTTTAACAAGATGTTTAATATTTATATATCATTAAAGGAGGTTGGTCCTAATGACTAATATTTAATGTTGTTATTGCATCTACTACAATTTGATTTTCTAGATTGATATATTTGATTTTGTTAAATTATTGTATCACTATAGAGAGTTATTTGATGGGCAAATGGCAAGAAAGTTGATTTGTTTTCCAAATATTTATACAAACATATTAAGATTTGATTAAGAAATGATTTTTATTATGTTATTTTGTAAAAAATTATAAGTCTAAATCTAGAAAAGGTAGAAGATATATATATCTCTGAACTTTAACAATCACATGATTGTGTAGAAAGTTCTTTTTTCTTGCAAGCAAAACATCTTGTACACCAATTTAATGTCTACTATAACATTAAAACTAAATTATTATTATAAAAAATAATTAACATTTTTAATTATAACTACATACAAGATATTAAAAAATATACCAATAAAATAAAATATCTCAAGAAAGCAAAAACTATACAATATTAGCATTATACTATCGATCTATAACGATTATCCCTTAACCATACATAAAAGCCAAAAACATGTAACTCGTCACAGTATTGACCTTTCAAGCAGATTTCTAACCCTTTAACCTCCATTGGTATTCCACTAAGTGAAGCCAAAGAGGTTTGGCACTCACTTAACATTAACAATGTTTGAAGATACGATGGGGGTGTGAATAAGATGACATGACTCGAGGCATCATATTAAGGGATGGGAAATGACATGGATGTGGGAGAAGAGAGACAATTTTTTTTAGTTATTAGGATTATGATATGTGAGATTTGATTATAAAAATAGTTATGATCATGTAATAGTTTTATTCTGGTGATGAGATCATATTAAGGAATAGGAAATGAAATGGATGTGGGAGAAGAGAGACAATTTTTTTAGTTATTAGGATTATGATATATGAGATTTGATTATATAAATAGTTATGATCATGTAACAATTTTATTTTGGTGATGATATATCTTTTGTTATATACATGTATATAGAAAATTGAAAAGTGTATATATAATATTGGAATTTTAGAACTAAGTATATAAAATATTGCATATATAAATTAATATCATAGAGGTTTATGGACATTATCCCTTGATTTGAAGTATTAGAAATAATGAAAATACTAGAGGAAAAAATGGTTGCCCTTAATGTGCATCTTTTAATACTTAAAATTACAAGATTAGAAGTATAATTTTAAAAAGTGAGTTTAATTGATATAATTTTTGAAAGTTTTAAAATTTCAAAATCAAATCTCATTAAATTAAAACTATTAACTTAATATAATTAATTTAAAAAAAACTATATTTATTGAGACAAACTAGGTATCCTACATGCAATCATTTGTGTATGGAAAGCCACAAAACATCAAAAGCTCAACTCCTACGATATTCAAGTGTGTAACATAAAGAAATCTTTGGCATTTTGCACTCATGATTTCCCATGGTCCATGATAAGAAATCATTGAAGCGTGAGACTTTTTACATGGATTACATAATTAGTCTTGTCTTTGGAGTTGCATGATTTGTACTTGTGCTTTATACCCACTTAACTCACATTGATATTCAAGACTGTACAATATATTTAGTGTCTACATACATCATGTCAACTTTCCATGGTTTCGATCGAGTACAATAATATATTATTCATGACAGAAGCAAAACCACATGAACCTTGAGTACCTTGAATCTATGAAAATCCTAATTGAAAAGATAGACAAAGATATAAGAAATTATTAAACAAAATGTCATGCGTTGAGCAAATAGCAAATACTTGGGTGTAGCTATATTGAAGAGGGTAAAGGTAGTTGAAGGGATTGCGTATGTTTTGAGATCAGGAGGTATGTTGTTGGGTTTTAATGGTGGGAATGATTAAAATATATACACAATTTATGGGATACCATGCATCTTCCAAAATGAGTGTGAGGATATATATATATATATATATGGGATACAATGTATCTTCCAAAATGAGTTATATATATATATATGTTTATATTTTTATATTTTATATTTTTATTTTTTAGTTTTTATTTTTAGTTTTTATTTTATTTATTTTATAGTTATTTTAGTAATATAATATATTTATTAATTATTTGGAATTATATGTTTTTGAGAATATGAAATTTCAAAAATTAATAATAAGAATTTTGATTATAAATGATTATGGAAATTTTTATTTTTATTTTTAATTAAAATAAAAAAAATATATATTAAAAATTTATTGCGACCATGCTATATTAGCATTATTGTAACATAAATAAATTAAGTCTAGAATTCTAAAAACTAAATTATTCTTTCTCAAAGATATAACATAAATATTTATTGGTGTAATATGAAAATGATTTTGCAAACCATATCTAAACTTGAATCAATCAAAGTCATGCCCACTATGGCTTTCATGCTTGTCTCATGTTGTGGGCTTAGCTTCTTAGTTTAAATGTCACTAAGAGTTGTTGGACCAATTCTTCTTCTTTTGCATCATTTGGGACAAGCTCAATTAACACATTTGGATGATAAATTATAAATGAGGAGCTCCTTGAAATGACCAATATCAATTGATAGAGCATGTTGCATTCAATGTCAAGCTTATATATCCCTCAAATTAGAAATAGCTACTTGGTTATGAACCATAAGCCACTCATGTATTCTCAAAACTCATCAAAGGCCCTTAACCTCACAAGAAAAGTAACAACCAAGCTGGATATGCTCCATCATGCTCCGACTCTACAAAAATTTACCAATGGATAAGCTTGTAACACAATTAACCCAATCATGTAGAGGAACTCTGATTACCCATGCCAAAATCAACGATTCAAAGAGATCTCCAACACCTTGGGAAGAAGGTCCAAATCCAATGCAAGGCAACAAGGAGGTTCAAATCATGCCATTGGCCCTCCTAAGGCCCAATGAAACACAAAATTGAATTTAGGGCAAAACACCATCATAAACTCTATAATGATAAAAACCTCCATTCTCCATATTAATGCTCATTAAAAAATGTTGATGTTCCTTTAACAAGGGTGAAGTATGTGATTGTACCCCACAAGCTCAAGGGTGTGAATATTCATAGCTTCCAATTAAAAATAATCTATCAATTTCCTTGCTTTGAGTTCTTCATTGGGAACTTTAGCTATTGAAATCTAATAATAATGTGGGGATGTGCGACATGGAGATTGCCCATTTTATCCTTAAATTTCCAACATCTAAATGAGATGCATCATCGTCCAAAAGGTTTAATTAATGGTTTTTATTTATGAAAGCATGAGAGAACTCTATAGATTCATACCTCTTACCTCACCTATTCTAAGAATTAGCCTCGCCAATTACAACCCTTCAAACTAGTAGAGTAGCATATGTGTCTAATTATGATTAATAAGTCTCGTATGACCAAAAGGCTCTTGATCCTCCTTATGTCAAGAATTAGTGAGTCCTTGGAAGAGAGCCAATGCTTCAACCCGATTATTAGTCATTTCATCTAGTCCCCACTCAAAGCTTGTTTCATGATTTCCTTCGAGAACATATACTACTCCTTGCACTTAACACCCCTAATTGTGGAGATTATTTTTCAATGGTTTTCTCTATCCATCCTTCTTCTTTTGTAAGTTGAGAATACATGATTGTCATATACTTAAGTTCCTTCTTAGCATTTAACATGAGACTTTGGTAAAAAGCTTTGATATGGTATAATTTTATTGGCTCTCTTTACAAGAATAGATACCAATATGTGTCATTCACGCTAGAATTCTTTGAATTAAAGATCTCATAAACTTTTGACTAATTTTTAATATTTAACTATAATCAACATTAACAATTTTGTATGCACAACATTATTATATTTAAATTAGAATTATTGATACAATTATTTAATAATAATAATAAATTATAATTATAATTATAAATACAATTATTTAATAAAAAATCTTTGTATGCACAACATTATTATATTTAAATTAGAATTATTGATATAATTATTTAATAATAATTATAATTATAAATACAATTATTTAATAAAAAATCATTTATTTATTAGAAATGCAATTATTTAATAAAAAAATCATAATAAATAAATGGTAAAGATCATTTGTATATTTAAAAGTGAAATGCGCTTACAATTCTTCCAAACATGGAAGAGATAGACGTCTAAATGAAAATTGAACTAAAATGATTCACAATATTTGATTGATTAATTAATAATAAAATGCCTCATTACAAGTGAAGGGAGAACCCTTTTAATAAAATGATATATCATTAACAACTCTCCATTAATGGAAGATGTGATATGTATTTAGGTCAAAAGGCTATGACAATGTTATTTTGATGCCTTTCATAGATATTAAATATTAAATAATTATTTATTAACATAATGATGTGTTATTAATGTGTTTAATTAACACTTTTTATATAATTTAGTGATTTGATTTAATGTGAACAATCGATAATTTTTAATTGAGTGAGAATAATTCATATGAGTTGAGGCGTAATTAAATGTGTGGGGTTTAATTTTCATCAAGTGATTGAATTTAAATTTTAGGAGAGGGGTTAAGGGTCGAAGCTACAGGTAGGGAATACAAATTATCTTCAAAGGTGTCTAAGCTCAACATTGGGGCTAGCTTCGGTCTAAGCTTAACCATTTTGGAAAAACAACAAAAACTAAGAACTCTAAACCTATTCAGTGGTGACAAGTCAATATGAAGAGATTTATCGAGGTGGTCAACTTTGTTTGTCGCCTTCAAGTTCTCACTCATAAAGTCTAAGGGTTCATCCACTCGATTTCAGCTATGCGGGGGTCTCTAGACCTAATTCAAAGATTCGATGTGAGCAGGAATATCAATGTAGTTTATGTGGTTTTAGCTTAGCGGTTGAGAAATTAGATTGAGGGGAGGCTTTCTTATGATGTTGGGCTTCCAACTCAATCATTAACACACAATTTTGGTGAAACAAATAAACCAACAACTCAGAACTTATTTAGTGTTAAATCATTAACACCTAAACATTAGATTACCTACCATATAAACAAAATAACTCGCACGCAAAATATTTTAGTGATAAGAACACCAACATGCACCTTGCTTAATAAAACTTTCTCTCAAAAATATAAACTAACAACTCTCAACTAATTTAGCTATGAGTCATCAACCACTCAAACATTATATTATCTACCATATAAACAAATTAGCTCATATAAAAAAATTAGTGATAGGAACACCAACATGTGCCTTGCTTAATAAAACTTTATTCCAAAAATATATCTAATTTATTGTTATTTCTTTATTAACAATTTACTTAATAAAAGTAAATTTAACTGTTCTTTATTAAATTGTTTTTTATTTTGGTTCAAAAAAAATTGATTTTCAATTAGTTTTGAAAATTTTAAACTGATTTTATGAAGTTTATTAAAGTTTTGAAAAAAATAAATATTAAAATGAATATTTGAAAATTAAAAAATATTTGTTTTAATTTTTTAAAATGTAAACTATTTTTTTGTAATTGGTTGATGACTATTTTTATGTGGTTTTAAATTGAATTTTCAGATATAAAAATTATATTAAAAAATAAAAAATCTAAAAAATTATATTCTCCAAGTGTCATAATAATTTAGGTTTTGTTACAATACCATGGGCCAATATCATGGCTTATCAATACCACATGCCCAAAAACCATAACTCATTTCAAAATCAAAATATTTTACGAGCCTAGACCCATCTTAACTTATAATCTACCAAGCACTGAGAGGGATCGCAAACTTATTTTAGAGTGAAAAGAAATTCCTTCTCGGTGCTTGGTAGATCTAGAGTTAAGATATATCTAGATTTGTAGAATATATATATTATTAGATAAGAATACCACATGAAAAACCATGGGTTGTTAAAACCTACAACCAAGAAACCACGAATGGTAAATTGACTATTTTACCTCTATTTTTTTTTCTATGTAAAGGCTATTCTATTAGATTAAAAAGGGAAAAAATATGTACAAAGAGGTTTGAACCTCTGAGGGGACCGTAGCCAGCCCTCTGTCAAAAAACCTGTGCAGATATTACTGTTCCGTCTGCTTACAAAAAAGGAAGTCATAACTTTAAAACCTGAACAGACCTGTATAGAGATGGAGCTAAACAGTGCATAACTCTTCATAGAGAGCTGCCATACTACTGAATATTATCCTATTACAAAAAAGAAAATCCAAAATAGAGTCCATGAGGTACCATGCGCACTGATAATAACCACAAGATTCTGAAACCCAAAACTGATAAATCGTCCTGAAGCTGAAGGCAATGGAATTAAACCTGCTTATGCTCACCTGCATCATTTTCCTTGACCTGGTCCGGTAAGCGCTCCCAGGTAACCATCACCTCGTCTTCGACTTCCATAAACTTGCCATCCGGCGGAGGCACCGGGTACAGGACACTTTCGTAAAGGTGCCCTGACTCACAAGCCATGATTTGCTCCTGAGGAGAGTTCCGTTGAGTGTCAGCCTCTTCCTGATTATCCTCTTCGTGCACCTCAGCAGAAACCTGGAGGACAGCATCCGCCAAACTGCTCTGAGAGGCACTGGCATTCTGAGAGGACGACTGTTCCTTGGGGTCTTCGTCTAAGCTGGCAACCTCGTCTTCTTCCTCCGAGAAGATGACCGTGATTATGGCAGAGATGAGCGGTTTGTTGAGCCTGCTTTTGAATTTGAACCTGGATGTATGAAGAGAGCTATTAAGGGAGGGACCAGAATCATCTGAGGGCGGAGAGGAAGGCGAGGCAGTGGCTAATGGTGTAATACGACGAGGTGCAGAGCTCCCACGCCCCCGCGGCCCTCCCCTGGACCCCGAATTGCTCCCGCACCTGGGAATGCCCCGACGACGGGCCATAATCAAGTATAACAACAGAGTGATGAGACTGAGGGACGAAGGGTAAGGGAAAACCAACTGACAGACTGATAGGCCCCAAAGTGAGAACCAGATTGAAATATGAAAGACACAGACTTTAAGCTCACGAGAGATAGACCCAGCTACCAGACCATTCCCATTCCCGACTGAGTGAACCCAATTCCTTAACCAGACACCTACAACAGGGACAGAGACCAAAGGCCTTATAGAGATAAAGCCAAAGACAGACCTGAAACATCAGACACAAAGGGCAGAGATTGACGAAGAGCGCCCAACACTTTCGAAGAGATTCAGGGTTGTATTCCTGAGACTGACCAACTGAGAATTGTTAAGAGACCAAGAAGATTTCCTAATTCTCTGAATTACACTGAGACTTTGAAACCAAGACCACCAGAGAAGACCTCTACTTGCATTGAACAGACATACAACTATTCTTCCGGCAAGAACCAGAACAAAAGAAGCCTGGAGGATTCGCGCCATCTTGTAAACCTCCAGCTGCGTACATCGATCTTGTGGTTGCATTTATGACGATTTATTACCTGCCTTCAACCGACTTGCCTTGCGTGTGTGCTTGCCAGTTGCCGGCTGCGCATGCATAGGCTTTAACAACTATTAAAGACACCCGCATCCGGGTGACTATTTTACCTCTATTTTATTTTAATTATTAATTCTATTTCTTATTTTATATATATTCTTATATACAAATACCATGTGCAAAACCATAGGTTGTCAAAACCTAGAACCAAGAAACCATGAACATAAACCGACTATTTTACCTCTATTTTATTATTATTATTATTAATTTTCTTCGAATAAAAATCGTAATTTTATTCAACCTAAAAACCAAAGAACAAAATTACATTTGCAGATACCCGAAAGCATTCAATTAGATCAGCCTTTCGACCAATGCACAAAAAGAGAAAAAATAAAAAATAAAAATTACATAAAATTATTGGGGCTAAGTATGATAATAATCAGTTAGTTTCCCCCCTTTTCCTTTTATTTTCCACCTTTCGCCAAACTCCTTAATTGGGAGCGGTTGATACTATTTTCAGTTGGTTGCCTTCCACCTTGGGGGGACTTCTTTGTCTGAATCTGAATTCTCAGATGTATGGGTTCACTTTATGCCCCCTACTTCTTTTTGAAAGGGAATCACTGCCTTCTGCTGCTCTACTAATATGATCTTTGTTTCTCCTTAGATGTTTCCATTTTCCTTATGCTGATTTCCCAGAGTTTGGATCATTACTAAATTGATGGATTTTTCGGCATGTTTAGAAGAATCCTTTTGCTTCTCTTCTCCCTCTTCCACTTGGGAGATTTTTTTATTTTGTGCTTCTAGTTGTTGAAGACTCTCATCAATTTCTTTATCTTCATCATTTGAAGAAGGCGGATATGAAAATTGCCATCCCTTTGGCTTTTGTGATCTTTTCTTTGTCCTTTTTGTTTTTGTTTTAGGGCATGAGTTCTGCAGGTGCCCTGCTTGATGGACAATATGACACCTAAATGCAGTAATTTTAAAGTCTAGGTACTGTGTCCACTTGAAATCTTGATGAGTCATATGGATGCGATCTAGTAGGCCTTTGCTTAGGTCCATCTCCACACAGATGTAGGCAAAAGTAAAGATACCTTTGTTCATTCTTTCTCGATCCATCTTTAGAAATTTCCCAAATGAATTTCCAATGCCTTCTAAAACTTGATGGTGCCAAAAAGGATGCAAGAGATTTTGCAACCTTACCCATACTGACATCTTTGTAACCACCATTGTTGTGGCATCAAAAGTTGGAAACCATGGAGTGATGAAGAGACCCGCTGTTTCCCCAAACCATGGTCCTTTATTTATGACATAGTCCAAATCTGTCTGGTTGTCAAATTGAACCACAAAAATCCCTTTGCACATAGGTAGATATCACAATTTTTAGTCCAGATGAGGAAGATCCATTGATGTAGATCTTTAGACTTGGGCCAAAAGCCATTAAATCGACAGATCATAGCTCTAGCTTGGAGAACAATGAAAAACCCACTCACTTATGTTAATTTTACTGACAGGTTTGGTGCTTTCTCCACCTTCTCAACTAGGTAAGGCCCCATGATAGTCAGATTTGGGGTTGTTTGGCAACTTTCCCTCACTCCATCCTTAAAAAAAATTGGACCATTAACCACTGAAGTTGTTCTTGGTGGAATGCTCGATCCTGGGGCTCCACCCTGCAATCTCAAATTTATGATAATGAATGAATCCTGAACGATGTCATATTCGTGCAATCGAAATACATCTTTCAAAGCTTTCCCCACATAGATCATACTTTAGAACTTCGTTGGAATTCCGAGCTTATCTTGAACCTTCTGCTTCAGATCTGGCACTAAATCCTCAACCCGAACACTTATTGGGATTGATTTCTCATATGGGGTTTTGACAAAGATTTGGAAGAAAAAAACCCCTTGTCCAGATTTATTTGACAACACTTGTATCCTCTATTTTATTTTAATTATTAATTTTATTTTATTTTAACCATTTTGTTTTATTATTTTTGTTTTTATTTATTTTTAAGTAATTTAACCCAGTGAAAATGTTTATAGGGCAGGACAAGACAAGACATTACAACATCTCCAACGCAATAAATATTTTATTTTAATTTAATTTTATAACATTTTTTAAATTAAAACTTAATACTTGCAATACAACAAGATTCCTAACCATGGATAACCCCAATTTTACCATGGATATTATTTCTTAGCCATGAATATTAACTTGCCCCCATTTTACCATAAATATTTTTAACTTGTAAATAGGCTTTGTTACAATACGATGGGCCAGTACCATGGCTTATCATTACCACTTGCCCACAAACCATAACTCATTTCAAAATCAAAATATTTTATTTTATTTTTATTTTATAACGATTTTTATATTAGTTTTTAATATTATATTAATTTAAAATTATATTAAAGTAGGTTATATATATATATAGTTCCATGTCTTATCATTACCACTTTCCCACAAACCATAACTCATTTCAAAATCAAAATATTTTATTCTATTTTTATTTTGTAACGATTTTTATATTAGTTTTTAATATAATATTAATTTAAAAATATATATAAATATATATATATATATATATATATATATTATTTTTTGCATAAGAGGCATGTACTAAGTAGCAACAGAATCATGATGAATCTGAAATATCCCCTTAGAGGTTGATTTTTTACAGAGGTGAAAGTATATCAAGTTTATACTCATTTTTCTCAGTTTTTCGCGAGTGTGATGGTGAGATCGATTTACTCATCTGAGCAACAAATCTTTAGTCAACTTGCAGTGAGGAATATTTATGGAATCTTGAGGAATCTAAAAGGTTCCCTAAGGGCCAAATTTTGACAGTTTCAGAACCAGACCGACTTTATACTCATTTTACTCAATTTTTTCGCAAGGATAGTGGTGGTGAAGTTAGATTCATCATCCGTATAGAAGATTTTTTGTCCATCTCCAGAAAGGAAGCTTGGGGGAATCTTTGAGATATCTAGGTTCCTAGAATTGACGATGTCAAAAAGGGGTCGAGTTTACAGTCATTTGACATAATTTCTTGCCAAAAATTCAACGATGCATTCCATTTCTTCAGCAGAGCTGTGCATTTTTAGGCCATCCCCATAAGTGGAGGTATATGATGTAGTGATGCCATGTATTTCTTTTGATTTGATGAGACACTGATTTTGATGTTGAGATCATTGTTTACCATTTTGTTGGAGGTTACTTGTATGCCACTTCATGTGATATTTTACTATCTTGTCATGCTAAAAGAAGGCCCATATGAGTGAGAGTTCCTATAGGAGAACGTCTCATGGAGAGACATATCACTCTAGTTGTGGGAGTTTTATCCTTGCAATGACAAGGAATGCACCTTGTAATCATCATCATCTTGCAACATTTAATGAAGCGACTTCCCCATTCTTGACACCGAGCCCTAAGAAATAACCCACACTAGGTGAAATCTGTTATCAACTTGTGTGTGTTCTTCGATCTAATGACTGTCATTATGTTTCCTATTCTTAAAAGTATGTACATGTTTTTCATATTCTTTCACATGCAATTCTACTAACATCATAGAAGTAAAAGATCTTGGTTAATCCCGGTAACAGAGGGAATCCGGATCAAGTTTTCATAGGTTAACAAGTTATTATTGGAAGACATGTTTCCATGTGTTTTAGGTTGTTGTGAGTTGTCATTGTGAGCTCCAAGGTGTCAATCTAAAAGTTGTTTCTTCCTATGTGTATGAGTTGTAGTTGTATCATGTCTGAGTCATAGATCCACTTCCTTAGGATCTAGATTTGTCGGAGTCAGTAATTTATATCCTAATATATGTAACTATTGTGATAAATAAAATACATTGTGTTATTTGTGTTGTGTGTAATTTCTCTCTCTCAATTTCTAATATGGTATCAAAGTATGTTCAGGCGTAATTCCCTTAGAGGAATTCCAAGAAAGATGTGAGAACTGTGAGAATAATTGAATAAATTAGTGTGTAATTTTTTTTTGTTATCATGTGTGTGTAGATCTATAGATTTGTTTGTTTGCATCTCCTTTTTGTTTACAACTCCTTCCACTGTTTCTAGATCCTGCCTACTTCCTGCATCAAATTCTCTGGTGGTTCCTTTGAAACCTCCTATGGCGTGTTAAAATGAAAAAATGTCTTTGCCTATGGAGCAAATCGATATGTCTGACAAATATCCACCTCACCGTCATCGAGGCCCACCTTCATTAGGATTTATCCAGGTAGAAAAAGATGCAGAGCCAAAGTATGAGGAAACACAATCAAGGGTTAGCTTCTTGAGTCACAGTGATCTACGATGACATGATAGGGGTGTTGTTGGTAATGAAGATCTTGGGCAACACTTTATGATTGGAGAAGATAATGAAATCAACCCTTCACAATGACCAAAGACAAAAAAATTGGCTCAAATGCAACATGTTGGAGACGATGTTAAGAAGGTGTTGTGGTAAAACACAACCCCCCCCATTTTTTATTTGTTTACTTAAAATAATGGGGACCCTTTTTGTTAAAATGTTGGCTAAAACACCTTTTAGAATTTTTATTAAGTTAATTATCCTACGATTTTGTTAAATTTTCATTTGCTTCAGATTTTCGTTTTGATTGCTTTGTTGAAATCGACTTTCAGCAAGCTTCCCATCGATACTTGTTTTGCCTTATTTGATCAACCAGTTTATAAATGGTATACCTTTGAAGTTTGACCATTTGTGTCGCTTGGGTTAAAAAATGCATCAAATGTACAAAATAACGTTTTTATAATTAATTTAGTTCAAAAATACATTTATTGTAGATATTAATCTTTAGTTGAATTTTTATTAATTATTAAATTTTCTCTAACAATCTTGCTAAAATGACCCAACCAAATTGTAGAATACTTAAAAAACACGTTTTTCAGAATTTCGGTAATTTATTCTAATTTTCTGTTTTAAAACAAATTACTAATCTCAAAATCTCAAAATGGTTGAAGTTCATTCCTTTTTATTACCAAAGTGGCTGTAGTTTAAAATAGGAGAATCCCACTTTAAGTAGACCCCACTTTGTTTCATCTCCATAATTCCACCAATGCACAACAATCCTGGACCTCAATATATAAAATTTTATAAAATTTATTGGGTCAATCGCATTGCAAATTTACAAAGAAAATATTTTACAAACCCTCGATCGAAAGTTTCATGCGATGTGATCAAAGTTAAACCATGACATTCATTTTAAAGTCATTCTTGCATTCATTCCGGATCCGATATGAGTATTAACGTTAGCTTATTAATTTATCAGGTCCACCGATATCGCAATGATTACAATGAACCTTTTAAAAAATATGCGATGTTAAGTTTTCATGCGATGCGATATTGTGACATTGTATATCGTATATCGCAATTTTAACAAGCTCCTCAACTTAAACATTTTAAGATTTGCGATTGGAAAATGCGATGTGGTAAAAGGTTTTAATACAAAGTTTTTGATCACCTTATGACTCCCGTACCTCCACCTCACCTCATCCTACCTCACGCTCACCTCACCCTCCACTCACTTCCCTCCTTCATCATTCCTTTTCATGTGGATGGAATTAATGAATTTTGGATTGATTTCAATGGTTTGTGAATTAATATTTTATATTTTTTATTATAATAATTATAATATTTATTATAATTTTAATATAATTTGAATTATTATATTTATATTTTATAACTCTTTAAAATCTAGTATTAAAACTTTCTGCTTAGCTAAGAGCTCGTCTTATAATTTATTATGCCATTGGTTTTCCTATTTAACAGTGATGAGTCAATTATATGGATGTCCTCACTGTTGGCTTGACATGAGTTGATAGGTTTACCACCTTAAAAAAAAAAACTCTTTCAAATCATTTGTATATTAATTTAATTTTGTAACTTAATTAATTTTTAATTAAATGAAATTAATTAAAATTAATTGTATATATTAGTTAGTTAATAATTAATTTAGAATTAATTATTAAATAATTAAAATCTAATTTAGGACTAGAATTTAATTAACAAATTCTGATTTTTTGGCCTAGGCAACAAAATTTCTAGAATTCTGGCAGTTTTGACTCATCAACTTTGGAGACTCATAGATTAAGTTTTACTTGGCCAAATGAGGCCCAGGACGGCTCATTGGAAAGATAAAATCATGGAGAACATTTCTGAGGAGGTTTCATTAACAGATTTGATCATTAATTGGGTCTAAAATCCAGCAGAAGATCAAGCTCCGAATTTTGAATAAAACTAATTTTCCTGAGTTTTATTTTCTGCATTTTCATTTGCCCAAGCCTCTTCTGAATGCAAATCCATTCGTCAATGATATTATTGGCCAATTAAATCATCACAAGAATCAATAGAAAGCTTGGATTTCCTTTTCAATTATTTATTTAAATAAATTTGATTAAATTTGTTTTAATTCTAGATTTGACATTTTGATTTTATTTTTACATTTTAATTTTGTTTTGATTTGTTTTTGTAGGAAAATAGTGGAAACGATGAGGAAAACAAGATCTCAATCAATGAAAATGCTCCAGCAATTAAATAATGGAATATTCAGCAGATGAAAATTGATTGAGAAAATCTCTTCTTCAACAAACTTTCTTGTAAAGAATTCCTTTGCAAATATTATAAATAACAGATTGCAAATGTAATAAAGGGCTTCTCTCCTCTGCAAATTATGGACTTCTAAAAGCACTACTGTAATAGGAATTGGGAGTGGCAGATGGGAGGAGTGAAAATCTCAGATTTGGGGATTATTGAGGATTTTTCTTTTGCATCCTGAATTATGTATGATGGGCAGAGTTTGCACTATTGCAGCTCTTGTTTTGAAAGCAGAAGTTCAAGCAATGTAAAAGACTATTGGAGACCGGAGCCAGAGAAATGGATTTAATAAATTGGTATTTCTAATACTATTATTTTAAATACTAGTTTCATTTTATGATAACAAGAATGTGCCATTTTATTCATGTTTGTGCATTATTGTCGATATGGGTAATTTGTCTCAATGTTGTTATTATTTATCTGTACTCTTATGGATTAAATTCTGATTTCTGAGTAACTATTTACTCAGAAATCTGCCTTATAAAACTGATTTATTAAATAGTGATGTGTTGTGAACTATTTCCTGTGTTGTGTATTGACTATTTCAATTAAGAGGTCTCAATAGGATGTGTTTTGATATTCATAATGTTAGTTAATTGAACTACTTCATTAACTTGACATTCATTAAAAGCCAGACATATTTAAATCTCAATTATTTAATTATCTTACTCTTAATTGGGTTAGATCTATATCTGGTAATTGAGATAGGATTAGAATTAGTTCCTTTTGCTTGCATTATAGAATAAGTTTGCATTTAGATTAAGTTCTACATTCTTTTAAGTCCTCCTCTCAAAGAGGAAAAACTTTAGTTGTGGCTTGGCTGAACCCAAACAAGCTTAAGGGTCATTCTCTTGCCCTATCATCAAGAAGAATTGATCTGATATCCCTTGCTATTGGTAGTTAAAGATACATCTTAAACCAATAGCAATTAGGAAAAGGTAACTAGACCTACTTGAACCAGTCAGAGCCACTACTCCAAAATGGAAAAGGAATTGCTTTAAGGTCCGGACTGGGTGGTTATCCCCCAATGTTGAGGTCGACAATTTTGGCCATCAACATTTTTGGCACTAGAAGGAGGGCCTGAAACTTGTTGTCTAAGTGGAGTCTTTGTAGTCTAACATCTTATTATTTATCACAATGGCTCCTCTTAAACTTCCAATTTGGAGTTGTATCCATGGACGTGCATCTTCCAATACTCCACCCAAAGTGGTAAGACTCTTGTCTCAGATAAAGTTTAATGGTAAGAGAAATTCTTCTGCTTTTAATCATGTCTTTCAATTTATTCAAAAAGTTTCAAATTATGATTTTCAAGGAATTTTATGAAGGCATTTCATACAGAATTTTTACTCTCACATTCGTGGAAAAAGACAGAAACTGGTGCCGAACACTTCCAGTTGCCTCAATTCACAGCTAGGATCAATTTGTTACAATTTTCATTTGTAGATTTGATGGCTATGATTATGAACAGGTGTGTAATGAAATTGAATATCTACAAAGGTTTGAAAATGTGTATGTTAGATATTTTAATATTCGATTTTGTTTGAATTGTTTAAAATTTAAAGTCGAAGATAAACCTCTAGAAGAAGAATCATTAGACTGGTTTGAACATATTTGTTCTCTTCCTCCCATTCATAATCCATATGAAATTAATTAAAGCTTTGTTCCATCCCCTTCCAACATAAATGAGAATTCCAATATGGATGTGCAAATAAATTATGAAGAAGTGGTCTCACAAAGCTTGGAAAATATTTCAATACAAATGCAAGAAGACAACAATAGAAATTTTGGAGAAAGAGTTGCCTTGAAATCTGGAAATTACTCTGCATTGAATTCAAAAAATTAGATCGCAAATCAACAAGTACAAGCAACAATCAAAGTAACCAATAACACACAAACTACTGTACAAATTTCTGAATTCTTTCATGATGAGCAAATGCCAAATTCAGAGAAGCAAAGAACAATTCTTCAAAAAAGCACGAGTAGACAAAGGAATGATCTACAATTTGAAATTTAAAATGAGCATAATGCACAAGAGTTCTCAAATAGAGACATTTTTAAATGCATTGTTTTAGATTCACATTTCCCCTTTATCCTGATATTTTTACTAATGATAATTTTCCCCATCTTGTTAGTAATGATATTTCAGAAAATAAAGAGGTCGATCTAAATGAATTACCAATAAGTTTTTATCAAGATAGAGAAACAATTATTGATCATTCTTTTGCCATTAATGAACATGAAATGTTTATTCTTCCTTGTTTTGATATATTGGATGAAATCGAAGGGAATTCTAAGAATATTGTGAAGTCGTTTATGATAATTAATCTGACATTGAGGATGTTGATTTCTATTCTTCTCAAGTGAATCCTCATGAGAAAATTCAAATAACATTTGAGAATCAGGAATGTTTCAATTTATAAATTATTCCAACCAATCCTCATTCTAGAGCAGCAAATTATCTTCATGACTTTAGCATTTGAGAAAACATTCCAATTTACGATTCATATCGTGATCAAGCTCTCATTCCTACTCATAATCATAATTCTCTTTCTAATTCACAATTTGGAATTGACAGTTATTTAAATACCATTATTCTGACCAATCCTTGTGAAAAATAAATTATTTCAAAACAATCCCAATTGTGTTGTAACATTAGTTGTACCAATAGTGATTTCATTTTATTTTTTATTTTTCACTTATTTTGTTTAAATTTAAATTTATTTTTTGATTTTATTTTTCAAACTTTTGACAATTTACGCTGGCATATTGAGCACTTTACTATTAAACACTCAACTGATGCATTGCCCTATTGGGAAATTGAAGTTTCATATTATAACCATGAACATCAAAAGCTATTAATATTTCAATTTCAATCGATGTTCATCTCTTATTAATTGCATCTTTCTTCTCAAAGGCAGTGTCAACAAGAGAGTACATTTTCACAACTCGACCAGCAATCTAATCCAATTAATAGTTTTCCATTTTATTTAACAGATTTCCATCCATTTTTCATTAGCCTATTTGAAAACTATTTGGAAAGTTTTCCTTCAAGGAAGATTGTTTTTTTTTTTTACAAAAACAGTTATGGGATTTCATTAGATTTTTGGCAAAAAGCCACAATTCAGATTACAGAAAATGGAGTTGATTTTTGAGCACCTCTCCAACAAGAGGGACATAGCGCATACGCTTATGAGTCGCCTCTTTTTACATTTTATAATGTGATCTATTGCTGTTGCTTTCTAGAGATTATGAATGCATACAAAATGATTCAATAAAATGCAGTAAAACATGGAAGATTAGGGGATTGGATCCCATGAGGTTTCATTGTCTTTGAGAATAATCCTAGTAGATAGCTGGGCTGCCTTGTTTGCCTCAATGTCTGCCTCTTTGTTGTTTACTCTTAGAACATGGAAGAATTTCAAATTCAGGGGCTTTGTCATGTCTTTGATCCTTGTAATCGTCCTTGCATGACGTAGATTTGCTGGATTAGAATTGGTCTCCATTGCTTTGATGATGACCTGCGAATCGCAAAAGACATTTGCCTCTTTGTGGCCCAACTCTTTGAGTAATTTGATCCCTTGAAGAAGGGCCATCACTTCAGCTTGCATGCTTGAGGAGTGACCTAATCCCCAAGCATATCTGTGAATAGGAGTTTCTTTTGAGTTTATTATGAGCCCTTCTACGTCAGCAATTCCTGGGTTTCCCTTGGCTGCCCCGTCAAAGAAGAATGAAGGAAGTGTTTGCTTGGAAATCCAGGACTGAAATTCTTCTTCATTTTTTCTGATTTGCCAATCTTTGGGAAAGATAGGTATGGTGGTCGATTTTTGGAATTGGAGATTGAGTGCGGCACCCAACTCAATATCTTGCTGACATCGATTTGTATCATCCCTTTTGTCTCTCAGACATTCATTTATCTGACATTTTAGTATATTTGCAACAAGTCTGAAATCCCGTTCTTTATTTCTGAATATCCTTCTATTCCTCTCTAACCAGATTTTCCAGCTGATGAATTTAGGAAGAGCAGTCCAAGCTACTATGATTATTTTGTTTTTTGGATTTGGGCCTGGGTATCTGGCCAGCCATCCAGCAAACAGGTCCGGGATAGAACAGGGGAAGATGAACATAAAATTCTAGGTTCCAAGAAGCTCGTGCTAGATAAGGCCTACGAATTTGCACTCTAGCATGAGGTGAAGGGCGGTTTCCGGCTTTTCTTTGCATAACGTGCATCTTGAAGGACCGAGAAAGCCCCTCTTATGTAACCTGTCATCTGTAAGGATTTTTTGGTGGCAGAGCAGCCAGCAGAAATGGTCGATTTTTGGAATAGAGGGAAATTTCCAGATGCCAATCCAAGGAGCAGGGTTAAGAGGGATGTGGGGTATTTCCACGCACTTGGAGTAGCCCAAAGCAACCATGAATCCTCCCAATGCGGACCCCAGCCTCGCACGTCTTTCCTCTGAGCATGGGTAGGAGCTAGCCCATGCAAAATGTTAAGGAACTCTGTGTAGTTGTTTTGCAGTGCGGGTGGACCGGGAACTGCTTCCAACTAGACCAGCAGTCACCGCTCTAGCTCGAAATATCCCACAACTTTTTGATGTTGGCGTCCTTCATCCAATTCCTCAGCTCGATCATGGGGTTCGATTCTGCTAGTGGGGGCCTATTCATGATGCAGTCATCCCACAGACTGATATATTTACCATTCCCAGGTATCCAGAAGGTGTGAGCATTTATTAGTGGGGCTGCTTTGTTACAGAGCATGCTGAAGGGGGTTCTGAGATGGGATTTGGGTTGATCCAAGCATCGGAGTCTCTGTCCTCTGAAGTATTTTTTCCACAGTGGTAAATGCACCCAACCTGGTTTGGGAGCTATGATTTTCCAAATCAACTTTGCTCTGGCTAAGTTTTGAGCACAAAGATCTTTGAAATTCAACCCTCCCTCTTGAAGTGGCTTGGTGACAATTCCCCAGTTGACTAGATGGATCTTCTTTTCATTTTGCTTGCCTCCTTTCCAGAAAAATTTTCTGATTAGCTCCTCCAACTTCTTGAGGATACCCATAGGTGCCAAGAGAACAAAGAATTGGAATAGAGGAAGGCTATTGAGAACTGCTTTGATAAGCATTGTTTTGCTAGCAATGTTGAACCAGAAGGACCCCCAGGCCTGCATTTTTGATTTGAATTTCTCTATCTGAGGAGTCTAGTCTTTGCTCAAGGCCCTCTTGTGGAAGATGGGAAGGCCAAGATATTTGAAAGAGGTCCAATTTGAAGGGCTGCAAAACCTAGACATCTGGCAATGGAGATTGCGGATGAGGGAGAGATATTCCAGCAGCAGGTATGACATTTGCCCTTATTTAATTCGCTGCTCAAGACTTCACAGTAATATTCCAGCACTTCTTTAAATCTGGCAGCTGAAAGTGGAGTTGCAGCCCCCAGCAGCAAGGTATCGTCAGCGAAAAGGGCGTGGTTGATGTTTTTTACCCCTCTTGCTATGCTCAGACCTGCTATTTCTTGATCTTGTTGTTTCTTATCTAGATAAAAGCTGAGGACAGAAGCCTGCAGCACAAAGAGGAGGGGTGAGAGGGGACACCCCTGCCTCAACCCTCTAGAGGCTTTGAATAAATCATCAACCTTGCCATTTACCAAGGGAGAAATCTAGGGCTTTGAGATACAAGCTCAGATCTAGTTTATAATATTTTGACCAAAACCCAACTTGTGCAGAACATCTATCAAAAAGATATGCCTTACTCGATCAAATGCATTTGCTAGGTCTAGTTTAATGACCATACCTTTTTCCTTTCGATGAAGACTAGATTGGATCGTCTCTTGGACCAGGATGAAGTTATCCACTAGCTGTCTGCCATGAATGAATCCTCCTTGGTTCTCCAGGATGACTTTGGGGAGAATGTTTCTCTGCCTATTCGTTATCACCTTGGTTATCACTTTGTATCCAATGTTACATAAAGAAATTGGATGGAATCTATTGAATGAGTTTGCTCATTTTTTCTTGGGGATGAGGGCGAGAAATGTTGAGTTTGTGCAATCTCCAATTTTCTGACAATCTTGGGACTTTTGAATCATTTTAATGAACTTCTTCTCCACAATCTTCCATTAGGTCTGGAGAAATCTAGCTGTAAAACCGTCCGGTCCCAGGGCTTTATCGGGGTCCATTGCAAAGAGGGCGTCACTAACTTCATTTTTGGTGATTTTACTTTCAAACAGCTGGTTCATTCTAGTAGTTATAGGGCGGGGAACAACATCCAGGGGTTTAGAGCTTTGGCTAGCCTCCGTGTCCTCACTATACATCATCTTAAAATGTTCTGAAGCTGCCTTTTTGATGCTGGAAAAATCCTTTAATGTGCAGTTTTCTTCTTTGATTTCAGAGATGGAGTTACAACATTTCTTGGCTTGAGCTTGCTTATGGAAAAAGGAGGAGTTTTTATCACCTGATTTGAGCCATAGACTCCTAGATTTGAGCCTCCAGAATTCTTCTTCACCCAAGCAAGCCTCATGAAATTTCTGCTGTAGTTGCGACTCCTTGTCCAGCTCTTCTTTAGTGATTTCAGATGCTTCTAGATTGAGATGCTGCGTTTCTAGAGATTTTGAATTTTTTCCTTTTAGTTGCAGGATTGGGCAAGGTCTTGGCCCAGTTTTTCAGCATTGCTTTTACTCTTCTAGGTTTTTCCTCCCAAACAAAAAATGGGGAACCCTTGACTAGGTATTTCCAACAATCTCTGACCTTTTGCATGAAGTCTACTTCTTTAGTCCATAGAGAACTGAATCTGAAAGGGATAGGACCCAGGTCCTTGGGAGCCAACAGCTCAAGACTTATCGGCTTGTGGTCCGATACACTGCTATGAAGGATATGCATTCTAGCCTCTAGCCCAAGAAGCAGGAAGGAGCTTTGAACAAAAAATCTATCAAGTATTGCCGCTATATGCCCAGGACCAACTCTCTTATTTGACCAAGTAAACTTGCTAGTAACATCCTTGATGTCTAGTAGGTCCCAGTCCTGCATGAGATCCTCCGCCCATTCTCTTGCTGAATCCCTTACTCCTTCAAGGAAGATTGTTAATAGTTTAACATTTGCAAATAACACTAACAATTTTTTTCAAGCCTTTGGATCTAAAAGCTCATTTCCACAATCTAGCCTGTTATCTTCTCTTTTCAAACCTTTCCAATCATTAATAGAAATCCATCCAGATTTCTATGATCTAATTGGTATTCAACTGGAAAGGAAATTTCAAGAGAAGGAGATTTTAATTAAGTTGCTAACAATAACTGTGAATTATACTTACATATTTAATTTTCTTAGTTCAATTAGATTTGTATTTTTATTACTAACATTTGAACTGTATATATATGAAGGAATTAAAATGAGAGAATGGTTACACTGGAAATATGACTATACCTAGTCATTTTCATGTATATGGTTAGAATAACAGTAGAATTAATTTAGTTAGTTTATTTTATGTAGTTAATTTATTCTTAATAGTTCTGCAGATAAAAAATAAAGCAAAGAAATTAGCCCTTCTCATACACGTTCAGTGAAACATTTTCTTTTCATCAGAAACTTTTTGATTCTTTCTTCCCATTTTTAAATAAAAAATCTGTTGCAACAATACCTCTACTCATGACTATATCTCTGCCTATTTTGAATAATGTCTTGACTAAATTTAATTGAGTTTGCACTTGGCACCGATCACCTCAAAGCCACTTTTCTTCATTTCGAGATTTCCTTCTAAGATTTTCTTTTGAAATTTATATATTGAAGGTTTCGATAATACAAAGCTTCTTGGCATCATTATCCCGTGAAAAATATAACTGTCTGAGCTCACAAGCTTAATACCAATTTGATTATTATTAATCAGTCTAACTTTTCGTTATAATCACATGAAGTTTATGTTATTTTCCTCGAAATTGGCTAAAATGACCTTAAGGGTGTCCATGCTACTGTGTGCACACATTTGAATCTGTGATTATATTCTTTCATAATGAATGCCTTGATCCTATTCTGATCTTTAGTTTATTATTTAATGCTTCAATACGTATCATATTTATTTACTAAAGGCAATATTGAATAGTCACTATAACAACACAATTTTTTCTCAAGTTAATTTAGAATGAGCAGAGGTAATAAATTGCTGTTGCAATTCAAAGGGGAGCATATTTTCATTTACGTTTCTGGTGAATTCTATGAATTTCAGATTTTCTGAACATGAATTGATTTCCTTTAGCTTGATTTCCCACTCTAATTTAGAATAAATATTGAGATGATTTTGGAAAAAGTTTGAATTTTAAAAAAACTACGGAAGAATTTGAAGATTCATGAGGTAAAATTTACAGACAATTTCCTTCTAGGTACGCATTTATAAGTTCATTTTCATCTATTATTAGTTTCCTTTTTCCTTAGTTTATTTCTTAGTCTTGTTCTGTTTCATTTGGAGGTTTTCATTCATTTTCCAAACTTGAAGTAAGTAGCAAACTCATTTCATATTTTTTAGCACGATCAGACAAATATTATTTGTTGTTCATCAGAATTTGAGCATTTTTAGTTTTGCTTTCATTCATTAAAAACCCAATAGGCCTTTAAAACAGTGTCGGAAGATTCATATTGGAACATTTCATATCGCCGATACTACAAAGTCCATACATCTCCGATGTTCCTTTTTGCTCATTCTTCGATAAAATGACTTTACCAATATTGTGATGCTCACACAATTTTCAACCCGATATGAAATTTAAATCAATTTCATAAAAAATAACGCATCCATTCAATCACAATAATGGTAGGGGCATAAGTTTAAAAGCACAGATGCCCTGGATCTGATATGATATTAAATTCTCATTAAATTTATCGGGTCCATTCTTCATCGCATATCGACATATCAAAAATATTACATCCTGTACTTAAGTTTGCCGATCACCGATTTCTTTTGAGATCCAAAGCCGGTCCCACCTAAGAGCCATGTCATCCATCACATTCTCGCTATCGCAATAATCATATTGGCATTTCCAACATGACTATTTTCCAATATTCCAATATGCCGATATCGCAATCGCTTCATCGCATTATTATTATTATATATGTTCATATCACAATTCTGAATCTGTGATGTACGAATCTGTGATGTGCGAATTGCGATGTAAGATGTGCGATGTGCGGTCTGCAAAGCGCGATGTGTGATGTGCGATGTGAGATTTACGATGTGACTATTCCCCGATCCTCGATATAACAATTCTTCAATATTGTGATCGCTCCATCTCATTGCATATATTCCCATCACATGCTCTCATATCGAAAATTCGCCATTGTAACAAATATATCGCATCGCAAAATTAAAATGACCTTATCTTAAGATTTTCGATGCGATAGAATCCAATGCATGCTTCTATGCCATTAACATTTAATTGATATATGGCATATCAGCAAAGGTAAATTTTTTCGGATTGAACTTTAAGCATGGTGAAGAAACTTACAATGCGAATCATTCGATAAGGCGTTGTGTTGTATGAAATATTTTAAAGCAATCTTGGGTAACCACTATGGTACTAAAGCAATTGATAATATATTTGCAGCATATTTAAATCATTTCAAATTCTCATATATTTTAGTTTTAAATATATAATTCCATAATTAATATCAAATTCAAGACCTCTCTATCTTCACATTTAATTTTCATTATCTTGGATTTGGTCTTAATTCTGGATAATTTATAAAAGTCATGGAGTTTATATGAAACTTACAATATTTTGAGAACATTCATCACTGGATATTCTCATTCTCCTTTCTCATGGATTTGTTTTAATTTCGATTCCCTTGAACACAAAGCATTCCCTTTTTATATTTTACTGCTTGCTTTAGTTTAAATAAAATAAATAATGATTTTGCATTATAAGATTTTGGTTAGTTTGACTTCTTCATGTTTTTAATGTTAACTAAAAGAAGAAGTCAACTAGTATTGGAGAAACTGATACCTCTCAGGTAAGATCAAATGCAATTATCCAATGGTAAGATTCATGTACCCACTTTCATTAATTTTCATTTCGTTACTTTAGTTTCAGTTTTGTTTTTAAATTCTGTTGATATATAAATCTGTTTTGCAGCTCTTCATAAAAGCTTTCAATCTTCTGCTAGATCATATTTTGAAGTCCTATACTCTTTTCCTGGTTTGCTTTCAGGAAGCAGTGATAATCTTCGTCGAAACAACTACACTAGGAAGTTTCTGAAACTTTAGTTTGTTTCATTAAATATTTATTTTCTTAGAAACTATTCTGCTTTGAAACAAAACGATCGACAACAAATAGAAATTTTCATTGCGGTTGAATTTTTATCATCACTGCTATTTGAAGCCTAAAACGTTTATAACCCTGCAAGGTAAAATTTATCTAAATCTCGACATAAGAAGGAATGGTTACATGATTATTTTCTTTTACTTCATTTTGTTGAGATATTGGTATAAACAATCTTGTTAGAGTTTACCTTTTAAAACTAGGATTTTCCTTTCATTTTTAAACTTCTTCATTTTTATTTTTGTTTGCTGATTTCTTTTCTCACTTTAGCTTAAGAATTCTTTTCCTTTTGTTTTCAGTTTTGATTTTGGTGACGCTGCCATGATTTATACGGAAGGCCTTCTTGTTACCTAACAATGGTCGACATACATAGGAAAAAATTATTAATAGTCTACTATTGGCTTTTTCTTTAAATCTCTTAATAAAGTTTGTTTTTCTTATTATGAAGGTAGACATACTTAGGGAAGAGATTAAAAGATTAATGGAGTTGACAAAGTATCATAAAATTTGAAAATTTCTTTTTCCATCCAAATTGTAAATATTTTGAGATTTCAATATTTTATTAAGATCTTTCAAAGTTCTATTATCATTCAAGAAAAGTTATTTTTAACCAAGTAACGACACTTTACGGTTAAGCACCATTAACTCTCAAATTGTCATTCTTAACTCTTAAGGAGTCAATAATTCTCCCCATCTAGAAAAAAGTCTCGTTTTTCTAGAGTGTAATCTAAAAATATATTTAAAATTAAAAGATAAGAGGTCTCATCATGAGCCTGCTTACCATGATCATAGGGAAAAAATAGGCTGACATTACCAACACTGCTAAACAAACTAGGGTAATAGCTTATGATTGGAAACAATTAGAAGACAAGGGGTCTCATCACGAGCCAGTTTTTTCAGTCCAATTATGTTAGGTCCCTATACTACTAGTGTAATCCCTTATTATTATTAGTACAACCCCCTTATTATATTTTTGTGTCCATTTAGTGCCCATATTGTTATTATTGTGCCCCATAGAAACCCACTATTGTTATTATTGTGCCCTTACATTATTATTGTTATGTCGGCTTTGATTATATTATGACCCCTTAGACTCCTATGTATAGAAAGGAGGTCTTGTCATTTGTATCATCCGAGAATTGTTCATTTGTGTAATGTAAAGGAGGTTTCCCCCTCGAAGAGGCTAAATTCTAAGGCATTGATCTTTCTTTTCTATCTTTTTGTGAGCTAGTTTCATAACATTTGGTATCAGAGCTTTGGATTCTAGGGTTTTGCTACTCCAAATAGGTCATCATGGTATTTTCGCTATAACTTTTTTTCTGCGACATTTCAGAAGCTAAAAAAAACCCATTTGAGAAGAAATCTTGCTGAACCGCGCATCCGAATTTCAGATCTTGTCTCGCTATATTTTCGGAGATATGATATGAGGAAGTTAGGGTTTTTGCAAGCTCCAGAATTTCATCTAAAACAGGTCATTATGGTATTTTCACTATAACCTTTTCTCTACAAAGTTTAAGAAGCTAAAGAAAAAACCCATTTGAGAAGAAATTGGTCTGAACCGTGGCTCCAAATTTCATATCCTCTCTCACTATATTTTCGGATATATAATCTGAGGAAGTTAGGGTTTTTGACCCCGAATTGCATTCCAAATAGGTCACCTTGGGAAAATCATCATAACTTTCTCTCTGAGCATCAGATTGAATTTTCGTAAGAATTTTCAAAAATAGGACGGACTGTAGTTGTTTGGGTATCATTTTCAGAACCTAAGGTTGAAACAGTGACCCGCGGCACATCGTACAAGTTCACTCTACTGAATAAGTCTATACTCAGGCTATCGTGGGAGATTGTGCAGAACTCTTTCTTGGAGAATCCAAATTCGATCAGACTTGTGGCATTGGAAAGAGGACGTAGAGAGCTACCGTAGGAAGAAATTTTAGAACTTGGAGGTTTGAAATTACAGAGTTACAATCATTTCAAGATCGAGCTCCTAAAATCAAGAAAAGGCGATATGAGGAAGTTTGATGGCAAGGATCCGGTAAATTGGATACTACAGATGGAGCAATATTTTGATCTACATGGTGTACCACTGTTACAAAAGGTATGTATTGCATCTTCATATTTAGAACCGGATCAATTTTATGGTATAAAGGGCTTTGTTCTCGTAAACAACTTAGTACATGGTCAATTTTCACGGAGGAAATGATAGCACATTATGAGGATACAAAGAGCAACACCTTCTTTAGAGCAACACCACAACAATTGGATGAAAAAAGAGAAAAATGGCTTTGTTACAAAGTGGAAAGCAAAATTATGGCAACAAAGAAGTCTACTTCTCACAACTATAAATATGGAAGTGTTGTTTCTCCTAGCCTTCCACAACCTACAAGGGTTACACCACAACAATTGGAAGAAAAAAAAGAAAAAGGTCTTTGTTACAATTGTGATAGAAAATGCACTAAAGGTCATAAGTGTGCTGCGAAGAAATTATTTTACATAGATTATGAAGAGGAGGAAGAAAAGGATCAAGAAACGTCAAAAAAAGAGTATATACACCAGGAACCAACCCCAGAGAAAGAAGAAATGAATCTGACCATATCTTGTAAAGCTTTGGAAAGAATTACTATTCCTCAAACTCTTAAGGTAAAAGGACATATCAAGAAGAAAAAGGTTCAAGAAGTGAATGACCATATCAAGAAAGATGAAATGAATCCAACCATATCTTGTAATGCAATGGCTGGAATTACCACTCCTCAAACTCTCAATATACAAGGACATATCAAAAAGAAAAAGATTCAAGTAGTGAAATATCGCATCGAGCATCAACAACAAGTTCTCCAACTTTTAAAGGATAACGCCACTTTGGTGCAAAATCGAATGAAACAACATGCATATCAACATCGCAATGAAAGAAGTTTTGATGTAGGTGATTGCGTATTTTTATGGTTGCATACATACAAACAAATGTCCCTATAGAAAGCTATTTATGAGAAGGAAATGTTGGCAATACTACACGCACTTAAGAAATGGCGACCTTACTGTTGATGCCCCGAAAATCGTTGTATCAACATTGGGGGATGACCACCCAGTTCGGACCTTAATACATCTCCTTTTCCGTTTGGGATGGTGGCTCCGACTGGATATAATGGGACCAGTTTCCCAGTAATGAATAAAAGGGGATGGATGAGTGATTGGTTTCTAATAAATGATAATGAATAGATGACTTAATCTATCAGCAAAAATATAAATGACTATTCTATCCCGGGAGGCTTCTATTCTCTTAAGTGCAACTCTTGATGATCTCTGTTCATTGATAGACATATAGATGACTCTACACAATAAACATAGACATTCATTTACTTAATGATTAATTTGTTCAAGTAGTTGAACAAAGTGATTAACACAACATTGTTACACTTATCCTTTTATATTACCGATACATGTATGACAAAGAAAAGCATGTTGTAAAAATCAAATAGTGGAAATTGTAAAGAATGTTGTTAAAAACACACGCATATATCCGATAATAGCAAGAGCGATCAAACAACAATTCACATAAACAGAATGAACTCAGACATAGATAATAGTACCATATGAGCTGCAAATCACTCCTAATATCAATCGCTATTTGAATTCCTTCTTCCGACGCAGAAATACTTTTAAACAAAGGTAGTAGTGCACATTCACATAAAAGCTTCATTATCAAAATTGGAATAATTGGCCCAGTCTTTATAAAAGAATATGCCTGAAGTACAGTAGTGCAACTTCAGGTTTAAGTCATATACAAAAACTTACGACCCTTTCCAATGCATTGAAAGGGTCTATAAATACTTGACTGAAACTAACTAACTATGAAATTAAAATCCTACTTAATTGGTACAACTTGATTCGGAATATCTTTCTCACGGCAATCTAGCAGTTGGCAACATGATTCATCACTTAGGCTGTTTGCCTTTAGACCTGAGCTGGCATATTGCAAGCATTGGTTCCACTTCTGGTGGTCGGTTGAGACGAGAATTGAGTTGGGCAGCATAGGTGGCATCTTGTATATCGGGAATGATACACCCGATTGCATCTGTGAGGCACTTGAGGGCGGCTCTCTGGCTGTATGGTTTGACTAGGAACAACCAATAGGTGTCCCATGTCAAACTGTTAATTCCTGCTATTAATCACCCATTTTTCTCCAGCTCTTGATAACATGACTGCTCCAATGTTTTAGCCGATAGCAATTTACCTGGGGTACATTGAGAGATCATGTTAGATAAGTAGAGAGTATCATTAATCAATTCAACCAAATTACTTGTGGTTAACTTGCATCTGGAAACTGCTCTCTCTGCTTTCATTAACTAGGACTGCCATTCCATAAATAGGATCTCTTTATGTGATTCTAGGATTTTTGGCAAATTAGCTGCCTATCCCTCATCAGTGTCTTTCCACTCAAGAAAATTGGTCAAGGTCTCATCGGCCTACTCCAAGTCTGTTCTAGCATCAGTCGATTTATCACTTATTGATGCTGTTAAGTCACATAAAGGTTCTGCTTGGGTGATTTGTTGACATAACAGCCTTATTTGTGTCACCAATGCTTTGTTAATCTGTAATGCCTCGGCTCTGAATTCAGCTGGCTGTGGAAGATTCTTGGTCTTCTCTATTTGGGCTGATAATTGAGCAATTTGCTCATCTTTAGATTTCCCCATCTGTTCATGCATCGCTTTCAATTTTGCCAGCGCTTCCGACAGCTCCTTCTGCTTTTGAATGGCGCTTGAATCAATTCTTTGTTTTTCTTCCTGCAATTGTTTATTCAGTTGATTGTTTATTTGTTGCTGTGTGTACAATTGCTGCTCAAGTTGCTCTGCCTTCTGCTGTGCCTCCGATAACTGTACTTGTAGCGAGGCGATTGATTGGTCTTTTTCTCTTAACAGATTAGTCACTTCTGATGCCTTGTCCATGGTGGCTGCCGAATAGGCTCCAACATATTGGGACAATTTAGTAAGGTCATCAGAAGGATTAAATTCCTCTTTCCAGACCACATTGGCTGTCACTGTTTGTTCCGGGAATAGGGAAGGTTGATCAGTCCTTCTCCTTTTCCGCTGTCGTTTTATTACAGCCCTGTGCTTTGGGCTGTAAAAGACATCCAATGGAGGTATTTCTTCCACTTGCAAAACAATCTGATCGGAAGGATCCTTAGGAATTATCTCTATTCCTGTAGAACTGGGTAGGCCGCTGGTTCCACTTGGAACCTGTTTAGATGTTGTCTCCTGTGTGTCAGCCGCTTTTGATGTTTCGGCTTCCTTCGAGCTATCAAGATTGCTTATGGTTGAGTCGAATTGCTGCCATTCCTAGAGCAATTTCGGGTCAATCTGGGTATCTACATTCACCTCTGTGCTGCTCTGCTCCTGCTCTTTTCCTTGGGTTTCCTCTTGCTCTCTTCTCTGCACTTCTTCCTGCTCTTTTCCCTGCACTTCCTCCTGCTCTTTTGTTTGGATTTCTCCAACAACTTTTGATGTAGCAGGAGGTTCCTTAGTGAGTCGCTGCTCAGGCTCGTTTGATTCTGTCATTGGGGTTGTTGCTAACAGATCTAGAGGCAGATTTTGGAACCTCTGTTATCTAAGTCTGTTAAATTCAACTAACCCGTCATTATGATATTTCATTCTGGCCAGCGATTTAACCTAGAATAGTAACTCGACTGAGGAGAACAGGTCATCAAACATATCTTCTTTATGGTCAAACTTAGTTAATTTTGCCTGTTCAAATGCATTGTAGGCGACTTTGTTTGGATCAAATCGCCTATTAGGAAGAGTGGCTAGATTTAGTGCATTGATCTTATTAGCTTCTTTCTCTACATGTTTAAAGTCATGCAGAGCGTAGACACCGCATCTTAGAGGAAAAGGAGGCCAAACCTGCTTCTTTTTGTTCCTTAGAGTCTGTGTAACTCCTTCGGATGTAATATGATAGGCTACCTCCTAGGCTAACAGTTTATCGGGTATGTACAAAGGGAGAACATGAGGCTTGGCCTGGCTGCCAAAAACTCTTACATAGGTGAATTTTTCTTCTCCGAACCATCTCCCTATGGATGTCAAGTCAACCTCCGCTTGGTAGGAAATCTTAGGAGCAGGTTTATCAAAAATGGAATAGTGAATGGGTAACATAAAACCATTGCAAACTTGATATAAATGGTGCTTATAGTGAGCTTTCCATAACTTCTGGTGGTATATATGAATATGCATGGGGTCTTGTGGAGTCCATCTCCACCCAAGCACAGGAAATTAAGAATTAAAAAACAGGGTGTCCAAGATATAGGCACTATAGTAGAATGGGGGAATGACCCTTTCAGTAATGCGGGATTTGTTTCTAAATTCAAGGACCGCGGTTGCTAGCTTATCAAACAGTATAGTTCCCCAATCCATTATTTCACTATTACATGCTGCCTCCATCAAATGAACCATCTCTATAGTGAAGTTTGCGGAATTATGTAACCCCCACAATCTACACATCATTATCTCGACATAAGAATAAGGAGAACACAAAGAATCAACAGAGTACTTACCCGAAGACTCATGCTTGTGTTTTGCTGGGTTTTGCCTCCAATCTTGAATGGGTTCTGATTCAATTTCGTTCTCATTTCTGAATTTCTCCAAGAATGCCTTGTTGTACTTCTTCTCCAGTATAGGCAAATGGTACATTTGCCTCAAATCATCAGGTTGAAATGAACCGAAGACTCTCCCGTCCATGGTGCAAAATGTTCTGTTTGTGATTGGGATTTCTTCAATTGCCCACTTCTCCACATCTGTATATGGGAGAATTTTCTCCCGGGCTTCTATCCGATGAAGGAAAGAGTCGGCTAAATCCTTTAGAGTAGCATCAGATTTCCGAGTTGTGTCTGCTGTGGCTTGCACTGTTGTTACCTCAGGCTCTTCGGCCTCAATCTGATTGTAGGTGCTTAGCCAAGTAGTTTTGCCGAGTCTTAGACATGTAGTGTCAGATATCAGTCCCTTTCTGTTTGTCCCTGGATTGGCAGTGGGTTGCCCTATAGCTGGCGAAGCGGAAGCTGTTGCGGTTTTCTTAGATTTCTTCCCCATTTTGCTTGAATTTACTGCTTTGGAAGAGCTCTGCACAGGAGTGAAAATGAACGTAATGCGGAGAATTGATAGCGCAAACCAAAGAAGAACGAGATATATTAATTAATGAATAATGGAGGATCTAAATTAAGGTGGCCACGAATGCAATCTCTGAAGAGATTTTAGACTTACTGTTTCATTAAATGGCCGTTTAAACCTGTCAATCCTTTAAATGCTCATTATGTCGTTTATTGTCTAAATGGTTCATTTAAGCGTGGCTTTGATGTTTTGGCGGTTGAGCGCAAGTGAATCGCTATCGGGAAAAGAAAGGCCATTAATACTAAATAACCATAAAATATCCCGGCTTTACCAATCTTTTTTGAAATCTGTGCTTTTAGCTTTATCGCAATCGGCGATCGGGGGAAAGCTTAAGTTGTTATATTGGTTCCTTTTGGAATCCCCGATTGCCGATAGCGATATCGCCAATTCGCATCGGGAGTTTTGAGCGAGGGCTTTAGATGCATGCATGGTATATCCCCGATCGCCGATAGCGATATCGCATCGGAGCGAAGAGGGGCCCTTTGCTATGATTGCTTACCTTCCCGATATCCGATAGCCTTTTGTGCATTGTCGCGTCGGGGAAAATCAATGGGTCTTTTAAGTCATGCCTCCCTTGTCATTGCGGTATGTGATCTTGCGATCGCTTTATCGCAATGATAAAAAAGATTATTCATTTTTATTATAAGACCTATTAATTGATTTATCAAAAAGGTTTTATAATGTTTTATTTCGTTTCGGACCTTTTTGAATAATGATAAGTTGATACCAATTTTAAATGAAAAGGGACCCATTTCATATTATAGTTATGAAAATAAAATTTGTATGAAATGGGGGGTTGTTGTAGAGCACAACAATTGGCGATTCGCTGGAAGAAACAGTTATCTCTGAAAAGTACTGAAATACTTAAACTTTCTCTAAATAGGAATCTCATCAAAGAGGAAAATTCTAATATAACTAGGTATATATGCATTTCAAATAAAATAAAAACTATCTTTGCTAATTTCTTCTCTTGTTAAAATTAGATACATTCTAAGTTTTTAAATTGGCTTCTATTGGTTGATAATGATAAAACAGAAAACCTTTCCAAATCAGCTTTTTAAATTGACTCCTTTGTCATCGGTAGAGCCTCTGCTGCCCGCAAACGTTCATAGTTTTGACAGGGATACCTTTTAACCACGTTATTGTCCATTATCCCATCCATTTCAGAGTATGATTAACAGAATGAATTCAAAACATGCTTTCATATTTTGTATCTCATTTACTTTTCTGTTATTTTGTAAGATAAAAAGTCATTGTCCTGGTTTGGTGGCCAGCTGAGTGACAATGCCATTCACTGGTAGTAATTTAGCCAAACAAGCTGGCTCGTGATGAGACCCTTTGTCTTATAATTCTAAGCCATTACCCTGTTTTGGTATGCAGTGTTGGTAATGTTGGTTAAACTATTTCCCAATGATCATGGTAAGCAGGCTTGTAATAAGACCCCTTATCTTTTATATCAAATATTTTAGAATTACACTCTGAGTAATTACAAACTTTGATGAATGGGATGGACAATTTTCTCATTAAGAGAGAATGGATGACAGGGTAAGAGTTGAAGATGCTGAAATTGTATTAGTTTCTGTTCTGATATTGATAACCTTTTTTGTGACCAATTTGAAAACATAAAATGATTTACAATACTTCTAAATCTTGAGAAGAGTTCACAAAAATTGAAATGTGGTTTCAGAATGCAATTATACCTAGTTTCCTAGAAATTGTCCCTTTTGTCTAAGGCTTCTATTATTTTAAAAGTAAATATCAACACTACTTCTTTGAGCAACTTTTAAATACAGCAAAGGTCAATGGAAGATACCTTACAACTTTATTTCCTAATGGTCCTACAAACTACAAATTTTACTAAACTAAAAAAGGAGAAGGGGTTATCTCCTCAATTGAAGAATTTCTTTAAGATAAGGCCATTAACAGGGAGAGAATCTGTCAAACTTGATAAATATTGTAATATGAAGGTCGAATGGCTTATCTTCTCGCAGATCTGAAATGGCCCAAGCCACATTTTCTGGAACTTGGTGTGTTTTCCTTTACCCTCATGGGATTTGTCCCATTTCAGAACTAAATCACCGACTTGCAACTGTTTTGAACCGGATGAAGTTGAATCAAAGGATGACTTGATAATTTGTTGATGTTTTGCATGAGTAACTTTGGCTTTTTCTCTTTCCTCTTCTAATTTTAAGATTTGATCATGTCTAAGTTGAATAGAAGAAGAAGGGCTTTCTTCAATAAACTGAACTAGGGCTAGAGAAGGAAGGACAAGATTTGTTGGTAGCACTGCTTCTTTTCCATACACAAGATTGAATGGAGAAGAACCTATGGAAGCTTTCTGTGTTATCCTATCAGCCCATAGTGCGAATATTAAAGATTTATGCCAGTTTTTATGATTCTGTTCGATAGTTCGCTTAATAATCTTAATTAGATTTTTATTGGTAGATTCTGCTAAACCGTTACCTTGGGGATAGTAATTAGCAGAATATTTCAATTTAAATCCTCTTTTAATAGCGAAATCAAACATAGCATTGCCAGAGAAGTAAGATGCATTATAAAAAACAAGAGCATTTGGGACACCAAACCTGGTAATGATGAATTGATCTATGAATTCTATAATTGCCTCAGAATTTGTTGTCTTTAAAGGAATTGCTTCAACCCACTTAGTAAAATAATCCGTGGCAGTAAGGATATACTTATGCTGTTTGGAAGAATGTGGAGTGATTTCTCCGATGATGTCCAATCCCCATTGCTCAAATGGTTGTTCAATGTTCACTGGTTGCAAAGAGAAAGCTGGCTTTCTTTGTCTTCCACTAGAAGTTTGACAACTTCGGCATTTCCTTACATATTCATGAGCATCTCTAAACAGGGTGGGCCAATAATATCCAGCATGAATGATTTTGTGGGCTGTTGTGTCAGCTCCAAAATGTCCTCCTGCTGGTCCATCATGTAATTCCTGCAAAACCTTTTGTGCTTCAGGTTTTTCTAGGCATCTTAATAAGATTGAATCATAATTTTGCCTAAAAAGTACATCATCAATAATTGTGAACTTTCTTGCTTTCAATCTAATGGCCCTTTTGATTTTATAAGACAGGTTAGGAGATGCATATCCATTTTTCAAATAAAAAATCAAGTCTGCATATTGTGATTCAGAATCAGCAATACTTATCTGGTTGATTTCTTTGATATGTTCTGTATCACCTGGTTGTTGAATGTTGGATGCTCCTGCCAATAACCTGCAAAAACCTTGGCCTCTAACAATCTTTGCTGGCTTGATTTCCAAGTCATATTCTTGAAGTGTTGTAACCTAGTTTGCCCTTTTTTCACCTAATTCTTTTTGGATTAATAGTTGCCTTATTGCAGGAAAAGGAACTATGACTTTTGTATGGGCTTTTAAAAGGAAGGGTTTGTAATGTTTGACAGCTTTATATACAACAAAGGCTTGTTTTTCTACTTTGGATGAATTCAGTTCAGCACCCTGCAAGTTTGAACTATAAAATGAAATGGGTGCTTCCAACACTACAACAAAACCAGCGATTTTCGCTAGATTTAGCGCCAGATTTTAGTGCATTTTTTTTGTAATTGTGATGAGCAACCTGGTGCTAAATCTGGCTCTATTGTACAATTTTTAAAGCGTCCTTTTTTGCACCTGATTTTGCATCCTTTTTCACGCTAGATTTTGCATCATTTTTTACACCAAACTATGCATCATTTTTTGCGTCAAATTTTGAACCAAGATTTGCATCTTATTTTATGACAGGTTTTGCTTCTAGTTTTGTGTCATTTTTTGCATCTATTTTTCATTCTCTTTTGCTTCCTATTTTGTGTCATTCTTTGCTTCCATTTTTGCACCATCATTTGCATCAAGTTTACACTGTATTTTGAATCCAATTTAACGTCTTTTTATGCATCCATTTTGTGTCAGTTTTTGCATCTAGTCTTACGCCAGGTTTTGTATCTAGTCTTACACTAGTTTTTGCTTCTATTTTTGCACCAGCTTTGGTGCCTATCTTTGCACCATTTGTTGAATTTGATTTAGCACCAAATTTTGCATCCATTTTTGTGCCCATTTTTGCATCTTTTTTTGGACCATTTTTTACATCCACATTTACGTTTGATTTGTCTCCATTTTTCCCATCTCATTTTGCACCATATTTTGCGTCATTTGTTTCATCCAATTTTGCATCATTTTTAACACCATCTCTTGCATCTAATGTTACATCATTTTGAGCATCCAAATTTGCATTTATATTTGCATCTTATGTTGAGTCATGTGTTGTGTCCACCTTTGCATCTTATTTTGTGTCTAATGGTACATTCAATTTAGAGCCATTTTTTACGTCTACTTCTGTATTTGTTTTTGCACCAAGTTTTGCATCCAATTTTAAGCTATTTTATGCCCCTTTTTGCACCATTTTTTTGTGTCTACTTGTGTCCAATGTTGCACCATTATTTACACCGACTTTTTCATTCAATTTTGCATTTTTTTGGTGTCTAGTTTTACATCGTTTTCACCATCCAAATTTGCATCTTTTTTTGCCTCATTTTGTGTCCACATTTGCATATAATTTTGTGTCTGAGTTCGAGCCTAAATTTGCATGTGATTATGAATCATTTTTTACATCCAATATGGCATCCTTGGTTTCACCTTTTTTAAGCCCCATTTTGCATCTTGTTTTATGTCTTTTCTTACATCTTTTTTTTTTTCCTTTTTTGCACCCAAGTTTGCATCCCAAATTTACACCATTATTTGCATCATCATTTGGCATATTAATTTGTAACGTTTTTTGCTTCTTTTTAACGCTCAACTTTGCATCTTATTTTACATCTAGTTGTTGTCCTTTTTTGCATCTAATTTGGTGCCCATTTATGTGTCCTTGTTTTTGCCCAATTTGATATCCTTTTGTATGCCATGTTTTGTTCCCTTCTTTGTGTCAACTATTGCACAATTTTTCACTTCTAATTTAAAACACTTTGTATGTCAATTGTTTGCATTTTGTATTAATTCCTAGTTTAACATCCAATTTTACTTTCAATTTTGCAATCCATGGTTACATCCGCATTTGACTTCTTATATAGAGTATATTTTTCTTTACATATATGACCCCCTTTATAGATTCATAGTGAAATATATGATAGTTTCTAAATATCATTAAAGCAGATATCACAATTCAAAATCATTTGTAAAGAAATTTAAGAGAAATTGACAACATCCATCCAAAAAAATAACAATGTGTCATTAACAATTTTCAAAACATGTATAAAATAGCAACATAATAGTAATAAAATCAGTATTATTTTTAATCAAAACAAGTAAAATTCAAATATGATTAACAAATCAAAATATTTCATGAATATCGTTATTCTACGATAAATTAACAACATACATAAATCAAACTCATCGTATGATTACAAAATCAAAATGTCTCATTGATATAGGGTAGATTCACAACACCCATCTAAACATAACAATGTCATTCTACACAATAATTTCTTCATAAAAAACAATGCATGTGCATGCCTAGCTACCACCACCAAGATCATCCTCATGATCATCTTGACCATCCTCATTACTCTGATCCACATCATCACCAACACCGCAACTATCATCATCATCTCCTCCTTCACCACCATCATCCTCATCCTCATCCTCATCATCTCCTGATATATGTTGAACATAATTTGGATCATCGTCTTGGCAATCATTACCTATAGCATTCTGACAAAAAAAATCAATATTACATGTTAGTATTAATTACATAACACAAAGCATGTTTTTGTTATACAATGTTAACCATAAAATGAGGTAAGATATACTAGCATTTGCACCAGATGTTGCAAAGGAAACGCCGTAAGGCATAAATTGAAAAATACAAATACAACAAAAGAATACTTTGATAAAGAATAAAAATATATTGAATGCTCAAATCAATGCCCCATTAACTGGAAGCATTTAGTAGACATATCTATCAACATTAGGATTATACACAATGATCAAGAAATTTTCCATATACAAACAACAACTTCCACAACAACCTTTTGTCACATCCACATTTTAAGAAATGCCTTGGAACGTGATCGGAATCTTCCATATTGCCTTTTTCATTATGCAGATAAATCTTCCATATTGCTATTTTCATCATGAATATTGTTAGTTCATTGTTGTAAAGTGTTAGTGTGTTAAATTCAATACTATAAGTTCGACAAGTGAAAAACATTCCTCAATTAGCATAATATACATTTTTCTATCACCGTGTATTTTTCAGTTAAAGAGCACAAGTAACATATTAACATGTATTTTCCCTTCATTATTTTCATCATAGAGCCAAGAAATCTACGCCTTATCTATAAAGTAACAAAAACATTTTGAAATAAGTTTAATATTTCAAGCCAGTGTCTAACCTATAAGGTAACAAAAACTTTTTGAAATAAATTTAATATTTTAAGCAATTGACTAACCTACTTTAATAATTGAAAAATTCTCAAAGATGAATTATACTCCATAATAAGAGAGCCAACATTGGAGCCCATACTTTTACTAAAACCAAAAGAAACACAACCACTTGTTAAGAAGAAATTCAAGTAATAATAATAAAACAAAAATAATAAACATTAAAGTATAAAATGGTATTTCCAACACACAAGTATAAATATACATGCTCTATGTCCATTGTTAGATTAAATGGGTGTGGAGAAAATTAGTAGAGAACCCAAAATTGTATTTCTAATTAGGATGGGTGGAGAAATGCTTTAAATGCGGGTTGTTGTCATTCTAATGAAACCCTTTGCAAAGGGGATGTTAAGATTCTGAGAGAAAAGCTAGGCTTGGTAGAGAACACCTTCCTTGTTAAACATTCCCCTACTGTAACCAAAAGGAAAGGGCAAGAGAAACAATAATTAGGTTTTTGTTCACAAGTTGTACAAAATATATAGGTGCTATTGATGTTTGAGTGAATAATGGGAGAGATTATTTATGAAATTGTGATAAGGCGCACCTAGTTTTGTCAGAAAGAGGCATATTAATGACAAGTACATCACATTTAGGTAGCATTTCGTCAAGATTTGTCTCCAATGTTGCTCCAGTTTCCTTTTCCAATTCGGGTCCAATAGAAAGACGGTCGTGGTAAAGAAGCTTACAATTGAAGGGCTGTACAAAGGAACGCAATTCAATTCAACATCATGTAATGTTTATTATTATTAGATTGAAATTTTGAAACAAACAGCATGCATGCGTAAGAATTATGGAGCACTGATTTTTGAAAAGAAGTTTGCAACATCATGAAGTAGTACTAGATCCTAAGAATTAATACCTTCAAACGCTTAAGTAGTTCTTTGCCAATACGCCCTGCACCAATAGAACCAATAGTTTTCCCTTCTAGATCATATGACCTGTAAGAAATTGCTGCCACTTTCCAATCACCCTCAACAATTTGCTTATATCCAGGCACAAAGTTTCGCATCAATATGAGAATGCGCATTAGCTCATCTTCTGCCACGGACACCACATTACTTTCGCTGATCTTCAACCAATGATGATACAAACAAATCAATGGAATTAAAAAATATATCCAATATAAATAAAATGCGTTTAAAAGTAACTCTCTGTTTTATTTACAGGAAAATAAAGAGAGTGTTAGTCTATCTGTGTTTCTCGAGATATAATGCCCCATATCCAAAATACGAAAGCTACAGGAGAACAATTATTACACAGTACAATCTCACCATTACAAAGGAGTCGATAAAAGACCAAATGCATTAAAGCTTTCCAAGAAATTGCAAAAACATACAATAACACAAGTGAAGATCAAGGTAAATCTGCAGTACATGTTCGATTGGGGATAAAGCCAATATCATAGCATGAGATTGACAATTAAATGAGTTGTAAATAATAATGGAATGATATGGAATTGAATAGCCTACAGGCTGAATATAAACAAGAGAGTTATTATTTCATTGTTATTAATTTATTATAAAATCACATTTTTTAAAACAATAACTATTTTTATTTCAATACCAACCATTAACTAATTTCTAAGAATAATTCTAATTATTGTTGTCCACTTCATCTTCTTTCCATTTCTGTACCATGAGGGAAAAACCCAATACCACTCCCATATCTTAAAATTAACATTAAATATGTCAAAATAGCTCAAGCATATTTTTGCAAGCATACTTTGGAAAACAATCATTACAGACGGATTAAACAAAGAAGAGCGCTTTGAGATCTTCCGCAAATCTTTCAGGAATGTAATAAGAGCAAAATAAAACCCATGGGTAAGTACAACCAAAAGGATAATGAATCAATCTAGTCACAATAAATATCAATATGATAATCCAGGTAAGATGTATTGTCACTTTTCCTGATTTCAGCCCTCTTGGCACCGGTAGGTTACCTATATCCTCACCCAAAACCAAAGTAGAAGCAGGCCTGGCTGGGAGACTATCTTTCAAAATTGACAAGGTATTATTTCTATCAATTAGAATGCACATCCTCAGGTGTTCAAGAATAATTAATAGAACAGTCAGCTAGATGAGCAGATCCAATTTAGAGAATCTCACTCAGATCTACTTGACATCACCTCCATGATTTAAATAATGATTGGAGGAGTCTTAATACTCCAGAGTCCAGATCACTTAACATACAGAAACTAAGGCAGCCAAAGAACAATATCCCATCACTCCCATGCCACATATATATGTTTAGGTATAGTTGGAAGGACACATACCTTTCCTGTAACTAATTCAGCAAGGTTGTCATTACAAGTTTTGGGCTATGTTCACTGCCCTGGTATTGAAAGGTATACAGGTTGTTCACCTTAATTACACACATCAATGCATATGTATGTTCAGGGTTTAAGCTCATAGGCCTGTAGCTATTACAACAAAACTACAAGTGTAAATATATAATACAGTGAATTCATTTCTGAGCAAATTCCAAGTCCAGCGTTTGTTCAAGCCAAACAGTCATAAGGTTCTGAGTATCTTATGGTCAAGCATCTCATCAAAAATGCATTCCATCACATTTTATCAATACCCATGCACTATCAAAAGACACGACTCTGTTCCTTCTCCTTGTTATCAAAGGACACGACTTTCTATATGTTAATTTGTACAATCTTAATTCTTATTCTATTCTCTATGTACTTTCTAAATCCTAATCCAACATATCCTAGATCCAACTTCTGCAATATCCAAGGATCTTCATACTTCCACCTTCATACGTTTCTCACAACAAGACCCAAATATAAACCAAGGCTCTGGAGGAGAAACAAGAAGAGAGGAGTGTAGTGACCAACCTGATCTGATCTGCTAATAATACTACAAACTAAAAGATAACTCTCACTTTATTGTTTGTAGCTTCTTGGGGGTGAATGTGACAATGCTATATATATCATAAGGATCTGGAATCTGATATCTCCTCTTTGTTGTGGGCTGCTGGTTCCAGGGTGAGAAAAAGTGGTATAAAAGTCCTCTAAAAACGAAGGTGAAGGGTGTCATAGTGAGGTGGTTTTCCAGTTTCTTGTATCTATATAAACTATAAATGGATCTTTACTATAAAGTATTCTAAAGAGTTTCTTCAACTTACTTTAATATCCTTTTAAATTAACTCGTCCTCTTCTCAAAGACCCATATATAAATAAAGCATTGTTCATCTTTTCAAAGCTCATGTCTTAAGCATTCCATTAATACCAATAATAAAAAGAAGGATGATGATTCCGATGTATGTAATTTGTAGTTCTTGTTGCCTATGAAGTCTAAGGAGCTTAATCCCTCAAGAGTAAAACAGTAAAAGGAATTTAAGTCTCGGTCATATTGTTAGTTCCTAATCTCCTACTAACAAAGACATTCCGCTATCTTTTTTCAGGAGTCAAGACTAAACTGTATGTAATCCAAAACATACTTTCTTTGTCCAAGATTTCCCTACTTGTAATAGATTACTACAACCACATATACTACAAAAAGAAACCAATAACTCCTAATTATTATTCTGATGCCTTTGCGAGTTACTGATTAGATAATATAAACAAAGGAGTTATTCTTTATTCCAAGTGATACTAAACTAATAAGAAGACTAATCATACTATTCTTGTTTGTATTATCTCTGTATCTTTTCTATCTAAAGTAAATCTAAAGAGGAAGAATTGCTTGTCCTAATCAAGTGGGGTGAGGATCTAGGGCGACCAATGGGAGAGGAAGGCCTAAATGAGGCACACACTTCTTCTGCTGCTAGGGCCTGGGTTTTTAATAGGATAACCAAAGGGATATGTTGCAAGGACAGGGGAATATTTGGTTCTATGCAATGCCATGATCTTCTTTACAAGAGTCGCTGCTAATCCCTTGAATGTATCTTGTTTTTTTTTTTTTTTTGCTTCTAGGATGGACCTACTTAGTCCTTCAACAACTAGAAGAAATAAATAAGGAGACAAGGTACAACCTTGTTTTAAGTTTTAACCCTCTTGAGGGTCTTAAGAAATTAGAGGCTGAACCATTTATAAAAAATGCATAAGAAGCTTAAATTACACATCCCATAATCTAATTTACCAATGGTAAGTTGAAACTAATATGGATAAAAAGAAGTATCAGAAAGAGCCAAGACACCCTTTATAAGCCTTGGAGAGGTTCAACTTGATCACCATTATTGTAACATTTTTGACTTGAATAATATGGAGGCCCTCTTGTGCTGAAACAATTGCTTCATGGATCTGACGATCCTCTAGAGAACCAAGCGGTTCTGTTATATGAACTTACAAAGTAGTGCTTTCAATCTGACAGCCAAAACCTTAGCCATTATCTTATAAATACAATTAGACAAAGAAGTGGGTCTAAAAGCATAAAAAGACTCAGGTTGATCCACCTTTGGAATGAGTGCAATAGAGGTCCAGATGAAGGAGCCAGGGAGCCTTACTAAAGCTTCTCATTTCTTCCACTACCTGAAGTAAGTTGTCTCCCAACACTTCAACAAATCCCAGGTAGAACTCCACAGTACACCCATAGGGATTGGGACTCTTGTCCTTATGGAAAGTGGACAAACACATTCAAAAGTGCTTTTCTGGACAGATCACCATTGCTGGAACTTTGTTGACTTGAATAGTGTAGAGGCCCTCTTGTGCTGAAACAATTGTGTCATAGATTTGACAAACTGTTCTGGTTAGATGAAGTTAGAAAGTAGTGATTTTAATCTCACAGACAAAACCTTAGCCATTATCTTATAAATCCAATTACATAAAGCAGTGGGTCTAAAAGCATAAAAAATGTTCAGTCTCAAAACTCTGAAGTAAATTTGTAAAGAATGTAGCATTAGCTTTCTTGGCTTAGTGAAATCCCTAATTTTCTATCCTATTTGCATGTCTTAAAAATCTCACGAAAACCTGTAAAGATTGTGCCATTGTGTACGCTTAGCCTCTAAAAGCCCTAGCTTTCTATCTTCTTCTGTGTAATTTGAATAGAACACCATCAAATACCAGAATTATCAATTCCCATTCTCCAAAACTTTTAAATGTGCGGAACTGAGACAGAAATCATTCAATCAAACCACTCGAAATGCATCTGAATGCTGATCCATTAACTTAAAGAACTTCTTCCCAAACTCTGCCATTTTTTAAACAAAATTTATCCATACATGCATACATTGTATGTATGTATGTATGTATGGATTGTATACATGTATGTATGGATTGTATACATGTATCTATGGATATGTACTATGCATACATACATGCATACAATCCATACACACATGCATACAATCATACATACATACATGCATCAATTGTGTAAAATGAGAGCTCAAGTGCCAATTGCCAAGGGATATACCTATGCATAGATGACAACATTTTATTTAGCCAACATGTGAAGCTTGCAATTAATTGGATTATGAACCAGATTGCCTTGGGAAAACAAAGAGGGGTCATGATATGTCAAATGGAGTAAAATTATTCTTTCTCTTGCTGAGGATTAAAGCTACATCAACTCTCAACTTGCCCCTGCCAACCATCTCACTTTCATAGATAAGCAGATGATGTTGTTGGTTATGGTTTTTCTTATTGGTGCAACTAGCCAGATACTGCACGTTGCACATTCTGCAATTTTCCCTTGACCCTTATATGATAAGCTGGTATAACCAACTACACACTTGCAAAAGGAATGTGTAGGCAGAGATATATTCAAGAAACCTTACTACTACAATGTTTGTTTGAATGTATCTTGTTCCTCAATCTCATGGGACTAGTAAGGAAGCTTGCTACATAGCTTTTGCCTTGATTTAGTTAGGGCCAGAAATGAGACTCTGATCGTATGCAACCAGCAAGTTACCATTTGGGTTGTTGTATATTTCTTCAGCTGGCATATTGGTCACCTCAATTTGTTGGGGTCAACGAGATTTCAAGCAGCTGGATATTGCCATATTGCCCCTACTCACAGTAAAAATTTACCTTGAACATTCTATATAGTATTATCTTGACCTAAATAGGACAAGAACGAGCACTCTTGTCATGTGTCCCTTGAATCTTGAAAGAAAACTTCCATATAAACTACACCTCCATTACCATACCATTGCCTATTCTCAAGGATGGCATTCACATCAGACAGTTGGATCAAGAAGAGGTATCTTGCCAATAAGTTCCACAAGCCATGAAGATAAGTACAAGGCTGCATGCCCACCATTGGGTAAGTTCCCTGGGTTTTTGCACTTCATCCACACATAAAACCTATATTGAACCCTCAAACAAACCCTGAATTTTCCCATCAAAACTACAAGACTTGGCCTTCAAAGTTCAAATTAGGCCTAAGCTCAACCTTCAAACATCGAAATTTGGCCACCAGAACAAACCTGAAACTCAGCCTCAACAACATTGAAGTTCGGCCTTCAACAGGGCTAAAACTCGGCCTCTAGAACAGCGTTGCAACTCACCTTCTAACTAGGACCAAAAACCTTCACAAAGAGTGCCAAAAACCCTTCCCACAAGAAAACTCTCCAACTATGCTTCACTTGGTTCATGAGGTATGAACCTTAGAATTACTCCTTTGCTTGCTTAGACAAACCTGAATTGGCTTGAGCGAGTAAGTCCTAGGTCCCTACACATAACACCTATATATAGTGTGTTTGACCACCAAAAGCAAGGCCGACTTGCCCACTGGCTAGGCTAACTTGGCAGACTATAATATTGAAAAAAATCATCTCTTTAACCAAAAGAAGTTAGGGGGAGTGCCATATAATGTTGCAAAAATCTTGGAATAAGCTTTCCAACTATATATATATATATCATGTTCCATAATTGGAGTAAAAATGCATTCAAAGATAGGATACCTAAATGGGACATCAAAAATCCAAAAACAATATTTCAAGAAGGTGTGTCATATATCGTTGGAAAGGTCTCAAAATATGTTATTTGACTATATAACTCTCTTTCATTTGGATAGCCTTTGACATCAATAACAACCATTTTCAACATACATAATTCAAAGGAATCTGTTGCTAAAATTTAGCTACTTTTCACATGGCTACCATCCATCGTCTATCAGTTGAAATGTTAGACAAAAGGAAACAAGCCCAATACAACAAAAAGAGAGAATTAATAGCCTGTAATATGTCAAGCCAACAATCCACAAACAAGAAATAAGTGGCAGAAATTTATAATAACACTTGCCCTTCTGTGCCTTCCAGGGTGGAAGGAGATGCGAATATAAACAAAGGATTCACGCTCTTAGTTTAATAATAATTAACTACTACCGTTATGTAACCATTCTGTAATTACTAATGGGCAAAAATAATAACATCTTACCCCACACTCACTTTTGGGAAAAAGTGGTGGTTGTGGAACACTGTATGTAAAAGTACCAAAGGCAAAGGAATGTATTGATGCTCAAAGAATCATCGAAATGAGACCAAAAATCTTCAATTAATGCTCTGTTGTCCAATACAGTGTTGCAAAGATTGGTTATCTATCGTCAATATCATGAGATATCATGATTCTCTCAGCTCAGGGATATTATCAGCAGAAAAAGTTGTGAATTTTACAAATTTTCAACATATCATGATATTTTGAAAATATCCTGATATATCAACAAAATGTCACCAAAAAATGGAAAATATTAGCTGAGTTAGCAGATTATTGGATTTTTTGGCTCAGTTTGAAGTGGTATCAAAGCTTTTTCGAGGTACAAAGTGGAAGAATTTTTATTTTTTTATATAAATTTTTCAAAGGAAAAAGAGGACAACAAAAAGCAAATCATATTCTAAAATTTTAAAATATGAAGAAACCAGTTGTAGATCCGGGTTCCTCTAGAAAAATACCCAGCTTCAAAAAAATTGTGCAAATCAGAGCCTAGGAAATGGAGTTATTGTTGATAGAAAACCAAAGTTTTAGGGTTTTCCTGATGAAGACCACAGATTCTAGACCAATACATATTGACAGTTTGACCAGATTTTAGTCCATCCAATGCCAATAGATACAAAGTGGTTGTAGCATTTCCTAATTGTGGTCTATCTTTCAATTGCTTGAACCAGGACTATATCACGGATATTGCAGCAATAAAAGAAATAATTCCAGTCTATAGAAAGGTAGCATAGTAATAACATACTTGAGTTTTCGGGGTGCTTCAAACAATCTCGTCCTAAAGATAGGATTCCAGGTTGTTTGCAAATTTTAATTGGTGAGGTTGGCTCTAATTTTGGAACTTTGTTGGCTCTGCTGCAGGTATCATTTTGCCCCAAATCTTCGCCAAGCCTTTTTCATGGACTCACTAAAGGACTCTCATTTTCTGCATCCTTCATATGAGTAAACCTTCGACCCAGCACTGGTTTTCAATACAAACTTTCAAAGAGAGAAACTGGCAGTTTGGAGCAGGTTACAAGACCTCCTTCTATAATGAACAGAGATGACCCCGGAATGTGGCAAAAGTTCTCCCCTTCAGCCGGTGCTAAAGAAAACAAAGAGCTTCTCTCTGAAATCTCTAACGGCGTGCTTGGATGGCCTAATCTGACCAAAACTACAAAAATGTACCATGAGTTTTCCTCTACGTTGTTATATTGTGAAGGATAGTGTTTCCCTCAATTACTAACCGTTCCAATAGCCCCTGCTTCCTGATCCATTAGTTTTGACTTCTCCAGACACTAAAGAGCATTAATGATTCTATTCCATTACACAAAGATGAGCTAGAAGGGAAAACCCTTCGGAGCACAGTATTTCATGTTGAGGTATCAAATTCTTGGTTCCATGGAAATAGAAACTGCATGAAGATATCTACGAACCACTTGAACATCAAAAATGTTCAGTCTCAAAACTCTGAAGTAAATTTGTAAAGAATGTAGCATTAGCTTTCTTGGCTTAGTGAAATCCCTAATTTTCTATCCTATTTCCCTGTCTGAAAAATCTCACGAAAACCTGTAAAGATTTGCCATTGTGTACGCTTAGCCTCTAAAAGCCCTAGCTTTCTATCTTCTTCTGTGTAATTTGAATAGAACACCATCAAATACCAGAATTATCAATTCCCATTCTCCAAAACTTTTAAATGTGCGGAACTGAGACAGAAATCATTCAATCAAACCACTCGAAATGCATCTGAATGCTGATCCATTAACTTAAAGAACTTCTTCCCAAACTCTGCCATTTTTTAAACAAAATTTTGAGCACAACCTTGTCTAGTCCATTTATAGAGAGCGTTAGTTTATGAAATCTTGCCTGTAAGCCAAAATAGAGTCAAAATTTTCCATTGAAAGCTCAGAATAACTGAACCAGAAATAACCCTTGTGAAATTTGCTGATTAAAACATTGTTTTGAGCACGGCCTCTTTCTTCAGATTTATTTTAGATAATACGGTAGCTTATTTAATGAAATATTTCCAGAAAGTTGAAATATGGCAAATTTTTCCAATCAAGAACTCTAAATAATTTCATTAAGACAAGGCGTAGAGGATTCATGACGGCGACAAGAAAATAATGGCGCTTTGCAATTTAAGCACTCTCTTGCAGAAAAATACCTTTTCTGAAATCGTTTTGACCACGAAGAAACGCAGATGAACTGTTGGAAGTCGTGCAGAGAGAGATCTGGTGGCTCGTGGATCGATTCTGGGGCAATGTTTATGCGATTGCAAACCATGATTGTTCATATGCGAGCTACTGAGCTCGTTGAGAGGGATACTCGCAATGGCGCCAAACTACCAAGAGGATTTGAATTTAAAGGCGAGATAGAATATCTACCGTCCGATCATGTTATCGACGGCCATATATTTGTGTTTCAGTAAAACGGATTTTTAAAGAATTTGAAATATTATACATTTTATAGAATTTGAAATATTATACATTCTATTATTTAAGCTGAATAATAGTTTTACTTTGGAAAAATAATTGGGCACATCAAATAAAATATTGATGCGACCGACATAGAACTCCAAAACAATAATGCACCCTTCTCTTACTCCAAAACAATAATGCACCCTTCTCTAGCTGATGTGTCAATGCTTTCTTTGAAGTGGAACTTAAAGAATTAAGTAATTATTCATTATTAAATTGGGATTTTATATAAATTAATTGATTATTTATTAATGTTAATTTCATTTTATAATTTTATAGTAATTTTTAATAGATTTTTGTTAAAGATAATTATTTGAGCTATTATTGTATCAAGATTTTTGTTGTGTCTTTTATTATTATATTTTAATCCACTTTAAACATGCTCAAAATATGTTTTCATCTTCATTTGTGGAGATTATCTACTTGCATATTCAAAAAGTTTTGATGTAGTTTTTGCCTTGAAAAATGATTATTGTGATTGTAATGGTGAGAAATTATTCTATAAACAGTGTTAAGTGTTATTTAGAATAAATGAGAAATTCTTTTTGAATATATAAGACTAATCTTTGAGAGAATAGATATATATTCCCTAATTATCACATAAACAAGGGGTTAATCTTGCATTTAGTGCTTTATCTCTGTAGAGTTTCGCTAAACAAAGGGAATACCTCCTCTTGCGTGACTTCGATTGTCCCTCCCTCTTACAGGATTGCAAAGCATTAAGAATTGAATCTTCTTTATTTTAAAGATGTAGTCTTGTCGAATATACCAAAAACATAGTAGGATTCTTTCATTATTGACAAAATCAAGCACATGTGCAAGGGAAGTATTCATCTATGGATGGTTAACAAGTTCATTAATAACTACAAGAAAACGCTTCAAACTATGTATTTAATGATCTGTAGTCATCATCTAAAGAGTTCAAGAATCAAATCAATTCCAACCTAAGTTCTAAGTATATGGTAAACCTCTACTCTAGAGGTTCTATTATTGTAAAATTTCACAACTATGGAAGTTGTGGCAAGGTCTCAAAGGAGGGACTTTCTTTTTGGGGCAAAACTAACCTTTTTTCAAAAGATAGTTTCTATAATTGAATCCATCTTCAATATCCATTTCTTCAACCCCACTCTGTCGGATTTGAATATTGAATCCCCCCTACTTATTTTGGGATGAGATGATCTTTCAAAAGCCACCATAAATATATTGGGGACTTACAACAATATACAAACTAAGCAAGGAAGGGTATACACACATGTGTTAGAATTTGAATTGAAGTTGACTTGAGCAAAGGTATAACAATGCATATTTAATTAAATATTGGTGATTTTAACAACCACGTCCATTATATTAAAATAATGATACTTTATGTGTATCTATATGCAAAGACAAAATACTTGAAAGGCACCTTCCCAACAACAAAGGTCATTATAAGAAAAATGGAAAAATAACAAGTTGATGGGTGGTATGATTGAATGAAGAATCAAAGGGCAAGAAAGAAGAGACATCCAAGTTTAGTCCTAATAAAAGATTTTATGGCCCCTTCCAAGGAGTGCGTTATTAAGAGGGACACAAACATGATCATGGAGTCTGTGCTAAAGTCTTATGGGAGAAATAGGAAGCATGTGAATGAGATATTATGGATTTCAAAAGAGAAATCATGTTATTCAATCCAATAGAAGCAAGGGGATTGGTGCTACTTGAGACTCCATAAGATCTAAATCAATTGGTGAAAGCAAGAAGTCTAAAAGATAAATGCAAAGAAAGGAATATCCATCTATGTACAAATCTACAATAAATAAATTCAAAATTATATAGTGTTTCCATATAGACAATGTTAGGTCCCTATAACACTAGTGATTCCCCCATTACTAGTGTCATTGTGGCCCTTACTGTTATTGTTGTGCCCTTATTGTCCCCATATTGTTATTATTGTGCCCCATAGAAGCCCACTATTGTTATTTTTGTGCCCTTATATTATTATTGTTATGTTGACTTTGATTATATTGTGACCCCTTAGACTCCTATATATAGAAATGAGGCTTTGTCATTTGTATCATCCAATAATTGCTCTTTTGTGTAATGTAAAGGAGGTTGCCCCCTCGAAGGGGCTGATTTCTAAGTTGTTGATCTATCTTTTCTATCTTTTTGTGAGTTGGTTTCATAACAGACAACCTAGGTTCGAACCCTAAAAAGTGTAGGGTCTTTGTGAGTGTTTGTGAGGGAATGTGTTTGACATCACATAATTGGATTCCCTTCATCATCAAAGAGACATGTGTCCCAAAAGTCAATTTGGTTTAAGTGGATGTTAATATGATACATTGTATATTTTCTGAGGGTAGTAGCACAATTGGAAAAAAGCATGTTGGCAAGCCCTTGTGTATCCAAGTGATTGAAAGTTCAATCCCCCAGACATATCTCACCAATTGAACTTAAAAAAAATATGATACATTGTATATTGCAAAGCCATTAAGTTAAGTAATGACCTTGGCTAACCCAAATATTTAATTAGAATTTAAGCTCAAACACAACATTAGAAATGAAACCTTCACTCTAGATCTAAGGATATAGGGGTCAACATTGGATATTGGATACAAGACAAGGTGATCAAATGTATCTCTTGGACTAGCATTTTTTACAAAGGAATACAAATTTTAATGCTTATATTAACATGTATGTATAATATAATAATGAAATAGTCACTCTTTAGTTCATGGATAAAAGTGTTGGTGTGGAAGGAAATCTCGAGGGATGTGTCACTATAGTCATAAAAATTGCATTTATTGTGGCACATGGAGAACTTATTAATTGGGTGTAGCTTTAAAAATGGATAGGAGTGTTATCCTCCCCACCTAACTGCAATTCCTACAAATGACATATTTAGTGATTAATGAGTATATTGTTGTAATAATTTTGAACCCTGTGTTAAGAAATCCCTATGCAATCCAATTTAACTTAGGTACCATCCTCAAAATGAGGAGAATTCATTTGTGGGTTTCCTTAGAATGTGTATTTCAAGGAAGAATGTGTACTTTGTCGATATGTTGAAAGGTTTTACGGTCTTTGTGTTTTAGTGTACCATTTCATGTTTGGCATTGAGCGTTGGGTGTGTTGGAAGCCAACTCTTGGTAAACTCAAATACACTTGTCCTAAGGAGGGAGTTGGGGTTTTAAGGTTCTCTGGTTGTAAAAGCTTTCAAAGTCAATGTTTTTCATCCTCTTCTTGCATATTGCAGCCTCAAGGCCATTCGATGAGTTGGTGGTCATGCTTAAGGTTTTCATCCTATTCTTGCATTGTGCTTAAGGTTGATTGGTACCTTGTTCCATGAATTATGATCAACTTTGGGTCCTCTTTCAGTAGACACCTCCTAGCCACAGTATTAAAGGCAACATATTGGTTTCCTTTACTAATTTTAGCTTGTAATAAATTTAGATGTAATGGTTGTCACACGCGTTCATATACAACTACCTCATAACAAAGCTAACACAAGCACTTCTACCCATGCCTACATCACATCACAGAGGAGGAATCAATCAATATTATTCAATATCCCGCATTCGAGTATCCCTCCTTTGAGGATTCAATCCAACATTTATGGAGATCAGGTCATCCATTTACAACAACTAGCTTTGCCATATAGCATGTTCATATTCCTATTGTCATGGCCGAAAGTACCACCGACATATATCTTATGCAATACGAATAAATAATTAGAACGCCTCAATGGATGCAATTCATCCTATAATGCATAATGCATATATTAGATAACCTGAACCATAGGCTCTACCGTTTCAAAACAAAATCATTTATCATACATAATCAATAATCCGTCTGCCACAGTTGCATGACACGTTAACATGTGTATCTTAGGGATTATGCACAATTAATCAGAAGCGCAGCATTGGATGCATAGCACAAATAACTTGTACCATAGTTTATACAGTCGAGCCTTAACCACAGTTAACAAATTTGCATAGCGGCTCAAGCACGACTATTCACTATCTTAACAAAAGACAGGTTAACACCAATTCTACATAAGATCCACATACTGTGACTGTGATTAGAATTTCATTTATGTGCATCCATAAAATCATCTCATTAACGCCACATGCAGTGCATTTAAAACTCAAGCAAATTCTCTCATATGCTAAGGAATTTATAACATAGAGGGTAAGAAACCAACATACAGAACAATCCACGCAAGTGAGTCAAACTAGATCAAAAGAGAGAACGACACTTGGAAAACAGAGCACCGCTACCCAACCTAGAAATGACTCTTCAGTTCACCACCGAGTCGAGGTTCTTGCCATGGATCAACCGCCTCCAATTGATCTATGCAATGGGTATTTAATACCTTCTTTCATGATATGGTTTCCATTAGCGGTGTCTCGCTTTTATGGATCTTTTTATCCATTTGCGTAGGCTTATCTCATAAAAGCTCACCTTTCTCTCCCATGAGGATTTTCCTCATAGAAGATTGCCTTTCTCTCCCGCACAACTTTTATGTTTTTCTCAATGGATATTTATCTCCAATCCATCCAACTTATCTAGAATTAAATCGAGAAGCTTTACCATGAAAGAATTATCCTTTCCCATTCACCAATGTGATTTTGCAAGAATCTCATCTCTTGGTGTCTTGCTTTTCCAAGTGATTAATTTATTAATAATGTATTTACTTTTTATATTACACATCATACCTAGCTTTTCTTAGCTTAGGTTTGCAAAGTTTGACACACAAGGGAGGGGTGTTACATTTTGGATCCCTCTCTTTCCTTAAGATCCCTCCAACTGCAGCTAGAGTTCTTAGATGACTGTAAGGAGGAAGCCCCTATTGGAAAGGGACAGACAGTTTGAAGGTGTCTATCTTGTTGGTAATTCCTATATCGAAAAGTTGTATTTTCATAGTCCAGGGGTTGGGAATACACAATTCCCATCCACTTGAGCTCAATTTTATCTCGCAAAACTTCATTGCGATCTACCTAAACACATATGCAAACATAGGTGAAAATGCCTTTCAAAAGTCTTTCCCTGTCTACTTTGACGAATCTTCCAATAAAATTGCCCACTTTTTCTAAGAGATCTAGATGGGTAAAGTGAATGGGAAAACTGGGAATCTTACCCATACTAGAGTAGTCATCGGCAACATAGTGAGGGGATTGAAGTTGGGAAACCATGGCTTCACTAGAAGACCAACTCATCCCCAAAACCATGGACCTTGGTCAAGGATTTTTTTCTTATCCTCAAGACATTTGAAGATCACCACAAAAAAACATGGGTCTACATCCACCCAAACCGGCGTTCATCCAATCCTATCATAATCGAACAGAAAAACGCTACTTTTTCAATAGAAAATGGGGAATAAAAGTATCACCCAAGGATAATGACCATCGTATCAAGCGCTCAATCATAAGGGAGGAGCAATAATTTGACAATCACACGTCCTTGATTTCTGTTGATTTAACTCTGAACACTCATGTAATAGACTCTTGCTTGGCGAATTAAACACCACTGCATGGAATGGACGAGGATTGAGCCGAACCCTGGATGAAGCCCACTTCATTCTCATCTAAACACAAAACTATATATACGTCAAAGCTATTACAATAGATTCTGACTGTCAACACCTCGAGGTTCTGTTTATATGTGGCTACCTTTTATGGTTACTATTGAATGTGTGATTGGCAATAGTAATGGCAACTTAGGGCTGCCAAATTTCCTTCGATTCCCTCACTACATCCTAACGCAAATAGTTGTTCAATGCCTTGGTTGTCTTTCAAAACTGGTAGGCAGCGTCTTCTTTGATATTTCTCGATGGTTTTAATTCCACTACAATCACAACTTTCATTTACATAAACTTCGTGTTTTCGCACGAGCGACGATTGTTCCAAGGTGAAATGTCACTTGGATGGTTTCAATGTTGTTGACCCATCATAACTAACTAACGGATATGCCCATTACAATTTTATACCACCCCATTATCAATATCAATTATGCATGGGAACCAATTGAAGCAACTTTTCACATTAATTTTATATGAGCATGAGAACATGTGTTAACAAGCAGCCCATAAAGCCTCATTTTGAATGCCATAGTCACTTAGAAGGAATTCCTCTTGTAGTAGCATCCTCCCTACTAAACTTTGCTAGTGCTAACATTAGAACCACCATTACAACAAGATATCTTTCTAGTGTTGACAACACCATTATAGTAAGATACCTCAAGAGAGACAGAAAATTTAAAAAGTATGATAGTAATACGTATCCAGAAGATGGTATTGAAACTAGTAATTGTTCACGAATCCATAAGATTGTAAGGTCATTCTCATTATCATAATCATTGTCATCATCATCACCATCATCCTTGTCATTGTTATTGCCATCATTACATTATCATCATAATCACCATTCATGCCATCATCATCATCATTATGGACATTGTTTGCAATTGTTCATAATTGTAGATGTTGTAAGAAATATCATCAACCCAAAAAATGTGATCAGTGCTAGAAAAGGGTTGTTTAGGACACATTGATATACGTAAGAGAAATAACAACTCTATTTTTGACAGATGATCGATGATGATCATCATCACCACCATTATCATCGTCATTGTCATTTTTATCATCCCCATCATCATCATTAATGTAATTTCTATCGACATTGTTGTAATCATGCATCATCATCATTCATGCCATTATTGTTTTTGATGATGACCTAGATGAAAATGAGATCATGACACCAAAGATAATGCTTATGATTATGACAATGACAACATCTAAAATTGGGAAGATTCGCCAACGTCATTAGCATCGTCATCATCATAATCATTGCCATCATCATCATTGTCATTGTAACCACTATCGTCTTTATCATCATAATCACAATTCATGTCATCGCCATCATCTTCATTTTCATCATTGTCAATATTATTGACATTGTCATCAATTGTTCATAATTGTCAATGCCATAAGGAATATCATCAATGCAGAAAATATGATGAGTGTTGGAAAAGGGATGCAAAAGCGAACATAGAAATGGGGGCAACAATAGAAGTAAAATTGGATGAAAAGTGGATACAACATAAGTAGATGCACAACAACATGAAAAACCTGACACAAAAGTGGATCCAAAAGAAGATGCAGTTGTCAATGCAAACTTGGATGCAAACATGAAGGCAAAAGTGGAAGCAAACATGGGTCCAATGGTAGGTGTAAAACTTGGCACAAATTGTGGTGAAACAAATGTGGATGCAACAACGGAAACAAAAGTATATGCAAAAATGGATGAAACAAAAGTGGATGCAATAGGGGATGCAAACGTGGAAGCAAATGTGGTTGCAATGGTAGGCGCAAGATATGGTGCAACAAAAGTGGATGTAACAATAGACAAAAAATATGCAAAATAAGATGCAAAAATGGATGTAAAAGTGGAAGCAAACATTGATGCAACAGGCAAAACAAAATTGGATGCAAAAAATGGATATAATGTAAGTAGATGCAAAAGTAGATACAAAACGAGATGCAAAACCCAATGCATAAACCTGACATAAAAGTGGATGCAAAAATAGATGAAATATTTGATGCAAAAGAGGATGTGAACATGGATGCAAAATTGGAAGCAAACGTGGATACAACAGTGAGTGCAAAACATGGTGCAAATTGTGGCATAACAAAAGTGGATGTAATGATAGATGCAAAAAAAGAATCAAAGTATGATGCAAATGAAGATGTAAAAAGGGATGCAAAAAGTGAAATTTAAAATGGGTGCAACAGTGGATGCAAAATTGTGTGCAAAAGTGGATGCAATAGAAGTCTATGCAAAAGTAGATGCAAAACGAGACACAAAACCCGATGCAAATCCTGGTCCAAAATTGGATACAAAAAGGGATGCAAAAATAGATGTAGTAGTTGATGAAAACCTAGACGCAAATGAGGATGCAAACGTGGATGCAAAATTATAATCAAAAGTGGGTGCAAAAGGAGGTGCCAAAATAGGCGCTAATTGTGGCACAAAAATATTAGATGCAATAGTGGGTACAATAATAGATGCAAAAGAGGATGTAAATATGGATGCCAAACAAGAGGGAAAAGTGGATGCAACAAAAGTAGATGCAAAATTTTATGCAAAAATAGACACAAAACACGATGTAAAACTTGGCGCAAAAGGGATGCACAAATGGATGAAAAAATGGATGCAAAAAATGATTTAAAAAAGGATGCAAAAAAGGATGCAAAAGTCGATGCAAAAGTTGATGCAAGTGTAGGTGCAAAAAGTGGATGCAAATGAGGATGCAAAAGTATGTCAAACAAAAATAGGTGCCAAACTTGATGCAAAACTTGGAACAAAACCTGGTGTAAAGGATGACACAAAACTTGGCATAAAATTTGGTGCAAAACGTGGTGCAAAACCTATTGCAATACCTGGTGCTAAACTTGGTGTAAGATTTGGTGCAAAACTTGATGCAAATTTTGTGTCAAGTTTTGCACCACATTTGATAAATGGATGCAAATAGCACCAAAAATGGGCTCTAGATGCAAAAAAAGAAGTAAAAAGGGACGCTAATCGCTGGTTTTGTTGTAGTGCAAGTTGTGATCATTAATTTGAGTGAGTACTGCTGCATAAGACAAATCGGATGCGATAGTATACAATGTGAAATGATTAGAAAAATTAGGAGTATTTAAAGCGGGGGCATTGATTATTGATTGTTTGATTAAATCAAACGCTTCCTTTTCTGTTGATCCCCATCTAAACACTGAATTTTTCTTAATCATAGTTTGTAGTGGCAAAATGATGTGAGAAAAGTCTGGAACAAATCTTTTGACAAAATTGATTTGGCCTAAAAATGACTGCATGGATTTTTTATTATGAGGAAAAGGGATTTCAGAGATCTCTTTAATCCTATCCGGATCAATATAAATGTCATCTTTGGACACAATAAAGCCCAAGAGCTTTCCTTGATCAAGAGTGAAGAAGGATTTTTTGGGATTGAGTGAAATACCGTACCTTCTGCAGCGTTCAAAGATTTGGTTTAAATCATGCAAATGATTGGATCTCTTTTTAGAAAATACAGTAATATCGTCTAAGTAGACAACTACTGTTTTATTGATCAATCCTTTGAAAGCTATATCCATTGCTCTTTGGAACATGGCTCCTGCATTAATCAGTCCAAAAGGCATTTTATGATAAGAATAAGTTCCCCACTTTGTTCTGAATGTAGTTTTAAGTCTGTCATCAGGATGGACCAAAACTTGGTTGTATCCTGAAAAACCATCTAAAGAGGACATCAATTCAGAACCTGCTACTGAATGGAGTATTTTGCTCCATAGTAGGTAATGGGAAATTGCCTTTTAGGCTTGCCTTATTCAGATTTCTGAAATCTATACAAATCCTGATATCGCCATTTTTCTTCCTAACAGACACCATATTAGAGACCCAGTTTGAGTGCCGAACAGGAAAAATAATCTTAGCCTTTAAGAGTTTATTGAGTTCTGATTTTATTTGACTCTCTAGGTTCAGATGTATTTTCCTGAGCTTTTGTTGAACTGCTTTTTGTTCTGCAAGCATTGGAATGGTATGATGGATGATAGATGTATCATATGTCTTTAAATCATCATACTTCCAAGCGAAGACATGTTTATTTTTTCTTAATAGTATAATGAATGCCATTTTTTCTTCCAGAGAAAGTCCTAATCCTAGATTAATGTTTTGAGGATTTTGTTCAGTGCCAAGATTAATCAACTCAAACCTCAAGGTGGAACTGTGGAGCTTTGTATTGGTCACAGGTTTAAACCTGTCTTTAATATCATAAAGATCCTCCAGCTTCACCACAGGCTTCGGTATTGAGTTTTCCTCATGCTTTTCTCTCATCTGAAGATCATGATCGCTTTCCTCTATAATCTGATCATCATAGGACTTTTCGGAAGTCAAAAATTGTAAAATGTCTTCATCGTGATTGAATACTCTCCAATTAGTGACATTGTCAGGAATTGACAGCCTAAAAAGCAATTCTACTGAAAATCTATTTGGGCTATAATCTTCAGAAGGTAGGAGTTTGGAAGCAACATTGGCTAGCAAGTCGGCTGCTGAATTTTGAGACCTAGGGATGGAAGAAATATTGAATGCTGAAAAGTGCGAGGTGAGTTCTTGCACTAGCAATTGATAATGCTTGAGGTGATTTGAAAGACAATGAATCGTATTTCTCACCTGTTTGATAATAATTTCAGAATCGCCGAACACTTTCAAATATTGAACCTTAAGGCCAATCGCTTTGTACAGTCCTTGGACTAAGGCCTCATACTCGGATGTGTTGTTTGTGCATTCAAACTCCAACCTAAAGGACAACATTGTTTTTTCTCCTTGCGGGCTAACCAAGATACATCCTGGTCCTGAGCCTTCGTTAGATTTAGAGCCATCAAAATATAAAGACCAAAATAAAAAATTATCAACAATTTTATTTACAGTTTTCTTAGTATTATTAAAACATCTTGACCTATCTGTTTGTGAATAATTTTCGATTTGAGATGTAAAATTGTTTACTGAGAAAGGAGATGGTTGGGCTGTGAAGTTGCCAAAGAATGATTCCGATGAATAATTCCCCAAGATATTGTTATTAAATGCTATGGGTTGATTTTCCTGTTTGAATTCTGTGACATTGTGGGTCATGTGCTTTTCCCGATTGATTTTTATTTGATTTGGCTTTCCCTTGTAGGGTAGCCACATGTGGGACCAATCGGTAGAAATATACCCATGGAGCTTCTCGGACCAATCCCTACTTAAGATTAAACCATAAAATTCAGGTATATCGGCGATTAGGATATCAATTCTTTGAACTACTCGTGGATTGGCCAATAACCTGATAGTTACAGAGTTAATTTCTCCTACAACCTGTACCTTGGTTCTATCTAACTGTACAATGTGAATTGTAGATTTCTGGGGTTCAATGTTCAGTTTGGAACAAACCGAAGCTGGCATTATATTTGAGGATGCCCCTGAATCAATCAAACAATTGTGCAGATTACGATTATAAATCTCATAGGTTAATAGGAAAGGAGGAGTATGGGAATTGGATCTGTCTCCAATCAGAATCGTATCAGTAGCTTCAATCCTGCTAGAAGGTGGTTGTCCTGAATCATTTGCAGCTTTAGCACTGGGAAGAGGTGAAGAAGGAACAACATTCAATTCTTTGAGAAGCAATTTCTGCTGATGTTTTAGTTTACTAAGTTCAAACATAGTAATGTTTGCCTTAGTTTTCTTCATATCATCAACAATATTGTAATCCATTGAATCAGATACTACCAACGTTTTAGATGTTGAAGGTATATTTGAGGTTGAAGGTTGATTTTGAGGAACCGATGCAGCTGGCTTCCTTGTGGATACCTTTTCCTTTGTTGTTGTAGCACCTACACTTCTTTTCTTTGAAGTTGCCTGGACGGGTTCAGGGGTACCTTTACTCCTAGTGGTGACAGGAAAGGCTTCTTGTTCATTTTCTGTATCGGAGTTAGGCAGTATAAAATCCCACATTCCTTGGCATTCAACAACTTCCTCTTCTTCATTAGTCGGTGAGATTGTTTCCTCTTCTTCTTCTTCCTCCGGATCTGAATCTGCATTAGATATAACATTTGGTGGTTTTGATTCAGTTTTCTTAAAATTTCTAAAGGGCCTTTTAGTTGAGGTTTCTGCTACTTGCTTTTTGATTTCAACCATTTCATTTGACAAAGTATTAAGGGCCTTTTGCAGACCTTCCATATCATAGGGATCTTTAGGGGTTTTCTTCTTTGAATAATCTTTAAAAGAAACTTTTTTGGCTTTTCTATCTTCAAGAGCAGCTCTCTTCTCTAGAGCATTAATACGTTTCTCCACAGCAAGTGCTTCTTTCATGTTTTCAGCTAAAGTTGGTTTTCTGGCCCTATCTACAAAAATAGCTATATTGGCAGTTAGGGCAGTTATATACCACTCGCTTCTGATTTGCTCACTTGATTTGTAGGCCGTTGGGATTTTATTCAAGAGTTTATTGAATCGCGCATTGAATTATTTAATCGGTTCCCTATGCTCTATTCTAAGATTGGAGAGATCATTTATTAATGTGGCCAAAGATCTATCATCACCATACTTAGTGAGAAACTGCTCTTGGCAAATGGCCCAACTGGTAATGGATCCAGAGGGCAAGGAAAAATACCAGGATCCTGCTGATCCTTGTAAAGTGTAAGGGAAAAGTCTAACGACAACATCTTCCTCTGTCACTCCTTTCAAGTTAACTGATAGCATGAAGTTATTAATATGTTCCTCAGCCTGTATCCCATCATCTGGGTTAAACTTGGGTAACCATTTTTCAGGAGCATCAGGTAATGCATGTAATGGTGCAGGCATATTGACCGCACCAGGTCTATTCCATGGATTTGCCATTAAAACACCAGTAGGGGATGAGAGGGCTGATGAAACTGTAGATGTTTGGGAAGGACTTGATATGGAAGACTGAGCAGGTTGGGATGTTGAAGTTCCTAATCCCTGATGAACAACAATATGTAATGAGGGAGTGGATGGTTGACTTCGCACAGGGGAAGATGCGATGGAGGATGTGGATGAAAGCACCTCATTGTCAGATCCTTCAGTGTTCTTCTTTGCCCTTTTCCTTTTAGGTAAGGGGAGCTCAGTAGGTTCAATACCGAGCTTTTCTCTCTGAAGTCTAGTGAGGGGATGAGGTAGATTGAATTGCAAAGTCTCACTGCTTTGAGATACTTCAGATTTCTGTGGTGTTATCGAGAAGCCTTGAAGTTTATGGATGAGTAACTGAACTTCAGGGGACTCAGGACTTAATCGTTCTGGAATGTTATGGATTTGAGCAATGGTAGTTGATCCCTCTCCTTATTGCTTGGATACTGGAGAACCAGCATGCAATTGGGAAGTACGAGGTGAGGTAGAGGGAGATTTACTCTCAGAATGGTCTGTAGATTTGGATTTGCTCGCCATTCATAGTTAGGCCCTCCTTCTAGCGCCAAAAATGTTGATGCCCCGAAAATCATTGTATCAACATTGGGGGATGACCACCCGGTCCGGACCTTAATACAACTCCTTTTCCGTTTCGGATGGTGGCTTCGACTGGATATAATGGGACCAGTTTCCCAGTAATGAATAAAAGGGGATGGATGAGTGATTGGTTTCTAATAAATGATAATGAATAGATGACTTAATCTATCAGCAAAAATATAAATGACTATTCTATCCCGGGAGGCTTCTATTCTCTTAAGTGCAACTCTTGATGATCTCTGTTCATTGATAGGTATATAGATGACTCTACACAATAAACATAGACATTCATTTACTTAATGATTACTTTGTTCAAGTATTTGAACAAAGTGATTAACACAACATTGTTACACTTATCATTTTATATTACCGATACATGCATGACAAAAGAAAAGCATGCTGTAAACATCCAATAGTGGAAATTGTAAAGAATGATGTTAAAAACACACGCATATATCCGATAATAGCAATAGCGATCAAACAACAATTCACATAAACAGAATGAACTCAGACATAGATAATAGTACCATCTGAGCTGCGAGTCACTCGCAATATCAATCGCTATTTGAATTCCATCTTCCGACGCAGAAATACTTTTAAACAAAGGCAGTAGTGCACATTCACATAAAAGCTTCTTTATCAAAATTGGAATAATTGACCCAATCTTTATAAAAGAATATGCCTGAAGTACAATAGTGCAACTTCAGGTTTAAGTCATATACAAAAACTTACGACCCTTTCCAATGCATTGAAAGGGTCTATAAATACTTCACTGAAACTAACTAACTATGAAATTAAAATCTTATTTAATTGGTACAACTTGATTCAAAATATCTTTCTCACGGCAATCTGGCAGTCGGCAGCATGATCCATCACTTAGGCTGTTTGCCTTTAGACCTGAGCTGGCATATTGCAAGCATTGGTTCCACTTCTGGTGGTCGGTTGAGACAAGAATTGAGTTGGGCAGCATAGGTGGCATCTTGTATATCAGGAATGATACGCCCGATTGCATCTGTGAGGCACTTGAGGGCGGCTCTCTGGCTGTATGGTTTGACTAGGAACAACCAATAGGTGTCCCATGTCAAACTGTTAATTCCTGCGATTAATCTCCCATTTTTCTCCAGCTCTTGATAACATGACTGCTCCAATGTTTTAGCCGATAGCAATTTACCTGGGGTACATTGAGAGATCATGTTAGAGAAGTAGAGAGTATCATTAATCAATTCAACCAAATTACTTGTGGTTAACTTGCATTTGGAAACTGCTCTCTCTGCTTTCATTAACTGGGACTGCCATTCCATAAATAGGATCTCTTTATGTGATTATAGGATTTTTGGCAAATTAGCTGCCTGTCCCTCATCAGTGTCTTTCCACTCAAGAAAATTGGTCAAGGTCTCATCGGCCTGCTCCAAGTTTATTCTTACATCAGCCGATTTATCACTTATTGTTGCTGTTAAGTCACATAAAGGTTCTGCTTGGGCGATTTGTTGACATAACAGCCTTATTTGTGTCACCAATGCTTTGTTAATCTTTAATGCCTCGGCTCTGAATTCAGTTGGTTGTGGAAGATTCTTGGTCTTCTCTATTTGGGCTGATAATTGAGCAATTTGCTCATCTTTAGATTTCCCCATCTGTTCATGCATCACTTTCAATTTTGCCAGCGCTTCCGACAACTCCTTCTGCTTTTGAACGGCGCTTGAATCAATTCTTTGTTTTTCTTCCTGCAATTGTTTATTCAGTTGATTGTTTATTTGTTGCTATGTGTACAATTGCTACTCAAGTTGCTCTGCCTTCTGCTGTGCTTCCAATAACTGTACTTGTAGCGAGGCGATTGATTGGTCTTTTTCTCTTAACGGATTAGTCACTTTTGATGCCTTGTCCATGGTGGCTGCCGAATAGGCTCCAGCATATTGGGACAATTTAGTAAGGTCATCAGAAGGATTAAATTCCTCTTTCCAGACCAAATTGGCTGTCACTGTTTGTTCTGGGAATAGGGAAGGTTGATCAGTCCTTCTCCTTTTCCGCTGTCGTTTTATTACAACCCTGTGCTTTGGGCTATAAAAGACATCCAATGGAGGTATTTTTTCCACTTGCAAAACAATCTGATCGGAAGGATCCTTAGGAATTATCTCTATTCCTGTAGAACTGGGTAGGCCGCTGGTTCCACTTGGAACCTGTTTAGATGTTGTCTCCTGTGTGTCAGCTGCTTTTGATGTTTCGGCTTCCTTTGAGCTCTCAAGATTGCTTATGATTGAGTCAAATTGCTGCCATTCCTGGAGCAATTTCGGGTCAATCTGGGCATCTACATTCACCTCTGTGCTGCTCTGCTCCTGCTCTTTTCCCTGGGTTTCCTCTTGCTCTCTTCTTTGCACTTCTTCCTGCTCTTTTCCCTGCACTTCCTCCTGCTCTTTTGTTTGGATTTGTCCAACAACTTTTGATGTAGCAGGAGGTTCCTTAGTGAGTCGCTGCTCAGGCTCGTTTGATTCTGTCATTGGGGTCGTTGCTAACAGATCTAGAGGCAGACTTTGCAACCTCTGTTCTCTAAGCCTGTTAAATTCAACTAACACATCATCCTGATATTTCATTCTGGCCAGCGATTTAACCTGGAATAGAAACTCGGGTGAGGAGAACAGGTCATCAAACATATCTTCTTTATGGTCAAACTTAGTTAATTTTGCTTGTTCAAGTGCATTGTAGGTGACTTTGTTTGGATCAAATCGCCTATTAGGAAGAGTGGCTAGATTTAGTGCCTTGATCTTATCAACTTCTTTCTCTGCATGTTTAAAGTCATGCAGAGTGTAGACACCACATCTTAGAGGAAAAGGAGGCCAAACCTGCTTCTTTTTGTTCCTTAGAGTCTGTGTAACTCCTTCGGATGTAATCTGATAGGCTACCTCCCGGGCTAACAGTTTATCGGGTATGTACAAAGGGAGGACATGAGGCTTGGCCTGGCTGCTGAAAACTCTTACATAGGTGAATTTTTCTTCTCCGAACCATCTCCCTACGGATGTCAAGTCAACCTCCGCTTGGTAGGAAATATTAGGAGTAGGTTTATCAAAAATGGAATAGTGAATGGGTAACATAAAACCATTGCAAACTTGATATAAATGGTGCTTATAGTGGGATTTACATAACTTCTGGTGGTATATATGAATGGGCATGGGGTCTTGTGGAGTCCATCTCCATCCAAGCACAGGAAATTCAGAATTAAAAAACAGGGTGTTCAAGATATAGGCACTATAGTAGAATGAGGGAATGACCCTTTCAGTAATGCGGGATTTGTTTCTAAATTCAAGGACCGTGGTTGCTAGCTTATCAGAAAGTATAGTTCCCCAATCCATTATTTCACTATTACATGCTGCCTCCATCAAAGGAACCATCTCTATAGTGAAGTTTGCGGAATTATGTAACCCCCACAATCTACACATCATTATCCCGACATAACAATAAGGAGAACACAAAGAATCGATAGAGTACTTACCGAAAGACTCATGCTTGTGTTTTGTTGGGTTTTGCCTCCAATCCCGAATGGGTTCTGATTCAATTTCGTTCTCATTTCTGAATTTCTCCAAGAATGCCTTGTTGTACTTCTTCTCCGGTACAGGCAATGGTACATTTGCGTCAAATCACCATGTTGAAATGAACCGAAGACTCTCTCGTCCATGGTGCAAAATGCTCTGTTTGTGATTGGGATTTCTTCAATTGCCCACTTCACCACATCTGTATATGGGAGAATTTGCTCCCGGGCTGCTTTCCGATGAAGGAAAGAGTCGGCTAAATCCTTTAGAGTAGCATCAGATTTTTGAGTCGTGTTTGCTGTGGCTTGCACTGTTGTTACCTCAGGCTCTTCGGCCTCAATCAGATTGTAGGTGCTTAGCCAAGTAGTTTTGCCGAGTCGTAGACATGTAGTGTCGGATATCAGTCCCTTTCTTTTTGTTCCTGGATCGGTAGTGGGTTGCCCTGTAGCTGGCGAAGCGGAAGCTGTTGCGGTTTTCTTATATTTCTTCCCCATTTTGCTTGAATTTACTGCTTCGGAAGAGCTCTGCACAGGAGTGAAAATGAACGTAATGCGGAGAATTGATAGCGCAAACCAAAGAAGAACGAGATATATTAATCAATGAATAATGGAGGATTTAAATTAAGGTGGCCACGAATGCAATCTCTGAAGAGATTTTAGACTTACTGTTTCATTAAATGGCCGTTTAAACCTGTCAATCCTTTAAATGCTCATTATGTCATTTATTGGCTAAATGATTCATTTAAGCGTGGCTTTGATGTTTTGGCGGTTGAGCGCAAGTGAATCGCTATCAGGAAAAGAAAGGCCATTAATACTAGATAACCATAAAATATCCCAGCTTTACCAATCTTTTTTGAAATCTGCGCTTTTAGCTTTATCACAATCGACGATCGGGGGAAAGCTTAAGTTGTTATATTCGTTCCTTTCGGAATCCCCGATTGCCGATAGCGATATCGCCAATTCGCATCGGGAGTTTTGAGCGAGGGCTTTAGATGTATGCATGGTATATCCCTGATCGCCGATAGCGATATCACACCGGAGCGAAGAGGGGCCCTTTGCTATGATTGCTTACTTTCCCGATATCTAATAGCCTTTTGTGCATTGTCGCGTCGGGGAAAATCAATGGGTCTTTTAAGTCATGCCTCCCTTGTCATTGCGATATGTGATCTTGCGATCGCTTTATCGCAATGATAAAAAAGATTATTCATTTTTATTATAAGACCGATTAATTGATTTATCAAAAAGGTTTTATAATGTTTTATTTCGTTTCGGACTTTTTTGAATAATGATATGTTGATACCAATTTTTAATGAAAAGGGACCCATTTCATATTATAGTTATGAAAATAAAATTTGTATGAAATGGGGGGTTGTTGTAGAGCACAACACTTACCTAATGGGAAGACACTTCAAGGTAAAAATGGATCATGATAGTATTAAATACTTTTTAGAACAAAAATTATCCTTTGAAGAGCAACAAAAAAGGGTCACAAAGATGTTGGGTTATGAATTTGAAATCATCTACAAAAAATGGAAGCAAAATGTTATGGCAGATGCACTCCCAAGAAATGATGATGATGTGGAAGCATTGTTGTGCACCATTTCTATTATCCAACTAGATTGGATAAACGAAACAAGGTATGAATGGAAGAAGGATGAAGAAATGTGGCCACTCATTCAAAAGTTGTAGAAGATCCCAGTTTAAACAATATTTCCAGAACTTGACAAGGTAGGAAAAATCAGTTTGGAACGTAGAGCAGTCACAGAAACAATACCCTAACAGCTACAAAATCGATCAATTTCAGAGTATCTCATCAAGTGGAGGAACTTACCCGCTGAAGATTCCACATGGGAGGACAAGAATTTTATACAGAAGCATCAAGAACTACTCAAGCATTGAGGACAACACTTTTTGAAGGAGAGGGGCATGTTAGGTCCCTATACTACTAGTGTAACCCCTTATTATTATTAGTACAACCCGCTTATTATATTGTTGTGCCCATGTAGTGCCCATATTGTTATTATTTTGCCCCATAGAAGCACACTATTGTTATTATTGTGCCATTACATTATTGTTGTTATGTCAGCTCTGATTATATTATGACCACTTAGACTCCTATATATAGAAAGGAGGTTTTATCATTTGTATCATCCGAGAATTGTTCATTTGTGTAATGTAAAGGAGGTTGCCCCCTCGAAGAGGCTGAATTCTAAGGCATTGATCTTTCTTTTCTATATTTTTGTGAGCTGGTTTCATAACAAATTATAACCAGTGAATGGCATTGTCAACTATCTGGCTACCAAACTAGGACAATGGATTTTAAGAACTAAAAGGAAAATAAACATATGTAAATGGATTTATCTCTAGATCAATAATTCTTAAATGGATGGGATTCTGAATCATTGATGATTAAAAGGTAACCCTATCGATACTATAGATGTTTGCTAGCAACAGTGGCTCTACCTGTAACAAATGAGTATATTTTAAAAACTAAGCTGTAAAGTGCCCCCTACTTTACCTTTACAACTAATTAAGGGCTAATATAGAGTTATGACATATTTTGATTTATGAGGAATTTTAAGAAAAATTACAGTTAGATGATTCTTGTTTTTATTCAAACTAATGACCTTAGTCAAACATTTCAAAATTAATTTTCTCTTCTTTAATTATTTTTACTTTAATTTTAGGAAAATCTCATTCATATAAAACAGAGATAACTGGTTCTTCTCCCGTGTGTCGCCATTGTTGTGGTAAAACACAACCCCCCATTTTTTATTTGTTTACTTAAAATAATGGGGACCCTTTCTGTTAAAATTTTGGCTAAAACACTTTTCAGAATTTTTATTAAGTTTTATCCTACGATTTTGTTAAATTTTCATTTGCTTCAGATTTTCGTTTTGATTGCTTTGTTGAAATTGATTTTTGGCAAGCTTCCCATCGATCCTTGTTTTGCCTCATTTGGTCAACCAATCTATAAATGGTATACCTTTGAAGTTTGATAATTTGTGTCACCTCGGTTAAAAAATGCATCAAATGTACAAAATAACGTTTTTATAATTAATTTAGTTCAAAAATACATTTATTGTAAATATTAATCTTTAGTTGAATTTTTATTAATTTTTAATTTTTCTCTAACAGTCTTGCTAAAATGACCCAGCCAAATTGTAGAATACTTAAAAAACATGTTTTTTCAGAATCTCAGTAATTTATTCTAATTTTCTGTTTTAAAACAAATTACCAATCCCGAAATCTCAAAATGGCTGAAGTTCATTCCTTTTTGTGTAGATCATCTTCTGGATTCATCGCATTAGGTTACTTGTTGATCGATGTTTCGAACCATCAACGGTGGTTCATCTTCAGGATGTGAAATATTTTGAACCATCAATGGTGGTTCATCTTTAGGATGTGAAATATTAGTGGAAAATTGGTCTTATTATTTAGTGTAAGATCAGTCTTCTTTTTCGTTAAGAGCAATCTGTATCGTTCAAATCTGCGAAATTTTTTCATTGTTTCCCTTCCGTATCGGGCGATTATTTTATCTCCTAGGTTTCTGCGATCTTCATAATTGTGTAGATCATCTTCCAGATCCATCGCATTAGGTTACTTGTTGATCGGTTTCGAACCATCAATGGTGGTTCATCTTCAGGATGTGAAAGATTTCGAACCATCAACGGTGGTTCATCTTCAGGATGTGAAAGATTAGTGGAAAACTGGTCTTATTATTCAGTGTAAGATCAATCTTCTTTTTCGTTAAGAGCAATCTATATCGTTCAAATCTGCGAACTTTTTTCATTGTTTCCCTTCCGTATCGGGCGATTATTTTATATCTTAGGTTTCTGCGATCTTCATAATTGTGTAGATCATCTTCCATATTCATCGCATTAGGTTACTTGTTGATCGATGTTTCGAACCATCAATGGTGGTTCATCTTCAGGATGTGAAAGATTTCGAACCATCAACGGTGGTTCATCTTCGGGATGTGAAAGATTAGTGGAAAACTGGTCTTATTATTCAGTGTAAGATCAGTGTTCTTTTTCATTAAGAGCAATCTGTATCATTCAAATCTGCCAACTTTTTTCGTTCCTTTTTATTACCAAAGTGGCTGTAGTTTATAATAGGAGAATCCCACTTTATGTAAACCCCACTTTGTTTCATCTCCATAATTCCACCAATGCACAACAATCCTGGACCCCAATATATAAAATTTTATAAAATTTATTAGGTCCATTGCATTGCAAATTTACAAAGAAAATATTTTACAAACCCCCGATCGAAAGTTTCATGCGGTGCAATCAAAGTTAAACCATGACTTTCATTTTAAAGTCATTCTCGCATTCATCCCGGATCCGATATGAGTATTAACCTTAGCTTATTAATTTATCGGGTTCACCGATATCGCAATGATTACAATGAAACTTTTAAAAAATATGCGATGTTAGGTTTTCATCCGATGCGATATTGCGACATCGCATATCGCGTATCACAATTTTAGCAAGCTCCTCAACTTAAACATTTTAAGATTTGCGATTGGAAAATGCGATGTGGTAAGAGGTTTTAATACAAATATTTTGATCACCTTATGACTCCCGTACCTCCACCTCACCTCATCCTACCTCACGCTCACCTCACCCTCCACTCACTTCCCTCACTCATCATTCCTCTTCACGTGGATGGAATTAATGGATTTTAGATTGATTTCAATGGTTTGTGAATTAAATTTTTATATTTTTTTATTATTATAATAATTATATTATAATTTTAATATAATTTGAATTATAATATTAATTATATTTTAAATTAACTCTTTCAAATCATTTGTATATTAATTTAATTTTGTAACTTAATTCATTTTAATTAAATGAGCATTAATTAAAATTAATTGTATATATTAGTTAGTTAATAATTAGTTTAGAATTAATTATTAAATAATTAAAATCTAATTTAGGACTAGAATTTAATTAATAAATTCTCATTTTTTGGCCTAGGCAACAAAATTTACAGAATTCTGGCAGTTTTGACTCATCAACTTTGGAGACTCATAGATTAAGTTTTACTTGGCCAAAAGAGGCATAGGATGGCTCATTGGAAAGATAAAATCATGGAGAACATTTCAAAGGAGGTTTCATTAACATATTTTATCATTAATTAGGTCTAAAATACGACAGAAGATCAAACTCTGAATTTTGAATAAAACTAATTTTCCTGAGTTTTATTTTCTACATTTTCATTTGCCCAAGCCTCTTCTGAATGCAAATCCATTCGTCAATGATATCCTTGGCCAATTAAATCATCACGGGAATCAATAGAAAGCTTGGATTTCCTTTTCAATTATTTATTTAAATAAATTTGATTAGATTTGTTTTAATTCTAGATTTAGCATTTTGATTTTATTTTTACATTTTAATTTTGTTTTGATTTGTTTTTGTAGGAAAACAGTTGAAAAGATGAGGAGAATAAGATCTCAATCAATGAGAATGCTCTAGAAATTAAAAAACGGAATATTCAGCAGATGAAAATTGATTGAGAAAATCTCTTCTTCAACAAACTTTCTTGTAAAGAATTCCTTTGCAAATATTATAAATAGCAGATTGCAAAATGTAATAAAGGGCTTCTCTCCTCTGCAAATTTTGGACTTCTAAAAGCACTACTGTAATAGGAATTGGGAGTGGTAGATGGGAGGAGTGAAAATATTAGATTTGGAGATTATTCAAGATTTTTATTTTGCATCCTGATTTATTTATGATGGGTAGAGTTTGCACTATTGCAACGCTTGTTTTGAAAGCAGAAGTTCAAGCAATGTAAAAGACTATTGGAGACCGGAGCCAAAGAAATGGATTTATTAAACTGGTAATTCTAATACTATTATTTTAAATACTAGTTTCATTTTATGATAACATGAATGTGCCATTTTATTCATGTTTGTGCATTATTGTCGATATGCATAATTTGTCTCGATGTTGTTATTATTTATCTCTACACTTATGGATTAAATTCTGATTTCTGAGTAACTATTTACTCAGAAATCTACCTTATAAGAATGATTTATTAAATAGTGATGTGTTGTGAACTATTTCCACATATTATTGTTTAATTATTGGATTTACTGATTTAACAATCAATATCATTTTTGTGAACTATTTCCTGAGTGTTGTTGATTGACTATTTCAGTTAAGAGGTCTCGATAGGATGTGTTTCGATATTCATAATGTTAGTTAATTGAACTACTTCGTTAACTTGACATTCATTAAAACCCAGACATATTTAAATCTCAATTATTTAATTATCTTGCTCTTAATTGGGTTAGATATCTGCCTAATTGAGATAGGATTAGAATTAGTTCCTTTTGCTTGCATTATAGAATAAGTTTGCATTTAGATTAAGTTCTACATTCTTTGAAGTGCTCCTCTCAAAGAGGCAAAACTTTAGTTGTGGCTTGGCTGAACCGAAATCAGCTTAAGGTTCATTCTCTTGCCCGATCAACAAGAAAAATTGATCTGATATCCCTTGCTATTGGTAGTTAAAGATACATCTTAAACCAATAGAAATTGGGAAAGGGTAACTGGACGTACTTGAACCAGTCGGAGCCACTACTCCAAAACAGAAAAGGAACTGCTTTAAGGTCTGGACCGGGTGGTTAACCCCCAATGTTGAGGCCGACAATTTTGGCCATCAATAGAAGGTTCTTGTTTTGGCGGCTACAAATACTCCATATGCTCTACCAACTAGGGTATCAGACAACATTTTGACAAACAAAATTATATTCCTATACCTGATGTCAAGGTGAGGTAGCATATGTTCAAGCTTCACTTAGGTGATACACATAATGACTTGAGTGAGGAAGACTTTGTGGATCTAGTAAGACGAACCAATGAATTCTCTGATTCTGATATTTCTGTTTGTGTGAGGGATGTATTGTTTTAACTTATTTAGATCATTTATTGTCCATACAGTCAGTAGAAATATGGGTATTGTCATCTTTTAGAGTAGGGTTGTGCAACATCAGATAATTGATTGCTCATACAATGCACAACAACTTTATGTTACAGGTATGGAATACTTTTTTTTTAGTGGTGGGATCCGACAACATTGTTTAACAATGTGCTACTATGTATGTAGAAGGTAAGTATAAGTTTAATAGTTTGCTAGTGTCACTGTCTATGTAAAGGGAAACCTTCATATAAGTTCGTGGCCTATTTGTATTTAAAAGAAAAAAATGGGGGTTGTTGGTAGAATTTTTTTATGGTGCAGTCATATTAAATTATGGTATGCTATCATATTGTGCAAGAATCAAATAATGCAGAACCACAAAGAACATGCCAATTATTGAATAGACTAAAGCTACCCCTCGTACTTCGGGAGCATTAGTTACATGAAGTTCTTAATAAGGTCAAGCTGTTATGACCCGTCGTGCTCCAGGAGAATTAGTACAAGTTATTTTATATAAGGTCAAGTTCTAGAATTGTTTGTTGACGACATTATGTACCCAAAATGCTATCCTAGATAACTGATGAAGGTTGCAAAGGGTCATGGATTCAACATATGGTGGTAGTTCCATAGGATGGTTCAGTATCAAGACTTACCCAATGCACTTCTAGAGGTTGAGAAGCATCAATTATTCAAAATACGTCAATGATGGTTTGAAGCAGTTATTTCTTAAATGGATCAACTAGGAAGCTTGAAAGTGTGGGGAAGAAAAGAGCGAAAATCGTGAGATTTCAGAGTGGATATGAGTGCCAGTGATGATCTGAACTTAAACATGAACGCAAAAAATTACAGATATAACCATAAATACAAAGATGCAATAGAAATAACACTTCATTTAATTAATATCAGAATACTGAAGTATGCTTACAAACATAATGGAAATAAACTAGCTTGGGCGATGGTAGCTTATCTCTGAGAAGAGATGTGGTGTCTACATTCCTCTGAATTGTGTTACAATGAGGCGTAAGGGCCTATTTTTTATTGAACAACAAGAGAAAACCATAAACAACCAAAACCCTAACCCCAGGAGATGTAATGCCAAGAGTTTGTGGGCCCCATTTGGGTTAGTTGGGCAGCCAAATTCCCGGGGCCATAACTTGGTCATATTATCTCTGTTTGGCACATACTATTCCTTGTTGGAAAGGTCTATTTGATTACTATAGGATTTGTGGTAGGCCCCAATAATAGACCTCAATAAAACACCATTTAGTGGGTCAAAACTGCTCTAGAAGTTTAGGACCCAAAAATTGCTAAAAATAGTAAATGCTAAAATAAACAAGGAAACAGATGAAACCAACCAGAGGTCTAGGTGGAATAGGCATGTGGCCACCAATATCCACATGGATAATTCCTCCCTTAGGAAGAAATGGTCCCTATTGCGTGCAGAGCCTCCATGAGGCGAGGAAATTTATGTTGAACTTGGTCCCTAGTGAACCACTTGCCCTGCTGAAGGAATTGGCCTGCTTTGACAACTCGATATAGATGGATCCTTTGTTGGTGAGTGTTCTTGATCTGCATGTCCATGAGATGATCAGTTGTGTCCTGTTCCATGCAGTTTAGGTTGAGCTCGTTGGTGTGAGTTGTTCTGCATTGTTGGATGTGTCCAATAATGGTGGACAGTATGGTTGAAGGTGGTCTACATTGAGCTCCGGGTGAAAACCAATGAAATGTGGGATGATGAGCTCAAAGGCATTGTCCCCTACAACCTTGGTGATGGTGTATGGCTCATATCAAAGGGGGAAAAACTTGCGATGGGGTCCAATGAGGTGCTCCTTCTACAAATGTAGACAAACTTTGTCGTCCACCTCGAACTTGTGCGACACTCGATGTTAATCATGACGCTTCTTGTACTTAGCATTGGCTCTATCCAATATATCATGGACTTACTGGTGGATGTGCTGAATGCGCTCAATGAAGATGTTAGCCCTGTCGGCCTCAGACTAGACGTGATCCGAATCTGCCTGAGTAGCTGCAAATGGCATGGCCACATCAATGGGACATAATGACTGAAATCCCAACCCTACCTGAAAGGGGAAATGACTTGTTGAGCTATGGAGAGATCCATTGTAGCTTTGTTGCAAATAGGGGATTCTTTCATCCCATGTGCATGGATGCTTCGAGTTGTACATGCATAAAATGTGTATGATCATCCTATTGACGACCTCTGTTTGACCATCAATTTGGGGGTGGAACGATGTGGACTTAGTGAGTTTGGTATCTAGCATCGACCAAAGACTTGACCAAAATGCACTTAGGAATCTGCTGTCCCGATCTGATATAATGGACTGTGGGATCCAAAAGTGTACCCACACTCTCTCAAAGAAGAGCTTCGCAGTGGCCTCTGTTGTGATGCTCTTTTTGCAGGCCACCATGATGACCATCTTAGAGAATCTGTCGACGACCACAAAAACGAAGTCGTTGCCATGCTTAGTAGAAGGAAGGCCCGACATGTAATCCATGGAGATGGATTCCCAAGGTCGACTAGGAGTAGGTAGAGGAGTATATAGGCCTTTCTTATTGATGGTTAGTTTATCAATGGCACAGGCAGTGAAAGATCTAATGTACTTCGCAACATCTTGGCGAAGTTTCGACCAATATAAATACTTTTGCACTACCACCATTGTTTTATCTACTCTGAAATGTCCAACGACCTGATTGTAGTGCGCCTCCCAAATCATCTTGGCACGCTCACTTGAAGGAACGCAAATGTGTCCCAAGTGGCATAATAATGCATCCTAGAGGTGAAAATTTGGAACTTTCTTCCCTTCCAGGAGTGTCTGGTATGTGTTATCGAATTATGGATCACTCTTGTAAAGATGTGGCCACCCTGAAGTCTCGTGCCCACAGGAGTTGAGCAAAGTGATCAGCGCCATGATTGATGGTCGGTTAAAGCATTCTGCCACATTATTGGTGTTGCCCTTCTTGTATTTAATGTTCAAATGGAATTGTTGCAGGTATGTGGACCATTTCAAATGGCGATCATTCTGAAACTTCCCTTATGTCATTATGAATTGTAGGGGATGGTGGTCTATGTGGATGATCGTTTCCTTCCCCAGAATGTAATTATTCCATTGACGATAGGCCTGCACGATGGAATGCATTTCTTTGTCGTAAGTGGGATACTTTCAGACTGTGTCTAAAAGTGTCTCACTATGGTAAGCCACTGGATGCCCCTACTGAGTAAGAATTTCACCAATAACATAGTCAGAGGCGTCTCTCTCAATCTCAAATGGTTGTTGCAGGTCTGGTAATGTGAGCACTGGTGCTCAGTAGAGGTGATGCTTCAACTCGGAAAATGTCTTGTGTTGGTTTTCGGACCAAAAGAAATTTTCTTTCGCTCCACCCTTGGTGACTTGACTTAATAGCCAAGTGATATGAGAGAACCCCAACATGACCCTTCAGTAGAAATTGGAAAGACCCAGAAAGCTGTGGGGCTCTATTATATTGGTTGGGGCCGACCAATCCCGAATGACTTGTATCTTAGCTGGGTCCACATGCACATCCTCCTCATCAATGATGTACCCTACATATTGAACCTCGGTCATACCAAAAGTGCATTTCTCCAAATTGGCACACAACTTGTGTTGTCGCAGGGTTTGAAGGACCTGTTGAATATGGTGGAGGTTCTCTTCCCAACTCTAGCTGAAGATCAATATGTCATTTAAATACACCACCACGAATGCATCAGTGAAGGGTCACAAGATGCCTTCCATCAATATCATGAAGGCTCTGGGGGAATTTGTCAACATGAAAGGCATGACCAACCATTCGAAAAGGCCCTCGTTGGATTCGAAGGTAGTCTTCCACATATCAGAGGGTTCGATAGGCACCTAGTGATAGCCGGAATTCAAGTCAATCTTGCTGAAATATTTGGCCCCCTTGAGCTGGTCCAAAAGGTCCTGAATTTGCGGGATTGGGTACCTATTCCGGGCAGTGATCTTGTTCAGCGCTCGATAGTAAATATAGAGTCTCTAGGTCTCGTCCTTCTTCTATACCAATACAATCGGGCTCCCATAGGGTGATGAGCTTGGCCTGGTGTGCCTTTTATGCAACAACTCTTGTATCTACCTCTTGATCACATCATTCTCCAGAATAGAGCATCGATAGATCGATCCATTGGGTAGTGGCACGCTCGGGATCAGATGGAGTGCTTAAATTGACAATGCATATATACCCCTGTAGGTGAGGAAAAAATGTCCCTGTACTCCTACAGGACCTTGTCCATTTGCTACTTCTGTGTGGAGGAGCCTTGTTTGGAAGACGTCGCCACAACCTTCTTCTTTCCCTGAGGGCGAATCATAAGTAAAACAAATTCCCTGGTCTAGGAAATAATCTTACTGCATTGCTTTGTAGTGATCAAAGAGATGGCAGTAGGCGGGGCTACCTCCGGTATCCTGTACAACTTATTTCCAAAATTAATAATCAGAGAGAAAGGTTTAGACTCATATACAACATGTCGCTTCCACAAGTATGGTTGTCCTAATAACACATCACACAATACCTCATCTGTGAAGGGATTGATGTTGTAGGGAAGACAACACTGCTAGCTAACGCGAAAATCTCATCCTTGGTGAAGCCACCGATGGTGTACAACTGTGGATGTGTTGTCGTCAGTAGGCCCAACTGCTTCATGACCTATACTAAAATGCGATTCTTTTGGCTCCCGTTGTCGACAATGAATTGCAATGGCGAACCCTTCACCCACATCTATGAATGGAAGAGGCGTTCCCCCTCCTTTGGATATTTAGTCTCATTCTTCTAGATCTTGGTGGTGGCCATGGTGGCACTGGGCTTCATGTCAATGATCTACTTCCATTTGTACTTCCTCTTGTTGGGTTCTGACTCAGAGTCAGAATCTGTGCCTGATTCGGAAGTCTTTAGCTCGGCCACCAGTGATTGCTTGCCCAACACTCACTTGTGTTGTGAATGAAGCTCTTATGGAACTCACACAATCTTCTTGTCCTTCATTGTCTTCATGATGTTGTTCTTTGCTTGCGACTTCGACGGGTTGTTCTGGGTCACCCCCCCTTGGCTTTGGCCTTTGCTATGTGGTTTGGGGGCGCCTTTTCCTTGCTTCAGATTCATAGATCCAATGTCTCCTTCTTCTGTTTAAACTTCTACTTGATCTTGACAGCGTATCGGTATGTTATGCCCAGTTAGGAGATGTCCATGAACTCCATCTCGTCCTGGATGTACTTGTGTATACAACCGTGGTACTTGAGTACCAAATACTACTCAGAATCCTTGATACCCAAATTCGTGTGGAGGGGATGGAACACATTTGTGAACTTTGACACATCTTGGTCCCTTCCCTACCGTAGTGTGGTAATATTGTTCCTTGATGGCGCCTCAAAAAGAATCCAAAGTGGGTGTAGCTGAAAACAGCGAGGATTCCCTCTTGTCCTTTTGTTCACAGTAGGTTTCCCACCAGTACTTGATGTGTGGGGTGACTTTGAGAAGTGTAAAAGTAATCTTTTCCCAATTGGAAAAGTCATGAACTGAGAAATATCCTTCCAACAGATTCAACCATTTATCTACAACATATGCATCTATCTGGCCCTCAAATATGGGAATGTCAAAGTTAACTTGTACCTTAAAAGGAGTGGCGCCTCTAGAGTGGTTTTTGGATGAAGATGCGTCACCTATGGGTAGCCGTCAAAGGATCTAGGCAAAGTTATCCATCATCGCGTTCCTTTCTCACTCGAGGGCTTCCTTGAGCAATATTTTGAAAGGATATCCTGCCCCTTCGTCTTTCATTTCTTCTGCCATGGGAGGTAGTTGGGGTTTGCGAGGCTTGTCTTGCAAATGTTCAACCAGATTGAGCCCTAACTCCTTATACCCTGACCTCGTTGGGGACATGCAAAGAAAAAACAGAGAAAGAGAAGACCGCTCTAATACCACTGATCCGAACTTAAATAAGAACACAACAAATTACAAATATAACCATAAATACAGAGATGCAACAAAAATAACACTTCATTTCATTAATATCAGAATACTGAAGTATGCTTACAAACAGAATTGAAATAAACTAGCTTGGGGAATGGTAGCTTATCTCTGAGAAGAGATGTGGAGACTACATGCCTCTGAACTATGTTACAATGAGGCGCAATGGCCTATTTATTATTGAACAACAAGATAAAACCCTAAACAACCAAAAACCTAACCCCAAGAGATGTAACACCAAGAGTTTGTGGGCCCTGTTGGGGTTAGTTGGGTAGCCAACTTCCCAGGGTCGTAACTTGGTTATATTATCTCCATTTGGCGCGTATGATACCTTGTTGGAAAGGTCTCTTCGAGTACTACAATATTTGTGACAGGCTCTTGCCTACAACATCGAACCTAAAAGAAAAATGTCTTTTAGGAGGGTCAAAACTTCTCTGAAAGTTCAGGACCCGAAAAATTGCTAAAAATAGTAAATGCTAAAATAAACGAGGAAACAGATGAAACTGACTAGAGGTTTAAGTGGAATACGCGGGTGGCCACTAATATCCACCTGGATCAAGTGATGACTACATATATCAGAAAAATATGATAGAAATCAATATTGTTGTTGTAATGTGTGTTTTCTATATCTGTTACATGTAAACATTAAGGGAGGGTATTGGAAGTGAGCTCCAAGGTGTCAATATAGAAGTTGTCGTTTCCTATGTGTATGGGTTGTTGTTGTATCATGTCCGAGTCATAGATCCACTTTATTAGGATCTAGATTTGTCGAATGTCCATGTGGTACATCAACTAGAATTTGTGTAACACACCTAAGTCTAGTATCGACATAACCATAGTCGGTCTAAGACGAAGACCTCAAATATCAGCGTTGGGTGGCTAAGTCTGTAATGAGTATCAATTTCTGAGTATAGTATGTAGGTTGAAATGTTGTTGCATGTGGTTAAATTCCTGAGTGTGTAAGCCACACCTTGTATGAGTATCAAAGCTGCAAGGGTATATGTGTAAAGCCTAGAGTAAACAATGGGGATGAGAGTATGTACCATGTACATAATAGAGATGCTCAAATTTCCCTAACGAGATGGTATGGTGAGCATTGAGTCATGTCAATGGCCAAATTATTAATTACGAGTTGAAAATTAAGAAAGAGTCTATAGATCCATTGTGGAAACCAAAGAGGAAGTCTTGAGCTCACGATACTAGTGAATTTGAAGAAATGTTTGAGGTCATGTCGTTAAGCCGAGAGACATTGGAGGCACAATAATTCATGTTCACTAGTTATAGAGCAAGCAGAAGTCTTGCAACATAAATATGAAAAATGTTTGACATGAGAGCATGACACTAAAGAGAAAAAAAAGTAACATTCAGGTCTGGACTAGATGTTTAGGTTTCAAAATAATGAAAGCGAGATAAAGGGGTCGAACCCCTAAACTCCGTGTGGGCCGAATGTGAAAGGAGTCAGTTTAAACCATTCAGGCCCGACATAAGATATACATGTGGACATACCATAAAGGGTCGAACATCTCGAAGCCCCTGAACTCCTAATGCCCTCAAATGATAAGGAGCCAAAACCCCTGAACAACTTGAATTTCCCGAACTAGACCAAAATTTTGTGGTGGACCCAAAACATCTACATTTTGGATCTCTTTTATTGAACCATTTTCATTGATTGGTAGAGATCCTTGGCATAGTGGAAACATGGTAGTAGACACAAGGCTCACCTACATTAAGGGTAGTTGAAGTGAGAGAAAATATGCGCGACGATAGTATTGAGAACCATGGGTGAAAGTGGTTCAATCGTTGTGTAACTTTGAAGCTAGTACCATGTGTGTGAGGTTTCAAAATGACAAGGGTTGCATGCATAAAGGGAAATTGGGGTTGGTTGAAGTGATTAACGAGTTTGTTATTCATTTTGATTAGTGGGTTGTGAGGCAAATAATGAAGCCACAAAATGAGATTGGTTGTGTGGGAGAAAAGTTGAGGTCAACGCATTGAGTTGTGTTAGTGTTGAATACTTATATTTCTATATTTGAGTTATTCGAAAATATGAGTGAGATAAAAAAGGAGCACGACCTCTATAAAACCATAAAGTGAATTGGAAATAAACCCTAGGATATTGACTCTTTTTCCTTATAGGAAAATACATTAATAAGAGGTCGATGTTGTATGGTATATGTGATTAGGTGGTGAATGTATACTCTATGATTGGACCATATTATTGCTTGTATATTTTTTTATAGATTTCTTTAACACACAGAGTGAACCATATTGGTATTAGACTCTTGAGGTGAAGTTTTAGATTCAGGGGAAGTTCATTAAGAAGTCGAGTGAACCATGGACATGAAGGGACATCTTATACACATAAATAAGAAATATAAAATTTGAAGAAGGATGCATCTCTCTAGTGACACAATCACTAAGTCAGGAGACTGAACCATAACACCCTATTACGTTAATCAAGCTAGAAAAGTATTACATATACATGATTAGATTATTGTTGAACATCTTCTAAGAATATAGGAACTACAAACCAAAAAGTCTAAATAAGGAAAAAGATTCAACGACACATAACAATATCTAAATATGGGAGAATCTTCTAGAGATTTCTCCATTATTCCAACACTCCCCCTTAATGGAGAAATGCATTCTCCACTACACCCAAATGATTCCTACATACTTCAAATTTTGCCTTTACAAGAGGCTTATTAAAGATGTCAATCACATTTTCATTGGTATTTGTTGGCTTCTGGGGGCCTGACCCAAGTTCAGAGTTACTTAGCTAAACAAATCCTTACATTACTAGCCCTTTCGGCATCAGCCCACAGAGCGTGGATTGAAGTCTCACCCGAAGCAGTATGGCGGGATGTTGGAACCAAGTTTCAGCACCCTAGAGATGTCTGAGATGTCGATTTAGTCCAACTAGATCTGTCTTCGTGCAGGTCATTTCGCACACTGTTCCAACCTTCAATACCTTCACGATCTGTTATAATCGTCTTTCACGAAGCCCTATCTTGGGGCTGAGAGGCTTTCGCGCCGCTAGGGCAGCGAACTGCACTATTTCCCCAAACTACACAACGTATCTTACTTATCTCCTTAACAAATCTTATTTAACTTCGTGTAAACAGATATTCTATCTTGCATTCACTTAATCAATACAATTATACACATTTGCACATCATATAAGTATTATAAGTGAATTTCATACCCAAGATAACAGATGCATAAAACAGGAAATAAATACACATAAATGATAGGAAACTTCTCTTTATTAATACTTCCAACTATTACAGACTCGACTCGCCCTACGCACTTAGCTGCAGGGGTCCACGCACTCAGCTGTGGACTTCTAGGCCTCTACGGACTCAGCTGCAGAACCTTCTCCTACTCTGCGACCCAAAACTAGACCTTGTTCCACAGATCTATCTCGCATACATCATATGTTCATCTTATTAATTCCTCTCTTAGCTACTTAAAGCCCTGCTCTATTTATACATTCCCATGGTCCGCAGTCCATGGGTAGATCTCTACAACCGAAATTACAATGAAAAAACTAAGGGTGGACAACCCTATGACTCTTTTACAAACTACGCGCTTCGCGTCCATAAAATGCAGAGTATTTACATTGGAATTACAATCTTTGATCAAAATCTGGGCTCTAAGCCTAAAAATTTCCTTTGGGGGATCCTGTGCCCAACAGGCCCACAACACAAACATCATGACTCACCATTGAGTCACTCTATTGTTGCGGAGATCTTTGCGCGAAGACGTCCCAACTTTGACTGGATCGCTGCAAATTCGACAATGCAGTGAGCAGCTACCTGTTGTACTTCCTCGACGCGCTGTTCAGTGACCGCTGTGGCTGAATTGCTGCCCTAGATCCTTTCCTGCGTTGCGTGCAGCTGTGCGAGATTTGCTTCAATGGAGGCTATAATGGTGTACGCCTCATCAATCCACGGCTGTAAGCGCGCCTTCAAAACTGCTTCCTTATGTCGATCAGCATCCACTTACTCCTTGAGCGCTTTAGCCTTCTACACCCTGGCGAGCCTCTGTGTAAGGGCAACCATCTGTGCGGTCCCTTTTACTTTGTCATATCTATGCTGTATCTTACGCGCCTCTGTCTCTAGGCGCTGTATGTTCGGGTCCTCCTACAGGGTGCTGAGGACCTTGAACGACTACTCGAACAACTTTGTGCAGTCTGTCACTGCAGTGTTGACCGCCGCCATTACTGTGGTATCGCGGTGGTGCGCTGTTCCTTAACCTCTGACAGAGTTGAAGGCTACGCCTTCAACTAATTTCCTCTTTTGCCTCACGCACCCCTACTGCTAATTTTCAGACACGCGCCTCCACTGGTTCTTCTGGTTGGATGGCCGACTCCGAGATCATCTGGCAGGCTTCCTCTACCACTTGCATTATTTGCCTGTTCTGCGCCACTACCTCGTCACACTATAGGCTCAACTGTTCCAAGTTGATTTGCTTCTCGCTCATTACCTAGAGCGCGTGACCCTCCCTGGCTCGTAGTTCTGCAGTAACTCCATCCTACAAAATATAGAGTGTCTCTCGAGGGAGCGCAACTACGTTTAATCCGATTCCCTTCAACCCACTGACCATAGGCCTATCGGCCCTATTTTCTGTAACGAGTGCTCCATCTGGCAGCACTATGGTATTGGTCATCTGGGTGCACAACATTTCCTCGGTCGCGAATGTGCCTACTGCGAGGCTGGTTGACACAGTGCCAGCCTATGGAGTGCGCACCTTCAACTCCTGTATCTGTGCTTGGAGAGCCCCCAACACCATCTGGTGTTCCTCGTCAAATTGCTGGAGGGCCTCTGCAGTGACGTCCCTCACTGTCTCACCAATGTCGTGTGGATCCCCCTCAATGAGGGTGATTGGGTCGAACGAAGTCTTTGAAGCCTTTGACTTCTTTCGCGGCCCTACTAGTTCTCTCAGGTGCAGACGTTTTAGCTGGGTGGACGCTGTCTGCGGGTCTGCGCCACCTTGCTCTGTATAAGTCTCTGGCTCAGGTGAAGGTGACTTCTATCCATTGTGCACTTCTTCTCCTATCTTCTGCTGCTTTTCTGCCACATTCATAGCGTAGCCGCTATTTCTTCCTTCCTACATTTTTCTGCCAACTGCGCCATCCACAGTTTCACCTCTTCCTTCTTCCAATGCGTGGCAGACATCTCTGCTTCCACACAGGAGCTAGCTAGAGAGCACCACTCCGGTGGCCACGACTCTAGGACTGCGAAGATGACATCCTCTGTAGCCAGATAGGGTAACTCACGCCATGTCTTCGCGGGGCCCTTCTGCGCCCTAATGTAGACATGGTGAAAATTTTCCTTGAACTCCGCGAAGCTCTGTAGACTGTTGTAGACCGTGGGCGATAACCACGACTTGCGATTAATCCCCATTCTGATGTTCATCTCCATGAGCACCCATAATATTTTGCTGTCCCTTATCCTTTGTGCATCCCTGGTTGCCCACAACGAAGCATACTTCGCTGCCTTCGGAAGGTCCTGCACGATTGTCGGGAACTGGCTATCTTTGGGAAATTCCCATGCCACCAGTACTATGGACAACAGAAGCCACACATGGTGAAAAGTTTTTCCCTTCTCTTGTGTCTCGCCGCAGTTCTTAAGGAACTCTTCGCATAAGTAGTTTTCCCAGTTGAACTGGACCCCTTCTACGCATTGCGCTGCTAGTGCAACCACCGGTGCGGGCACCTCATCTGCGCGACACTTCTGCATAACCTTCCCTGCCAATATCTGCGTCGCGACTTTAACCGCAGGGTTGTTGATGCTGGAAATGGCGTACCCTCTCTTCTTCTTCTCTAGCTTAAACTTCTTCTTCATGGCCTCCGCGATGGCCAAATCATCGCTCTTTCCCTTCAAGATGTTTGTTGGGTCCTCCCCTTTGCAAGGGAGCCGGGTAATTCTATGAATCAAATGGTATGTGATGGGGATGGGCTCCTCCAACCACAAGCACCCATCATGTACCAATCAGAGTAGTTGCCTGATGACAAAAATGGACACTAGGGCACGATGGTAATGCGATACCTAGAGCAGGTTTAGGAACCCTGCTTTCTCAACTCCTCTCAGCCATTTACGTGGCTCTGATTCTATGATTCCGGTTGGCGCGTCTTTCTTTTGGTGCATGAGCTGCGCGGTCGCGAGATGCAAGAACTTCTTGTGGTCTGCGAGATCCCAATCCTCAAACTTCAGCACGGGCACTCGTCCCAAGTGTGCTCCTTCAAAAATAATGTCATTAGGGAGTAGCAGAGTCTGTAGAGAGCTCTTTCTCTCATCTATATCTTTGGGTACCTTTGCTTTACCCTTCTACGGAGGAACATATGCGAGCAGCCTGGTAAGAGGGTCCGCACCCTGGGTTTCAACCTCCATTTCTACATCCTCCTCCTCTACCAGGATTTCTTCGAATTCTTCCTCCTCATCGGCCTCCAAATTGATAGCCTTCCCCTTTTCTTCCATGGTGAGCCTAGTCCTCAACGGATTTCTAGGTGATACGTGCACCGGTACCATGGCCTGCTTGTCTTTCTTGGGTCTCGGTGTGCGCAACGATTTAGGGATTTTGTGACTATCTCGACACTTTCTGGGGCTTCCACTTCCATAATGGCTTCCGCAGCTTCCTAGGCGGTCATTACTTTGGTATCCATGGCTTCTTCAGGTGCTGCCATAGTGCGATTCCACAATTCTCTCAACGTCTTGGGTAATTTCTCAAGCAACAAATTCATCTTCAGAAGATCGAACAAGTCTGGGTTCATGAATGTCTTTGCGCGCAACAAATCAGTCCTCAAATTGTCAAGTGTTGTTTGCTGGACAACCCTTTGTAATTTATAACTCCTTTTGAATTTGAATTCGACCGTTCCCCTCACATTCGGTCCATTAATGCTCAATTGGCAGCAGATTTTCAAGGATCTAGCCCATAAAGTTCGCCTTAAATGCCTGTCACCCACTCCATTTGGTCTCAAACCAAGCATCACATCGTGAATAGTGACTGTAACGGTCACTTTCTAGCTGACTCACGCGACAACGCAGCTACCCTCGCCAAGGATAATTTTAGGGGCGAATGTTCGCCCTTTGGCGAAATTAAGGGGTTTTAAATTTTTAGTGGGCGAATATTTTGTATCATAGTACATTTTTACAAATCACCTCAAATAGCCCACCTTATTTTAAGGGAGAGGGTAAAAAAGGTAAATTTAGCCCTTGAAATTAGGACTTACAACCTTCCATTCGCCCATTTTCAAGAATAGGTTTTATTTAAGTGAATCCTATGGGCCAAATACCATATTTATAAAAGAGGTATTGTAAATTAATAAAAATATAAATAAATGAGAGGTATGGTAAATAAATAAAACATTTTTTATATTTACTCCATAAGTCACCTTATATACATGTAAGGGTGTAAACAAATAAAAATATAAGTAAAGTGGAGGTATGGTAAATAAATAAAACGTCTTTTTATACTTACTCAAAAGGTATGGTAAATAAATAAAAATATAAATAAACTAGACGTATCGTAAATAAATAAAACTTCTTTTTATATTTAGTCCATAACCCTCGTTCTATTTATGAAGGCTCAAGAAAGAGGTTTTATTTAAGTGAATTTAAGTGAATCCTATGGGCCAAATACAATATTTGTAAAAGAGGTATGGTAAATTAATAAAAATATAAATAAACGAGAGGTATGGTAAACAAATAAAACATTTTTTTATATTTACTCCATAAGTCACCTTATATTTACGAACACTCAAAAAATGGGTTATATTTAGGTGAAACCTATGGCCAAAATACTATGGGACAAATACCATGGACTAGATTGTTATTAATACCATGCAAAAAACCATTATTAATCCTAATATTAGAATTAATAAAAATAAAAATGGCACATGGTATTGACCCATGGTATTCACCTGGAATGTAGCCTATTTAAATGGGGAAATTAAACCAACATGTAGCCTATGCTAAGATTCACTAGGACTTTACAAAGCTTTATTATTTAGTGAAAAACTCGTCAAGATCTTATAAGATTTTATAATTGAGTAAAATATTCTAATAAAAATAAAAATGGCACATGGTATTGACCCATGGTGTTCACCAAAATGGCACATGGTATTGACCCATGGTATTCACCTGGAATGTAGCCTATTTAAATGGGGGAATTAAACTAGCATGTAGCCTACGCTAAGATTCACTAGGACTTTACAAAGTTTTATTATTTAGTGAAAGACTCGCCAAGATCTTACAAGATTTTATAATTGAGTAAAATATTCGCCATGCCTGGTGAGAGATTCGCCAAAAAATTATATATACATATTATATTATTGATAAAATCGCCTTCCCTTTTTCCTATATACCATGGAGATTCGCCCATTTATTATATTTATAAATTTAGGGGGGGTTCTTAAAATTTTCCCTGACCCTCACACTGTCACGGACCCTGGGACACTTCACTACTGCGCGCAGCCCTGAAATCGCACAGTCCCCGGGCAGAGTAGTTTATAGTCCCGCGCCTCCTTTCAGCTGCTTGGAGCACTAAGACTGTGCTTCTGTTGGCTAGTCAGATGGCTTGAGCCCCCTGTGTATGTCTTCAAATGACTGCCATTGACTTTTCCTGGGAAGAGTTCTCCATTTAACTTTACCAACTGCACCGCGCCACCATCTATGATCTCCTTAATAACATACGGTCCCAGCCAATGCATTCTGAGCTTCCTTGGGAATTTATCGAACTTACTATCATACAACAACACCAAATCATTCACCTTGAAGGTGCACAACTTAATATGTCGATCGTGCCAAGCCTTTTTGCACTGCTTTTGGACCTGCTGGTGAAATCCAGCCAAAAATCGTTCTTCCTCGAGCTCCTCCAACTACGCGAGCCTCTCCTCCAGGGCTTCGCGATCCATCATACCTATGAGCACTGCTATGTGCAAACTAGGCATGATTTATTCCATAGGCATTACAGCTTCTACTTCATAGACAAGCCTAAAAGGTGTTTGTCGCGTTAGTTTCTTGCATGTTGTCCTATAAGCCCATAATACTGCAGGTACATGCAGGTCCCAATCACTTCGTTGCACATTGCATACCTTGGTCAGCGCGTTGCACACCTTGTTGAGCACCTCTGCACATAGAATCTTTTATGCAATAACTCCTTCTGCATAATGTCTTCCCAACATTAAGAGCCATTTGCACCTTTGTCCCTCCAACACATGCTTATTGACTAGGTCTTTTAGTGCGGAGTACATGTGCATCCGCGCAGGTTGGCGCTCTCTTCTATAGGCCTGCATCCTCTTGGCCAGTTGTGCACACAGACCATCCTCTCCATTGTACTTATCAGTCAGTCGCACCCTAGGCTTCCCAAATCGTGTACGCATCATTCCCCTACATTCGCGCCAGTCGTCAAAGCGCCCTTTGCACGTACCCCACCATCTTGCGGGCGTAGCACGCAATACCTAGTCCAAGGCCTGGAATCGTTGCTTTTTTGGTACTTCTCTTTCAAATTTATCCAAGGTATCCACCTCACTTAAACCATCATAAGTAGGCAGGTCTCTTACTTCTGTCGATACCCAGTGCAGCGACCTTGTCATCATATTACAATTCAGTGTAGTTACCTCATGTAACCGATTCTGCCATCGCTCTGTTTCCTCATCTGAATCCAAAGTACAAAAGCTTTCGTGCTCCCATGCAATCCACCCATCCGTGGTGGGATTCACCCAATCCTCGTTTCACGTTGTTATCTTATAGATGCAGTCCAAATCATCATCACTTTCATAGTCGCGCACCGGCTCTGTATAGAGCGATCCTTCAACAGGGTCCAAGGGTACAATTACGCGTAGCGACTTCTTTTCAAAAATCATTTTTTCGCTTTTTTAGATTGATCACCCCGTTCATGTCAGTGGCCCAATCAATTCCTAATAGCGCGAGGTAGGTATTGCTATCATCAACAATCTCTATCACTTCAAAGTCTACTAGCGCGCTCGCTCCCTCAATATCCACAGTTATTCTCTGCAATCGCCCCATGGGTATTATTTTCTACTAGTTCGCCATCCTTAGTTGAATTGGAGACAACTGCAGCATAGGTTGCCCCATTCGCTCCCATGTCTGCTTTGGCAGAACATTTGCATCTGATCCCAAATCCAGAATTAATTGGTCCATCTTATATTCTCCAATCTGCGCGGTTAGTCTCATCTCTCTTCCCGTTCTTGTCTTATGATTTCCGATCTTCCGGACTACGTGCGATTCTCCTGCCGCAGTCCCATTGCATCTGTTGATGATTTCCTGTAACTATTTCACGCCTTACTGTCGCACAATAACTTCATACATTTTTCCAGGAACATTGTGAGCATAGATGGGTCCATCTCTGACTCCAGTTTATCTTTGCCTCCTGAAGTGGAGGCATCAATGAAGCTCTTCTTAGCTTCCATGAAGGTTTCCTGAGTGTGCTCCAAATCAAAATCTGCTTCTTTCGCTGGAGCTTTGCGAACCTAAGTACTATCTTCTGGTTGTTTGCCTTTGTCATCTCCCATCGCGATTCCACTTTAGAGCACAATGTTCACATTTGGATCTTCCTCGCGCGACTGAGACCTCATCATCTGCAGGTTCTTAGTCGAGGGAGGCGGTAGCGCTCCTTTGTCGCGTATCCTAGCTATCAGCGTAGGACAATCTTTTGTCTCATGATCAAACAAGGTGAAATACAAACACGACGGGCGCGTCGGATTCGTGCAATCATGGGAATAATGTCTTGGCCCTCTGCAATTGTAGCATATCAACTGTCCGCGACCTCTTCCAGGTCCTCCTCTACCTCGGCCTCGTTCGCGCCCTAGAAATCTTTTTCGCGCCATTCTTGCATTTTGGTCAAGGGGCTGCGTTTCGACTTGAACTCTGTAGGTGGGAGTTCTATCCATCATCAACTCATAGCTTCTACAAGTGTGCTCATCATGTCCCACTAACCTACAAAAGTTGTAGAACAACTGTTGCAAATTTTGCGTATACTTCTGTAACAAGTGACAATTGTCTGTGGCATGTTTTCCAGTTATTTGACAAATCACGCACCACAAAGCAGGTGCCGCGCTAGGCCCTGTTTGAGCTTCCGGCCTTAAGGACATCGATCGTCCTCTTGTGAGGTAATTTGCGAAAACCGGGCAGTGGTCCTTGTCATGACCTCGACCCTTGCATTTTACGCACCATACCTCTTCGCGCACTTCTGGTCGAGCTGTCCTGTCCTGTTTTAGACTCTGCATCTCAAGGCATAAATTCTTCAGCTGTGCATGGATCTGCTGAACTCCTAAGTTAGGATCCTGCATCGGGGTCTCATGTAGCCTCATAGCAATCTCTAAGGCCTCTTCCTAAGTCGTTATCTTCTGCTGCGATAACACACTCCTTAAATGTGGCATTAGAGAAGCCACAAACCACTCGCGATGCTGTCCATCCATCAGATTCATATTAGCTTCGCGAATCGCACATTTCAGCCTCTGATCCAGCTCCCAAGGAGTCTTGCCTGGTAGCATCGTGATCTCTTTGAATCCAATGATCGATTGTGATTCAGACTTCGGCCTACTAAATTCTCTATTTAGCGCTACTTGGATATCCACGATTCCCGCATTTGGATTATCATTGGAGTGCTTAATATACCAGGTTAGCACGCAATCCTGTAGGGCGCTAACCAATGTCACTTTCTTTATATTTTCATTTGTAACTCCTTGCATTTCCCATACAGGCCTTACCATGAACCAGAATTGGTCTGGATCCTCATTTCCCAAACCTTTGAACACAGGCAACTTCATTGTGCTTTCCATATTGAATCGCGGTCGTGGTGGAGGTGGTGCGGGTGAAGATGGAGGTGATGGTGGTGAACCTGGTGGCGGTGTGGGTGGAGGTGGTATTCACGGAATTCTTTGCCTTATCAGATGGATTGCACTTCGCGGTGAGACATTCGAGCTCTTCCTCGTCCCCTCGCGGAGATGAAATCAAGGGGCTAGTTTCTGGTTCCTTATTTCCTTCGTTCCTGTAAGCTTTTCCACTTCACGTAGCACTAAACATCAAGGTAACTGCATAACCCTATTTTCGCACAATAGCATTTTAATCCAAGTATTCTAAGACTTTACGTACTTACCTCACGGACCTTTGAGAAAGCGTCACTCTGCCTCGCCATAACTGACTAAGGTGTCGACCGCGAACTCAGTAATGAGTCCTCCTATAATCCGATCGAGTCAGTGATCAACGATGCACGCGATCTTATCCTCCGATGCTTCCAGTCTTCACACTAACTTTGAGGTCCACACAATAGGACCGTCAAGTTTCCACCTTCCTTGGCTATCTGCTAGCTTCGCGATCCACTCGTATAGCTCAGTAGGGAAGGACGCGAAGAAGATTTCATGGATCTCCGTGTATAGGTAGCAGTCTAACCACTCTTCTTTTGACAGTCGTGGGTTCCTATTCTCCTGCACTGCGAACTCGTGAATTCTTTTGTCCAACCAGCCTTCAATTTCCTTCTTAGTTGGATTCCAATGATATGACATCAGACATTTCTATGTAGATTCCGGTCCCGACAATGGAACCATTTGTTGGCTTATGGGGGCCTGACCCAAGTTTGAAGTTATTTAGCCCAACAAATCCCTACACTACTGGCCCTTTCGGCATCAACCCATGGAGCGTGGACTGAAGTCTCATCTGAATCAATATGTGGGGATGTTAGAACCAAGTTTTCGCACCCTGGAGATGTCTGAGATGTCGATTTAGTCCAACTAGATCTGCCTTCGTGCAGGTAATTTCGTGCACTATTCCAACCTTCAATACCTTTGTGATCTATTATAATAGTCTTTCGTGCAGCCCTATCCTAGGGCTGGGAGGCTTTCTCGCTGCTAGGGCAGCGAACTGCACTATTTCCCCAAACTACACCATGTATCTTACTTATATCCTTAACAAATCTTAGTTAACTTCGCGTAAACATATATTCTATCTTGCATTCACTTAATCAATACAATTATACACATTTGCGCATCATATAAGTATTAGAAGTGAATTTCATACCCAAGATAACAGATGCATAAAACAGGAAATAAATACACAGAAATGATAGGAAACTTCTCTTTATTAATACTTCTGACTATTACAGACTCGACTCACCCTGCGCACTCAGCTGTAGGGGTCCGCGCACTCAGCTGCGGACTACTAAGCCTCTGTGCACTCAGCTGCAGAGCCTTCTCCTACTTTATGACCCAAAATTATACCTTGCTCCACAGGTTTATCTTGCATACATATTATGCTCATCTTATTAATTCCTCTCTTAACTACTTACAGCCTCGCTCTATTTATACAATCCCATGGTCTGCAAACCATGGGAAGATCTCTACAATCGACATTACAATAACAAAACTAAGGGTGGACAACCTTATGACTCTTTTACAAACTACGCGCTCCGCGCCCACAAAATGCGGAGTCTTTATATCGAAATTACAATCTTTGATCAAAATCTAGGCTCTAAGCCCCAAAACGTCCCTTGGGGGATCCCGCGCCCAACAATATTATAATCGAATAAATCAATTTCCTTGGACTACATATTTTCCCTGACAAAATCTTAATGTGTCTCAATTTGTTTTTGATCTTGTTTGAACAACCATTTGGGTCCTATGGGTACCTTATTTTTAGGAAATTTTTTCAGTGCCCAAGTATCATTCTTCATTATAGACTCATATTCTTCCTTCATTGCATCTCTCCACTCTTTATGTTCATTAGATTATTTGAAATTCAAAAGTTCTATGACATTCATAACTTTAATTATTAAATCATAATATTTAAATATTAATGGTTTTTGATTTTGATGAGATCACCTTGGTACTTTGCTGCTTTCATCTCTTCTCCTGCTTCGCTATGAATCATCTCTTCCTCTTGGTGTGATGTAACTATTAGAGGTGTCTATGTCGCTAGATTTTTCCTCCTCTTTTTGTTCTTGCTTATCATCTACTTCCTCTATGACATCATCATACTCATAAGGGATATTCCATGCATCATACTTGTCATTCTTCTAACCTTCATCTGCAAGGTCATGAAATAATACATCTCTACTTGCAAAGAACTTATGTGTACATGGATCAAACAACTTATAAGCTTTATGATTAGAAAAATAACCTATGAAGATACATTTAATAACTTTCACATCAAGTTTCCTCCTATCTTCTTTTAGAAAAAAGATAATGATTTGCTATCGAAGATTCTCAGATGGATTACTATTGCTTTATAACCATACAATGCTTCAAAAGGGGTCTTATGATTTAAACTTTTAGTTGGACTTATATTTTTCAAGTAAACAACATTATTAATAGCTTTGACTCAAAAATAATTTGTAATATTCTTACCTTTTAACAAGCTCTATGCACATTCTACCGAGGATCTGTTCTTCCTTTTAGCTACTCCATATTGCTTTGGAGTATATGGTACTGTGTATTGTGTTACAATTCCATGGGATATGCAGTACTTGATGAATTCATTTGAAATGTATTCTCCCCCTTGATCTAATTGAAGGATCTTGATGTATTTTCCTGTTAGTTTTTCAACCATAGTTTTAAACTCCTTAAAATATTCAAATACATCACTCTTCTTTCTCATGAAGTATACCCATGTATATTTTCTACAATCATCAATAAATATCAAGAATTAATATTCTCCACCTAATGATCTAGTTTGCATACGACCACATACATCTGTATGAAGTTGTTCTATAGAATCATTTTTCCTTTTATCTATATGAGTAGGGAAATCTTCCCTTCGCATCTTCCCTAATGCACACCTTTTGTAGGCATAATATTCATTCTTAATTATTGGGATCCCTATTGGGAACGGGTCCCTTAGGGTCAATTTTGGGGTTAAAAGCCCAAGTCTTGCGGCTAAAGGCCCAAGTTTTGTATAAAGAATGTAATGTCTCCGAATTTTGTGGTCGTGGAGAGCGAAGGTGTAAACAGTCAAAAAGGGTTTCCACCCTTAGCTTAGGTAGCTTGTGTCAGCTTGATGTGATCCGCCCTTGGCCTGCGGGCCATGGGAATGTATAAAAAGGGAGTCTTAGAAGAGTCTAAGGCAGTTTTTGAAGTTAAGTTCTTAGTAATTTTTTGGGTAATTCATCAACGTAATGGGTGTGTGAGAGCTAAGAGTGAAGAGTCTTAGAGTAGGAATAGGTTTTGTAGCTGAGTGCATAGAGGCCTAGGGTAGAAGTCAGCAACTGAGTGCGCGGACCCCTGTAGCTGTGTGCGCAGGGAAGTTAGAGTATGCACTGGAGATCTGAACCATCAATAAAGATAATTATTATGGAGAAATCTGTGTATGAGATTTTTTTACTTTTCTTATGAATATTTGCGATTATGTTCTGTTGAATACTGTATTTATGATTTAATGCCATATTGATGCACGAATCTATGTGTTTTACTTTGTCATATGAATGCAAGTAAGAATATCTATTTATGCGAAGATAATCGTAATGCATGTTGAAGTTAACCACTACTTAAGTTAATCGGGGTAGACATAGAAGTAAGAGTAATTACAGAGGCGCGTAAGTGTCTGAATTGACTATTTAGGGTCTACAAAGGACGATCGGAGACCTTCGCGAAGGTTTCAAAGTCGGATAAGAGAAATACATTGATAATCCCTAAAGGGCTTATAGGTCTGCGTGAAGGAAGGGCTAGGGTATAAAAACGACATCACAACTATCTCAGGGTGTAGAAACTTGGTTCTTGCATCCCCCCATACTGCTTCGGGTGAGACTTTAGTCCGTGCTCCACGGATTGATGCCGAAAGGGCCAGTAGTGTAGGGATTTGCTTGGCTAATTAATATTGAACCTGGGTCAGGGCCCATCAAGCCAACAAATGGTTATGTTTTCGGGACTGGGATCTGCATAACGAGATGTGTGATGTCACATCATTAGAATCCAACTAAGAAGGAGATCGAAGACTGGTTGGATAGAAAGATCCATGAATTAATGGCGCAAGAGAATAGGAATCTGCGATTGACGAAAGAATAATGGTTGGACAGATACCTGTACACAGAAATACACAATATCTTCTTCTTTTCCTTCCCGGTCAACTTGTACGAGTGGACCACGAAATTGGCATATGACCAAGGAAGGTGGAGGCTTGACGGTCCAATAGTGTGGACCTCGAAGTTGGTGTGGAGATTAGAAGCCTTTGAAGATAATATCGCGCACGCTGTCGATCATTGGCTCGATCGTATCATAGGAGGGTTTGTGACAGAGTTCGCGGTCAATACATCGGTCAGTTATAGCGAAGCAGAGCGCTGCTTCTTCAAGGGGTCACAAGGTAAGTATTTAAAATCATTAAATACTTGGATTAAGATGCTCTTGTGTGAAAATTGGGTTATGCAGCTACCTTGATGTTTGGGGCTATGCAAAGTGGAAGGACATTCAGGAACAAGGAAAGAACATGCCCTGAATATAACCCGTTAATTGAACCCCCTCTGAGTGACGACGATGAAGCAGCACAGGAATCTTTGTAGAGTGTTGTTCAATTGATTAAGCAAGGGTTCCCGCGAATACCCGATCCACCCACACCGCCTCCATCTTCACCTCTGCCGCATACGCCTTCGCCTACACCACCGCCACCTCCGCCACTGTTCAATATGACAAACTCTGTAAAGCTACATGTGTTCAAGGGCATGGGAAATGAAGATCCAGACCAGTTTTTGTTCATCGCGAAGGATATATGGGAAGCTCAGCGTATCACGGATGATCAAATGAAGAAAGAAACATTGGTTAATGCTTTGCAGGATCGTGCACTAACGTCGTACATTAAGTACTGCACTGATAATCCGATGTCTGCGTTGGTAGATATCCAGACTGTGCTGAATAAGGAATTCAGTAGACCTAAGTTTGAAGTGAAATCAATTGTGGGATTCAAAGAGATCATGATGAAGCCTGGTGAGACACCCTGGGATCTGGATTAGAGATTTAAGTGTGCAATCCATGAGGCTAACATGAATCTGGCTGATGGTTAGCACCGCGGATGGTTTGTGGCTTCGCTCCTGCCTCATCTAAGGGTTGCACTATCACAACAGAAGATTGGGACCCAGGGGGAAGCTCTGGAAATTGCGATAAGATCACATGAGACACTAATGCAAGATGCTAATCTAGGCGTTCAAAAGATTCATGCACAGTTGTAGAACCTTTGCCTAGAAATGCAGAGTCTGAAGAAAGATAGAACAACTGGGCCCGAGGTGCGCGAAGAAGTTCGGTGCCTGAAGTGCAAAAGCCAGGGGCATGACAAATATCATTATCCAGTTTTCGCGAATTATGTTGCAGCAGGGGGGCCAATGCCTCTGAGGCCAGAAGCTCCAACAGGGTCAAGAGTAGGGCCCGCACTATGGTGTGCTATCTGTCAGGTAGCTAGAAAACATGCGACAGACAATTGACATTTGCTGTAGAAATTCGTATAGACACCGCAACAGCTCTTCTGCAACTTCTATCAATCAGTGGGTCACGATGAGCGCAATTGCTGTAGTTACGAGTTGATGATGGATATAACACCTGCATACAGGGTGTAGGTAGAAACCCAGCCTTCGGACCAAGGCGCTTGAGGAGTGCGAAGCGAGTCTTAGGGGCGCAGATGAGGCTGAGGTGGAGAAGGACCTGGTAGAGGTCGAGGGTAGGTCATTTGTTATAATTGTGGGGGGCTAGGACACTACGTGCGAGACTGCCCAGATCTGACGCATCTGTCATGTTGCTATTGTACTCAATTTAACCATGAGACGGAGGATTTCCCTATATTGTTAGCTAAGATACGCGAAAAGGGGGCGCAACCTCAGCAACCAACTCAGAACCTGCAGATGATGAGGGTTGAGCCTCGCGAGGAAGATCCTAAGGTAAATATTGTGCTGTGGATTGGAACGACGATTGGTGAAGATAAGGGGAAGCAACCTGAAGAAGGTGAGTGGTTTGCAAAGAGCCAGAAAGTGAGACCATGTTTGATTTAGAACGCGCAAAAGAAACGTTTATGGAAGCGAAGAAAAGCTTCGCTAAGGCCTCTACTTCAAGGAGTAAGGAGAAACCGGCTAAAGAAATGGACCCATCCATGATTACCACGTTCTTGGAGACCTGCATGAAACTGTTGCGCGATGGCAAGGTTGTGAAAGGACTGCAGGAGCTGATCAAGAGGTGCACCGGGAAGGAAAATGCTACTGATGGACCACACATAGTCAGAAAGATTGGCAGTGATAAGACGAGAACGGGGTGTGAGATGAGGCTTAGTGCACAGATAGGAAAATATGAGATGGATCAAATTATTTTAGATTTGGGGTAGGACGCAAATATTTTGCCAAAACAGACATGGGAGAGAATGGGGAGACCTGTGCTACAGTGGTATCTAATTCAGTTAAGGATGGCGAATCAGTAGAAAATCATCCCAATGGGGAGGTCACAAGGAGGTAATGGTTAATATTGAAGGCGCAAGCACACTAGCTGATTTTGAAGTGATAGAGATTGTGGATGACAACAATCCCTACCCTACGCTCCTTGGGATTGACTGGGCCACTGACATGAATGGGGTAATTAATTTGAAGAAGCGGAAGATGATATTTGAGAAGAAATATATCTGCGTAGTAGTGCCCCTGGACCCTACAGAAGGATCGTGCTATATTGAACTAGTTCGCGATTATGAAAGTGATGACGATCTGGACCAGATTTACAAGATAACTGTTGAGAATGCAACAAGATGATTGAGCTTAGTAGAAAGATGTCGCCTGCACTAAGTGGGCCCGCAGGGTATTTTTGGCGCAAAGTCTATTTTTAGACATATGGATCATGGTCTATGAGTTGCAGGATGCTGTTTATGGATGATTGGTCATGTTGGGAAAAATAGATGGACTTCTATTTCTGGTTCACAGTGGAGTGATCAGAGTCTATTTTTAGACTGCTAGGCTAAAAATAGAAAAGTCAAATATTATTGTCTCATAACAATATTTAGACTATAAACATTATCTTATCCTCTTGGAGCACTTCAGTTTGAGCTACAGATGTGGCACATGCAGCTGTCAGAAGGAAATACGCTTTTCTTGTGGGTCAGTTGAGCTATTGCATGCAGGACTTTAGTTAGAACTCATGTGGTTGAGTTTGGTGGAGTTGGATATGGAGTTGTGTTCAGTTTGACTTGGTTAAACTAGTTGTAATTAGTCTAACTGAAAATAGACTAGTGATGAGTGATGTGAATTAATTGATTAAATTAATTCACTAATTATTAACTCATAAATAAACTGAAGAATACATTAGTTAACTCAGTGCATGTACAGTTTAATGGAGACAGGTGTTAGAGGTTGAGATTTCTATCAGTTGTGACTATAGTTGTGCATGAGATCTTGCACAATCAATGGATTGAGTATGCCCATGAGGATTGCGCAGTATATTCCCAGTGAAATAGCCTGTGCTCACGTGATTTTCACTTGGTATTGTGCAATAAAGGCAGGCAAAGCAGCGAAGGAGATTTGAACCTGTGACTTGTTCGGATCTGAGCTAGTTTTGTGTGTAACAGGTGGAGATAGTGCTGGATAATTGTGAGGAGTATTGTACTATGTATCGTTACATGTTCCCAATCATTAATATACAGATAGTGTGGGGTTTTCAGCTGTGAACTTTCCCCGGGTTACATACTGTGTTAATGTGTGCATGCGATTGATGTTTCATTGTTTTTGATGCTGCTAAATTGATGATCAACATAGAGGAGGTTATGTATTGTGCATGTATTCCGCAATAGTGTATAATCGGGATAATCTCTATTGAATAAGTGTTTATTATTCAAAATTTCTACATGGTATCAGAGTTGTTGATCATCAGATCTATTATTCAGAAAGTGTTTACATCTTATTTCTTCAAGTAGAGTCTGTAATCGGGCTAGGTAGCCTCTGGATTCATCCTTCCTTTGGAAGGTGAGATATCCGATAAAAGCCCATACAGTCAATCTCTGTACGAGAAATACTTTGTTCTCACGAATCTTAGATTAGAGGCGGTTGAGTTTGGAGTTGGTGGAATTCGAATTTGCAACAGTGTTTTCTTGGTGTCAACATTGCAATGTCTTTCAACGGATTGCGATTGGAGTATGCTCTTGAGGGCAGCTCAAACTATATTGCATGGAAGGACAGGATGGAGGTGGTGTTAGATGATAATGGGCTAAGGGATTTCATAGAGGTTGAGGTCCCAAAGCCTACTGATGCTACTCAAGTTGACGCTTGGCAAAAGAAGACAACAAAGTGTCGAAGGATTCTGTTGGAGGGCGTGAAGGATCACATTGTGTCCAGCCTGCATGGAAAGGCTTCTCCATACTTGATGTGGAAAGCGTTGACAGATCTATTCCAAAGCAAGAGCGATCAGAGGAAGCTGGTGCTCAAAGATAAACTCAGAAACATCAAATGTGAGAAGGGAGACAGTATGCCCAAGTATCTCACGAAGTTCACTCAGTGCAGAGATGAGCTGCGAAGTGTGGGGGTGACTCTCGATGATGAGGACTTGGTGAGCTTGGCTCTCCTTGGTCTTCCGAAGACTTGGCATTCCTATCAGGACTCTGTCAATTGTCGGGAGAAATTGCCAGGATGGGAGAGACTTTGGTCAGATCTTGTGCAGGAGGAGATCAGGCGGAATACCGGGGACAGATCTTCATCAAAGGGACCTGATGAAGAAAATTGCGCTTTGGCCGCCAAAGAAAAGAAGGGGAAGAGAAAGAAAGATTCTTAGTCTGGTGTGAAAGGCAAGAAGCAGGACATGTCCAAGGTGAAGTGCTTTCATTGTCACCAGCACGGACACTATGCCACTAATTGTCCACAGAAGGAGAAGAACAAGCAAGCTGCTGGATCTGCAGCAGGAGAGGCTCTAGCCTCGCAGTTTGAGTTTGAATTTTCATTGATCGCATGCTTGGTTTCAAGTGTGATGGGATCGGTGTGGTTCTTGGACAGTGGTGCATCTTTTCACATGACAGGAGATCGAGATTTTTTTTCTGATCTGGAGGACAAAGATATTGGAGTGCACATCGAGATGGGCGATGATGGTAGATACAATGCGACCGGTATCGGTACCATTTCCTTTGAGAGGGAGTCTGGTAAACCCTTCGTATTGAAGGAAGTGATGCATGTTCCAGGATTGAAGAAGAATCTTATCTCTGTGGCGATGTTAGAAGACAAGGGATATGATGTTGTTTTCAATGAGGGAAAGGCTTTCTTGCGCAGCAAGGCAACTAGAGAAACCCGGAAGATAGGGGTTCGAGTGAGGAACCTTTATCAGTTGCATGTAGATGGTTGCACAACAATGGCATGCAAGGCAGAAGGATTGGTGAGCCGAGATGATGGCGAGCTGTGGCACAGGAGATTGGGTCACCTTCACCATGGAGTCTTGAAGATACTGCAGCAGATCACTACAGGGCTTCCTAAAGGAACTCTTGCACAGTCAGATCAGTGCAAGGGGTGTACTTTGGGAAAGTTTGTGAAAGCCACCTTTCACAAGAAGGATAGTCGCGTCATGACGATCCTTGAGACAATTCACATAGATGTGTGTGGACCTTTCTCAGTAACTCCGAAAACAAAACACAGGTATTATGTGATCTTTCTTGATGATTTCTCTTGTAAGTGCTGGATCTTCTTCATGCAGAAGAAGAGCGAGACATACTCAAAGTTCTGTGAGTTCAAAGCACTGGTCGAGAAGGAGTCGGGGAAGAAGGTGAAGGCTCTTAGGAGCGATAATGGTGGTGAATACATCTCTGGCGAGTTCAAGGACTTTTGCAGTGCAGAAGGGATTCGAAGAGAGCTCATAGCTCCCCATAACCCACAGTAGAACGAGGTTGCTAAGCGGAAGAACAGAACGATCGTGGGTGCTGCACGGGCGATGTTGCATGATCAGGGCCTACCCCTTCACTTGTGGGTGGAAGCATGCAATACAACAGTATATGTGCAGAACCGTTTTCCTCACAGGATACTTGGCATGAGTACACCCGAGGAGGCTTATTTTGGTAAGAAGCATGATCTTTCTCATTTGAGGATTTTTGGTGCTAACGTTTACATGCATGTGACGAAGGATGCCAGGAAGAAGTTGGAGTCGACCGCAGAGGTCGGGATATTTGTGGGGTACACTGATATGCCCCAAACTATCGTGTGTATTTTCCAGACAGTGGCAACACTGTTGTGCGATGGGATATAAAATTTCAGGAGGAGAAAGCCATGAAGTGTTCGCTTGAGAGGGAGCTACACTTGCATGCAGATGAGGAGCTATTAGTTCCTAAGGATGAGCTTCAGGACGTGGATCAGCCACAGGACGAGGTTCATGGAGTGGAAGAGACCACTCATGCAGTGCCAACCATCAGAGGGCGAAAGCGCTTGAAAGAAGCTGAGTGACTGGCTCAAGATGCAGAGAAAGTTGTAGGACCACTTACAGCCCAACGCAGGCAGAGACAGTCACCTAATCGATATACTGGATACATGGCTCTTGTGAGCAAATGTGTTGTGACTGAGCCATCCTCTTTCGAGGAAGCTGTGGAGGAACCCGCATGGGTAGATGCCATGGTGGAAGAGTATGATTCGAATGTCAGAAACAATGCATGGGAGATTGTTCCTAGACCGGAAGGGAAGTCAGTGGTGGGTTCGAGATGGATCTACAAAGTTAAGCAGGCAGCTGACGGGAGTGTGGAGAAGTACAAGGCAAGATTTGTTGCCCGAGGCTTTTCACAGATAGAGGGGATCGATTATGAGGAGACCTTTGCACCTGTCGCAAGGTATTCTTCTATACGGACGATTCTTGCTCTCTCAGCGCAGATGGGATGGCACATTCATCAGATGGATGTGAAGACTGCATTCCTCAACGGAGTCATTGAGGAGGAGGTGTACATAGAGCAGCCCGAATGTTTTGGGATCTTTAGCAGCGAGTCGCATGTGTGCAGGCTCAAGAAAGCGTTGTATGGGTTGAAACAAGCACCACGTGCTTGGTACACACGGATAGACATTTATTTCACTGGACTTGGATTCTCCAAGAGTGAGGCGGATCCTAACCTATACCAGATTGTGGTGGAGGGTAAGTTACTTATCATTGTACTGTATGTAGATGATTTGATTCTAACGGGTGATGAGCTGTTGATACTTTCATGCAATGATGATCTTGCTAAGGAGTTTGAAATGAAGGACTTGGGCCTCCTTCATTATTTCCTGGGACTGGAAATTTGGCAGCGCAGTGATGGACTATTTGTTTCTCAGGGTAAGTATGCTCGGGAGATACTGGAGAAGTTCAACATGCATCGTTGCAAGCCTGCTGATACTCCTCTTCCTGGATGTTGGAGGAAGGAGGATGCCACTTCGGCAGAAGAAGTGGATGCCACTGTTTATCGACAGTTGGTGGGGTCGCTTATGTATCTGGTCAATACACGACCCGATATATGCTATGTTTTTAACCAGTTTTCACAAGCTATGGTTAAGCCAACCAAGCTCTTCTGGAGGGCGGGCAAGCATGTATTGCGTTATTTGAGAGGCACATTGAGATATGGATTGTGGTACAGACAGGAGGATGAGGTGAAGCTATGTGGCTTCACGGATGCAGATTGGGCATGGAGCCCAATGGACAGAAAGAGCACATCAGGAGGGGTCTTCAGTATCGGGTCGACAACAGTTTCTTGGTACAGCAGGAAGTAGAGATCCGTGGCACTCAGTTCAGTAGAGGCCGAGTATATGGCAACAAGTTTGGCTACATGCGAGGCTATGTGGATGAGGAAAGTCCTGGTCGGTTTGTTCGATTCTTACTTGGAGCCTACTGTGATTTACTGTGATAACTAGAGTTGCATTAAACTCTCGACTAATCCTGTATTTCATGATAGATCTAAGCACATTGACATCAGGTACCATCATATCAGAGATTGTGTTCAGCAGAGAATCATATTACTTTCATACATTCCAACGGAGGATCAGGATGTTGATATCTTAACGAAGGTGCTCACCAGGAGAAAATTTGAATACCACCGAGGCAGGATAGGGGTTGTTGATAATCCATATCTTCTTGAGAGGGAGTGTTGAGAATGCAACAAGATGATGGAGCTTAGTGGAAAGAAGTCGCCTTCACTAAGTGGGCCTGCAGGGTATTTTTGGCGCAAAGTCTATTTTTAGACATATGGATCATGGTCTATGAGTTGCAGGATGCTGTTTATGGATGATTGGTCATGTTGGGAAAAATAGATGGAATTCTATTTCTGGTTCACAACGTAGTGATCAGAGTCTATTTTTAGACTGCCAGGCTAAATAGAAAAGTCAAATATTATTGTCTCATAATAATATTTAGACTATAAACATTATCTTATCCTCTTGGAGCACTTCAGTTTGAGCTACAGATGTGGCACATGCAGCTGTCAGAAGGAAATACGCTTTTCTTGTGGGTCAGTTGAGCTATTGCATGTAGGACTTCAGTTAGAACTCATGTGGTTGAGTTTGGTGGAGTTGGATGTGGAGTTGATGGAGTTGTGTTCAGTTTGACTTGGTTAAACTAGTTGTAATTAGTCTAACTGCAAATAGACTAGTGATGAGTGATGTGAATTAATTGCTTAAATTAATTCACTAATTATTAACTCATAAAGCAACTAAAGAATACATCAGTTAACTCAGTGCATGTACAGTTCAGTGGAGATAGGTGTTAGAGGTTGAGATTGCTATCAGTTGTGACTACAGTTGTGCATGAGATCTTGCACAATCAATGGATTGAGTATGCCCATGAGGATTGCGCAGTATATGCCGAGTGAAATAGCCTGTGCTCATGTGATTTTCACTTGGTATTGTGCAATAGAGGCAGGCAAAGCAACGGAGGAGATTTGAACTTGTGACTTGTTCGGATCTGAGCTAGTTTTGTGTGTAACAAGTGGAGATAGTGCTAGATACTTGTGAGGAGTATTGTATTATGTATTGTTACATGTTCTCAATCATTAATATACAGATAGTGTGGGGTTTTCAGCTGTAAGCTTTCCCCGGATTACATACTGTGTTAATGTGTGCATGCGATTGATGTTTCATTGTTTTTGATGCTGCTAAATTGATGATCAACATAGAGGAGGTTATGTATTGTGCATGTATTCCGCAATAGTGTATAATCGGGATAATCTCTATTGAATAAGTGTTTATTATTCAAAATTTCTACAATAACTACATGAGATCAAGATTGGGTGAATCCGACAGCAGATGGGCGTATTGCATGGGACCGCGAAAGTTCTTGCACATCAGATTCAGACGAAGAACTGGAGCACTGGCAGAATCGACTGCATGAAGTACCTACGCTGCGCTGTAATATGATGACCAAGTCGTTGCACTGTGTATCATCAGAGGTAAAAAATCTGCCTTACTATGATGGTTTAACTAATCTTGATCATTTTTTGGATGCATTTGAGAGACAAGTGCCAGAGAAGCATCGCTTTCAAGCCCCGGACTGGGCGCTATGCGCTACGCCTGCGAGATGGTGGGGCACACACAAGGACAATTTTGATGATTGGTGCGTATACAGAAAATGATGAGAGTGCGGTTTGGTCACCCACAAGTGCGGCTAACAGAAAAGTATGATGGAGGTGTTGTAGCTTATATTGTGCTTGAGGTTTATTTATCAGTTATATCACTATCGAGAGTTCAAACTCAATAAAACTCCTTTACATCCTTTACCCTTCTCGAAAAGTCTAAAATAAATGAAATATTTTGTTTGTTATATATCGGCATCGCTAAAAGAAGAAATGTAAAGAATCGGATATAAAGGGTTATATGGAGCTATATGTATTTGTGGAAAGATATGTATATATATAAGTGCATATCGAAATGAGAAAGAAATAAAGAAATATGTCGGATTTATAAAGGAAAAAGTATTAAAGCATATATAACCGGACCCGAAAGGTATATAGAGCGTGGTTTTAAGTCCCGCCGGGTCCACCATATCAAAAAGTCCCTCATATACATTATGATTACGCATTTTTACATATTTCTATTATAAAGGGATTATAATAGAAATAAGCACCGATTGCGATATGGGTAAGCGGGACTTGATATAATATATATTGCATTTTATAATTCTGTCGGCTCCGCAGAGCCTTTATGCATATAGAGGTTGGCTTCGCCGATTGTGATATGCAATGGCCGGACTCGATATTACATATAGATTGTTTAAATCTCCCGTCGGGTTCGTGATATCACATAACTCTTAATATATATATATATGTGTGTGTGTGTGTGTGTGGCTATGCCGATTGCGATATGGGTGGGCTGGACCCGAAATGATATATAATGTGTTTAATAACTCTGGAGGATTCGTAAAGCGCCTTATGTATATGTTCATAGCGTGATTACAATTTTCGATTGGGTTCCGAACCCGATAGATTTATTAAATTGGATTAATTCCTTTTCAGTTCCGATTTATGCATTTTGGGTCAATTTTGCTGTGTAAATGGAAAAATTAGTGTTAAAGCTGAATCCGAAGAAAAGGCGGATTTTAAGTTAAAAGGTGAAATTTCGGGCGGATGCAAAGTGGTAAGCGGTTTTTAGTGGGCTCACCTGACTCCACTTATTGTTCGACACGTAGCAGCTGGGGGAGAGAGAAAACCGCCCATTTCAGGTGGGTATTCTCAGGGCTTATGTCTCACCCGAAATCTTTATAGACTGTCTGATCCACTAAGCGCAGATCTATGGTGGGGATCTATCGGGAAAATCTGTTGCCTAGAGAACTATGCAGAGGCTTTGAAAAGTGCGGAAAGGGTATGTTATGCATGCTTTATGAGTATGTTCATTATAGTTGGTTTATAATGAATTTAGCACGAATATAAGGGCTTATAGGTAAAGACCATGGTATAACCAATGTTAAGGAGTGACTTAAGCAGGCATATATATATTTGGGTTGATAAAAGGATATTGAAGGTTTAAAAGGGTGGATTGAGTTCCGATAAGTGAATGTGACTAAGGATTAGTTTATATTGGGTTTAATAAATCATTCCGCATAGGGATTTATGAAAGGGGCCTTAACCATTATGGATTTAAAGTTTGACTCAGTGATCATTAAAGACACAGGTCCCGGTACATGTATAAGCCAAGGTTTACACAGGTCAACACAGTTAATTACAGCTAAAGCAAATTAAACATCATTAGGGTATTTACAGAGGCAGAGGATTAATGGAGCAAGCCAACAGTTAATGTCATCTTCGAAGTTCAGTTATTTTCCTGTTATTTCGTGTTCTTTGAGGTGTCTTTAAACCTCTGTAAAGTTCTGTAATAATTTTTAATTCATATAGTTAGGGAAACAATTTAGTAGTTTGACAGTTTCACAACTATTTCACAAATGCATAAAAGGAGGAAAATTTACAGAGAAAGTGTTGGTTGTTCGAATTTTGGAGAACCCAGAGACTAGGCGACTGTATTCCTGATATCATCATTGATTAATGAAAGAATCAGAAGTTTCCATGAGTTGTTGAATATAATTTTGTAAGCTTATCTGTCATGTGTCATGCTATGTTTTCTTCTTTTCAAGTGTAGTAATGAAGCAGTAGGTCTTTATTTGTTTATGAGGATAAGGTTAAAATTCCTTAAAAGAGCGTTCCTATACTTGAAGTCCTCACTTCCTTTCTAAATTATAGATAATAGTTTCTGTGAAAGATCAACATGTTATCTTTGACTTCCCCTTCAAACTTTCTTCATTCATCATTTATATCTAGCAACAAATGGCATTCTGAGATGTTCTGGTCATACATGTATTAAGAGTTGAAGACTAAGTTTTATAGGTCCTTCATTTGAGAACACAACAAACAATAAGTGACAGTAAGTAATATTTATTAATGTCTTAAGCACAATTTCCCCATAGCTAGGAAATTGGTTTCTTAAGGAACAACATTAATTGGGGCCGTTGCTGGGGAGAGAAGACAAGAAAACTTTTCCCTAGGTTTTCATGGTTTTCCTCTGGTTGTTCAGTGAGGAGGAAATACTTGGCTGTTTTGAATATAAGCAATAAAAGGCGACTCCATTGTAACAAAGACCACAATCTGCAAAGCAATAGAACAAGAACACTTTCTCTTAGATTCATTAAGTTTGAAGCTGATTCTTGAGAGTGACAAGTTTCGGCAGTTGGTTGTACATCCACACCTGTGATTTTCACTTACAATATTGATTGGCGACTCCACTGTACTTTGAAGTTTTCTTTTATGGGATTTAATGGCTCTTCCTGCATTCTTAGTCCATAAATTTGATCCATTTGATTTTACTGAGATCACTGGTTATCCTCATGATATGCCTACATTTTCTGTGTGGAATGAGTATCTTCCAAAATTCTATAGAAAAGAATATGAAGATCCAGCTCAGCATCTCCAAGAGTTTCATGAATGCATGAAGCAGCAGGGCATCATTCATGAAGATGTTAAGATGAAGTTGTTTATATTTTCTTTGGACCTAGAAGCTAGGGATTGGTTCAGGGCTCTGCCTCGTTCAAGCATTTCACCTTTGAAAGATTTCCATTCAGTATTCAATTCTTCTTGTAGAGTTTATTATCGACACAAGTTTCTTTTTGAAGGTTGTTGTGAATATTATGATGCTAAAGACAATTTAAAGGCTCAAGATAGTCTTGTTGATGAAACTAATGATTTTGTTGATAATATATCAAGCATTCAGAGTTATGAGCAAGTCTTTGAAAGCGAGGAACTATCATGTTCTCAAAATGATGCAGAGAGGGTTATAGAACAATTTTCTTCAATAATCTCCCAAGCAAAGAATTGGATGACCCTGTTCCAAGAAAATCAAGAGAGTATTTAGATGGAGGAAAGTTCAAACATGCATCAAGAGTCTCTGCTCAGCAGTCAAGAAGAGGAAGAAATGATTGAGTTGCAAATAAATCCCTAGAGTTTCTATTTTGTTAGATTTGATGATCCTCCTATCTATAATGAAAATGGTTTAAATGGGGAACATGATGAAGTTCTTCAAGTGCATTAGTTGGGTGTTGAACATACAGGAAGAAACCAGCAAGAGGGATATGTTGGACAACAATATATTGAGCCTTTATCATAGCAGAATAGGCTATCTTATGTGAAAAGAAGGATGATGAAGAGATTGTATATCATTTCATTGAAGAACATAAGGATGCCCTTGGATTTGAGGTAAACAATCTATTTGAAGTTGATCATATGTTGTATAGTTGTGTAAAAAAGTTCCTTTTTCTTCCTAAGGCTATAATTACAAATTATTTTCAATCAAAGCTTAGAGATGAAGAGTGGAGACATGAAAGTGACATAGATCATTTTCTTAAAGACGTTGCTGATTATTCTGCTGAACATATTATCCCAATAGAAGGTTCAATTGAGCAGGAACCTTCATACATAGAAAATTTCTTTTTTGGCGTTGATCAAGAACAAAATTTCTCTTACACTCTTGAAGATCCTATGGAAGATTACATGGACGAGTTTATTAGCAGTCTACACATCATTTTGTGGATATACTACTAATTTTTGTTGTGAGCTGCCTTTATGCATAGTTTATTTTTCATTTAGGATGAATTGTATTTTAAAAATTCAATGGCAGAATGGTTCAAGATTATGCACTCAAATGCTAATCTGGTATCATTGGAAGATTGACTTCACCTGATTGAGGTAATTCATGTACATATGTAGGGACTTGTACATAAATAAGCTCAGGTGTTGAGCATTTGGTTCCCAGTTGTAGTTATTCAGTTTAATGATTAGTTGATGAATAAGGGTGACTTTCTCAGTTGGAAACTGGTTTGCAGAGGTGTCAGACTTCAAGATAATTAGGTTTCAGTTGTCAGATTTCAGGGTTTTCATAGTTTTGGACTCCATGCCCAACTAAGGCTACTGATCTATGTTTCTCAATATTTTATTATCAAAGCGCAAGCATCTAATCACTGCAGCTATTGGTGTGGGTTCACTGTACAGATTTTCACACAGTGAAGAGTTCGAAGAAGCAATATATGACTCCATGCCCAATGGATAAGGCACTGATCTGCGGTTCTTAGTGCTTCTGTGGCAAAAGAACTATCCCCAATTGGAGCCAGATGTTGTAGCTTATATTGTGCTTGAGGTTTATTTATCAGTTATATCACTATCGGGAGTTCAAACTCAATAAAACTCCTTTACATCCTTTACCCTTACCGAAAAGTCTAAAAGAAATGAAATATTTTGTTTGTTATATATCAACATCGCTAAAGGAAGAAATGTAAAAGAATTGGATATAAAGGGTTATATGGAGCTATATGTATATATGGAGAGATATGCATATATATAAGTGCATATCGAAACGAGAAAGAAATAAAGAAATATGTCGGATTTATAAAGGAAAAAGTATTAAAGCATATATAGCTGGACCCGAAAGGTATATACAGAGTGGTTTTAAGTCTTGTCAGGTCTGCCATATCAAAAAGTCCCTCATATACATTATGATTACGCATTTTTACATATTTCTATTATAAAGGGATTATAATAGAATTAAGCACCGATTGTGGTATGGGTAAGCGAGACCCGATATAATATATATTGCATTTTATAATTCCATCAACTCCGCAGAGCCTTTATGCATATAGAGGTTGGCTCTGCCGATTGCGATATGCAATGGCCGAACCCGATGTTACATATATATTGTTTAAATCTCCCGTCGGGTCCGTGATATCGCATAACTCTTTATCTATATATATATATATATATATATATATATATATATATATATATATATGTTGCTATGTCGATTGCGATATGGGTGGGCTGGACCCGAAATGATATATAATGTGTTTAATAACTCCGGCGGGTCCATAAAGCACCTTATGTATATGTTCACGACGTCGATTATGATTTGCGATTGGGTTCTAGACCTGATAGATTTATTCAATTGGATTAATTCCTTTTCAGTTCCGCTTTACGCGTTTTGCATCAATTTTGCTGTGTAAACAGAAAAATTAGTGTTAAAGCCGAATTCGAAGAAAAGGCGGATTTTAAGTTAAAAGGCAGAATTTCAGGCAGATGCAAAGTGATAAGCGGTTTTTAGTGGGATCACCCGACTCCACTTATTGTTCGACACGTAGCAGCCAGGGGAGAGAGAAAACTGACCATTTCGGGTGGGTATTCTAAGGGCTTATGTCTCGCCCGAAATATTTATAGACTGTCTGATCCACTAAGCGCAGATCTACGATGGGGATCTATCGGGAAAATCTGTTGCCTAGAGAACTGTGCAGAGGCTTTGAAAAGTGCGGAAAGGGTATGTTATGCATGCTTTATGAGTATGTTCATTATAGATGGTTTATAATGAATTTAGCGCGGATATAAGGGCTTATAGGTAAAGACCATGGTATAACCAATGTTAAGGAGTGACTTAAGCGGGCATATATATATTTGGGTTGATAAAAGGATATTGAAGGTTTAAAAGGGTGGATTGAGTCCCGATAAGTGAATGTGACTAAGGATTAGTTTATATTGGGTTTAATAAATCATTCCACATAGGTATTTATGAAAGGGGCCTTAACTATTATGGATTTAAAGTTTGACTCAGTGATCATTAAAGACACAGGTCTTGATACATGCATAAGCCCAGGTTTACACAGGTCAACACAGTTAATTATGGATAAAGCGAATTAAACATCATTAGGGTATTTACAGAGGCAGTGGATTAACAGAGCAAGCCAACAGTTAATGTCATCTTCGAAGTTCAGTTATTTTCCTGTTATTTCATGTTCTTTGAGGTGTCTCTAAACCTCTGTAAAGTTCTGTAATAATTTTTAATTCAGATAGTTAGGGAAACAATTTAGTAGTTTGACAGTTTCACAACTATTTCAAAAATGCATAAAAGGAGGAAAATTTACAGAGAAAGTGTTGGTTGTTCGAATTTTGGAGAACCCGGAGACTAGGCCACTGTATTCCTGATATCTTCATTGATTAATGAAAGAATAAGAAGTTTCCATGAGTTGTTGCATATAAATTTGTAAGCTTCTCTATCATGTGACATGCTATGTTTTCTTCTTTTCAAGTATAGTAATGAAGCAACAGGTCTTTATTTTCTTATGTAAATAAGGTTAAAATTCCTTAAAAGAGCGCTCCTATACTTGAAGTGCTCACTTCCTTTCTAGATTATAGATAATAGTTTCTGTGAAAGATTAGCATATTGTCTATGATTCAGTTCTCATTATCATAATTCCTCTAAGTTACAACTAGTAGTTTCTGTGAAAGATCAGCATATTATCTTTGAATTCCCCTTCAAACTTTCTTAATTCATTATTTATATCTAGCAACAAATGGCATTCTGAGATGTTCTGGTCATACATGTATTAAGAGTTAAAGACTAAGTTTTCCAGGTCCTTCATTTGAGAACACAACAAACAATAAGTGACAGTAAGTAATATTTATTAATGTCTTAGGCACAATTTCCCCACAGCCAGGAAATTGGTTTCTTAAGGTGTTAAGCTATCAGGCGCGCATGAACCTTGATTACTTTGAGGCTTTGGTAGCAAGTTTAATGTTTGAGAAATTTCTGAAGGAAACTCAGGAGCTTTTAACTGGCATTATGTCCACACCTGTGGAGATTGCAAGTGTTGGAGAAGTGATGGTAGCTGAGGGAGATGCCCCGAAGGTAGCGAGTGTAGAGGTACCTACAGAAGTACCCAAATTGGCGAGATCGCCCAGGCCAAGGCCTACGCCACCCAAAGAAGGTCCCAAGACAAAGAAGGATAAGCAGAAAGCAATACAGCCGGTGTGTGAGTCGCCAAGGAAACACCAAAATAAAGAAAAGCCTACTGCACTGGAGAAGGGCAAGGTAGTAGACCTGGAACCTGACAAGGACATAGAGGACGTCGGTGTGGGCATAGAAGATGTTGACATGGGGGAATAATGTATTGAATTTGAGGGGGCAGGCCCTATCTCTAAGTTGCCACCATATGTTCCTCTGCGCCGAGGCAAGGTGAAGGTACCAAAGGACATTGATGAGAACAAAATCACACTTTTCACCCCGTTGTTGCCAAACAAAATCACATTTGAAGGATCACGCTTGGCACGTAATCCCCCTTTTAACACTGGAGGAATGGGATTTAGCATATACAAAGCGCTTCCCCACTTGGCCACTGGTACATTCATGCACCAAGTATTCTATAAAGACTTTGGTGTGACCACATTGGAGCCAAGGAAGTGGATTAGAGGGGTGGACAAGGCAAGACTGTTGAACCTGCTATGGGTGCCGCATTACAACCACGCACCCATAACGTTGATAGTGATCAAGAAGCTATTCTGCTTGATGCACGATGGGTGCTTGTGGTTAGGAGGTTCGATACCAATCACTGACATGCTGATCCACAGGATCACCTTGCTCCCGCACTTAGGCTTGAACCCAGCCATGTCATTTGGTGGAAAGTTGGGTGAGCACGACCTCGCCGAATGAATGAAGGACAAGTTCAAGCTTGCCAAGAAGCCGCACAGCTACTCCATCTCCAGCATAACCGACCCTGCAGTTAAAATAGCCACTCAGATTTTGGCAGGGAAAATTATGAGGAAGTGTCACGCAGATGAAGTGCTGGCACTGGTAGTATCTTTAGCAGCCCAGTGTGCGGAGGGCGTACATTTTAATTCGGTGCACTACCTCTGCAGCGAGTTCCTCGTGAATTTCAGAGAAGCATAAGATCAAAGCAAGACTTTTCACTACGCATGGCTACTGATGTCGAATTTACTGGTTGCTTGGGACTTACCGGAGGACAGTCCTTTTCCTTCGATTGCACCGAAGTTGCCAGAAGCAGTAAAGTTCGCTTCGCTCTGGGCCACGAAGGACCCCCAAAGGATCAAGGACATCAAGATATTCTGGATTCTCATGGAATCAAGCATCCACGCTACCATCAATCGCAAGCCGTGGTTCTCACCAACTGTCTTTGAGCAGTTGCCTGAATATGTGGAGTTCAAGGTGAACTTCCACCGTGTTTCCATTAGAGCGTGAAAGGACCCCGCACAAAAATGGTATGATCTTCCATACTTGGCGACGGATTATGCAATCACTGCGGTTTTGGAGAGTTGGCCCGCAGAGTGGTGCAAGGCCTCAGACTTATTAGCTAGGTCTAGTAAGTTTGCTGTGAAGTAGAAGAAGGAAGAGGCCAGGTTAAAGATGGAGCAGTTGGCCGAAAAATGAAGGAATGAAGATGAGGACAAAGATAAAGCAGAGCGCGCAACCAAAACACAAGCAGAAGGTGAGGAGGAAGAGGATGACCACGACTCTGATAGGAGTGAGAAGTCGCCTTCTCCACAGACAGACGAGGAGGAGCAATGCTCAGAGCAGGGAGGAGTGGACCCGGAGACTACTCCATTCCGGGTTAAGTGCACAAGAGAGCAGGAGAAAGTAGGGTCGCGGAATAAGTCCAAGGCCAGAAAGTCGTCCCTTGACCCAATCACCTTGAAAGAGGGTGATTTGAATGATATTGGTGATACAATGAGGGACACGACTGTGGAACTGCTGCAACAGCAGAAACAAGCCTTGGTCGCCATTCAAATGGATCTGTGCGAGCTGCAAATCCAGGATACTCAGGTGCAGACCACTATAGGGCGGGGTAGCACGAAGTCAAGCAGTTTGGTGTCGGGAACCTCAGACGCAACAGAGATGGTCCACACAATGGATCCCCAGCATGTCACGCTATTGGAGGGAGCATTGACCGTAGATGCATAGGTTGATAGGGCCACTGTCAGTGCCATCAAATAAGTCAGGTTAAACTTGGCCGTGCTTCCAAGTGAAGCCTTTCACACCCCGTTGTATGGTGTGATCGCGGAAATAAGGGCTCGGGAACGGTGTGCCTTGAACGTTATAAACGAGTAGAAGGTGAACAATGCACAAATGTTCGCTGAAAAATCGTTCACGATTGATCTTCTTAAGAAGATCACAGAAAATAATGAACACACAACAGCTGTGGTGGCTAAAGCATGCCAGATTGTTCCAGAGCTTAACATCCTTGAAGATGCGTCAATTAATGCAAGGATCCGAAAGCTTGTTGCAGGCGAGGCATGAACAGAGCTGGCTAAGGTTCAGTTTGAACTAAACCTTAAGATCACGGAACTTGAGTTGAGGGCCCAGCCTTCGACTCCACCTGAAGTCAGAGAGCAACGCGTGACCATTGTTAAAGATGTCATTGCAACTATCGACACCGTAGTAAAGGATTGCACTATGCTATTCGAGTAGGCACTCGAAGTAGTGACCAATCTACAGGAATATCCCAACCTCCAAATACTAGAAACAAAGGGACGAGAGTTGCAGCAGAGGTACGACAAGCTCAAAGCGATAGCGCACACTGTCGCCATCACGCAGAGATTGGCGAAGCTTCGGGAAGCAAAGGCACTAAAGGAACAGGTGGATGTAGATTAGTGCAAGGAGGCGGTACTGAAGGTCGAATCGGAGCCTTTACTAGAGGAAGCCTATGTACTCACTGCCTCCATCGAAGGGAAATTGGCCAGTCTGCAAGTGACACAGTAGAAAATACAGGAAGATAGTGTAGAACCAATGACGGAGCAACTGGTTGAGTAGGTTAAACAGGCGGCGACGCAGTGTACCTCCAAGGTTGCAGTCGTACAGGTGGAGCTGGGAGGTCTTCGCGACAGAATCTCCGCACCGACCGAGTGACTCGCGGCGAGTCACCAGATTTGTGTTGGGGGCCTGCTGGGAACAAGTCCTCTAGGGTCAATTTTGGGGTTAAAAGCCCAAGTTTTGGGGCTAAAGGCCCAAGTTTTGTATAAAGAATGTGAAGTGTCTGCATTTTGTGGTCGCAGATCGTGAAGGTGTAAATAGTCAAAAAGGGTTTCCGCCCTTAATTTAGGTAGCTTGTGTCAGCTTGATGAGATCCGCCCTTGGCCCGCGGGCCATGGGAATGTATAAAAAGGGAGTCTTAGAAGAGTCTACGACAGTTTTTGAAGTTAAGTTCTCAGTAAGTTTTTATGTAATTGATCAATGTAATGGGTCTGTGAGAGCTAAGAGCGAAGAGTCTTAGCGTAGGAAGAGGTTCTGCAACTGAGTGCGCAAAGGCCTAGGGTAGAAGTCCGCAGCTGAGTGCGCGGACCCCTGCAGCTGTGTGCACAGGGAAGTTAGAGTATGTACTAGAGATCTAAACCATCAATAAAGAGAATTATTATGGATAAATCTATGTATGAGCTATTTTACTTCTATTATGAATATTTGCGATTATGTTATGTTGAATACTGAATTTATGATTTAATGCTATATTGATGCGCGAATTTATGTGTTTTACTTTGTCATATGAACGGAAGTAAGAATATCTATTTACGCGAAGATAATCATAATGCATGTTGAAGTTAACCACTACTTAAGCTAATCGGGGTAGACATAGAAGTAAGAGTAATTACAGAGGCGCGTAAGTGTCTGAATTGACTATTTAGGGTCTGTGAAGGATGATCGGAGACCTTCACGAAGGTTTCAAAGCCAGATAAGAGAAGTACATTGATAAGCCCTAAAGGGCTTATAGGTCTGCGTGAAGGAAGGGTTAGGGTATAAAAACGACATCACAACTATCTCAGGGTGCGGAAACTTGGTTCCTGCATCCCCCCATACTGCTTCGGGTGAGACTTCAGTCTGCGCTCCGTGGATTGATGCCGAAAGGGCCAGTAGTGTAGGGATTTGCTTGGCTAATTAATGTTAAACCTGGGTCAGGGCCCATCAAGCCAACAATCCCTTCTACCATTGTTTGTTATGAAACCAGCTTATGAAAAGATAGAAAATAAAGATCAATGCCTTAGAAATTAGCCTCTTCGAGGGGGGAACCTCCTTTACAATACACAAATGAATAATTCTTGGATGATACAAATGACAAGACCTCCTTTCTATATATAGGAGTCTAAGGGGTCCCAATATAATCAAAGCCAAAGAGATGGTCATACCTTCTAATTTCATGTGCACAATAATCTCCAAGATATATATTTGTACCATTGTTAGTTTCATGAAAGTTCTCAAACCAATGCTTATTATAAGACATATATATGGAGGATATACAATCAACAAACCAAGTATTTGGATCATCTTTCAACAAATAGTGCAATATTTTGTAACAAATAGTATAATTTTTTTCATGCCATCATTCACTATTTATCCTCTATCAACAAAATTACTAATTTGCCTCTTATTTTCATGTTTGAAATCATGATATTTTCTTTTCATGCAATCCCTAGAGTAGTGTCCAAACTTGCCACAATAATGACATTTATGATTGATCTTTGGAGATGTCATACTTGATTATGAATTTTCAAATGGTGGCTTACCAAATGTTGGTTTTCCTTGCGGAAAAATTCCTCCTTTGTTACCTTCCCAAGGCTTCCTTTTGATAGGTGGTTTTCCTTTTTCCGTTTTCACAAAATTGTCGCATTGTTAAGGAGATAATAGTGCGCAAGTGAGGTGCGAAATTCACACTTTCTTAGTGTAAAAATTGCGATAGTTTATGTGAAACTTACCTTCCAACGTAATTTGGGTTAATTGCCCATGTTGTCTGTGTCGGGGGTGCACAAACCCCGTGAGGTATCAAAAAGTTAAAAATAATCTTTCCAACATTTTTCAAAGCGTATTAAAGGTCACGTGAGGTCTCGTTTATAGGTCACGAGGATTTAAACGTCAAGTGGGGTCTCGAAGTTATTAGTGACAATTTTTTTTCAAAAAGTGATTCAAGATAATATATGAGGGTGTGAGGTTTTTATATTAAACCTTTTTTGAAAGGGTATATTAAAAGGGGATTTTAAGTTTATTATAAAGTTTTTTCAAAAGTTTTTCTTGAAAAGAATAATAAAGAGATTTTTTATGAAAAGGCATATATATGTGTGTGTGTGTTTTTTATTATTTAAAGAGTATTCTTTTGAAGTAAGATGGCTTTATCAAAATTCCAGCCACAATTTCTTCTATTCATAGGGAAGGATTATGATGTATGGGCCATTAAGATGGAGACCACTTTGAAAGCTCATGATGTTTGAGAATATGTCACAGATGGATTTCTAGAACCTAAAGATGAAGCAGCTAATCAAGCCCTTAGTAATGTAAAGAGGGAACAATGGAAGAAAGACAAAAAAAAGAATGCACAAACATTGCAGCTTATCTAACAAGGAGTGGATCGATCAATGTTTAAGAAAATTATGATCACGTATTCAACAAAGACAACATGGGAGACTTTGGCAACAAGCTATAAATGTATGACCAGAGTCAATATTGTTAAGTTGTAGAATACTAGAAGAGATTTTGAAAGTCTACAGATTAAGGAGATAGAGGACATCGATTCATTCATGAATCGGGTCATGATTACCGTAAACTAGTTAAAAATTTATGGTAATGATATTAAAGATCAAACAGTGGTTGAGAAGGTCCTTAGATATTTGTCTACCAAATTTGACATTGTGGTAGCAACCATTGAAGAAGCCAAGGATTTGGAAATGCTAATAGTTGATGAGTTGATGGTGTTAGTGTCAGTCTTGTTAGCTTATCGCCTGGACCAAAAAATGCTTTTACCATGTTTTTTTCAGCTTTCATCATCAAATTTTTCTGTTACTAGGTTTACACAACAAATTTTGTCATTGTATGGTTAGTCCAGAGTTGGAGTCATTGTTTTAAATTTCACTCATGCTGGTTGCTTATCATACATCATGAAAATGGGTCAAGTGATAATCATCATTCCATTAGGTCTTAGGTCATCCATTAGGTCACAAGGGTCCCCAAGGTCCACCATTTCCATATTAACAAAAAGATAAAAAGATAATTAAAAAAAAAAAAAAAAAAAAAAAAAAAAAAAAAAAAAATAAGTCAAACATGACAAAGCAACTGTTGATGAATTGATCATGATTTATTCACACACTTTTCATATTTTCATGACATCAAAGGTTTCAGAAGAAGGAAGCTCCAGCACTCAGGAGATGCAAAAAAGCACATTTGCAATGGTAAAGGTAAAATCTGCCTTCAAAAAGTGAAATCAGTTCACAAAGGAGGATTAGTTTCTTTTCTCTTTTTGAAAAAGTGAAGAAATTATCCCTATATAAACTCAAAAAGACTCAAAACCTTTTCATTCATGTCTCATTCACTCCTCATCACCGAGCTCACTCGCCCAAAAAAGAAAAAAACCTCTTTTCCTAGGAGAAATTGGCCAAAATTTGGAGGCGTTGTGCGTAGATACACTGCGCTGCGCTTTGAAGGCAGGCGCTACGTGTAGGTGAACTGCACTGCGCTTTGGCGCTGCGCGTAGGAGAACTGCACTGCACGCAGGACAAAGTACCTGAAACTCACCCAAATTTTCCCAAAATTCAATATTTTTCTTTCAAACTCGGTCAAATTGCTTTCTAAGGTTGAGGAACAAGTAAGTACATCATTTCCCTCTATATTTGCTTTCCCATTTTCATTCCATGTCAATAATTTCTCAAGCTAGGGTTTGTAGCAAAAGTTCCATGGGAAATGCTAGGGTAGAAATGGTCATCATAACTTTTCATCTCCAAAACATATAAATTGATATTTTACACTTGCACACATGTCTGATGAGTCATTTTGACCAGTTCATGCACCTCCAAACAAAGTTTAAATGCTAAAAAAACAAAACCCTAGCTCATTCCTAGAGTTATTTTGGGCAAATATCATTATAAACCTTCTTGGTCTCACTTACACGTAGCCACATTTGTCCACTATTTTCCTCATTCATTTCCATCAGTTTTTCAAAGTCATCTCATCTTTCATAAGACCCCTCCCATCATTTTGTCAAAATCTCTCACATATCACTTCATTTTCATTCTCACCTCACATCTATTTTCACTCCCTATTGCTAGGACTTTGTGTCATCATGGAGGTTGAATCTTCACCAGAGAGAAAGAGACAACACAAAGGAGGGAGGATTCTCAGATATGAACCATCAGATTGCAACCAAATCAACTCCTATCCTTTCATCAAGCAATGCTTTGAGGATGTTTGGAGTTTTGTAAAAGAGTAAGTGAAGCAGGGTTTTATGAGCAGCTGACAGATTGGGTAGCTACACAATTGAAAGGAGAGATTGCTATCATTGCTGGTATTGAGTTTAGCTTCTCAGTGGCCTCCATCTCACTAGCAATTGGTTTAGCAGACAATGGCAAATATTGGTTCAAGGGAATGAGTCTATATCTTGAAAACTACAAGCCCTTCTTAAAGACTCCATACAGAGATACACATACTCACCTCATGCCTTTCAGATATTTTCTTGAGAAGTATGCCCCTTTAATGAAAACCATCATGAGGTTCTTTACCTGTGAAGGTAGATTCTCTAGGTTGTATGCCTATCATATTCGCCTCTTGATGCACTTCACATCTCAAAAGCCACTCAACATGTGTAATTACCTGTTTAAGAGTATTTCAAAAATGTTTGAAAAGATACAGTTAAAGGACAAAGAGCACTCTCCAAGCTTGTTTCATCACAATCTCATCAAAACCATTGTCCTTCATCAGCTGGCAGAGAGGGGTATGGCTTGGGAAGATTTTTTAGAAACAACTTTAAAATGGCATGAGGAAAATGCGGCATCTCAGTCCCCAAGTGCACCAAAACAAAAAACAGAGATGGGGTCATCTAGCAAAACAACAGAGAAGATTCAGCTACCTAGGCCAGAGGTGACCAAAGTGTATAAGAAAGGGCAGAGGCTTGTGTTTTCTTCTCACAAAGAGAAAGGGGCCAAGCCTTCTTCATTGACAAAGCAGGAATCGACAGCAAAGGATAAGAAGACAGTTGAGCATGAATTAGAGATTATTGATTTAGAAGAGGAATATGAGACTTCAATTATGAGGCAGACTATCAGGGACAAGGACTACCAAATCAAGGAGCTGGAAATAAATATGGAAAGAGCAAAGTACATTATATCATTCCTTGAATAGGAAAACAATCAACTCAAAGCAAAAGAGTTGATCCTAGAAAAGGAAAAAACTAAGTTAATGTAGCAAATTGGCAAAGGTAAGGAGGTCATGACATCAAGTGAGCCTAAAGCATCACAGGTGAAAGGGAAAAGGAAAAGACCAAGAACCAGAGGTCTCAAGGAAGCTTTGCAAGAGGAACAAAAACAAATATTACTTAATGAAGACCTTGACCTAGAAGAAAGGATTGCCCTAGAGGTACATCAAGATAAAGAATATTGGCTCAACAGGGTAAATGAACACTTAGAGAAGCTCCTGGAGAAGGCAAACAGAGATAATCAAATGCTCAGACACATGGCGCATCATTATCAAGCTCAAAACATGATCGCCAATGTCAAAGTGAAACAACTTAAAAACAAGCTCAAGGAGACCAAAAAAGATCAAAAGGATAAGGGAAATTTGGAGATGCTTGCTGAAGCATCCATGAAGCTATAACAAACTCATTTTTACACCTTCCCTCCAATTTTGAGCTAATTCTGAGCATTTTGAGTTTTTTGGCAAATTTTGGTCTAAATTCAAAAATTTGGCCTTTCCAGAAGCGCAGTGCCTTGGCACTACGCTTTTTCCTCAAGCATCCATTTGAGGAAAGGTCTACATTTTTGGAAAGGTCTTGGCATCCTCTAAAAACAAATTTTCCCAGATTTTGCAGAGGTGGCTTAGTTTTGGAGAAAAGTGCAAAAAAGTGGCAAAAACTAGCATTCTGGACCATTTTTTGACAGGCGCTGCGCTTTTGGAGTGACCTTGGGAGAATGGATTTTTGAAGGTCTTCCCATGCTCCAAATTCAGAAATTCAAAATGTTCTGCAAACTAGACTTGAAGGGATAGTTGACCGTTCTTTCAGATTTGCATTTAGACCCTTGGAAGGCACCTCAAAATCAGCTCAAAGTTGGCGCTGTGCTTCTACACTTTCTGTGTTTTTATTTGAAAATTTTCACTGTGTAAAATTTCTAGTTTCTAGTCTGACTTGGTCAAAGTCAAGATTCTCTATGTAATGGCACAAGTTACGAGGCTAGGTGATGTAGGCATGAATAAATGTATATCATAGGTTGTTTTTGATGTTTATTAGGCCTCATAAAAGAAGCAAACTCCTAATCAAACTCTTCATGAGGTGTTTGAGTTGCACCTTCTCACTCTCACCTGTTGGTTGAGAGAATCTTGGAGTCAGTTCTTTCATCAAGGAATTCGACTCCGGAAGGTAGGAAAGTGGTCTAGGAGAGTCTATAATTACTATTTCACTTTAGGAGAAGAGGGTTGAACTTTTTGTGAAGGAGGCTTGCATTGTAATCATCTTTCAGCTAATACAGATACAGGTTGCAACTATTTTCAAGGAACTCTAGCCCAGTGAGTTCATGGTGCTTGTACTTCATTCTTTTTGTTTTCTCATGGTCTAAACATCTTTATCGACATTATATCTCTTATTTTTATGAATGCCTTGTGATAAAATACTCAGAATTCTTGTTTTTTAAGCTTTGTTATCTGGTTTTCATAGTTATGTGTTTTGTCTTTCTAAGCTAATGAAATCATGTCGATTTATGCTCATTAGTTTCTTCCACACTATATCCTCTATTCTACACTGAAAAATACCCAAATTACACCATGGATTTTAATATCTAGCTCCTTCTTATGTTTGCTCCTGCATTCCCACAGCCTAGACCTACTTGTGGCTCCAAACCCTAAGTTCAGCAAATCCTTAAAAAACCAAATTTTCACAAACAAATACACATATCTAGCCTAAAATTCATTTTCTTTAAAGTCATATCACTGATAAGAGACTTAGAGAGATCCCTCTCATGCTCAGTAGGGCTAGCTACTGAGCTGAAGTGGTTTGAGGTTACCCTTGTCGATTTCCTTTTCAGCCTGGGAGATTGTAAGGATTAACAGATGGGATCACTTCTATCCCATGAAGCAAGGATAGAAAAAAATAAAGATTCCACTTTAAAAACCACTTTAAAAATTCAGGTTTCTATTTCGAGAGAAAGAGGTCAAGGCAGAGGTAGATCGAGAGGAAGGGGACGAGGCGAAAGACATGGTGCTCAAAGAGATAGCATAAAAGAGAAGGATCATAAAAGTGGAAGCAATAGTAGAAACTCCAACAACAATCAAAGAGTCGACAAATCAAAGGTGAGATGTTATTGTTGAAATAAATTTGATCACAATGCTCGTGATTGTAGGAAGAAGATAGTTGATCAAGGAAAGCAGAGAGCTAATGTGACTACAGAAAACACTGACTCTATGTTCCTAGCTTTCCATACCATGCATGAACCTTATGACAATGTGTGGCTATTAGACAGTGGTTGCAGTAAACACAAGAGAGGAAACAAGAATTTGGTTACAAATTTGGATCAATCTGTGAAGATAGAGGTAAAGTTGGGTACTAACAAGACTCTTGATGTAGATGGCAAAGGAGTGGTAAACATTATGACCAAACGAGGGGAGTCAAAGACAATATTAGAGGTATGTTATGTCCCTTGTCTCGAACATAATCTGATAAGTGTTGGTCAATTGATCCAAAATGGATACATAATTACTTTTCAAGGACAAGAGTGTGTTATATATGACAATCCCCCAAGAAAGAAGCTAATAGAAAAGGTGCAGATGACAAGGAACAATCTATTTCCTCTAATTTGGTCACTTGCCCGTGATTGCAAGAAGAAGATAGTTGATCAAGGAAAGTAGAGAGCTAATGTGACTACATAGAACACTGACTCTATGTTCCTAGCTTGCCATACCATGCATGAACTTTCTGACAATGTGTGGCTATTAGACAGTGGTTGTAGTAACCACATGACATGATGAAACAAGAATTTGGTTACAAATTTGGATCAATTTGTGAAGATAGAGGTAAAGTTGGGTATTGAAAAGACTTTGGATGTAGATGGAAAAGGATTGGTCAAAATTTTGACCAAACAGGGGGAGTCGAAGACAATCTCAGAGGTATGTTATGTCCCTCGTCTCAAACATAACCTGATAAGTGTTGGTCAATTGCTGCAAAAGGGATACATAATTGCTTTTCAAGGACAAGAGTGTGTTATATATGAAAAACCCCCAAGCAAGCAACTAATAGAAAATGTGCAGATGACAAGGAACAAGCTCTTTCCTCTAATTATAAATTACAATGATCAAGTCAATTCTTTTAGAATTTCATGTTATAATGATTACTAGTAATGACACTTTCTGTTTGGACACTTGCACTTCTCTGGTTTAATATTGTTGCAACAGAAATAGATGGTCAGAGGATTACCTCCCATCAAGAAACCTTCTAGCACTAGTGAGTGCTTCATCTTGGGAAAACAACACCGTGAAAATTTTCCAAAGGGAGTTGCATACATAGCAAAGCAACCACTTGAGTTGGTGCATACATACTTGTGTGGAAATATGAGGACACAGTCAATTGGTGGAACTTGTTACTTCCTAACTTTCATTGATTGTTTTAGCAGAAAGACATGGGTTTACTACATGAAGCAGAAATCTGAAACTTTTGCAAAATTCAAAGAAATCAAAGCATTAGCAGAGAACCAAAGTGATCGGCATATCAAAGGTATTAAATTTAGATCATTGTGGAGAATTTGATTTGAAGGCATTCCATGATTGCTGCAAATAACATGGAATCAAAAGAGAGTTTACAACTAGATACACACTGCAATAGAATGGTGTAGCAGAGAGAAATAACAGGAAAGTTATAAACATGGAAAGGAGCATGTTGAAAGGAAGAAACTTGTCTAATGAGTATTGGGTAGAAGCAGTTGCATGTGCTATTTATGTGATAAACAAATCCCCTACAAAGAGTGTGATGAACAAAGTACTAGAAGAGGCATGGTCAGTTATGTCTTGCATTGTATCTCATCTCAGAGGATTTGGATGTGTAGTCTATGCACATGTGCCTAAAGAGCTAAGAGGTAAGTTAGATGATAAAGGTGAAAAATTCATATTTTTTAGTTATAGTGAGCAATCAAAAGCTTACAAATTGTATAACCCTATCACCAAGAAGACCATAATCAACAAAGATGTTTTGTTCAAAGAACAAGAGTCATGGAATGAAGATATAGACAAGACAGTTGATGCAAGAGTGCCACTTATGGAAGAGGAAGATGTAGCAAAAAATGAGCAGTAGGGATCAGAAGAGCAGACACTAATAGAGTCACACCACCAAGGAATCCAAGATTTTTTGAACAACATGGATCTTTAAGTAGTTCAACAGATCAAAATTATCCTAGCAATCAATCAGGTGATGAATCAAGCAATGGAAAAAGAAATATGAGAAGTCTGAAAGATATTTATGATGACTTGGATGTTAGTACAAATTTTGCATTGTTATCTTTTCAACCTTCATCGTTTGAAGAAGCCATTAGAGATGAAAATTGGGTGCAAGCCATGGATGAATAAATTGAAGGTGTTGAAAATAATGATACATGGGATTTGGTTGATTTGCCAAAGGATAGAAATCTCATTGGTGTGAAATGGATGTACAAGACAAAGTTGAATGTGAAAGGTGAAATTGACAGATTTAAAGAAATACTTGTCGCAAAAGGGTTCTCCCAACAACCGGGAATAGATTTTGGAGAAACGTTTCTTCCGATAGCTAGATTGGATACTGTAAGAGTAGTATTAGCCACAACAACTCAAAACAAGTGGAAATCATACTAGATGGATGTGAAATCCACCTTCTTGAATGAAATTATAGAAGAATAAATCTATGTGCAACAACCTCTAGGATATGAATTTGAAGGACAGGAAGATAAAGTTTACAGGTTGAAGAAAACGCTCTATGGACTCAAACAAGCACCAAGAGCTTGGTATAGCAGAATTGATAGCTACATGATCTAGAATGGATTTTGTAGAAGCATCATTGAGCTTACTTTGCACACAAAGGTAATTGAGCATGGACAAATTTTGATTTTTTCCTTATATGTGGATGACATGATTTATACTGGTGATCTTGAGTTAGATGAACTTAAAGCAACCATGAAGAAAGAATTTGAGATGATAGATCTTGGTCTCATGAAATATTTTCTTAGCATAGAAGTTGAGCAATCTGAGAAGGGAATTTTTATTTTTCAAGATAAATATGCTAAAGATTGCCGAAAAGATTCAGGATGGAAAATTGTAAACCTGCCCTTACACTAGTTGCAACAAGTACAAAATTAAGCAAGGATGATGAACGATCAAATGTCAATCCAACTCTATTCAAAATATTGGTTAGCAGCCTCATGTATCTCACAACTACAAGACGAGATATTATGCAAGGAGTGAGTTTGATTTTTAGATTTATGGATACTCCAAAAGACTCACATTGGAGAGCAGAAAAAAGAATTCAGTGATACATAACAAAACTACAGTTTGTGGCATAAAGTATGCAAGCACAGAGAAGAAGGATTTGATTGGATATATATAGATAGTGATTTTGCAGACAATTTGGATAATACGAAAAGCACTTCTAATTATGTGTTCCATCTTGGTTCAACTGTGATTTCATGGGCATATAAGAAGCAACATATTATGACACTTTTGTCAGCAGAAGTAGAATATGTAGCAGCGACATAAACAACATGCCAAGTAGTATGGTTAAGAAGAGTTTTGGATGAACTCGAGCAGAAACAACAAGGATCAACAACAATATATTGTGACAACACCTAAACGATTACACTATAAAAAAATAATGTGTTTCATCAAAAGAGAAAGAATATTGATATTAGATATCACTATATTAGAGAACTTGGGAGCAATGGAGAAGTCCACTTGAAGCCTTGTAAATTGAGTGATCAATTGGCTGGTATATTTACTAAGCCATTGGCAAAAGATGTATTTGAGTTTCACAAAAGAAACTTGGGTGTTGTAAGCTTAGTTGAGACATAGACTAGCTGACATGTTTGAGTTGTCATTAGTCATGTCTTAGTTTAGCGGTCATAATTAAGGGGGAGTGTTAAAGATAACTAATTACTCCTGCATGAAGAGTTGACTAAAATTAGAGAGTCAGTTAAATGAATTAAGTTGAGTCAATTCAAGTCATATTTTGGGTAAAGTTGAATTTAGTGTGTGGTTGCATGTCAAGTTATTTTAAGCGAGTCATTAATCTAAAAAGTTTAAATACTCCTTAGTGGGTTCATTGTAATCATCAAGTTTTTGTGTGATAAATTGAAAAGTTGCAACTTGAGTTGTATATATGAATTATTTGTGTTATTTTATCCTTACCTCCTTTGCCTTTCCAACATGGTTGATAATTAACCAATAGAGATAGAAATAGTTGTTTTTTATATTTATATTCAACCAATTCCTACATCTAATCTATGTGTTCACATGCATGTGTCTCAGCAAATCAACTTTTAAGGCTCCTCTGGGAGTATTTTAATCTCTAAAGATTTCATTAGTAAGGCCAATTATATTGATGTTTGAATTTTTTTTAGGAAGAAAAAAAAACTGAGATTAGTATTATAGTTAAATATTAGTACATATTCCACGAGATCCAATGCAAAAAGCATCCACCAAATATATTTTTTAATTAAAAAAGTAACACATATAATCCAATATATATCCCAGTTGTAGTATCAAAAAATAACAACCATACTTTATTATAGTCAAATATCAGTACATATTCCACAAAATCCAATGCAAAAAACATCCACAGATATGTTTTTTAGTCCAAAAAATAACACATAATCCAATATATATCCCAGATGCAGTTGGTGATTGAATATAGGAAATAACAACCGTACATGTGACATTATAAGAGGTAAACACACAATATCTCCCGAAAAATTAGCACGAATGATATCTGGCCTAGCTAATACCGCAGAGAGGGCGTTGAATCGCCAAAGAAGGCGAAGGCTGTAATGTAAGAGGATTGAAGTGAAATAGGGCTGGCTATATAACGAAGAATTCCCAATTGAGGCGAAAGAGCAACCGATAGCTATGTGTTAATTTAGGGTCATGTATTTACGATCTCTTTGCGGTAATAATTTAGGGTGATGTATTTACCATCTCTCTGCGATAATAATTTAAGTTGATGTATTTACCATCTCTCTGTGGTAATAATTTAGGGTGATATATTTACGATCTCTCTGCGGTAATAATTTAGGGTGATGTATTTACGATCTCTGCGGTCATAATCTACGATCTCTCTGCGGTAATAGAAAAACAATCTGGGGCACGTGCGTCTACGGTCCGTCTTGCTAATCTTAGCAAGTAGATGCTGATACTTTAGAGAGTCTTAAAATGAAGGACATGATTAAAGAGTTAGAAGAAAAAGTTAATAGCCGCCTCACCCTAAATAGTGTGGCAGGTAAATTAGATATCAAACCAATTAAAGATGAAATGAAAAAATTGATAGAATTAGACCATGAGTGTAACAAAAGGGCCTTGAACCTTATAATCTTCGGTTTGAAAGAGGAGGTAGACGAGGATACTTTAGCCATAGCCCAAACAGAATTACATAACAGATTACAAATTAAAACATGTCTCACAGAAGCAATAAGGTTGGGGAAACTGACTGAGAATAAAGGAAGGCTGATCCGAATAAAGGTGAGCTCTACTGACCATAAGTATGACATACTTAGTAAAACCTCAAGTCTAAAAGGAACCAAAATATTTGTAAAAGAAGATCTCATTCCAGAAGATCAAGCAAAATTGAGAAAGGAGGTTTAAAAGGTAAAGGAAGCTAGGAAGGAAGGAAAATGGGCAATAATTAGAAATAGAAAAGCTGTTATTCGAGATAGAAATCAAAAAGATAATAATAAATAACAATTTAACATGCTCCAGATTCTTTCTTGGAATTGTCGGGGCTTTCCATGGAACAAAGGCCCCAAGCTAAGTTGTATCTCGAATGATGTTGATATTATTTTGTTTGTTGAAACTTGGGAGCACAAAGAATCTAAGGTCCCCAACATAGATGGCTTTACATTATGGTCCATTGAATAAGTGATCCTCCCATAGAGGCATTGGGGGTATAGTTTGTTACATTAAGAAGAACATCTTTCCCCATTCTAGGATATATAAAAACGACCCTTACAACCAATATAGTTGGATAGAAATTGCTGACATTTATGATAAGAAGACCTACATAACAATCTGTTATTCCCCCCCATCAATTCTAACTTCTATAAGAAAAGGAATCTAGATAAAAATAGTCCTTACAATGGTTTAGAGAATGATATTTCTAGCCTAAGGAATGAAGGCAATATCCTTTTAATGGGTAACTTTAATGCTCGAACTTCAAGCAACCAAGCTATTCTTCTAAGCAATCATTCCAACCCTAATCCTCTTTGGTTAGATGAAGACCTTACTCTGGTTAGCCGGTACAAAAGGAGCTCTGATGACCTCGGGGAGAATTTGTTTGGGTCGGAGCTAGTCAAGCTCTGTAGTGCTCAGGATCTCATAATTTGCAACGGTCTAAAGAAGTGGCCCAATTCTAGCCAGATGACCTGCATCCATGGGCTTGGTAATAGCGTGGTAGACTGTGTTGCCTTCGATCTCCCTCTATACAACGAATAACAAATTTTGACATCTCAAATGACCACGAGCCTGACTCTGATCATAGGCCTTTACTTATAACTCTCAATTTTGTCATGCATAGAGATCCCATAGAAGATAATCCTTATAGCCAAAAGAAGTTAATCTTTGATAGAAATAAAAAAGATCTATTTCTAAATGAATTAAAAACTAATTTGCTTCCTTTATTTAGTATAGACAACATAGAAAATCTCTACCATAATTTTACTACAACCCTCTCATATTCTATTAACAAGTTCTCAATTGAAGTTTCAAGTAATAAAAGAAATAGCAAAACCAACCCATGGTATGACAAAGATTGTAAAAGTGCGAGAAGAGCAATTAAGGAAGTTGTTGATGAATCTCTTAAAATTGGCAAGATAAAAATATACAAAGCCCTAACTAAAAGGAAAAAAAGGCAGTATATTCGTAAAAGACAAGAGAATCTCTTACACCTCTCTAAGGTAGCTCTTAAAAAATTCTGGAGGCAAATTTTAACTAGGAAAACTAAAGATAATAATAAAATTGCTTTACACGACTGGAATTCCTATCTTAAAAATCTTTATGAATCTCCAAGTGTCATGGATAACTTTGAAACCCTGCTCACAACAAAAGAAGTTTTCTCATTAGAAGACATTGATTTTGGGATTAATCACTTGGCTAATGGGAAAGCTAAGGACATTGAAGGTTACCAGGTGGAAATCTTAAAAATTGGAGGTCCTGTCCTCATCCCCCACATTCACAAGCTTTTCAATGAAGCGGTCAAGCAAGGGTTCCCTAAACCATGGACTCAAAGCCTCATTATCCCTATTTTTAAAAGTGGGGATACAAATAACCCCTCTAATTATCAGACAACTATGATCAGCCCTCTCTTAGCCAAGTTATATGGTATTATTTGGAAAAGAAGTTGAGCATATGGCTTGAAAGTGAAGGTAAGCGGGCTAAAGGCCAAGCGGGTTTTAGAAAGCAACACTCAATAAAATACCACCTCGTTATGCTTAGGATCATTGTGGAGGAATGCTGCAATGATAAATCCAATCTCTTTTGTTGCTTTGTGGACTTTAGAAAGGCTTTCGATGCGGTTCCTAGAAACAACCTTTGGAACAGATTAGAATAGCTAAAGGTTCCTTTTGAGTTGAGAGCTGCTGCTATAAGGTTATACGAGAATGTAATTTTCAAGTTAAAGAGCAATGAGGGGTGTTCAAAAGATATTAAGTGTAATATTGGAGTTAAACAAGGTTGCCCCCTCTCCCCTACCCTATTTGGCATTTACATTGACAAGCTAGAAGGTTGTTTAGAGGACGCAAGATGTGCTGGCACGATCTTAGCTGGGATAGTCATCATCCTTCTTCTCTATGCTGATGATATTGTTCTTCTCGCAAGGTGCCCTTCTGATCTTGATAAGCAACTTATACTTCTTAAGGATTTCTGCTCTACCGTGGGTATGATTGTTAACACTGACAAAACAAAAGTTATGATTATCAAATCCAAGAAGGACACTTATGCTAATTTTATGTATGACAATAGTAACTTGGAGGAAGTCTCTTCCTACAAGTACCTAGGAATTGATATTCATCACAAGCTCAACTGGAACTATAGCATTGAGAAAATGATTAATGGGGGATGGAAAGCTTATTTTGGTCTTGAAAATAATTGTAAAATGACAAACCTTGTAACGTGGGATAAAAAGAAGTTCCTCTTTGAAAATTTAGTCACTTCGGTTATCTTATATGGATGTGAGGTTTGGGGTTGTAGCATCTTTAGAGAATCCTGGAGAAAGATTGAGCAAACTCAGAAGCGTTTTATAACGTATAACCTCAAAATTAAAAGCAACACACCCTATCCTATTCTCCTTATAGAAGTGGGTCTTTCCCCTATCGAGAGCCTAGCTATGACTAGGCTTATGTTGTACAAGCACAAACTCAATAACATAGGACACCATAGACTTCCTAAGCTAGCTTTAAATTCTAGCCAAAACCACCTAAGGCTCAAACGAGTTAGGTATAAAGACACCAGGGACTAGTTAAACCATTGGGAGATCGATGAGAATGTTGCATTGCAAAACATTAATAACATTAAAATAATTGTTACTTCTAAGTTCAAAGAAAAATGTGGTGTGAGAAAGTTTTAGTAGCGAAAATAAAATTAAGATATTATAAGGAGGTCATCAACCCCACCCTAGAAGATCAAAAGTATCTCTTTGTTTTAACTAGCTCAAAGAAGAAAATTAATATAGCCAAGATTAGAACGAACTCTCATGAGCTCCATAGTGAAACCGGTCGTTGGGCAGTTCCTAAAACACCATAGATGGAATGGTTCTGCCATCTCTGTGAGAATATGAACATCGAGGATGAAAATCACTTCCTCTTAGAGTGCCCCGTGTACATTAGATCTCAGTTTCAAAATCTTTGTTGCAATACTAACCTTCCTAGCCTTTTATGTTGCCAAAATTACAGTGAGCCCGAGAGGCTTCACTCCAAGCTTTTTGAGCATAGGAATAAAATCTTAAATCAAACTAAATAATTCGTTTATTTAGGTTTGATAGACCAAAGTTTGGTCTCAGTAGAGGTTAACCATCATCATCATCATCAAATTGAAAATGCAGATAAATAATTTGTAATAGATATTTGACAAAATTTTCTTAAATTGAATACAAGAAACAGAAATGTTATCATACGGTTAATCATATTCATAAAGTACATTTAGAAAAAAGTGCGGAGCAACATATAACTGCCGTTCATGTAATAAATCTTGAGAAAATCTTTAAGCTTGTTGAAAGATGGGTAGTTTATTGGATTTTGCAAAAATAAATAAGCTCCTGTACTAAAATCAGAGTTTAAGTTTCAAAATTTTTATAGTCTGAATTTCTATTAAGTGAAAAGATTTGTAAGTTTGTAACTAGCCCTGAAAGCCAACATGGATTTAAATATGTGGATTTGGAATGTGAGATTGAGATCTCATTTCCTTCTCTCTTATTTGTTTTGGACAAAACGCACAAGGGTACCGGAGAGGTTAAAACGTAATATAAGTATTTTCAATTTCAATAAGAGGCCCGCCAAATTATTATATACGTCCATCCATTTAACAGCATTGAGGAATTCACACCATCCTACCCCAATTACAATATAGTTTTCTAATAAATTACAACTTATATGAACACAAATTATTCTGATCATCCAAAGGAGGAGGGGGTGGCATGTCTTGAAGAAGGGGAGCCGCCTTCTTCATTCTTATCATCGATTATGATTCAAGAGGAGACAGGTGATGGAGTTTTAATGGGTTGGAAGTCATGATTATCATGTCAAGCATTTGGAGCAGAAGAAGATGCTGATATCATGTATTGTCATGTATTCTTCTTGTCCTGCAGTTGGAGAAGCTTTGGCAGAGGGGATACCTTGAAGTTCTCCGGGGATTGAATCTGCCACTGAGTTGCAGTACAGTTCTATTTTTGCCTGAAATATATGTTGCTCTTCCTTGAACATCGGCGCTTCTGAAAACCTTCCATCAAGAAAATAATATAATTTAAACTTAATAACATGAGGCCAAGACAACTATTTTTGCGGAGCTCTAATTTCAAAATAAGTGGAGACGGGCCTTCTATACCTTCCAATAACGTAAAGCACGTAAAGAGGGCAAGCAAGACATTTTATTTGAAATAATAATTAGAATACCTGAAATAGTAATGAAACATGCAATTCTCTAATTTCTAATACATAAATTGGAATCCATAATGGTTATATTATACCAAAAGTAAGAATGGATTGCAATTTTGTTATGCATTAATACCTTCCTTCTTCATTGCCGTCTTCTTTTTTAAACATATGAAGAAATTCCTGTAGCAATAATTCCTTTTCTTTATCTTCAGTGATGTCTCCTACTATTAGATTATGGACGATTTCTTTTCTCCTATATGTAACCATTTCTCCATCTTTGTCCATTAATGTCATCCATGAATTCGACCTTTGAAAAGAATCTAACAGCTTTTCCAATCCATCCAATTGCGTGGTCCAGTTATCCATTTCATATATTTCTTTCGAGGAAATGCGCGTCCAAAATCTCATAGATTCATGTTCTGAAAGAATTAAAAGAGGTACTCCTTCCTTCCTAACTTGTGACATATCTGTCTTTTTTAAACGTAACTTTTCTTTGTCTCTGCAATAATAAGTAGGAATATAGATGATGTGAATCATATTCCTCAACTCTGTTATTGTGGAACATGCAGACTCGTTCATACTCTGATCCCCTCCATATAAGCATATCATTTTTCTTTGAAGTAGTATCTCTTTCACCTTTTTACGAACAATAACAAAAGCAAAACTAGAACTCAGAACTACTCATGTCATTTATTCATCAATTTCCTTTAATTTATTATCAATCTCTAAAAACATAAAAATGAAAGAGAGAAGAATTACTGACCTGCTTTGATACCTTTTCCACATCTCATATATTCATCAATTTCCCATTGACTTTATATAGTTGTGTAAAAACATAAAAAAAAGAAACCAGAAGAATTACTGACCTGCTCTGATACCTTTTCCAAATGCGTGAATAGGAACTCTAAACTGGACATGTTCTTCTGTTTTTCCATTCTTCCTTTCTTAATTCTTTAATTTTTCCATCTTCAAAAGGATAACATTTTGCACCCCACCTGTCCGACATAGGGATTACAAAATGCTTGTTGTTAGTTTGACAACGAACTTGGTTAAACAGTTTTTTGTAACGAATTTAGATTTTAGTTATGTAACGGTAATGACATGAATATATCGAATGTTCATGTAGAGCAAAAGTCATTCTTGAATAAAGCAGATAAAGATTCAGTTTCATATTTCTTGGTCTTCTCCCATTTCTTTTTCTTGATATTCTTTCTTTCTCTGCTATTTTTCCAGCAAGTGGTATCAGAGCCTGGACAAAACCCCTGCAGTGCGAACCTGTGATCAAACCCGTGATTTGAACCTGTGGACGGCGTGTCTGTTGACGGCGTGATTTGGCTGTAATTCTCCTGTGGACGGTAGCAGAATCGTGGACGGCGTGACGACGTGTTTTGGCTTGAAGAATCTGGATCCCTGAGGACAGCGTGACGGCATGATTTGGCTGTAATTCTCCTGCGAACGGTAGCAGAATCGTTGGATCCGTGTTTTGGCTTGAAGAATCCGGATCCCTGAGGACGGTCCCTGTGGCGTTGGATCCCTGAGGACGGCGTTGCCCAAGCGTTGGATCCCTGAGGACGTCGTTGCCCAAGCGTTGGATCCCCGAGGACAGCGTTGCCCAAGCGTTGAAGATAAGTGGTGAAATCCGGGTATGGTTTTTTTTTTTTCTAGCAGAATTTAAAAAAAAAAAAAAAAAAAGAAGCAGAAAGGTTGTTCAGATTTTAAAGATAGCAGCAAAGGTTGTTGTTGTGGTTTTTATAAAAATATTGAAAAAAGGGAAGGGTTTGCAGAAATTTTAAAGATAGCAGCAAAGGTTGTTCAGATTTTTAAAGATAGCAGCAAAGGTCGTTCAGATTTTTTTTCAGACAGCAGAGATTGAAAAGGGTGTTGCTTTTTTTTAATATTGTAGAAGAACAAGTTTGCAAGGGATTTGCACGAATGTTGTGAAACTAGAAAAACAAAAGGGTTTGCAAGAAATCAAAGGATTTGAAACTTGTCTTTCTGTTTGAATTGGGGAAGTTATTTTTTTTTTTGAAAGCCTGAAATCCTAGGAAGGAGGGAAAATGGCCAAGATGTCGAATGCAAGATTCGAGGTGGAGAAATTCACCGGAAAGAGCAATTTTGCTCTTTGGAAACTGAAAGTTAAGGATCTGCTTGTGCAACAAGGGTTGCACAAGGCATTGGATGGGGTTACTAAGAAACCTACAACCATGACTACTTCAGACTAGGAGGACTTGGATGCCCAAGCTCTCAGTACCATCCGGTTATGTCTAGCGGATGAAGTTCTCTTCAACATCGTTGAAGAGACTACGGCGTCAGGTTTGTGGGAAAAACTTGAAAACCTTTATATGACAAAATCATTAACCAACAGAATTTATCTGAAACGACAGTTATACAGTCTTCGAATGAAAGAAGGTTCAAGCGTTGCAGAACATTTGAATGTTTTTAATACACTAATTTGTCAATTAACAGATATGGAAGTCAAAATACAGGAAGAAGATAAAGCCATAACCTTGCTGTGTTCTCTGCCTGAATCATGGGATCACTTCGTAACCTCAATCAGCTTCAGCTCTGCTGATTCTTTGAAGTTTGAATCAGTCGTGGGAGCTCTTCTGTCTGAAGAAGTACGAAGGAAATCCAGCACCGATACAACTACATCAGAAGCCATGGTCGCTAAAGGACGCTCAAAGGAAAGAGGAGAAACACCAAGGGGGTCTTCCAGGTCGAAATCGAAGGGCAAGAAGTGTAAGACAAAATGTTGGAACTGCGGTAAAGTTGGACACTTGAAGAAGGACTGTTGGAAACGGAAGGATTCCGAAAACCTGAAGAACGAAGCGAATCAGGCTGATTCAGGTATTGTAGACGAAGTTTTATCTGCTGAAGAATTGTGTATGATAGATGAAACTTCACCTGAATGTAATGTCTGTCAGAGTTTTGATAACTGGCAGTTAGACTCTGGTGCTTCGCATCATATGTGTCCACATAGAAATTGGTTTACTTCGTATGAAAATGTAAACGGTAGTTCTGTGTTTATGGGTAACAATATGTCATGTCAGACTGTTGGGATGGGAGATATCAGGATTAAGATGTATGATAACACAGTTAGAACATTAACTAGTGTTAGACATGTACCTGATTTGAAGAAAAATTTAATCTCTTTGGGAGTGTTGGATTCAGATGGTTATAAGTTTACAGGTCAGGATGGTGTCTTGAAAGTCTTCAAAGGTGCCTTTGTGGTTATGAAGGCAGAGAAGGTCGGGAATCTTTACAAGTTAAAAGGAAGTACTCAGGTCGGTGAAGCAGCGGTTGCGTCAGAAAAGGAAGAAGCAGGTACTCGTCTGTGGCATCAGCGTTTGGGTCATATGAGCGAGAAAGGTCTTCACATACTAATGAAACGTAAATCTCTTCCCCGTCTGAAATCCTTGAATTTAGATTTCTGTAAACATTGTGTGTATGGGAAACAGTGTAAACAGAGATTTAAAGTTGGCAATCATAATAGTAAAGATGTTTTAGACTACATTCATTCTGATCTGTGGGGGCCTTCGCCTGTTATGTCATATGGAGGTGCTTTGTATTTTTTAACGTTCATTGATGATTACTCTCGTAGAGTTTGGGTCTATATGCTAAAAAGGAAAGCTGATGTATTCAATGTCTTTAAACAATTTAAAGTAATGGTAGAGAAAAGAACAGGAAATCTATTAAATGTCTAAGAACTGACAATGGTGGTGAGTTCACTTCTGTTGAGTTTGAACAATACTGTAAGGATGAGGGCATTGTTAGACACAAAACTGCTGTTTATACTCCTCAGCAAAATGGTGTTGCTGAGCGTATGAATCAGACTCTTATGGAAAGAGCCAGAAGCATGATCAGCAATGCTAACTTGCAAAAGGAGTTGTGGGCAGAAGCAGTGTCTACTGCTTGTTATTTAGTTAACAGATCACCTTCAGTAGCGATTGATTGTAAAATTCCTGAAGAAGTTTGGACAGGTCAGTCTTGTGACTATTCTCATTTGAGGATATTTGGCTGTGATGCTTATTCTCTTATTCCGAAAAATCAGCGTTCAAAATTAGATCCAAAGTCGAAATGTTATGTCTTTGTTGGGTATGACTGTGCAGTGAAAGGATATAGGTTGTGGGATCCTACATTGCGGAAGATAGTCATTAGTAGAGATGTAACATTTGATGAATCCTCTTTGTTAAATTCAAATGTTGAAAGAGTTGAACAGGAACAGGTATCGCCGTGTCAACGAGTTCAGTTGGAGGCTAGATCTTTCGGTGACAGTCGAAAGGAAGGAGAGACTTCTGGAGACAAAGGTGTTGAAGACACAAAGGAAGCCGTTGAAGCTTCTGAACCAGTGCAAGTTTCTGAACCAGTTCAGCAACCAGTCACTCTGAGAAGGTCAACAAGGGAAAGGAAAACTCCCAAAAGGTATGAAGATTCTGCTTCATCTTTTGCTTTGGTTACTGAAGATGGGGAACCTTCTTGTTATCAGGAAGCGATAGATGATACAGATAGCAAGAAATGGAAAAAGGCTATGGAAGAAGAAATGGACTCCTTAGCCAAGAACAATACCTGGGATCTTGTAGAGCTTCCTGAAGGGAGAAGTGTTGTTGGATGTAAATGGGTCTTCAAGCTGAAACGGAAAGTTGATGGTAGTATCGAAAGATATAAGGCGAGACTGGTAGCAAAAGGGTATTCTCAGGTTGAAGGTATAGACTTTCATGAGATTTTTTCTCCAGTTGTAAAACTTGTTTCTATACGTACTGTGTTGGCACTAACTGCGTTGCTTAATCTTGAGTTAGAACAGTTAGATGTTAAAACAGCTTTTCTACATGGTGATTTGAACGAAGAGATATATATGGAACAACCAGAAGGTTTTGTACGAGGTCGCAGCAGAAGATTAGTTTGCAAGCTCAGGAAATCATTGTATGGTCTGAGGCAGTCTCCCAGACAATGGTACAAGAAGTTTGATTCCTTCATGGTGAGCCATAACTTTATAAGAAGTGAGTATGGATCATTGTGTGTACTTCAAAAGTTTCAATGGCATATTCATTATCTTAGCTTTGTATGTTGACGATATGCTTATTGCAAGCAAAAGCATGGAAGAGATCAACAGGTTAAAGGCTCAACTCTCTAGGGCGTTTGATATGAAGGATCTTGGAGCAGCAAAACATATCTTGGGCATGGAGATACACAGAGACAGGAAAAATGGTAAGCTTTGGTTATCACAGCAGAAGTATGTGGAGAAGGTACTTGAAAAGTTCTCTATGAATAATGTGAAACCTGCTAATGTTCCCCTAGCTTCCCATTTTAAGCTTTCTTCGGTTTTGAGTCCTAGAGCTGATGAAGAAAAGCAGTATATGTCTCATGTACCATATGCAGATGCGATAGGCAACTTAATGTATGCGATGGTATCTACAAGACCTGACATTTCACATGCAGTTGGAGTTGTCAGCAGGTTCATGGCAAACCCAGGTAAAGAACATTGGCAAGCAGTGAAATGGGTGCTTCGATATCTAAGAGGCACAAGAGATCATTGCATCGTCTTTAATGGTAGTGAAGGATCAGTCTGCGGATATGTAGATGCTGACTATGCAGGTGATTTGGACAAAAGAAGATCTACTACAGGTTATGTCTTTACTCTTGCAGGTGGAGCAATTAGTTGGATGTCAAAGCTTCAAGACACGGTTGCATTGTCCACTACCGAAGCTGAATATATAGCTGCTTCAGATGCCAGTAAAGAAGCAATCTGGTTAAAGGGTTTGCTCGATGAAATTGGAAGAACGCAGGAGAAAGTGAGTGTACTTTGTGACAGTCAAAGTGCTATTCACTTGGCCACAAACCCTGCCTATCACAGCAGAACCAAGCACATTGATGTGAGATATCATTTTCTGAGACATGTGATCGATGGTGGAAAAGTAGCTCTTAAAAAGGTCCACACACGAGAAAATTGTGCAGACATATTCACAAAGCCAGTTACAGTAGAGAAGTTGCGGTGGTGTTTAGTTTCTCTTGGCTTACAGGAAAGATGATGAATGGGAAAATTGTTGTCAAGGTGGAGTTTGTTAGTTTGACAACGAACTTGGTTAAACAGTTTTTTGTAACGAATTTAGATTTTAGTTATGTAACGGTAATGACATGAATATATCGAATGTTCATGTAGAGCAAAAGTCATTCTTGAATAAAGCATATAAAGATTCAGTTTCATATTTCTTGGTCTTCTCCCATTTCTTTTTCTTGCTATTCTTTCTTTCTCTGCTATTTTTCCAGCACTTGTAATTTGTAACTCTTCCATTGGATTCAATTATCCATATTATACTCGGATAATATGCTTCCAATTCCTCATCTTCCTGTCCCAATTGCTCACCCTCTTTCCATGAGCACTGTTTCATGAGAAAATACTTCACTGCTGTTGCTATCGTCCATGGTTTTTGGAGTACCAACCAAGGAACTTCCGATGAAAAACGCTGAACCATATCCAATACATCACCTTTTGTACTTGGTTGTAGAATTGGAATTGATATAATTTCAAAGTCCAGTCTCTCTTTAGCTGTAATATACATTTCAGTGAGAGATTCCAGACGAACATCATAACACACTTCAACATGTCTGATGTCTAATATAATTGTTTTTCCTTTCAATTCATCTATTCCACAGGTAAAAGTTTTGGAGTCTTCACTTCGAGCCTACCCGGATCACATAAAAAAAATAAATGATAATCAATAAAACGAAATGCGTTATATTAACAAAGAAATTTTATATATAAAACACTTTTGACGGAAATTGGAACTTGAATACCTTATGTGATGCACAATTCTTTTGAAAGATATGATCAGTGCTTTCCTCTTCTCTAGTTGCAAACATTTCTCTTAAAATTTCTATATTGCTCTCTTGATTTGTCTCTGCAAGTTGCTTCAGCCTAAGGAATTTTCCACATTTAGCCACTACAAATTCCTCCATTTGACGTTTTGACAAGCATTTCCAACCTGAAAGGTATCTACCATCCTTCTCGTCTACAACCACCATAGCACTCCATTGCCTATAAATTATTTCACCGTGCTCTTCATCATCATCTGAATCTGACTTTGAGTCTGGCTCTATCTCTAAATGTAACGCTGTACGCAAATTGTTAAGCAATGCCAAGACCTGCGAGTTCAAAGGAGCATAACCCAAAATTTTGTTTTCAACTTTGATAGGCAACTTGTCAAAATGTTTGCCAATATAAACAATTTCAAATTTTATTTGGATGTCAGTTAACGTCTCCTCAATTAGAGGCCAAAGGTAGTCAGAATTGAAAATTTCACGCTGATCCAACATAGCAAGTATGGAGGTGTTTGGAGGACAATTAGATAGATGGAACGGCTCCCCTTTTCCAGGAGTGAGAAGGCCATCTAAATCTGAGAAAAATTTCTTTTGCATATCGGTCACCTCCTCTTCTGACAAATCCTGAAGAGAAATATAAAGTGAGTGAAAAAGGTAAAACGACATAGTCCATATATATTCTATCATAAAATTTTGACGTAATGTAAGAATTGATACATAATATATTGTATGATAAATATGGATTATATGTTCACCTGCCCTGTATGAACTGTAAAAGGCCATGATTGATCGCCTTCTCTTTGAATTTCTACCCATCTCTTAAGCAACAACGGGCTTCTTTCAATATACACATGTTGTAATTTTTTTATCTTTATCAGGTGGTCCATACATTTCCCTTCCAACATGGGGCAATCATGTAGATGCAATGTTTCCAAAGAGGGAAGGCAATATAAATTTTCAGGGAGGTTTTCCAAGCAGTTACAGTTACACAATATAGTTGTTGCAATGCGACGAGGCGATCGAAATCTTCAGGGAGCTTCTTTAAACATCGACAGTTAGCCAAGTACATAATTCGCAATGATGAGAGGCAAGGGAAGTCATTACATAATTCTCCAAGATTTTCACATCCTGCTAAGTTCAAGTCCTCCAAAGACACTAGAAGACCGAAACCATCAGGAAGCTTCTCCAGACTCGTACATTGTCGTAAGTCCAGCGCTCTTAAACTCGTTAATTTCCGAAATTGATCTGGAAGCTTACGCAAACTCTTACACTGGGTCAAGGAAAGGCGTGTGATAAAGGAGAGGTTGCAAAACGCATCCGGTAGCTCTGTTAAACTAGAACAAAATGACATATCCATTGAGGATGACAGCGACTGCAATTGTCCAATGCTTTCTGGAATACTTTTCAGTTTTTCACACTTATGCAAATCTAATGTGACAAGGGATTTCAAGTTTCCTAAACCAGGAGGGAGTTCTTCTAGACTTGTGCATGAAGACAAATTCAATAGTTTCAATGATGAAAGTTTTTCAAAATTCTTGGGAAGTACTTGCAGATCCGTGCAACCCTCTAAATTGAGTTCTTGCAGAGAATTCAATGCTCCAGAGTCTTCTGTCAATTGCTCCAAACTTGAACAATAATCCATTCTCAGCACTTTTAAAGACCGAAGCTTTGAAAATCCCTCTGCCAATTGCTTTAAATTTGAACAACGATCCATTTTCAATACCTTTAAAGATTGAAGGTTTGAAGTTGATATTGGTAGTTCCTCCAAAGATTCACAAGATGAAAGAGAGAGTTCTTCCAAACCCTTTACTCGATCCCCCAATTCTGCGGGTAGTTTTGTCATCTTAATAAAGCTGATTAGCCTTAGTATTCGCAAATTATGGAGCTGTCTAAGACACCTTCAAGAGATTTCCGAAGCATCGGAATGCAACCTTCCATGAAATTCTATATGTTTGAGATTCGAGGGCATCTGAAATTATGCAATAATTTATGTGAAAAACATTAACCAAATCATTAGAACTAATCAAACTTTTCGCTTTCATAGATCATATGTTAGTTTTTATGAATGGACAGTGAAAAAGCAGGGGCTCATTATGCAAAGAGACTTGCCTCAGGTAGATCCAAAGTCGCAGGTTCGTAGCTCAAATATCTCAACTCCTTTGCCTTCAAAATATCAAATGGGAGATCCGGAATTCCAGCTTGGAAAAAAACCAGCTTTTCAAATACTTTCTTACATTTACCAACCACTTTTATTAAATTTCCCAGTGCAATGACTCTCAAAGAGCTATGCATTAAGTCTAGTTGGGATGCATTCAAATGCAATGGATCCTTATTCTCGCTCAACCAAATGCCTTTGATCTCTTGAATGGACTGCGTAACATTATTAAATATAAATGAGTCGCTCATCACAAACAAAGATACATACTGTAAAGAATAAAATATAAATGATTCAAAGATTTGGTACCTTATCTTCATTTACGTTGTCATTCAGTAACTCCTCAACTTCCCTTGCACTTGTGAATTTGAATCTCAATTTCTCTGTCTTTTGGAGACCAATTGTCGAAATGACATCGTGTATACATGCAACCCCATCTTTGCCTTTGGTGACAAGGGCTCTCCTCTCTAGTATCTCTAGCTCAGTCTTTCCCACAATATCTGCCACTGTGTTCCAATCCCATCCACTGAAAAATGAACAGATATCAAGAAACGGATCCTTGCACGTGTCAGGAAGAGAGTCGTATGCAAATAGATAATGCTCCTTATCCCCAAATGTTTGACCCTTCAATTTTTGTCTGTCCTGCATCACTATATCATAGGCCCGCTGTTTGTCCTCCTCAGAACATATCACCCCTGTTACTAATGTTAACATGAGTGGAATTCCACCACAAATATTCATGATATGGTGGAGATGGATATCACTTAAATTTCCAGCCATGCCATTGGACAGTTCTTTTCTTAATAAACGCATTGCTTCCGCAGATGGGATGCTCCTCATATGATAGATTAACGGTTTCACTGGGCATCCTCTACGCACATTTATGTCACGTGCGGTAAGAAGCAGCCTTAATTTCTTGGCTTTCTTGATATCCTTGGGCAAAAGCTGTCGAAGCTCATTCTCGCCCAACACGTTATCAATATAAATGAAAGCTGTCACTTCCTCTAATGCTTTACCCAGTTCTGCTTGTCCATCTTCAGGAGTTCTAATATCTGGAATAGAGTGTTGAGGTTCCATCAAATCTTTTAGTATCTGTTTCTGCAACTCTACTATATCTGGAGTCGAACCTATATACTTAAACAACTGAACCTTGGAAAATTTACATCCTTTCAGGTCGAGTAGTGAAAAGACAGCATCCGCAAGGGTTGTCTTGCCCATCCCTCCAAAGCCATGCAACATAATTGCGAGAGCATTTTCTTCACTCGCCCAGTCCAAAAGATCTGTAACTTCCTTGACCGGTTCCTCTACTCCCACTGTTTCCACAATGTAACACATTGTCTTCATTACTAATGATAAACGAATCTAATAATAACCGCTTTAAATAAATTTAAATTTAAATTGACAGTATATGACAAGAATATCTTCACCTGCATGTTCCGGATATCTTCTGGAGATAGGAGCCTTCATACCCATCTGAGCATGGATATCAAAAAACGAAATACCCATCTGAGCATAAATATGTTTGTACTGGTCATCTAGCTGCTTCGTAAAACTTTCCAGGTCTCCCTTGTTTGCTGACGTGGAAAAAAACCTGCACATCATCACGAAATTCCATTAAAAAAAACACAACTTTTCTAGGGTATTAAACATATGCCTTCCGTGCATTTCCCAGTTAGCCACATAAAGTGTAATTTCCTGGCTGTCAAAACACTAAAGGATTTCACCCTAGCTGTGTTATCTCTTTGTCATTTTTGTTTTGGTAGTTAGAGCAGTCAATGCAGCGAACGAATGAAGTAGACTTACAGATGAAGTTCGTTATTTAGTTCTACGATATCTGGTGCTGTAGTTTTGGTTTATTTGGGCAATTTTCAATAATGCACAGTGAAATTGATTGATGATGTACTTGGAATTAGGCATAACCGAGGCATGGGGTGTCGTTGTCAAATATCTTATATAAATTATACTAGCATTTGCACCAGATGTTGCAAAGGAAACGCCCTAAGGCATAAATTGAAAAATACAAATACAACAAAAGAATACTTTGATAAAGAATAAAAATATATTGAACGTTCAAATCAATGCCCCATTAACTGGAAGCACTTAGTAGACATATTTATCAACATTAGGATTATACACAATGATCAAGAAATTTCCCATATACAAACAACAACTTCCACAACAACCTTTTGTCACATCCACATTTTAAGAAATGCCTTGGAACGTGATCGGAATCTTCCATATTGCCTTTTTCATTATGCAGATAAATCTTCCATATTGCTATTTTCATCACGAATATTGTTAGTTCATTGTTGTAAAGTGTTAGTGTGTTAAATTCAATACTATAAGTTCGACAAGCGAAAAACATTCCTCAATTAGCATAATATGCATTTTTCTCTCACGGTGTATTTTTCAGTCAAAGAGCACAAGTAACATATTAACATGTATTTTCCCTTCATTATTTTCATCATAGAGCCAAGAAATCTGATCTATAAAGTAACAAAAACATTTTGAAATAAGTTTAATATTTCAAGCCAGTGTCTAACCTATAAATTAACAAAAACTTTTTGAAATAAATTTAATATTTTAAGCAATTGACTAACCTACTTTAATAATTGAAAAATTCTCAAAGATGAATTATACTCCATAATAAGAGAGCCAACATTGGAGCCCATACTTTCACTAAAACCAAAAGAAACACAACCACTTGTTAAGAAGAAATTCAAGTAATAATAATAAAACAAAAATAATAAACATTTAAAGTATAAAATGGTATTTCCAACACACAGGTATAAATATACATGCTCTATGTCCATTGTTAGATTAAATGGGTGTGGAGAAAATTAGTAGAGAACCCAAAATTTTATTTCTAATTAGGAGAGGGGTGGAGAAATGCTTTAAATGCGGGTTGTTGTCATTCTAATGAAACCCTTTGCAAAGGGGATGTTAAGATTCTGAGAGAGAAGCTAGGCTTCGTAGAGAACACCTTCCTTGTTAAACATTCCCCTATTATAACCAAAAGGAAAGGGCAAGAGAAACAATAATTAGGCTTTTGTTCACAAGTTGTATAAAATATATAGGTGTTATTGATGTCTGAGTGAATAATGGGAGAGATTATTTATGAAATTGTGATAAGGCGCACCTAGTTTTGTCAGAAAGAGGCATATTAATGACAAGTACATCACATTTAGGTAGCATTTCATCAAGATTTGTCTCCAATGTTGCTCCAGTTTCCTTTTCCAATTTGGGTCCAATAGAAAGACGATCGTGGTAAAGAAGCTTACAATTGAAGGGTTGTACAAAGGAACGCAATTCAATTAAACATCATGTAATGTTTATTATTATTAGTTTGAAATTTTGAAACAAACAGCATGCATGCATAAGAATTATGGAACACTGATTTTTGAAAAGAAGTTTGCAACATCATGAAGTAGTACTAGATCCTAAGAATGAATACCTTCAAACGCTTAAGTAGTTCTTTGCCAATACGCCCTGCACCAATAGTACCAATAGTTTTCCCTTCTAGATCATATGACCTGTAAGAAATTGCTGCCACTTTCCAATCACCCTCAACAATTTGCTTATATCCAGGCACAAAGTTTCGCATCAATATGAGAATGCGCATTAGCTCATCTTCTACCACGGACACCTCATTACTTGCTGTAAAAATTGTTGAAGAAGGTGTCAGTTAAATTATGAAGAATCATTTCAGAAACTTGTTCATACCAAAATGTCCATAGCGTGAACAGGGCAGTGACAAGCGGTATAATTTCAGAAATAGTACCTGTAACTTGTGCGACAGTCACAGCAGCGGCTGCTGCAACATTTAGATCAATGTGATCAAAACCAATACCAGTTGTCAAAAGAAGCTTTAAGTTCTTTGCCTTCTTGATCCTGTCTGTTGTCACATAGGCCGGGTGGAAAGGCATAGAAATCAAAACATGTGCATCAGGTATGTGCTTTTCAAGTTCTGCAAAGGAAATTAATTGTGTAACTTTAGTCCGTAGTGGGTTACAATTCTCAAATGTAAAAGCAAGCAAGCAATACACCTATGTTGCAGGAAACGTGGGGTAGGAGGGCGTTTCCGTACGGAAACGAGTACGAAACGCTGAAACGTGTTTGGTACGGCCCTGAAACGCGTTTCAGGCCGTACTGCCACATTTCACGAAACTGAAACGTGGCCAGTACGGCCTGAAACGCGTTTCAGGGCCATACGACCCACGTTTCAGCTTGTACTTGTGTTTTTTTTTTCATTTTTTTTTTGTTTTCTAATCTATTCTTACGTTAGCCTAGTGACTTCTAGTTGCTTCCAGATGCCTGTCTAAAGTTCTAAAAGTGAACTTTTGCCCTAGTGTTGATATGCAGTTCATGGTAATGTTAAATTCTTAAAGTAAAAGTGATATTCTCCTTTATTTTTCATTTTCATCCTTTTACTTAAATTTTTAACATTACCATGAAATGACTCAGGATGTTTGAGAGTGGTTTCGCCCTCATTGGATTTCATATGGAGAAAGTAGAATTTTAGATCTCACTCAAAATCCAGCAAACTTATCTGTTTTTCAGGATTTCAGGATTGGGGGGGATTGCAATGTTTCCATTGGATTTTATCGTGTACTAGGGTATGGAACTTGTATTTAATCGAGAGAACAAAGCCCTCTATGCAGGGGAGAGACTCCCAATAATCAAGAGAATGTAGGGTACTAGGGTATGAAACTTGTATTTAATTAAGAGCACTAAGGTCATTCGACTATGTAGGAGGAGACTCCCAATCAAGGACGAGACAAAAAATTAGAAATTTCTCATGGCTGATTTTGGATATTTCTATTTTCATTATGTGATTATTCATGAGTAAATGTGATGTAAATTTAGATACTTATAGTTTATGCATTGACAATTGACAATTTTATCATAATGTAATAAATTAGAATGTATCATATATGCTTTATGATTGCACATATTTCTTAAATGTCCTAATATATATATATATATATATATATATATATATATATATATATATATATATATATATATATATATATCGCGTTTCCCCGTTTCCAAAATTTGGGGAGGTCGCGTTTCGTATCGCTTCCCGTTTCGGAAACTCGTACCCGTTTCCCCGTTTCGTGCAATCTTGCAATACACTGATTTCGACGATCCATGGTAGCAAGAAGTAGGAAAGGGAAGGCATACTAGAAAAATAATAGATTGGATTGTGGATTAAACAACCACCCAACTTCAATTGTGAATAACCAGAAGTAATTTATGACTTGTTCGACAAGATATATATTCTGTAAATCTCTCTTTTTGAAGCAACACATACGATACCATCTAGATTGATTATTATTCAGGATATGAGGAACAAAAGGAAGTCTAGGACATAAACTATTCATCCATATCAATAACAACAACAAATAACACAATTTTATATCCCAAGGGGTGGGTGGCCCTTCACGGGAGCAAATCTCATTAAATACCTTGGGGTTACCAACTGGTATTTCAGCGAGCAGTTGGTTACTACCCTTGTCGTCCATCCAGAAAAACTGGGAAGAGGGAGGAAATCTGCAAGGGGCTAGCAAGATGCTTGGAACGCCTAAACTGTGGGACAATATTTTTCCGGACCCGAAAAAGAAAGATGACTCTAGGTGATGTGGAGTTGGAGTATGATGTTACTAGGTACCATATAATAATACCTCCCTCCCAGGTCAAAGACATATGAGTTGAGTTAGAAGGTTGTCTCAGGTTTCAAGGGAAACTGTTTGTCAAGAAGATTCTACAATACAAGAATCAGCATAGATGGTGCCCTGTCGAGCAGTCAAAGAAACTCTACCAAGCAAAACCCTGCTAATACACATTTAGCATTAGCTCTAAATCTTTTTCTGTGCTTTTGATGGCTAGTAACTACAGTTAGACAAATGAGACCTGCTAACAATTAGACCACAGTTTATTCATTTATTAAGAAGTCTGGTGTACATAGCTTGATGATGAGTGTGTCCCAGCACTCTAGTGTTAGCAGATAAAAAATCGCAATTCCAAATTAGTTATCATGATTTCAAGTTTCACGGGGCCAATTTGACAGCACAGTACATGTAGCCTAGTAGGGCATTTAAATTCCATGTTATCACTTCACCAACACAGAGAACACATATAGCCTAGTGGTATACATGGATACAGAAAGAAACAGGGCATTTGGGGGGCTTCTAACAGTTTAAAGAAAGAGATGGCGTTTAGCACAGCTCCCTCCAAGCGTTACCAGATGCATAATCAAGGAAAATTCGGGGAGGCCAAGTTTTGGGCAAGGATAAGGAAAAAATTCGGGACAAAATTAGAGAGTAGAACAAAAATATAAAGATATACACATATATATTTTGATGAAAATATATAAGCAATGGTGAGTGCGACTTATAAGAGCGTTTGATCTGGACTTACTAGAAAAGAGGAGACTTCTTATAAATTTCAGCAAAATCTATCTCAAGGCACTCCTCAGCAGCTCTAAAGCTGATTTCTAGCATCCATGTTGCAGGGTTACATTTATCAATAATCTTTGTCACACCTTCAATAGCGTGTCCAGGACATTTCAAGTTGCTAGATTCAATGAGACTTGAGTAAATTGTAAGATGCCTTAATAACATATGTTGCTCACCCCTGTGAGCATCACCCGATGCAATGAGTGCTAAGTGAACTATTCAAAAATCATGAGAAATTAGTCAGTTACGACTACCTCTCATGGAAATGGTCATACATGAATGACTTACTTAACGCAGTTGAATCCCAAAATGATATCTAATATAATGCACTGCGTAAACCCCCATACTTAAATTCAAAAAGAGTCAAGGGATCTCTACTTGAATGGTTCATGAGGCACAATACTTGCTAAGGTTTTGCAAATGGGGTAGCAAGCTAAGTGGGCTTGATTGTGGGGAAAACTCCACAGTTAAGCGCGCTTGAGCCAGAGGAGTTCTGGGATGGGTGACCAACTGGGAAGTCCTGGTTACCGGGTGCAAGCCCCGGAAGTGATGATTGATGCTTTGTGATTCATTTCACTAGTTTCAATCCCACTTCTTCACCCCTGTGAGCATCACCCGATGCAATGAGTGCTAAGTGAACTATTCAAAAATCATGAGAAATTAGTCAGTTACGACTACCTCTCATGGAAATGGTCATACATGAATGACTTACTTAACGCAGTTGAATCCCAAAATGATATCTAATATAATGCACTGCGTAAACCCCCATACTTAAATTCAAAAAGAGTCAAGGGATCTCTACTTGAATGGTTCATGAGGCACAATACTTGCTAAGGTTTTGCAAATGGGGTAGCAAGCTAAGTGGGCTTGATTGTGGGGAAAACTCCACAGTTAAGCGCGCTTGAGCCAGAGGAGTTCTGGGATGGGTGACCCCCTGGGAAGTGATGATTGATGCTTTGTGATTCATTTCACTAGTTTCAATCCCACTTCTTCACCCCTGGGAGCATCACCCGATGCAATGAGTGCTAAGTGAACTATTCAAAAATCATGAGAAATTAGTCAGTTACGACTACCTCTCATGGAAATGGTCATACATGAATGACTTACTTAACGCAGTTGAATCCCAAAATGATATCTAATATAATGCACTGCGTAAACCCCCATACTTAAATTCAAAAAGAGTAAAGGGATCTCTACTTGAATGGTTCATGAGGCACAATACTTGCTAAGGTTTTGCAAATGGGGTAGCAAGCTAAGTGGGCTTGATTGTGGGGAAAACTCCACAGTTAAGCACGCTTGAGCCAGAGGAGTTCTCAGGATGGGTGACCTCCTGGGAAGTCCTGGTTACTGGGTGCAAGCCCCAGAAGTGATGATTGATGCTTTGTGATTCATTTCACTAGTTTCAATCCCACTTCTTCACCCCTGTGAGCATCACCCGATGCAATGAGTGCTAAGTGAACTATTCAAAAATCATGAGAAATTAGTCAGTTACGACTACCTCTCATGGAAATGGTCATACATGAATGACTTACTTAACGCAGTTGAATCCCAAAATGATATCTAACATATGCTGCATTAGCAAACATTAATCATATACCTGGAAGTACTCTATGACATGAATTGAATGGCAACCTAGTGGACCGCCATATATAATTTGACCACCTTGTTTCATCAACAGCAGCTGCAAAAAAAGAAAGAATGCTATTGTAGTTGGGATTGTTTGGGAAAGTAAGCATCATTAAATATTTGCAAGGTTTTGTTCAATAAGCATTGCTTTACACACATGATTATCAGGTTTTACCTAGGTGTCCAAATGCATTGCCCTTCAGAGTGGGCAGTGAAAATTGTTTTAAATATTGATATTGGTGGGCTTCTAAAAGATCTTCCTTTCTAGAAATTTACAGAACCATCTACTTCTTCCTACAATCCATCTTATAACCTTTTCAAAACTAGCCATTTTGCTGAAGACCTTTGATATTAAATATTTTACTCCATGGCCTTGGATTTGAAATTTAAATATACCTCTCCGAACTCTAGATACATCACTACCAATTGGCCCCCTATGATTATTGTCAGTGGTTTGGATTTCTAGTGAAAAATATTTTTCCTTCCATGACATGTGGTCTCATGCATGCTTTCATATTTTTTTTGTGGGTGTCTGATCGCAATTTCTGATTTGGCTATATTAACAACCTGTAAGGAGTTAGAGATGTATCTTACCTCATCAAATCCTTCAAAAATATCTATACTTGGCTGATGGATAGTACAGACTACAATTCGGCCTGTGTCCACTGTATTCCTAACTGTATGCATCGCGATAGCTGCAGCTCTGGCATCCAGACCAGATGTCGGCTCATCCATGAATATGATTGAAGGATTTGCAACAAGTTCTACAGCAATGGTTAGTCTCTTCCATTGCTCAGTTGATAGACCAGTCACACCAGGAAGACCCACCAATGTGTCTCTCAAGCTATCAAGCTCTACAAGCTCCAGCACTTCATCCACAAACATCTGTTAAATAGAACAATCTCAATCTTAGGAAACCCAATATTAAGAATGAAAGAAAGAAACTATATTAAAGTCCACAGGTGGTTCATAAGCGGCTCTCAACATTTCTGTTGCATCAGGAGTATATTTTTAAGATTAAAATCACCATAAATATTTACCTGCTTGCTCTTGGTATCTATTTCTGGTGAAAGGCGCAAGTAAGCAGAGAACACTACTGATTCTCGTACTGTTATCTGAGGAAAGTGAATATCATTTTGCTCGCAATAATCTGAAACCCTGGCAAATGTCTCTTGTACCTTTGGAAAACCAGAGATATGTATATCCCCCTCAATATAACCTCCCGTTTTTCTTCCATAGCACATCCATGACTATGATATTCATATTTCTTTGAAATCTGTTATGGGCATTATAAGAGCGTTTGATCTAGACTTACTAGAAAAGAGGAGACTTCTTATAAATTTCAGCAAAATCTATCTCAAGGCGCTCCTCAACAGCTCTAGATCTGATTTCTAGCATCTATGTTGCAGGGTTACATTTATCAGTAATCTTTGTCACACCTTCAATAGCCTGTCCAGGACATTTCAAGTTGCTAAATTCAATGAGACTTGAATAAACTGTAAGATGCCTTAATAACATATGCTGCATTAGCAAACATTAATCATATACCTGGAAGTACTCTATGACATGGATTGAATGGCGACCTAGTGGACCTCCATATATAATTTGACCACCATGTTTCATCAACAACAGCTGCAAAAAAAAGAAAGAATGCTATTGTAGTTGGGATTGTTTGGGAGGGTGTTGTTCAGTGAGAATTGCTTTACACACATGATTATCAGGTTTTACCTAGGTGTCCAAATGCATTGCCCTTCAGAGTGGGCAGTGAAAATTGTTCGATATTGATGGGATTCTAAAAGATCTTCCTTTCTAGAACGAAGCCACTGGATATGGTGCCGGAATCGAACCGTTCAGTCTCTTCAAGTAAAGACGGTATTTCTGCAGCAAAACATGACTTATTTCTTTGTAAGGGATATGCCTGAGAATCCAACAAGCAAGCTCTCCTCTAGTCACAACACTCAGTCATAAGCATTCTAAATTTGCATCTGCCCAAACCTAGGAGAATTGGATTTTCTAAACAAGTGCCTTGCAAATGTTCAATCTAATTAAATTTATTATATTTTTGTTTAAAAATTAAGGATTAAACATTGTTTTTTATTTTTATATGCATCCAGTAAATAATTATTGAATAAAAACAATAAATTGAATCTAAAGGGAAATTCCATTCCTTTACTATACATCTGTAACAATTTTTATGTGTATTTTGTCATATATATTTTTTCATACCAGCATTTTGAACCATACATTACAATGAATCAAAATAGTTGAATTTTATCATTACTATGAGAAAAAGCAGTGATGAAAGAACAAGGCTGGAAAGCGCTGTGGGGTTGCAATGGCAAGACCTAAGGGTCTAGATTCATCCTCTCCTCTCCTCACCAAGTCTATATAATGAAGCCACTCCAAAGAGAGATAATTACATGCCGCTGAAAAATCTTAGAGAGAGCTTTCTCTCTGTCCCTTAGGAATGGCTTCATTATATAGACTTGGTGAGGAGAGGAGAGGAGAGGATGATTCCAGACCCTTTGTCCTAGTGAATTCAAAGTTTAGTACGAGTTCCCAAGCGATTAGATGAGGTAATTGAAAATTCAAACCTCTTCAAAGTGATCCCCTAAAAAATGAACAAATCTAAAAGCTTGACCAGGTCATTGTTGCTGAAGGGCATTAGGCAATCATTGCTCCTTGCAGTAAGGACAAGGGCGATGCATTGCTCCTTGTCAGTGTACAGGGAGCAATGAACCTGCTAATCTTTGCTTTTAAGGGAAGAAAAGTGGTGCTTCAGCAAGGTGACATCGTGGGACCCATTTTAAAACAAATGAACCATATTAAATTTAATCCAAAAGAAAATCGAAAAATCTAACCTTAGATTACATCTTCAGAAGCTTACCTTGCATCATTTGTCAGTCGTTGCTCTCGTGGAGAGAGCTTGCAGTTGAGATGTTGAGTAAACCTTCCCTGCTGTTGTAGCTGATTTGGAGATGATTTCACAGGGGAAACCATTTCTGTCTGAAAATAACATATACATACTTGTACAGTTATCAGCAGAACCCTAGGATCCAATTTATAATTTTAGCGTATGACCCTGGAAATTATGCTCTACTGCGGTGTAACCTGAGGATCAAACTTGCAAAGCTCAATGCCTGTTAAATGACATTACAGGTGTCATGATGAAAGGTTCCAGATATTTTATCCTTAAAATGTAAAACTATCTTTAAATGTTTTCTGTTTTAAATGCCTTAAGAGGACCGAATCTGCAGAAATAAATATTATAGTTCTCCTCTCTTGAACAACCCACAATCTAAAGAAAAGCATTGTTCTTGTTTTAGCAATTGACAGAGTGCATTCAAAGCAATCTTGGATTTCAACTGTTCTCTTCCCCCATCTGAATTCTTGTTGATGATTTCTAGATCAACATTTCCTAGCAAGCAATTTAATCTGGGTTGAACTTCAGTGGTGAAATTCTAATTCGTTGATTGGATATTTAAGCGTCATTTTCCATTTTGATTCCCTAGAAGGAGGTCTTGTCATCTATATATGTACCTTTCTTCAGACTGTTATTAACTTTATCTAGCATGCAAGGCATTGGCATTGTGTTTTGGCATTTTCAGGCAACAGTTGTAAGCAACATGATGGGAAAGGCACACCTTCTGTCTGCATTCCTTGACTACAAGATTTGGACAAGTGATTAGACCCCTTTGGGCTCATTAAGAGGATCCATAAAAGAATCTGCAACTGTATCAAAGGTAGTTGCATCCATGACCAGACTTGCAGACCTTTGAGAGATCTACAAACTTTTGAGAGGGGTGCCAGTCCCTTAGGGATATATATTAATAATCCAACTTTTAAGGTTACAGCCAACCGAGACATCAAATTGATGTATAAGATCTTTGATCTTTTTGTTTGTGCGACAAGGGACCTACCTTTAAGTAGCCATTGGATCCTTCAGGCAGCCATTGTACTACTAAAATATACAAAAGCATACATAATCCACACTACTCTGGATTTTAACCGGAAGAAACACATGTTCTTAAGCTCTCACTGATCTTCTTCTAGAGCTGTACGTGGTGTCAAGTTGGCAGTCGCAGCAATCAACCGCATTTTGTACACAAGTCACCAAAAAAGAAGCCAGAGTCCTGGATAGAGAAAGTAGGTTGGCAAGCAGTCCCTGAAGCATTTTCTCAGGGAAACGGTTAATTTCCTGTTTTCTTGTTTCACACAAAATGTAATACTCAGCCGTTAACCCTTTACATGCTTAATGACTCTTAAGCAGTTTGTCTACCAATGTTTTGTACTTTCATCTTCGAAGTTCGAACTACAACATCTGGAAAATTTTACAAGCTAGGAATCAAACCCAACCCAAGACCAAAGCTGCTCTTTGACCGTGCTACGTGCCATTTTCATGAAGACACGCTTAAGAGTTCGCTGTAGGAATGTGAATTGCATATTCAAAAATACCATCTTCCCTGCAATTTGAAGGCAGAGGAAAAGGGCCAACTTTTATAAAATAATATTAAAGAAGGGACTCAAGACACCAAACTTGATCATTGACAACCACTCTTTCAATAAAAGGACCATGGCATAAAACCATAAAGTTCAAAAAAGTTCTTGCTTTACTAAACTTTATTAATCCCTTTTGCATGATGAATCGTTTTTGCTCTTAAGACATTACATAGTTTACACTACCCCGTAGCAACAATAACATGTTGCACAAGCTAGTAGCCATGGAGCTTCAAAGCCTACGATGGAGAATATTTTTCGACAGCCAGGGTCAACACTTGGTCTAAAGACGATCTCCCGTACATAGTCAGGGATGCTTACTCAAAGCATTGAAATAAGAAGCCATCTCTTACAGTTCTAGCTGTATTGTGTCTATTTCCCTCTTACATAGACAGCCTGAACCTTTCTAGCTGTATTGTGTCTATGACTATTTCCCTCTTTCTTAGAGGCTGTAAAGCTCAGCTCATTGGATTTCGAGTAAAATTGACAAAAGCCAAAACACTATGTTATTTGGATAAACTGGAAATATGCATTTGGGATTTTTGAAGCTGCACACTGAGTCCAGTATCCATATTAAATCATAAATGTACCAAATGCATGGATTTGATTCAATACACGCTTGGTGGGAGCAGGGGGCGTGGGGCAGTGGACACAACTCAGGTTGTAGAATACACCTCCATTTTGTTCTTGGAACTATCAAGGGATTCGGGAACCTACTTAGCTTAATGGGTATTTGCTTTTCAAATCAAAGAGGTTTTAACTACTTCAGTAGGATTCCTTTGGTTCATAGGTCTAACACATGGAATTCAGGCATGTAAAATCAGCCAGGAATCACACCATCATTAAACACAATACCATAACCAAACTCAGGCAAACAAAATTAACTTGGTATGAAGGAGAAGAAAGAGGAACCAGGACGAGTATTACCAACAGTTGCAAACAAAATTAACTTGGTATGAAGGAGAAGAAAGAGGAACCAGGACGAGTATTACCAACAGTTGCAGAGTCATATGTAGTGGGAACACCAGGCAAGGACGGCACACTCATAGACCCCCTGATCACAGTCCTATCCATGCCATCGCCCACAAACATGATATTAGTCTTATTGGGAGGAATCCTAACGATCTCCTCATAAACCCCAGCCTTGATACGTATCACAAATCTCCGTTCAGAATAATCCGGTGCACTGTTCACAGCTTGTTGAATGCTCATGGAGGATTCATCCTTCGAAACAGTAACGTCGGGAACCAATTCATTTACCTCTGATACACCCAAAATTTTATTGAAATGATGGGAATAATCTGCAGTGCTAGATAAATTCAATGATCTCTCCGTTTTGGGAGGCCTCCATATGACCATATTCTTCCCGTAAGTATCCAGAGCATCGACCATGCTTAGAGCATTACTAGTGAAGTTCATAACTATAATGAGTTCTTGCATGGATCTTCCAACTGCCTGGGTAGTATTAACATATTTGAGAGCCGAATTGCAGTCATTCTGACGACTCAGCGCTGCGCTCGTCCAGATCGAAACTCCAGCGTAGCCATCACTACTGTTTGCGAAGGGTTTCTCTCCAGCATGAGATAAACAGGGAGTTCAACCAGCACATGCAATGTTAACCGATTAAAATTCCAACTATAATGATCTGATCCAACGGCACAATCTCTTTTAATCGTCTGACATATCAGATCAATGGTCGAAAATAGGACACGGTGGCATATAAGGGAGTTCTTCCCAGAGGGAAATGCCTTACGGCGTAATTACTTCTTCATCTGCGTATCAGTGACATTGCATCCAAAATTGAGAGGGGTGGGCAGCAACCTTTATTTTAATTTAAATGTTTTCACTTAATGATGGTTACTAAATTAGGGGTTTCTAATTTATTTGTAATGATTGGAATTTTACAAAATTATTAATATTATTTAAAAAATTAATTGTAATTAATATTGTGATTATCATAAATTATTATTTTAGATTTAATTTTTTTTTATTAATTTACAAAGTTAAAATTATTATTAATAACATCTTGATAAAATTTAATATATATATATATATATATATTCAATACTCTAAAAGATATTGTACCTTTTGAAGATGTATTATATGCTTTAGTATATATTGTACCTTTTGAAGATGTATTATACACTTTAGTCTAAGGAAAATGTATAATTTTTTGCCTATTTAATTTTGAGTTGATATGGATTTTTTTTTAATAAAATAAAATAGTTTTTAAATAAAAAAAACGTCAAATATAATTAAAAACAAAAATGAATATACTTATTTGATTAGTTTTAATTAAAAGCCTTATAAATATCATTTATTTAACTCTCATTATGTTCATTGTGTTTGTTGTTAAAAACAAAAATGAATATATCTATTTGGTTAGTTTTAATTAAATGCATTATAAAATATCAATAATCATTTATAGCATTCTCATTATGTTCATTAGGTTTGTTGTTAAAAACAAAAATGAATATATCTATTTGGTTAGTTTTAATTAAAAGCATTATAAAATATCAATAATCATATTGGTCACTTGGTTTTTTGTTGACACTACAACTTAAAAGATGTAAAATAAATCTTCACTCTCAACCATAAATAAATAGTTAGATATTAATGTGGAATAACATAATTTATATCAACTTTCAAAGCTCAACCATAAATAAATATTTAGATATTAATGTGGAATAACATAATTTATATCAACTTTCAAAGCTATATATATATATTTCCAATCCACAAAGGAAAAAAATAATTGAAAGTAAAGAAAATGAGTAATTATTTCAGTTCTTATTATAATATTAATAAGTTGCATAAAATAATAAATTGTATTTTAATTAAAATATTTCAATAATAAATATTCTTACTCTCTCACTATTCTCATTTTGGTATTTTTTAGGTATATTTTTTAGTCTTTTGAAATCCTATCCTATAATCTTATTATTAAAAGTGTACACCCTATCCTATCTTCCTTATAAAAGCAAGCCTATCCCTCATTGAGTGCGCAACCTAATATTCCCAACCCAATCATTTGAGGCAGAGGACATATCATCTTTCTTATGATTCAATGCCATTTTTCTAACCAAGTTATCAACTTCCAATAAATCAGTCCTTTGATTCTATTGAATCAACAAATTCACAACGTCAACATGCTACATGATATAATGGTGCTCCAATTCATTGATTTTAGAGTAGGCTTGCGAAAAATTCTTCTTATTAAAATGAATTAGCTCTTTGCAACTTCTTACAATTATTTTGCATTCATTGATATCATTTTTGTGCATGTTGGGATGATTTTCTATCCAATACAAATGCCCTCAATCCTAAATTAGTAAACCCTTTTGATTATGGCTTCTAAAGAGAATCCATTTTGGGATCTTTAGAAGAGGAAAGAACTTGAACAAGGATAAGGACTACGAGCTCATATACTTCATGAAATTTAATTAAAATTTTTAGTAGTTCTTGATCCTGAGGATGAAGTATAAACAGAACCGAACTCGGATCAACATAACTATTTGAGTACAAGAAATAGTAAGAGTTGCCATAAACTAGGGAAGCCTCAAGATGAATCAGTGTCTCGTTCTATGCATTTCCCCACAAGATTTTTGAGGTAGCTTTCCCTAATTATTGCCTAGTGATTCTAGGATTAAGAAGATATAAAATGAAGGATGGAAAAACTAGAAGGGTTGAAATATAAAGAGATCCCACAAATGAAAATAAGTGAATAAGAGAAGTGAAGGAGCTAGTCTAATATGTCCAAACTCCTTCACTTAAACATTAGCAAACCAATCAAGGGATGTGCCTAACCCAAAAGGATAAATTATAGGTTTATGAAAGGTAATGGAGAGTGAAGAATCATCAAATGGAGACATACATTGTAGAATTTTTTTTTTGTTTCCCCAAAAGCTAGAAAATTCCCCTTAGACCAAATCTTTGTAAATGTAGTTGAGCCCTAAGTTTGAATAGACAATGTCGATAGGAGGTCCAAGAGACTTAATAGGCATACCAAGGTTGTTAGCCCCACCAAAACTAGGATGTGCTACTACCCAATTCTAACACCTACACACTCCATTACCTCATCGATGAAACAAAGTATAATGAGATCCTTCAATAACCAAAACCAAAATTAATGAATACATGTTTAAGGGATTAAAAATGATCCTTCAATCTCCCAAACTGATGCAAATTGAATGATGAAATATATGCTTACTTGTGAGAGAAAAAATGCGATGTGAAACCATCAATCTGAACTTAGAGCTATAAGATATAAATTAGAGCCAATTTCTAGAGTTGGTGACTAGCCTTAAACCACCATTGATAAAATACTTCGACTTCTGCTACCTTTTTGGTTTGTGGTCTTCCTTAAACCACCACTAGTAGAAGACTTCGACTTTTTCTACCCCATTTGGTTTGTGGTCTTCCTTAAACCACTAGATTCAGAGATCACAACCATGCATTAATTGTTACTTACCTTCATATTTTAGATCTCTTCTTAGACTCACATACACCCTGCAGATTCAGGCGAGGCCAGGGTGGGGGCGAATGTTGGAAACATAATCCTTAGGGGATTATGTAAATTGCAATATTCACTTGTGCAAAAATCAAAAAGCCATAAGTGAATATGAAGAGTTATGATAATTCCAAGAGGCCTCTTGGAATATGAAACCATGTGTCATAATCTTATGTATTTATGTGTATTGTATGAATAATATTTGAATCTCATGTTTATCTAAACTTTCAAAAGGGTCATATGCAAACATGAAAATGGAACCATCCATGAATGATCAAGTAAATGAGAAAAGACAAAAAGCGTACCCCTTCTCAAATGTTATCGTAAAGGGAGGGAGATGGTTACATGGAAATTTCAATGTATTCATTGCTAATATAGTGAAGAAATATTAAATTGATTTCAATTTTATCATTATTTTTAAAATTTGATATACATCATCATATTTCTTCAAATGGAAAAAGAAAGAGTTTAAATTAATTTAAAAAAAATTAATATAATCAATTCAACATTGAAAGTTCACTAGGTCTAGCTCTCATGGTTTAAAGGATAAATTGTTATGATTTATATCCAAATTAATATCTTATTTATGAGATGATTAATCTTCATGATGACCCTATAAATTAAGGATTTAAAAGATTGAGAATTAAACACATTAAAAGAAAGAGTATTGTTGGAATTGCAAATATCAATTCTTGAGATAAAGGATAAATTAGTATGATCTTTATCCAAGTTCAAATCATATTTATGATATGATCACTCTTGATGATGACCTCATAAATTAAGAATTTAAAATATTGAGAGTTAAAAACATTAAAAGAAAAAGAGTTCTTGGAATTGCAAATATCAATGTTTGAGATATCTCATTAGATTCAATTGCAAATTTCACCAAGAATTATATAATAATATGTTGATAATAATTTGTTAAAAAAACTAAAAATTAAAATATTCATTAAAGATAATATTTAATTTTTAACTTATACTTTTGTAAATGGTTAACTTTATATATATATATATATATATTAAAGATAATATTTAATTTTTAACTTATACTTTCGTAAATGATTAAATTTTCATATATATATATGAAAGATCAATTATGTAATATATATATATATAGATATATATATATATATATATATATATATATATATATATATATTATTTTAATTTTTAAAAACTTTTTTGATATTTTTTTAAAAGTTATTTATTCTATCTTTTTATATTTTTGATATAACAAGGTTAAATCCCATTATAAAAAAATTCATTATGTTATTAAAAAAACTGAATTTAGATGAGAAGAATATCATTCGTCACAATTACTTAAACTAACATATATTAGATACATTTACATTCATATTAAAATTTCTAAAAAAATCAATTTAATTTAAGCTTGTTATGATTTGAATTTTTTTATTGTTTTTATTCAAAATTCAATTGAAATATTTAAAATTTTACAGAATTGTAAAATTAATGATTAAAGTTACACAATATGGTTTTTTAAAATATTCAATATATTTATACTTTCAAAAATGCAATTTTATTAAAACTATATAACAAAACTCCAATCATAATTCTTTGAAAAAATCAAATAATATAATAGTTATTTTTTTAATTAATTTGTAAAAACTTTTCTATTTTAAGAAAATAAATTTACCAAATTTAACAAATAATAAATTTAAAAAACTTGATAAACAATTTTTCATATCAATTCTTTACACCTTTCAAACTAACTTGAAACTTCAAAACTAGATAAACAACCTTTCATTTAACTGTTTACACCTTTCCAACAACTTTAAACTTCTTATGCATTACCAACTAGCTCAAATGATTAACAACATACAACATCTGTAAACTGCAACACCTTTCCAAAAGTGATAACATTCGAGCATGTGCAATGTCGTGCACCTATGCTAATAAAGACTCAACAAGTTTAGCGAATCTGTAATTAGGATAAGGGTTGTTATAATTAATGGAGAAAGTTACAATTAGTTGTTTTAAGGATAGGATTGAGACTCTAAGATTAAGTCTCAGATTTCTATCTAGGGAGTGGTTGAAACCACCCTGTTAGTGTGAAAGCCTATATGTACTAGTTCTCCTAGTTGTGGTGTGTATTGTGTGAAGTGCTTGGGTACTCTCCAGTATCTCACCGGGAGAGCCAGTTAATATATAGTTTATATATTCACTTTTTATCTTGGTATCAGAGCTTCAGAGTTGTTGATCTTGTACGCTGAGTGAAGGGCGCGACGGAGCCGAAATTGTTGCAAGTGTTAGGTGCATAATCACGACGAGCCCACTGTCAATTATCTTACATTTAATCGGTTGTCGCAGATATGTCATGTATAGTTGCGAAGACCTTCGTGAGTCCGTGTTGCTAACAAGCGTCGACCCTGTCAGGAACAAAACTGCGTGTTTGAGGAAGAGTTGCTGCGGACGGTGAGTTTGCCGTCTGAGAGGAGGCCACAAGGAGGAGGCCGAGGAGGCTGGAATTGCCCGGAGGCTACGAGGAGATTCGTAGCTGGAAGATTCGAAAGCCGTCGTTGTTGGATGCCGAGGTGACACGAGGAGGTGCAGAGGCCGGATCACCAAGAAAAACAACAGAAGAACAACAGAGGAGGCTATGGAAGCTGTGAAAAACGCATGGAGGAGGCTGTTTGGTAGAGGTTGTTGTGGTCTTGGAAAACATCGCATGGAGACCAGTGCGTGCTAAAGGCCAAAGACCCGAGGTGGATCGCTGCCTGCGTGGATTGGCATTGTGTTGCAGGCCGCACATCTACCTGGAGGTCATGTGCTGGAGGCCAAAACTTGTGGCATGAGCTTGTTATGCAGTAAAGTGCACGTCGAGCCCTGCTTGTTCTGAAAACGCTGTGACTATGGTGATCACCGATGTGCCTAGGGGCTAGCCATTGCTACATGGTATGACGATGACCATGGCAATGGGAGTGAAGGAGGCACATGTGGGTACGACATCGTTTTGAAAGAATCCCTTACCGATAAGAATAGTTGCAAGAAGCCCAGAAATTTTCTGAAACAGAGAAGGCTGTGGCGTGAACATCGACAAATTCACCGAACTTGAACTCCAACTAGAAGAAACCGTCCTTCGAGGCCTTCCTGAAACTGTAGAGGGTGATCAACCGTGGAATTTCCAAAGCCGGGGGCAGATCTAGAGCAGAAGAGGAGGGTTCTGGGAAACTGGAGGGAGACACAACCCTCAAAGGCAGCTGACCACGATCAGAAGGAAATGAACCTAAAGAATTGAATGCAAAATTAGCTGCATAAAGGACACTGCTCTTGAAGAACAATGCTCATCGTCAAGAACCTCAAAGTTATAACTAGTATTTTGGATGAGGTTTTGGTTCTATGTACGAGGACTAGAGATTTGATCGTTTCATTTGTCTACTTTATGTTGGCATTATGATACAGGTGTTGTCCTTGATGGCAACTCACTCAGAGGTATGATACAGGTGATGGAAACTTAATCAGATGACAGATCTAGTGCAGTAGGTCAAAAGAAAGGTATACGCAGGTTAGACTTGATGAAAGTGCGTATACACGCGGGTGAGCAGAGCAAAAGGCGCGTATACGTACACATGCAAGTTCATAGAAGTAAAGGCGCGTACATGTTGGAAAACTAAGTTTTGGTCTGTGGTATTTGGTCCGAAGTGTTGACCCCAGGTATTGGGTCCAAGGTATTGGTTCAACATGGTTTTGGGTCATGGTATTGAGAGAAGCCTAAACCTATATAAGGAGAAGATCATTAGGCCAAAGGGGAAGGGAGAAGGTGATGAATATCTGATGAAGTGTGAGATCTAGTATGCTGGTTATGGGTTTGTGATGCTTAGCTTGCTCTGAATCAAGGATGCACCTATGCGGATGATGATGGATGATGGATCAGGATATTAAGGCTTGAAATGTTTATGATTATATGGTTTGATTATGGATAGACTAGATCTGAATTATTGACGCATGTTTGTTCTGTAAATGTTATGTTCTGATGTCTGAAATAGTTGCAAAGTTATAAGCTAGAATTTGCAGATCTGTACGTGGGTTGTCTTTGGTAAAAGCGCATATGCACGCAGGTTGGGTTCGTCCGAGTAGCGTATACAGTATGAAGTATGATATTTGAAGTTGCAGGTGGATCTGGTTGTTGTTGTAGAGTTATGTTGTTTGTTCTGTGTTCTAGTGACTATGTTGTTGACAGGGTTTCAGTATTAGGTGATTCAGAGATTGATGATGCAGGTGTAGTTGATGATTGTATTGCAATGGTGATTGTTTTATGGATCCAGTATGAAAATGTATGAAACGTGGTCCCGGGAAGATCGTAGAGTTTAGTAGGCCGACGCCTACGTACTGGTAAACATATCGGCCAGTACAAGAGCCAGGGGGTTGTAGCTCCCTTCCAGGAGCAGCTGGAAAATGAGTGAAGGTTGGAGCCTTCAGTAGGCCGGTGCCTACGTACTAGTAAATGGATCGGCTAGTACAAGAGCTAAGAAGGTTGTAGCCTTCTGCAGGTAGAAGCTTGCGTACTAGTATAAGACTGCACTAGTACTATTGTAAAAAGAAGTTTCTCATTAAAAGAAGATAGAGACGAATTGCAGCAGGTGGTTTTCACCCACATTGGGTTTCCACCTTAAATCATGGTGTTCATGTGTGCTCCTTATGTGTGATGATCTGTTCTGTTTTACTGCACTTGTTTACTGTTGATATGGTTAATAATGTTCTGATGCACTCATTGAAGATCAACTAACTGAATCATAAGTTTACTGGATATACGCTAGTTGCATTAATCACAGTTGCGTATATACGCGGGTATCCTTAACTGAAGTAGCGTATATGAATCTGAATATGGAAATGAAAAAGTTTTATTGATTTGATAATACTGATTCACCCCCCCCCCCTCTCAGTATTATTTCCAACACTTTACTCCAAGTAGAACAATTGTGGCATTGTTGCTGGTTCCTCAGTGTCGTTGTTTTGTTGTGAGTCACTGTACTTTTCTTGTTACAGTTGCAGAAAGTTGGATGCATGTGCCGAGAAGGAAGGAGATGTGTGTGGAGGCTCGTGGAGTCTTAATTGTTTGAGAAACTCAAGTTGCAGGTTGTGGAGATCCCAAAACCAATTGGGTAATTTTTTTTTCTTCTAACTTACTATATGCCACAATGAAAATGCAAAAGTTCTTATTGATTTGAACCTACCTTCAGAAATATATCAGAAATTGCTAATTATGTATATCAAAATTAAATATTGAGAATGTTTCCAGCTTGTGAGAGGTCATTTTGTTGCCCGTCGCCAGAGTCGAGGGAACTAAGACCTGCATGGCACAGAATCCACAGTCTACAAGGTTCTACAATTGAAGAGCTACCAAAGGGAGAATTTTCCCGCCTGCGTGGTAACGGGGTTTTCGGAGCTCGTTAGATGACCGTGTAGAGTCGAAAAGGAATCTCGAAGCGAGATAAGCAGGACTTTAACAACATGTCTATATTTTTGGATATTTTTTATTCTGATGATGATGATTTTCTCATGTGGGCATTTGGAAGCATTAGCATGGGTAGTATGTTCGAGTCAGAAGAAATTTCAGAAAAACAATGTGGTTCTGTTGATGACCACGAGAATCAAGAGGGACACTGTTGTGCAAGATCCTGAGATTGATGACACATGAGTTGATCTTCAGGAAGGGTGTAAAGAGGAACAAAGTGTTGAAGATCAATGGGATGAGCCACATGAAGTTGATTGCAAAAACGTGGCAGAAGAAGACAAAGCTGGAGATAATTTAAATTGTGATGATCTCATTAATATTTCTGTGTGTGCAGACGTTACATCAATGAATGATGAAGACATCATAGTTGACTTTCAGATGGTTGTCACTGGAAATAGTGAGAGGGAAAATTCTCCTATTTAGCCTGTCATAATCTTGAGAAGGGCGAGAATAAGAATTCAAGATTTCCGTGATTGGGGAAGAAATGAGGTGAAGGGACATCACTACCTCATGGCGAGGAAAGCGAAGATGAAGCCTCAACTCAAGATGAACAAGCATGGACTCTCAAGCAAAAAGACCAAAATGAAAACCTATGTTACCAAGTTTTTTCATGTTTTAATTGTAAGCCTAGTTGAGACTAGACCAGCAGGCATATGTTATTTTGTTAGTACCCTTTCTCCATTAAGGGGGAGTGTTAGAATTAATGGAGAAAGTTATAGTCACTTGTTTTGAGGATAGGATTGAGACTCTAAGATTAGGTCTCAGATCCTATTATCTAGGGAGTGGTTGAAACCACCTTGTTAGTGTGAAAGCCTATATGTACTAGGTTCTCCTGGTTGTGGCGTGTATTGTGTGAAGTGCTTGGGCACTCCCCAAGTATCTCACCTGGAGATCCAGCTAATATATAGTTTATATATTCACTTTTTATCTAGAGTTGCCTATAATTATAGGCTTCAAGGCCAGGGATATTTGGAAAGAGTGCTCCAAAATGCGTCTTATGCACTTAGCTCTTGGATCTGCCTTGGCACTGCGGTAACGGAATGAATACATCGAAGGAATGGTGAAATCTTCTCCTCTTCGGATGTGCTTACACATGAATATAAATGCGCTTTACACTTCCAGCTAGCTTGACTTCCGCAAGCAGAAATGGTTTATGATAGACGAAGAGGGGCCTGAATGGCCATGTCTACAAGCCCACATAACCTACAATCAAAATAAGCTCTGTTGCTGTCATTTTCATTCTCCAACTTCAGTTGTTGTTATTATTGTCATTTTGAATTTTAGCCATCGGTCATTGCTGGAGGCGTGGCAATATCATATGTCTATCTTTTATTAATTATATTGTTTTTCAGTATAGATTCATCTTTATCATTAACCTAGCTAGCATCGAAATAGATCATTTTTTTGAGGTGCAAATTGTTTCATAATGTAAAACTTGAAAAAAGCTAAAGTATCTAATCTTTTAAGGTACAAATTGTTTTATAATATAAAATTTGGAAAAAAAAATTTAAAGAGATTTGATTTGGGTTCCTTCCTCATAGTTGTGTCTAAATTTCATCTTGAAATAAATTAGTTAGTATAAATATTTAAGTGTTATATTAAAAATGTTTTTAAAAAAGTTAAAGATGTTAGACAAAAGTAATAGTGAGATGAGGGCGAATCAGTATTACAACAATATTATAAAAAATTATGCAGTTAAAACTTATTGATAAATTCACTTCAACAAATATAACAATATCATGCACATGAAAAATACAAACAATCATCACAGGTAGACACTTGGGTTTTAGGTGGAAAAACCCCCCCTCCAGGTCAAAAAACCAACGAACTGTTTGTTGCTTCTTCTTATTATCTATTGCTTCAAAATATTCTCATTTACATTACATCAGCGAGCCACCACTATAAATGGAGAGCCCACCCCTTGACTGAAATGAGAAATGTTGGCCACAACCAACTTGGAGCACCCACTCCTACAATAGACAATCAACATGCACTTAGCTTGAAGCCCCCATTCCAAGTACAACAAATTTTGCTACAAGAAAATATGATTTAGAACTAAAAATTATGTTGTATAAACAATACAAGAAATAAATAAGAACACTCATGCAGCCACGAACAAATATCTCCACACACACTCTCCAAATTGATCTTCAATCTCTGCACACAACTCTGAAACACTGCTGAAAAATAATTTCTGAAGCACACACTGCAATGCTGAAGCTCCGACCTCACTGCTACAATCACTAGTTTGTGCACTTTCTCTACATGCACACTCACACACTCGCGCTGCTAGAGAACCAACCAAATGAGAAACTTTCCTTCTCATATTTGTAAATTTTGGAGATATTTAAGTCAATAAATTCTTTAGATGATGGAGCTCACCCAAAACCTTTTTACATACTTTCGATTTGATTTGAGATAGAAATCTTGACCAAATCAAGGCACTTACTCCACTAGCCTTTTTATATTTTCAACTTTGATCATCTTCTAGAGGTTCCTCAACCTTTTCCGACCTTTACATCAAAAATCTCGAAACAACACTACTGTAAAAACCAAAAAATAGCTAACAAGCGTGAGGAATACAGGGAAAATCGCCTCCAGGTGGCATACACTCTTTTCCTTCACAAGATTAGCATATGTATGCTAGTTTCCTTCACCAAAACAACGTATACATTTCAAAACTGAGATTTCTAAAGAATTTTGTAGCCCTACTTCAGGAGGATACTTAGTACACTAAGACAACCTTGCCCATGACTTTGTAACATCATGACACTCATCAAAAGCCTTCAAAAATATCCTTATGACTTAGTAAAGTCATCAACATGACCTCTATCAAACTTTTCGTTCAACTTTGGATGAGAGTTTGATACATCGTGACACCTTTTCTATAGACTTTCTGAGACTATGACAACACTTGACATCAACATGAAAACCCTCAACAAGTATGCAACAAACTCACTATGATACATAGGGACACATGAGTACATGACTTACAATAGGTGACATCAATGGCAACACAAACATGCCAAAAAACTCCTCCTTTTCCAATGATGTCAACCTGTAGCTTCTAAAAATAAATGTTACATTTACATACATCAATCTGAAGCTGAGCACATAGACAAATCACTCCCTCTCCCACTTTGACATAAATTGCAAGGTGTTTTACATGGAAATAGAATATACATATGTTGAAGCATAAAATGTATGCGTAAATGTGTCTGTTTCATTGTATCTTTTATGTTTTTATCAAGAATCTATTTGCAACAATTAATTGTATAAGGTTAAAACTCACATTTGGTATTAGAGTAGTTTTGATTTCAAGGGAATGCCTTTGTTACTAAGGGGTTTTGCTCGAGCTTATGGTAGACCTTATTATAGTCGGAATCTATAGGAGTGATTCATGTGGTGACGAGAAACGGAAAGTAGTTCAAAAATAGAGATCAATAAATTTAATGTGAAATGTTTTGAGTAGTGGCAGCTCAAAATGGAAGACTTGTTGGTGGACAAAGATCAGTGGATTGTTGTGGATCTAGGTATGACACCAATAGGGATGTCGAGACAAGACTGGATGAAGTTGGATCAAAAGGAAAAGAGCACAATACGATTGTGTCTCTTATATGTGGTATTATTGAATGTGTTAGGAGAAACTATGACAAAGGCTTTGTGGGACAATTTAGGGGCTTTGTATTAGTCTAAGTTCCCAGTGTACAATATGATTGTGTCTCTTATATGTAGTATTATTGAATGTGTTAGGAGAAACTATGACAAAGGCTTTGTGGGAAAATTTAGGGGCTTTGTATTCCGGCAAAAAAGTTGCATAAATTGAGGATCAATGATGGAGACTCAGTGATAGATCATCTAAACACCTTCAATACTATGGTGAGTCAACTATTTTCTATTGATATCAAGATTTAAAATGAGGATAAGTACATTTTTATTTTTATTTTATCTACCAGACTTGTGGGGTAGTCTAGTTGTTGCCATAGGTAGTAATGCAACTACCTTAAAATTTGATGAAATAGTCTCATCCTTGTTTTCAGAGGAGTTGAGACGAAAAAATATGGAGAGCCAAAATGGAGATTCCTTGTCTATAAGACGACACTTGCAAAATAGAAATAGAAATAAGTCCTCAAGTGGGAGATCTAGATCTAGAGGAAGATCAAAATCTTTAGGAAAGTTAGTAAAGGTATGTTGGAAATGTGGAAAACAGGGCATTACAAGAAGCACTGTAAAATCAAATTACAGAGAAAGGGAAGGGATTTTAAGATTCTCCTTTTGCAGAAGAAAAAAATACCTTAGATTAAGGTGGGGATGTGTACTCAACTTCTCTAATTACACATGCCGATCATGAGGCATGGTTGATTAACTCAGGTGCATCCTTCCATATGACTCCCCATAGAGTGTGGTTTTGCGAGTATAAGAGCTATGATGGTTGTGATGTCTTCCAAGGTGACGATAGGAAAACTAGAATCATAGGACTAAGAAATTTCAAGTTGAGGTTGATAAAAAGAAGGATTAGAATGCTCCCTGGTATTTTTCACATTCAAAGATTGGCCAAAAATCTAATTTTTGTAAGCAAGATGGATGAAGCAGGTGTAAAAATAGTGTTTGGGAAAGATACCTACAATATGGTTCGAGAAGCATTGGTATTAATGATGAGAGGTTATATCAGAACTCTGTTTACAAGTTGTTGGGAAATACTATTATTGATAGGTGCAATAGTTCTATTGTTCCTGAAAGTTAAGAAAAAAAAATTGTAGTCTATAGAGAAAAGACTATGTTGTGGCATCAAATACTAAGACATATTGGAGAGAAGGCCTTTGAATACTATATGGTAATGGTATGATAGATGGTATGTATACTACATGTTACTTGGTAAATATATCACGTTCATTAGTGTTGGAGGATAAGACTCCACATGAGGTACAAACTCGTAAACAACCTTCTCTCTCACATCTTAGTGTATTTGGTTGTGATGCATATGTACATGTTCCAAAGGAGAAAAGAACCAAGTTGGATAGTAAATCTGAAAGTTGTATCTTTATTAGATATAAATATGGTTTAAAAGGTTACAAGCTTTGTAATCCAAAAACAAAAAAGGTTGTGTATAATTGAGATGAGGTATTTAGAGAAGTGAAGGATGTCATCAAATAGGAAGTCCTACCAAGAGGAAAGGAACTAGAGAAGATAGAATTTGAACTGAAGGATGAAGAATTAGAATCCACAAAAGAATAAGAATCAAAAGAAGAAGAGACACATACTCCGGTTTTGAGGAGATTGATTCGGGAAAGAAGGCATCCATAAAAGTATAGTCCACCTGGTTTCTATCCACATCTTGATTTTTTATTATTATTGATGACGATCTTATAAATGTTAGGGAGGAAATGGATTTAGAGGATGGAAAACTCTAAGAAATGGTTGAAGAAATAGAGGCCTTACACAAGAAAGAGGCTTAGGATCTAGTAGAGTTTCCAACTGGAAGAGAACCCATTGGAAGGAAATGGGTGTTTAAGAAGAAACTGAATGCAAAAGAAAAAGTGTAGAAATATAAAGCTAGATCAATAGCAAAAGGTATTTCCCAAGTGTAGGGGATTGAATTTGGTGATATTTTTTCTCATGTTGCAAAGTTAGCTTCTATTAGATTTCTTTTATCTGTTGTTGTTGTTTTTTATTTTTAGGTAAAACATATGGATGTGAAGACAACACTCCTACATGGGGATTTGGAAGAAGATATCTATATGAAGTAGCTAGAAGGTTTTGTTGTGAAGGGTAAGAAAGAGTTGATATGTAGGCTAAAGAAGTTCTTGTATGCGTTGAATCAATCACTAAGGATGTGGTATAAAAAAATATATATACATATATATATGGACTTGGCTTCACATGACACAAAGTAGATCACTGTCTATATTTTAAATTAGTTGGTGATCATCTTGTTTATTTGGTCTTGTATGTAGATGATATGTCATTGATTGGAAATGATAGAAAAATCATCCAGGAATAGAAAACCCAATTGTTTCCTAAATTTGACATGAAGGATTTTGATGCTACAAATTTCATTTTGGGCATGGAAATTAAAATATATAAGGAAAATAGGAAACCCTGGTTAAGTCAGAAGAAATATGTCGATACAATATTGCAAAGGTTTAATATGAAAGAAAGTAAACCAATGAGAGTTCTTATTCCTATAGGTGTAAAGTTATCTACAAATCAGTGTCCCAAGACATAGGAAGAGGAAGAAGACATGTCCCATGTGCCATATGCTAGTGTGGTTACAAGTTTGTTGTATGCAATGGTCTATACCAAACCAAACATTGCACATGCAGTGGGAGTATTGAGCAAGTATGTGTTAAAACCAAGGAGGGAGCATTCGATAGCAGTAAAGAGGGTTTTCAAGTATTTGCGTGGCACTACTGATTATGGATTGTGCTATCAAGTAAGACTAAGACTAAATAGAGTGTTTTACATACATGGATTTGTTGATGCATATTGGGTTAGTTATTTGGGTCATAGAAGATCTATAAGTGGGTGTATTTAGCCTATTTGGAGGAGCTAGCAGTTGGATGAGCAAGAGATAGTATGTAGTTGCACTTTCAACTATAGAAGTTGAATGGAAACCACTTATGCAAGCAAGGAAGCAGTTTGGTTATAGAGATTTTGTTGAAGTATGGAGTTGGTACAACAAGCTATAAGGATAGATTGTGACAACCAAAGTGAAATTTTGTTGGCAAGGAAACTTTCTTATTATTCAAATGTAAAGCATATTGATGTTCAATATCACTTTGTGAGAGATATTATCGAAGACAAGAAGGTGTTGTTGAAAAAGGTGGGAAATTTAAAGAATGTTGTAGATGTATTGAAAAATCAGTGAGCACTAAAAGGTTCTCTTGGTGTAGAGAAGCAATGGGCATTACTTCCCTAAATTGTTGATTGTGTATCCTTAAGCCCCCACTGTGTGCAAGGAAAACAACAAGTGGGATAATGTTGGGTGTGTGTTATATTCTTCGCATGACTTATATGCACGATGAAAGGGGAGTTAGTGGGAGCTTATCAGCAACCCTTGGGTAGGGGGTATGTAGGGGGATGTTAGCCAATAGGACTAGAGGAAGTTATGAAGAATGAAAATAGCCAATAAGAAGGAAGAGGAATGAAGATAGAAAGTATTTGAGGAAAAGTTAAGGAGGAAGGCAAAGTAGGGAAATTAGTGCCAAACTTAAGACATCATGAAGGGGAGGAAGAATTTGGAACTAAGGAGCAAGACATATATTTTAAGCAAATTAAGTAGTAGGTAGGATCTTGTGATGATATTATGAGGCAACCATATGCCTTACTGAAGTACAAGGAACATTTTCATAAAATTCTATAAAATGACTATACTAGTAAAGCCATGAGAGCCGAAGAATAGGTCATTAATTTGGAATAGCATTTACATATTCATGGATTTGAAAAAGAACTAGAAGATATGTGTGGTTGGTTATATGTGGTAGCAATCTATGGGCCAATGGAAATTTTTAAGCAAGATGTTGGTAAGTTAGTTAGTTGGAAAATGAAGTTATGTGCCTTAAAATTTTGTGATGAAGGTTATAGAGAAAGAGATTTTGTAACCCTTCCACATCTAGATTTGACTAAGGTGATGTCAACTATGGATGGACAAAGATATGTTTTGATAAGTGGAGATCAGTATAGTCAAGGATATGAGGACAATGGAAGCTATGATAGAGAATTCTTTCTGGAAATGAATATGGAGAATAAATGTTACGAACCATAAAAAAAAATTGTAAGTAGAAATAAAGCAAGATATGAGTGAGCATGATATGCACCAACAAAGGACAGAGCTAGATATTGAGATTGACAAGTTATGGAAACTTATGAAGAAGGTGCCTAAGGAGAGGTATAATTGAATAAAGTAAGGAATCAACAACAAAGTAAAGTTATCTAAAAATGATTTTGTAGACAAGGTAATTGGATAGTAAAGAAAAGTGTGGGATCCTGGAAGACTACAAATAGTAATGGAACAACAAGACATAAAAACAACTGGAAAACAATAGAATCAAGTGTGGGATCCAGGTGGAAGAAGAAAGTTGAAGAATTATGACTATGAGGCTATACAATTTTCTACCTCGGGAGTCTGATGTAGAATCAAACCCCTTAGCAATCATTTTTCCCAGACCCATGGGGGTCACGAAATTTTCCCAAGGGGAGAAATTCTCTCAAATAAAATTTATGTATAAATTCAAAAATAGGCAATTTTCATGTAGTTACAAGCATCCAAATTCAAGGAAGAATCTAGTTTGTTATGAAGTTTTGGTGAATTGGCATTCTTGGGCATGTGACACATTGTAAAATAGTCAAACAACTAGGTTAAGATATTTTGTTTCTCTTCTAGAATTAAACACTTGTATGTGTAACCCCATAAGCTAATAAATATTTTTTATTTATGTTGGTAGAACTGTGGTGTAGGGAAGAGAATAGCACAGAAAGGAAAAAAGAGCTAGAAGGCCAGAGGTAGAGAAGAGAAAGGGCCAGGGCTGAGTATGACCATATTAGATACCAAACCAAGAATTTCTATGTAATTGAAGTTGATTTATTAAAAGAAATTTTATATGCATATGTTATTGTGAATATGTTTTTTTGTTGTTATGAATTTCTTGGTTGAATATAAATGGTAAACTAATTGAGTATGTGATTATATAATCTAGAAATTGTATGAAATTCCTGTAATGGAATATGAGTGCACATGTTCGATAATTGAGTTATCTCTAGTAGTCAACAATTACAAAAATATGTGATTCTTGTCAAAAGGTTTTAAAATAGTCTTGAGGGAATCGAATTATGGATTCAATTAGGGTAAAAATTGTCAAAAATTGCGTTGAATTACTAGAAGGGTGTGATGTAAGAGGTGCAACACCAATGCGTACACCCAGAAAATGATTGTGAACAAGGTATGATCAAACAATACTGAGGAATCACCATCAATGTGTAGTTTAAACAACCCATGTTCATTAAGCTCATATTGACAGAGTATATGTCCACGCTAGAGAAGAAAGATGAATGAGTCCTCATAACTGGTGTGAAACATTGTTTAGTGATTTTTATAGTCAGTGTGGGAATATATTTATCATTACAGAAAGTTATGCATTGTTAACTGAAGATCTGATTAAAGATTTGGAGGAAATGTGATAAAAAAATGTTATTACATATGAGTATGAACAAGTTGCAATAGAGACTAGGAAGAGAAGGGGATTTTGGAATTAAATATTGTTAAAAATAGGTAATTACTCCCTCGTGTTGATTAATCTAGAGAAAGAGTGTGAGTTAGTTTGATTTCAATCTAGATTTAGAGAAGCCAAGTTAATGTGAGTTTGTGTGATTTAATTAGTCCAAGTGAGCTTCAGTTAAGTTTCTAGTTAGATAGAATAAATACATCATATTGGGTTCAATTGTAATGGAATCAAGTTTTTGGTTAATAGAGTAATTGACCAACAACTCACTAGTTTTGTGTGTGAATTTTGTGTTTTCCTCCTCAATCTTTCCAACATATTGGTATCAAAGTCAAGGAAAATTTATAAGATATGAGGAGCTAGAAAGAAGTGAGAAACCTACATATATGCCACCGTACTACGAGAAGAGAGCCAAGAGGAGTAGTAAGAAAAAGACAACTATATTTTTTTAGGAGTAGTAAGAAAAAGACAACTGTATTTTTTTTAAAGTCGTGGGAAACGATCATAAGATCATAAGCCAGAGATAGTGTGTCGATCTGCCTTACCATGACACTTCATAAGCGCAAGCAGGTGCATCCAAGTGTTGGAAACTTGCTCCACAATTTTCTTTGAAAACCAACACAGGCACCTTCAATGAAAAGTGCGTCGACCCTAACTTAAAAATAACAACCGTTCAAAAAAGTCAATGAAAGCTCACGTACACATGTATAAACGTTTTCTTATGTATTCAAAGGAGATTCATAAGTATGAGAACTTATAGTAATTTGAGGAGACAATTTTTTAAAGCTTGTTATGGTATATTGAAAAGTGCTCCTAAATATATTTTGGGAGAGCTTTGTAAAGTGACTTTTGTTTTATACAAAAAATAATAATTCAAGAATTTTTTTTAGGAAATTCAAAAAAAGGGAATGGATTCAACGAGATTCCATTCGTAACCTCCATCATTCGCAAGGAAGAACTATGATATGTGGGCTATTAATATGGAGACTATGTTACATGCTCAAGACTTTTGGGATTACATTAAGACTGAATATGCTAAACATGTAGATCATGTAGTAGAACAAACCCTAAAAAATGCACAAAATGACCAATTGAGTTTAAACAAAAAGAAGAATGTGTATGCATTACAACTTATCCAACAAGCAGTGGATGAATCTATATTTTAGAAAATCATGACCACGACTTCGAGAAAGACAACGTGGGAGATATTAGCGACGAGCTATCAAGGTATGGCCAAAGTAAATAGTGTTGAGTTGTGGAATATTAGGAGAGAATTTGAAAGCCTGCAAATGAAAGAAACAAAGAATATCAATTCATCCATGAATCAAGTTTAGACCATTGTAAACCAGTTAAAAATATACGGTGATGAGATTCAAATAGTGATTGAAAAGGTCTTCAATTTTTTGTCTACTAAATTTGATGTTGTAGTAGCAGCTATTGAAGAAGCCAAGGATTTGGTAATGTTGTCAGTTGATGAATTGATGAGATCACTTCTATCCCATGAGGCAAGGATAAATATAAAAAAGGATTCCTCGATATGAAATTCTTTTAAAATCCAAGTTTTTACCTCAAGAGATAGAGGTCGAGGTAGAGGTAGATCAAGAGGCAAAGGTCGAGGCAAAAGGAATGGTGTCAAAGAGATGGCAAAGAAGATCAAGAACAAGAAAGTGGAACTAATAGAAAAATATTCAATAACAATCAAAGGTGAGATGTTATTATTGTAATAAATTTGGTCACTCTGCACGTGATTGCAAGAAGATGATAGTTGATCAAGGAAAGCAGAGAGAAAATTTAACTACATAAAATAATGACTCCATGTTCCTAGATTGTAATACAATGAATGAACCCTTTGATAATGTTTGGTTATTAGACAATGGTTGCACTATGTTCCAAGTCTAAAACATAATTTGATAAATGTTGGTCAATTAAAGCAAAAAGAATACAAATTTGTTTTTGAGGGGCAATATATGTTGAATTGTGTAGCTTTGGAGGTACTCCAATCCCTAGAGTTCAGGGTTTGGAGGACAAAGCGCCACAAGGGCAGCTTGTGGGCTTAGAATCCAAGTGTGTGGTTTTGGCAACCATCGTGTTTTTGGGGAAAAACCATGATGGATTCATGGCATGTGATGGATGAGGATGATAGTGCTCGGAAATATGATTCCAACGCATTGAAAATCGTCTAAAGCCAAGGTGTCATTAAAGAGATATGAATTTTTGAAGTTGACATAATAAATATTGGTTGTCAAGTAGGCTAATTTGATGTAAAAGACAGCCAATGGACGTGTGACTTTAAGGTTAGACGTTGATCCTTAATATTTGTATAAATATGAAGTGATATGGAGTCATTTAGGCATCCATATTGTGGCAATACATCTCTAAGAGAGCTCTGAAATTTGGAGAGACCTAGCCGCAGTAGAAGAGGACTTGGGACATCGTGTAAGGAGGCAAAGGAACAACATGTAAGGAGGAAAATGAACATGGTGTAGGGCCTATGTTTTAGTCTGAGTTGCAAGGCATAATTTCAAACTATTTTCTGGATTGTTTTATGGGCTAAAGCATATCCGAAAGGGTTGTTTCAAGTGTGGTCTAAGTACTGAAAGGCTAGACAGTGAAGGCCGCAGGGTTAAGAGGCAAAACATAGTTGTGTTAAGGGCTCTTTGAGGTGATTTGAGGGAGGCTGTAAGCCTACAACAACTGTTGTGCTGGGTTGCAAGCCATAGCCATCATCCAGGTTGTTTCTAAGGGAAACGTTGAAGGGTTAAGCCTAGATTTGGGGCAACGTAGGTGTGAAGAGTCTCTCCTTGGAAAATCGCAACCTGAACAGACTTATATGGCTAACTGTGTGTGGGTGGAGGGCAACATTGTGTGCCCTAACCAGTGGTACAATGACAACAAGAGCAAGAAGTGGACAACAATGTTTTGAAGAGGTGTATTGGGTCAAGAAGTGACTAGTTTGGATCAAACTATAGTGCAGCCTGTTCGAGCCAATTAGAGGACATTCTGAGGTGATGTAATGTCTTCCTAGGTGTAGATCCAGCAGTGATGAGATTGGGTTTCGTAGATCTGGTTGGAGGGCAGTGTGTTGGCTACCCAAAGTATCCCTAGACGAGCTATTCTGAAGGACAAAGAGTCGCTGAAGGTTAGGTGAAGGACAGTGCTGAAGTGCAACACTTTGATGGACTAAAGTTGTTGCTAGTGTGGAAGGATTGAGCTCTAGAATTAGGCCTACCCAGAGAGAAGTTGATGAGCTTGTGTTATTGTAGCAGGCGTGACTTTTAACAGTGCCAGGAGGCAACCCTCTTGGAGTCTCGATGTGTAGATGCCTTGATGGACTAATGCACTACTAGAGAACATTATGGGAGCAACGGACCAACATGACAAGATACGGCATAGAAGTTGTGCAACGAAGTTTGTCATTGTATCTTGTATACCATAGGCTATTGTATTATTCAGAATTTGGTTTAATATAATGAAGATTGGGATTGTAGATATTGTACAATTTTGTTTAAATATGTGTATATTGTGCATATGTCATTTATTGCTTTATATTTCCACTGTGCAAAGTAGTTTTATGGTTGATATTCTTGGTTTGGTAGCATTAGTGATTTTAAGACTCTACCCTAAACCCAAGGTCATGGAAATTGAACATGGTATCAAAGCGTGTCTGAGCTACTTTGGAAGTAAGTAAATCAGAGTTGTGCGCAACGAAGTATAGTGTGAGAGGGAGTTGGTCACATTGTGAGTGAAGGGTTCACTACAATGTCGAAGTTGCAGGCAGGTATCTGATATGAGGACAGGTTGGAGGGGTTGTCCAACTATAGTCCATGGAAGGAAAGGATCAAGTTGATATTACAGGTCAACATGATCTGGGATTTTGCCGAGAAAGAGATCAAGAAGCCAACCGACCCTAAGGAGCTAGAAATATGGGAAGATTTGGATGCGAGGGCGAGATTGATCATTCTTGATGGTGTGAGGGATGCTCTAATACCTCATTTGTCTGGAAAGAACACCACACATGAGATGTGGATGTCTCTTCAGAATTTGTTCCAGAATAAGAACAAGAATCGGGTATTGGTATTGGAGGATAAGTTGAAGTCCACCAAGATGTTAAAAAGTGAAAGCGTGACCTCGTATCTGACGAGACTGTCTCAAGTCAAATATGAGCTTGCTGCCATCGGTGTGACTATCTCATATGGAGATATGGTAAGGATTGCCTTGAAAGGGTTCACCGAGGAATGGAAACCCTTCATCAAAGGGATCGTTTCCAGGGAGAAGCTGCCAGACTGTGATATATTGTGGGATGACTTCATTCAGGAAGAGTTACGTGACGAGGATCTTCAGCTGAAACAGAAAGCTTCAGATGATGACGTGGCACTTGCATCACGAATGAAGGGTAAGAAAAATAAGGACTTGAGCAAAATCAAGTGTTTCAACTGTGGCGAGATGGGTCACTTTTTGTCGAGATGTCTGAATAAGAAGAAGGGAGATGATGAGAAAAGGAAAGGGAAGCAGGCTGCCCTTATTGCCAAAAAGCAGAGATGGATGATCACACTAGAAGATTGGAAGACGAAGAGGAGGATATTTCTATGATTTCTCATTTCTCAGAGAGTACTATCAAAGAGGATGGATGTTACGTGGACAGTGGTGTGATGAAGCATATGATAGGGTCAAAAGATATTTTTGAGACTCTAGTTGGATGGGACTCAAAGTTGCACATGGTGTTGGGCGACAAGAGTCAATTGGAGATCTGAGGATCGGGTGTTATGCCATTCAGAATGGAGACGGGATGTATGATGTGGGTCCAGGATATACTCTTTGTACTATGACTCAAACATAATGTGCTCTCTGTCTCAATGATGGAGAAGAAGGGGTTTGAGGTCTTGTTACAGGATGGAAAGGCAAGGGTCAGGCTCAGAGGCCCTAAGTCCGATGGAATTGTACTCAGAGTTAGAGGGCATGGTCTTTATAGGTTGACTGCCAAGCCTGAGGATCATGGAAAGAAGCAAGGACAAGTGCAGGTGTAGGCTTCAGAGGAGAAGGCACAGGTGCTCAAGAAGAAGGTACACTTTTCTTAGAAGGTCCATGCTCCAGAGACTCAAAAGGAGTCTAGTTTGAGAGGGAGCTTACAGATTCAAAGGGAGACTCTTGAACCCAAGAAGAGCACGTGGTTAGTGGTGAGCAAGGGTGCTCCAACAACTGCCAAGAAGGAAACATGGAAAGAATGGAAGACATTATAGTATAAGAAGAAGAAGCAGGTTTCTTCTAGAAGTGACAACGACACTTTCGAGAAGGGCGTAGTTCATCGTACAGGGATTGTTGCGATTGTGAGCACCAAGAGTTGGGAAAGTGTTGCGAGAAGTGATGATGATAACGAGATACTTCCTAGTCTTGGAAGTAACTCCCTCTCTAAGAGCGAGTGTTGAATTGTGTAGCTTGGGAGGTACTCCAAGCCCTAGGGTTTAGGGTTTGGAGGACAAAGCGCTACAAGGGCAACTTGTGGGCTTGGAATCCAAGTGTAGGGTTTTGGCACCCATCGTGCTTTTGGTGCAAACCCATGACGGATTCATGGCATGTGATGGATGAGGATGATAGCGCTTGGAAAAACGATTCCAATGCATCGAAAATCGTTCGAATCCAAGTTGTCATTAGGGAGATATGAATTTTTGAAGTTTACATAATAAATATTGGTTGTGAAGTAGGCCGACTTGATGTAAAAAAGATCCAATGGACGTGTCACTTCAAGGTTAGACGTTGAGCCTTCATATGTGTATAAATATGAAGTGATATGGAGTCATTTAGGCATCCATCTTGTGGCAATACATCTCTAAGAGAGCTCTGAAATTTGGAGAGATCTAACCGTAGTAGAAGAGGACTTGGGACAACGTGTAAGGAGGCAAAGGAACATCGTGAAGGGCCTATGTTTGAGGCTAAGTTGCTGGGCATAATTTCATACTGTTTGTTGGATTGTTTTATGGGTTAAAGCAGATCTGAAAGGGTTGTTTCAAGTGTAGCCTAAGTCAGAAAGGCTAGGCAGTGAAGGCCGCGGGGCTAAGAGGAAACACATAGCCGTGTTAAGGGCTATTTGGGGTGATTTGACGAAGGCTGTAAGCCTACAGCAGTTGTTGTGCTAGGATGCAAGCCATAGCCAGTAGCTGGGTTGTTTCTAAGGGAAACATTGAAGGGTTAAGCCTAGATTTGGGGCAGCGTAGGTGTGAAGTGTCTCTCCTTGGAAGACAACAACCTTAACAAACTTATATTGCTGATTGTGTGTGGGTGGAGGACAACATTGTGTGCCCTAACCCGTGGTACATTGACAAGTGGTGCAAGAGGTGGACAACAACGTTTTGAAGAGGTGTATTGGGTCAAGAAGTGACCAATTTAGATCAGATTATAGTGCAACTTATTGGAGCCAATTGGAGGACATTCTGAGGTGATGTAATGACTTCCTAGGTGCATATCCGATAATGACAATATTGGGTGTCATAGAGTTGGTTGGAGGGTAGCGTTGGCTACCCAAAGTAGCCCTAGACAAGTTATCTTGAAGGACAAAGAGCAGTTGAAGGTTGGGTGAAGGACGGTGCGAAGTGAAACACTTTGATGGACTAAAGTTGTTTCTAGCGTGGCAGATTCGAGCTCGGGAATTAGGCCTACCCAAAGATGAGTTGATGAGCTTGTGTTCATTGTAGCAGATGTGACTTGTAGCTATAATAGGAGGCAGCCCTCTTGGAGTCTCGATGTGTATATGCCTTGATGGACTAAGGCACTACTAGTGAGCAGTACGGGAGCAAAGGACCGACGGGACAACATACGACATAGAAGTTGCGCAATGAAGTTTGTCATTATATCTTGTATACCATAGACTGTTGTATTATTCAAAATTTGGTTTAATATAACGAATATTGGGATTGTACATATTGTACAATTTTGTTTAAAACTGTGTAATTGTGCATATGTGATTTATTGCTTTATATTTTCGCTGTGCGAAGTAGTTTTATGGTTGAGATTATTTGTTTGGTAGTGTCAGTGATTTTAAGACTCTAACCTAGACCCAAGGTCATGGAAATTCAACGGTATGCAAAGCAAAGAAGCTACTAGAGTTGGTTCATATAGACTTGTGTGGACCCATGCAGACATAGTCGATTGGTGGAAGTTACTACTTCATCACATTTGTTGATGATTTTGGCAGAAATATGTGGATTTATTATTTGAAGTAGAATTCTGAGACATTTGAAAAGTTCCAAGAATTCAAATCCCTAGTAGAGAATCAAAGTGATCATTAGATCAAAGTATTAAGATCAGATCGTGGTGGAGAGAAAGAATAAAATGATTATGGACATGGAAAGGAGCATGCTAAAATGAATAAATTTGTCAAATGAGTACTCGGAAGAAGTAGTTACATGCGTTGTTTATGTGATAAATATATCTCCTACAAAAAGTGTGATGAATAAAGTTCTGTAAGAAGTATGGTCAGCTATGCCTTGTAGTGTATATTATTTTAAAATGTTTGGATGCATATCATATGCACATGTACCTAAAGATCTAAGAGGTAAGGTAGATGACAAAAGTGAAAAGTGTATATTTACTAGGTATAGTGAGCATTCAAAAGCATATAAATTATATAACCATGTCACCAAAAAGACTATAATCAACAAATATGTGGTTTTCAAAGAACAAGAGTCATGGAATGGGAGTGTAGACAGAACTATTGATGCAACAGTACCACTCAAAGAAGATGTAGCGAAAATGAGTAGCAAGGATGAAAATAAATGACACCAATCAGAGACATGCCAACAAGGGCTCCATGATATTCTGGACCATCGAGCACGTCATTAGATCAAAATACTCACAGCTATCAATCAAGTAATGAATCAAGTAATGATAAGAGAAAAATGAGAAGTTTGTAGGATCTTTATGATGATTTATATATCAATTCGAATTTCACATTACTGTCATTTCAACCCTCATCATTTGAAGAAGCTATCAAAGACAAGAATTGGGTGAAAGATATGGATGAAGAAATAGATTCTATAGAGAAAAATGATACTTGGGATTTGGTTAAGTTACGTAAAGATAAAAATCCCATTGGTGTGAAATGGGTCTACAAGACGAAGTTGAATGAAAAAGGAGGGATTACAGATTTAAAGCAAGGCTTGTAGCAAAAGGGTTCTCGCAACAACTAAGAATAGAAACTTTTGCTCCTGTAACCCAACTTGGATATGATCAGAGCAGTCTTGGCAATAACAACTCAGAATAAGTGGAAAGTGTATTAGATGGATGTCAAAATCAACCTTATTAAATGGAATTCCAAAAAGAGGAAATCTATGTGTAGCAACGCCCAGGTTATGAAGTTGAAGGTCATGAATACAAAGTTTATAGATTAAAAAAACGCTTTATGGACTCAAACAAGCTCCAAGAGCCTGGTATAGCAGGATTAACAATTATATGAACAAGAATGGATTTGGTAGAAGTAGCAGTGAACCAACCTTATACACAAAGGTAAACCAACATGGGAAATTTTTGATTGTCTGTTTGTATGGAGATGATATGATTTATACAAGCAATCTTGAGCTAGAGTAATTTAAAGTAGAAATGAAGAGATATTTTGAAATGACACATCTTAGTCTTATGCAGTATTTTCTTGTCATAGAAGTTGAGAAATCAGAGAAAGGGATTTTTATTTTTCAAGATAAATAAGCAAAAGAATTGTTGAAAAGATTTAGAATGGAAAGTTGTAAAGCTGCATACAAAGTTAAGGATGATGAGTGACCATATGTAAATCCAACTCTATTCAAAAAATCGGTTGGCGGTCTGATATATCACATAGCTACAAGACCAAATATTATGCATGGAGTTAGTTTGATTTCTAGATTTATAAGTCACCAAAAGACTCACATTGGAATGTCGGCAAAATGATTTTGAGATACATAGAAGGAACTACAAATTGTGGCATAATGTGTGCAAGCACAAAAAATAAAAGTTTGGTTGGATGTACTGACAATGATTTTGCAAGAAGTTTGGATGTAGGAAAAGCACTTTCGGTTATGTGTTTCATCTTTGGTTCAGGAGTCATCTCATGGGAATCTAAGAGGCAACCTATTGTGACATTTTCATCAACAAAAGCAGAATATGTACCAACGACAACAATTACCTTTCAAGCAGTATGGTTACAAAGAGTTTTGGATGGAATTTAGCATAAATATGAAGGATCAACAACAATCTATTGTGACAACACCTCAAACATTGCACTCTCAAAGCATAATGTCTTTGATCAAAAGATAAAACATATAGATACAAGATACCATTTTATAAGAGAACTTGTCACCAATTGAGAAGTTTATTTAGAACTTTGTAAATTAAGCGATCTGTTGGTTGATATATTTACTAAGCCATTAGCAAAAGATGTATTGAGTTTAATAGAGGAAACTTAGGTGTTGTAAACCTAGTTGAGACTTAGAACAACATGTATGTGTAAGTTAAGATGAGTTATGTCTTAGTTTCGCTGTCATAATCAAGGAGGAGTTTTAAAAATAGGGAATTACTCCCGCATACAGATTAATCTAGAGAAAGAGTATGAGTTAGTTTTGGTTCAGTTTAGATTTAGAGAAGTCAAGTAAGTGTGAGTTTGCATGATGTAGATAGTCCAAGTGAGATTCAATTAAGTCGCTAGTTAGATAGAATAAATACATCACATTGGGTTCCATTGTAATTGAATCAAGTTTTTAGTTAATAGAGTAATTAAGTAGCCGTTCACTTTTTTTGTGTGCGAATTTTATGTTTTGTTCTTTTTCCTTTCCAACCAATCCTAAGTTCATATGGCTAGTTCGAGATTGAGGTGGAGCATTGAAAAAAGTTGAAGGTGTTTACTACTAGTTGAACCCATAGTTACCAAATTGGACCAAGTTGTGCTAACGAATTTGAAAAATTGCCTATTTAGTCAATAATACGTAAAATTCGATTCTTACGGTTAAAATATATTAAGAGGTCGCATTCCATTTTCCCGAAATATTAGCGGTCCATCCATTACCGATAGATAAATCTAAATATATTAAGAGGTCGCATTCCATTTTCCCAAAATGTTAGCGGTCCATCCATTACCGATAGATAGATTTAAATATATTAAGAGGTCACAATCCATTTTCCCGAAATGTTAGCGGTCCATCCATTACCGATAGGTAGATCTAAATATACTAAAATCGGTTGATGATTTGAAATGGGAACAAAATTTCAAATAACAATAGAATTGATCTAATTATAGGAAAAAGTGAGGATAATTTAACTAATATTAGTGGAGCGAAAATTGTTTGCACGCAATCCCCAACACCAGACATCGTAATTGTCCATCGTGTGCTTCACAAAACAAACAAGTTCAATATATATTTGACAACGTACTTTTCTGCAATATTACTGGGCTTTTAATTTTTGAACTTTTTAATTTTATTTTATTGAGTTTTCATAGACATCAAATGTATTGTTTATATATATATATATATATATATATATATATTGAATTGAATTAAATTAATGTTATTATATATATATATATAGATATATATAATTTATTATTTATTTGTAAAAAAATCAAAATATTTGATATTTTATTTTTAAAAAACTTTTTTATTTGTTAATTATTAATTAATTAAAATCAGTGGTATGGTTAGAAATAATAAGTAGGTTTGAGTGATGCTGAGGCTGCGTATTTACCTGAAAAGATATAACTTTAAACAAATTTATACCTATTAAAAACAAGTACGGTTCTATCCCGTTAACAAATGAACAACAATTCTATCCAATTAACTCTAGCAAATGTTTCAAGTTGCACGATAAGGGGAAAAAAGCATTCTATTCCCAGGATTAAAACGAATCAAAATTTTCTAATATTTTGACTCAAAATAACATATTTCAATATTTATATGGCGTGTATTCCTCAAAATTTTCCGTATTGAATTTTAGAGTCTAATTTTTTCAATATAGAATTCATTCCAAATTTGAATTTTAACTCGAACTTGGTAACTATAGTTGAACCTAATTTACTCTGTTGTTTTCCTTAACTAATATTCCTCTCTTTAAATCAGGGTAGGGTATTATAGAAACAATAAATAAAAATATCATCTAAAATAAATCTCTATAGCAGCACTCTTAAAATTGCAATTCCCTAAGGCACAACTATTGAAATTTCCATTATTATGCACTCTTGTGACGAGCCTTGAGAATAAATTTACGCTTAATGCCTCATATGCTATAAAGTGAATTTGATTATTGGCCAAGATTATTTAACATACTATCATCCAAGAAACCATTTCAAGATTCTCTTTGAAGGTATTGATGAAAAGCCTCCTATGGTGGACCACTCTTATAAAACCCTCATGAGCTCTCATGAGAACCCTAGCACGATCAACTCGAGGAATCTTTCAGTCATTATCTGAGATGCTTTCTTTAAAATGAGTCTTTAAGATAGAATGACCAACCAGTAAAGATTAGTAATTGAACACTTTTCACATCATCCCTTGCTCTTAAGGAACATATTTGCCTCCCCACCTATTAAATAACTTATTCAAGGTTAATTATAATGAGAGTTTATTTTTAAATAATTAATTGAAGGATGGGAGGTCTCATTACGAGCCGACCTACCATGATTATAGGTCCTAACGAAAATGAAATTATTGCTACTAGTCACCAAGCCAGGGTAATGGCTTTCAGTGGAAAAGTTGGAAGACAAGAGGTCTCATCACAAGCCAATTTGTTCATTCATGTTAGTTCTTGTGAATGACATTGTCGTTAGTTGGTTACCAAGCCAGAACAATGGCCTTCAACTAACTTCTAAACAAATGTAAATGCTTTCAATTGACTCTGAATTTATATCTATTAGATGGGACACATGCATTTATTGGGGTTAAAAGGCATTGCTGTCGAGACGCCTGTTGGCAGTAGGGTCATGCCTGTGGTATTAAAGTTAATTTTACACTATTATTTACTTGGTTGTTTATGTCTTTCCCTGAACTTATTATCATATCTCTCCGAGGGTGGCTTTAAGATCCTTTCAGTAATGTGCTTTGGAGTTTTATCTTTCATAAATAATTTGGTTTTTATGGATGTGGGACCCTTAGTGTAGGTGATTCACTTTGCTTGAGCAAGAGGAGTTTCAACTATACACTTGGGTAATGGTAAGATGGACATTCTAAGAAGGTATTGTTTTGTCATATTTCTTTTTCCCTATTTTCCATCCTTTTTAATGCCTTGGTTTCCAAATGATGTCACTTCTATTTATAGTAATGAGGCTATTGAAAGTGAATACTTGCTAATTTGGACAACTCTTGAGATGCTTTGAGGAAATTTTGATTGTTGGCTCTTTCATGATAAAACTATTCTTGTAGTAAGGGCATTATTAACATTCCTATGGTATCCCTGGCTTCATAATTTATTTGGATCAGTCGTAATAAATATTTTTGTAGGATCTGATGAATTTTTGAATGCCTTACTTGATCAGATCAAGAAAGCATAACGACACCTAGAAACTGGCGATAGAAGAAACTCCTTTACATTCTGCAATTTATTGGTGAATTCAGCCTATGTATAACAAAGAAAAATTTAATTTGTAAGAATCCTTTATGCAGTACAGGAACCACAACGTTCTAGTGCAAGAAAATATGTTTCAGTACATGAAGTTGGGTTCGAGTGCAGGTTCCTTGTCATAGAATTCTTTTATTTAACTAACATTATTTATCATTGCCCAATGGGAATAAATGTTTTAAGTGTAGGGATATTATAAGTCTAGATAAACTCATTTTAATAAAGCACTACCATACTCCAATCAAAGTCATGATGAGGGTCGAGAATCAATATTCAGATCTAGAAGTAAAGGAAGGCTCATAATTTTGTTTTTTTGCAGAGGTCAGTAGTTGTGTGAGGAAACACAACAAGATTTGGTTGGCGGGATGTTGGTCGCCACAATTTTCCTTCTTTTAACCCTATCTTTGTCCTAACTACACTACCTAAGCCTTTGTTTTACAATTAAAATTAAACCTTTACACATGATTTTTGGTCTCTTTCTGTGATTTTATTGAATATGGATCATAGGGGCTTATTCATTATTAAAAAGGTTAAATAGATTTAAATTCCTTTGTAACTTACCTTTTCATATTTCCTTAAGGCATGGTGAGTAAATGTCATTAATCTAAAGTGAAATTCGGTTGGTGCAGGATTCGCAGTTCCTGTACCACCCGCTATTCCTGTACTAGGTGGAAAGTTAGACGATTCATTCCGAATTAACTCCAAATACATCATATTTGTTAAGGAATGGTGCACACCTGTCGCTGAGAGTTTGTTCCATTTTTTGCATTAGGATTGGAGTGTTATGGATGTTCTAAAGATGCAGGATCTGATGTTCTTGTATTGTCTGTCGTTCCTGTATCGTCTGTCATTCTTGTACCGACCGTCGTTCCTGTACCGATCGTCATTCTTGTCCCATCCGATGTTCCTATACCAGTGGAAAACGCCGATTCATTTCATATTGACTCCAAAAATATCATATCTGTTAAAAATTGATACACATCTCTTGTCGAGGGTTTGTTCCATTCTATGCATTAGGCTTGGAGTGTTATGAATGAACTAAAGATGGAGGTCAGTTGTTGTTCAAGTGTATGTTTCTGTTAATTTTTATTACAGCCGAGAGCGGAGCTTTATGTATAAAATAGGGATTCTAGGGTAGACTTAGGGGCGATACTCTGGTGAAATTTTGGCTCATACTATAATTTTTGTGTCGCCATAATTTTGGGCTAGATGTAGTAATCCACGATGTACATTTGCAAATACCGAGTTTAATATAAGGAGCTATGCCAGTTATTCATTCTCTGTTCCAATATTTTATGTGATGCGTTATTTGAGCAGTTGATTTTCCAGATCTCGTAACAAGGAAACGAGCTGGTTGGCTAGGGCCCAATGAGCCCAGATCGTTCTCCCTCTTTCATATGTGTGCTAGACATATTTTCATATGCAAGGTTTGAGCAAGAAATATTTCATTTCTTTTTTGTAACTAACAGATTTTCGCTTTCTTCATAAGTTGTGTGACTCGGATCCGAGGTGTGAAGGTGTGGGTGTGTCATTTACCGAAGATTGAATAACATTTCTTTCCTTTGATGAGTGGTTCCATTTATGCAAAAAATGTGTTTCAGTTTGCTTGCACCAGTGTGCTTTATTTCTGCAAGTGGATTTATTTTTCCTTCTGCAAATGTGTTTCATTTCCCTAGTTACAAATGTGTTTCACGCAAGTGTGTTTCCTTTAAACTAGGGTTGATTTACTTGCATATTTCTAAGCGTTAATGAAATGTTGTCTATATAATGAGGATCCGTGCTTATGCTTAATCTCTTGTGGGAATAGTTTAGTTCAAAGACTGGAATTTGGTGAAGGTACCTTTGGGGTGAAACCTCTATTTGATAAAAGTGCAAATCTAGTTAATTTCATGACAGTCATCTAAGAAAGAAGGGATGCTTTGTTTTTAGAGTAAATGATCACTTTCCCATGAAGAAGTTTTTGTTGCAATAACGATTTCCTTTGGCTTTCAAAGTATTTTTCACTCTTTGAATGAATGATTAAATAGGGAATATTTCGATTACATGCATTTATTTATCTGCTCTAGTTTGCTTTGCAAGTTCATTTCTAGTTAAGCACACTTTACATTTCATGCAAATGGTTTGGAAGCTCAGTATAGGAATACAAACTTCTTAGTACAGGAATCTCTATTTTGGTACAGGAATTGATACCCTGGTAGAGAAACAGAGTACTCTAGTACAAGAACTCAAAATTCTTGTATGAAAGCCAAAATACTCAGTGCGGGAACAAAACATACTTCCGGTGCAGGAACATCGTTTTAGTACAGGAATATCGTTCTAGTGCAGAAACTCTATTCTAATACAGGAACGTTGTTGTGGTGCAGGAATGATGGTTGAGACTAGGAAGGAAAACCTATAACAGAGACAAATGCACTTCACAACCTAATTATTTCTCTGTCTTATGACTACACTGACGTTTAGTCTCAGATATTTGCTTTTCTTCTCTTAGTGATCATGATTGTTTATGCTGATTTGAAATTCCATTCATTGAGTCTTTGCAAAGTATTTTCCTTTTGATTTCGGCACCAAAATTCTTTTGGTGTTAGTTGCTTTCCATTCTTTTGATTTTGCAAGCGTAATTAAGAAAGATAGAAGTAGGGTTTGTAGGTTGTTGAAGTCCTTCTCTGGCATTTCTAGTGCTGCACCTCCAAGTTTACGAACTCCCGGATTGACAAATAAATGTTGGTCCATTAATATGCCCTATATTACACCCAACAATATGATTTGTATATAAGGCATGGTGATATGCAATGATCAAGTTTCATCGAGGGCATAGTGACAGGAATGCGGTTGTTGCAAGTGGTTTGGTAGATGTGTTGTGTGTGTGTGGGGTTCGAGTCGGAAGTAGTTTGGAAATGAAGGTTTTAGATTAGAATGAACTTGTGGTTTTCTTGGAAACTATAGATTAGAGTGGAACCCAAAGTTTTTTTAAAGCATTGAGGGATAACAAGGAAGTTGGTTTTGACAACAGTTTGGTTGGTCTTTTTCAATACATTTTGTTATTTTTGGAGTAAACTTCAGATTTTGAGTTCTTAGCTTAGAATGTGTAGATTGATGGCTTCTAGTAGAAATTTGGGACAATCTCAATGACCAATTTTGACTTGGTAAAAACTATGAAATTTAGTCAATCAAGATGAAAACTTTTGTCTATTCTCGGGATTGTTGGGATGTAGTTGTAAATGGTTCATATAACCACATCAAGCTACCATATAGGCTATGTCAAATGTTCAAATAGCTATATTAATTGAAAATATAAAGAAGGATTCAAAAGCACTATGATTTATTCGGTTAGGATTAGAAGAAACATTTTTTCCAAATGTTATAGCAACAAATTATGCCAACCAAGCATGGGATATTTTAGAGATTATCTATCAAGGCACAAATAAAGTAAAAATAGCAAAGCTGTAGAAACTTAGAAGGAGCTTTGAGAACATGAAAATGAAGGATTCTAAGTCTATTTACTAGTTTATGACTCAAGTAATGAATATGGTAAACCAATGGATAATACATGGTTATGACATAATTGACCAAAACGTTATCGAGAAGGTTTTGAGAATTCTCCTAATCAAATTTGATTTTGTAATTGTTGTCATTGAATAATCAAAGAATTTGGCACAATTTTCCATCGTGGAACTAATGAAACAAATATATGCAGGGATGACGAATCTATGGAGAATGTCTTGATATCACAAGAATCTATCAACAAAGATAGAGGAAAGAACAATAGAGGCATGGGAAAATATACCAAAACCAACTCATGAAAATATAGCATTTCAAGTTTAAATCAAGGATATATGCTTCAACAAAACCCTCGAAACTTAAGGCAGAGTATCAGAGACCATCAACAAATAAAAGAATATGACAAATCTAAAACTCAATGCTATCACTGTAAAACATATGGGCATTATGCTAATGAATGTAGGAAAAGGAAGGAAGACCTAAATGAAAACAATGCCAATTTTACAACTACTTCTCAAAGTACTTCCAGGTCTGTATTTATTACTAGTGATATTGCCCAAAAGAGTAACAAAGACCTTTACCTGTTAGATAGTGGTTGCAATAACCATATGATTGGAAATAGGAACATGTTCACAAGCCTAGATAACTCTGCTAGGACTGCAGTTAAATTGGGAGATGACAATGTTGTGAACATTGTTGGTAAGGGGACAATTAGAGTCATCACTAAAGAAGATGCAAAGAAAAATATTTCAAATGTCTATCTAGTCCAAGGATAAAAACATAACCTTATGAGTATTGATCAAATTATTCAAATTGGTTACTTTTACAATCTTGGATAAATTTCCTAGCAAGGGTCTAATTGTTAATATTGAAGTGACCAGGAATAGGATGTATACTTTGACTATGAAAAGTGTCAATGGGTCAAACTCATTTCCCCATAGAGTAAACAATCTAGATGATTCTTGGCTTTGGCATTTGAGATTTGGTCACTTGCATTTTGGAGGATTTAATTTGTTGCAGCAAAACCAATTAGTTAAAGACGTACCAATTATACATGAATTAGCCAACTCTTATGAGAGTTGTACATTGGCAAAACAACACAAGGACAAATTTCCAACCAATGCATCTCACAAGGAAAGTACACCATTGGATTTGGCGCATACTAATTTGCATGACCCTATGACAACACAATCTCTTTGAGGGAACTTTTATTACTTGACATACATTGATGATTTCAGTCATAAGACTTGGATATACTTCTTGAAATATAAATCTGAAAATTATGACATTTATGAGGAGTTTAAGGCCGTGGTTGAAAAACAATGGGGTCAATATATTAAAATCTTGAGATATGATAGAAGAGGAGAATATGACTCCAAAGAGTTTATAGCATACTGTGAACACTTTGGATTCAAGAGACAATTCACAACCAACTTACACACCAAAGTAGAATGGTGTAGCAGAAATGAAAAATAGAACAATCATGAACATGGCTACAAGTTTTCTGAAAATAAAAGACTTATCCAATAAGTTTTGGAGTGAGGCAGTTGCTTTTTTAGTATACATTTTGAACAGGTCTCCCACAAAGAGTGTCAAAAATAAGATGCCACAGGAGGTATAATGCGTTATAAAGTGCAAATGTATTACATTTCAAGTTGTTTGGATGTGCAAAATATAATCACATACATGAACAAGTAAGAAGGAAGCTAGATAATCGAAGTGAGAAGTGTATTTTTACAGGTTATAGTGAACAATCCAAGGCATATAAATTGTAAAATCCAATCACAAAGAATTTATAATTAGAAATGATGTAGATTTCAAAGAAGTTGAAGCTTGAGATGGAAGTGTAGACAAAACTATGACATTTGGAGCAACATTTCCTTTTGGACAAGTTGATGTAGAAGAGAAAAATGAGCAAGCAAGGTAGCAAGATGCATAAGCTCAATCACCTGTCAAAGGTTCTCCAGCAAGGACACCAAGAATTAAAGTTCAAGGAGAGTCACCAAGACAAGGAGGACAACACTCCTAGTTCTCGTGACAATAGGGAATCAAATCCAACAATTGCATTATTGAGATTTAGGAAGACAAAAAGTTTAAAAGACATTTATTATCAATATGATGATTTAGATCTATAGTCCAAATTTGCATTAATTACATGTTGACCAATGTGTTTTGAATAAGTAGTCAAAAAAGAAAATTGAATCCAAGCCACAAATGAAGAGCTAGATCCCATAGAAAAGAATAACACAAGGTATCTAGTTGAGTTACCAGCAGGGAATTTGTCAAATGGGTGTACAATACAACATATAATGAAAAAAGTGAGATTGAGAAGTACAAAGCAAGGTTGGTTGGCAAAAGCTTTGCTCTACAATCAGGTATAGATTATGGAGAAACTTTTGCACATGTAGCTAGATTGGACACTGTAAGTATTGTTTTGGCATTAACACCTCAAAATAGGTGGCAAGTCTATCAAATGGATGTTAAATCAACCTTTCTAAATGAAATTCTTGTAGAAGAGGTTTATATTGAACAACCACCTAGTTATTGAATTAAAGGACAAGAAAATAAAGTCTATGGGTTGAAGAAGGCATTACATGGGTTGAAGCAAACTCACGGACCTTGATACAAGAGAATAGATTCTTATTTGGTTGCTAATCAGTTTAGCAAAAGCAAGGGTGAGCCCACTTTATATACAAAGTATATATAATAAAAAAAAAAAAAAAAAAAAAAAAATTAATAGTTTGTCTATGTGGATAACACGATCTATATAGCTAACCTTTTACTTGATAATCTTAAATCTACAATGAAGGTTGAATTTGAAATGAATGATTACAAAAATTTAAGCAATAGAAGTTAAGTATTTTCTTGTGATAGAAGTTAAGCAATCTGATATTTGTTAAGGAAAGTATGCAAGAGATGTATTACTAAGGTCTTAAATGACGAATTGCAAGTTACAATAATAATAATAATAATAAAGCAAGTAGAAGGATCAAGAGTTGATCCTACCATGTTTAAGAAGCTTGTTGGAAGCCTCATATATCTCATAGCAATAAGGCTAAATATTATGTTTGCAGTTAGTCTAATTTCAAAATTCATGGAGTCTCCCAAAGGCTCACATTGGCAAGTGCTAAAAGAATTCTACACCATTTTGTAGGAACAACATAGTGTAGGATTATGTATTCATGCACTACAAAGGGTTTTTAGTCAGTTATATTGATATTGATAGTGATTTTGCATGCAAAGCTGATGAAAGAAATAATACATTTACTTATGCATTCCATTGTGGCTCAGGTCTGATATCATGGGCACCCAAGAAACAAACTATTGTTACTGTATCTTTAACAGAAGCAAAGTACGTGGCAGCCACTTCAACAACATGTCATGTTGTTTGATTAAAAAGTATATTAGCTGATCTTTAGAATGAACAGAGAGAGGCAACTGTTATATATTGTGATAACAATTCAACAATTTTTTTTTTGGTAAAGAATCATGTATTCCATGGCAAGAGTAAGCGTGTTAACACATGTATCATTTTATCAGAGAACTAGTAAGCAATGGTAAAACAAAGTTGTTTGAAATTTTATGAGTCCAAAAACCAATTGACATAATTTTCATAAAACCATTAAGCTAAAAATAGTTTTGAATTTGAAAGACAAAATTTAAGAATTGTAAATCCTAAAACATGTGGGGGAGTGTTGAAGCCAGGTGTAATTTGTACCACCCACGATTTGTACCGACACTAAATGAATTCAATGTAACTGTCATATTTCTTTGTCATTTCTCGTTTGGTAGTTAGAGGAGCCAATGCAGACAATGAATGAACCTACTCCCGAGACTTTCAGATGAAGCTCATTTTTAGTTTCCATGTCGTTGTATTTTTGTTTTTTCGATGGTTTCCAATACAGAGCTTCATATTACTCTGTTTTCCGTTGTTGTGATTACTCAGTTTTTTGTGTTGCTGTTTCAGTTTGTTGCGTGGATAAATAGGGATGTGTTCAATCGTTTCAGCCCCTGTTTCCAACAAAGAGGGCTCTCCTATTTACATCTAAGATCAGCAATTACCCCGTTAAACCAAGAAGATTACAGTTTTGAGTACTCACTTGGAAAATTTGGAAGATTTCATCTGCGAAAGACACTTGATGGAGCTTTCCACGATCAATTCACTTGCTTTTTTGATTACATCGTGCATTGCTTCCTTCAACTGAGAGCGTTCTTTAAACTGCTTTACAACTTTAGCCAAAAATACCATTTCTTGGAGAAGACGCAGGCACTCAGTTTTGTTGGCGCTAACCTCATCGAATCTTTCCAAGATAGATGCCACCACAACAAGACCTGCAGTAGCCAAGTGTGCCATTCCCATCCCCTGGAGGATACCGCTAGCAACTGTCTTGATCGCGTCCCCAGGAACAATGGCTTTCTGAATCCCATAAAACAAAAGTAAAGAAGAATTTAGATTAACATGATACAAGCATGAATTTAAATAAAATTATTGAATGTGAAATTATGGAAAAGTTTTAATTCGCACAACGAAATTTGCTGCCTCAGACAGGAATTCCTTTAATTTATTGAAGCTTTCTGAAGTGGTGGGAAGATATTGTTGAGCTGTCTTTGTCTGTGACGACTTAGTCCCCTCCTGAAAGAAAAAAGAAAGAAATGAAAATCATGCTGTTAGCTAGATTTCATCTAATATTTTGTGTAACATAGCTATCCATGTTACCTCCATCTGTTCTAACAGATTAGATATGTGCTCCATAAGAGCGTCGAGATCCACATCCACATTTCTTTCCTCAATTGCAGATGAGGAATTGTCAACTGATGGAGCCTCCGGTACTGCAGGAACATCAGGGTCGTTTAGAACCTCCATTACTGCGGGGTCGTTTCCTCTTAAAAAGCGGCGGCACGGGCAGAAGAAGAATCGGGAGCAGCTGCGGCGCAGGCAGGAGAAGAATCGGGAGCAGCTGCGGCGCAGGCAGGAAAAGAATCGGGAGCAGCTGCAGCATTTAGTTGCTGGAAAGCTTGGGTAACAACGCTCTACTGTAACTTCCCAATTGAAAGTAGGAAGGAAATTTGAAATGTAGGAACAATGGATTTCAAAGAATTTCCACTGAATTTGCTCGAACTGATCACAACCAATACTAAAACTGATATACAGAAAATTTATATGTTACAAACTCATTGATTCCATTTAAAGTGCTCACAAATTCCATAATCGTAAAGCAAAAGCCATACTATTTATTCTGCTGTGAGTGCGGCAAGGTTAAGACAAAGTGGGAAATTCCATACGTGGTACAGTGAAAAACATTTCTGTTGGTGACGTGCAAGGTGAAATAAAAAATGTATGGTTGCAGAAACTTAATTGGAAAATATATGTTTCGTGATGTTCAATATAAAGTGAAAAATTCCATACCTGAATACACCTAAAGTGACAAAGATGAAGTTTCTGTAGACAAAGGATGTTATTCGTGATGCAGGAGCATCTGGTCGACAGGGCGAAGACCGAGAAGGGGCAGACAAAGTTTCTGAAGAAGATTGGGAAAGATGAATATTTCGACAAATGGACAGCAAGACTGTCAGAGTTCTTATTTTTTATTTTGTTCTTCCAAGGTCAACTACAGCATTTGATTCTATTAGCTTAAATTTCTATTTAATCTGTTCTGTTTTAATTGTAGTAACAGGTCTTAATTAGAGTTGTTAGGGGACTGTAGTAACAGGTCTTAAACTAGAGTTGTTAAGAATTAGATAAATGACAATAATCAATGTAAGCCGTAAACCCTTATGGAACAGGGGAAACAGATAAACAAACAAATAGTCAAGTCGCATAAACTGATAGTAACTGCCAAGCAACTGTAATGTAGTAACTACCAAGCAGTTATCTAACTGCTGGACTATTGTATAAAAAGACAGATGAAATAACCCAGACGGGTTCCGGAGCGAAGCATTGAAAAGAGAATAAGCAAAATACATTTTATTTCCTTCATAAATTGTTCAAGTGCACAATTAAATTCAAGATTGCAAGATTTATGTCCTCTAAGATAGAATACGCATGCATATATAGTTCTGTTCATTCCATTCATTGCAGACAAATACAGTAACAGAGTTTCACGACCTCAAAAGAATACACATATATATATATTTTCTGTACATTCAACTCATTGCAGGCAAATACAGTAATCGAGTTTCACGACCCCAAAAGGAACACACATATCTATTTGCTGTACATTCAACTCATTGCAGGTAGACACAGTAACGGAGTATCACGACTCCAAAAGTCTCATGACCAGCCGAGACCGAGAGCGAGCATAAAGCGAGGAGAGACAAACAATAACGCAAGATACAGTCCACAGTCGAAACTGGTAAGCAACAGCACCGAACTTAAATATATATTACATACCACTGTGTAATTACATTGCAGGTTTATAAAACTCCCATAACATGAAAGGACTGAGCAACGAGGATTCGTTGGTCCCGGCCACCAAATAAAAGAACTTACAGAAACCCTCCTAGCTACAGTTACGGGTCGATTGTGCAACAAGGATTCGTTGGAGCAAGCCATTAAACAAAAGAATTCACAGAAACCCTCCAAGCTACGGCTACGGGTTGGAATAACATAAAGACCAGACTCTACCACTATCTCGCATACAGACCACAGATGCAAGTAAATACAGCAAAGACGAAGAACCACGGAAGAAACTAAGGTAAGAACAGAGCTACCCGGAAGACAAGCAGTCGAAGTCCCTGCAAAGCCACGGGACCGGTCACCTGCAACCACCACAGAAGAGCAACGTTAGGGTTCATAACCAAATCAAAACCCTCGCAACAGAAACAACATCGTGAAGCTGTAAAGGAGTTGACAGAGAGCGAAACCCTTGTATGGCTGAGGAGCATAGCCATACCTGAAGTGAACCGAACCCATAAGCCGCAGAAACGAAGTGAAACCCTGACCACAGAGGGGCTGCGAGAGTCAGCACTAGCTCGAGCAGAGGAGAATGAAATATAGCAAGGAACAATCTCTTACCTGAAGACACAGTGCCGAACGTCAGACAAGAACCAGAGGCGGAGCCGAATACCTGAGCAAAACACAGAGAGCAAAGTGACGGAGTGAAAATGACCGAATAGGCGCGAACCGGCAGTGAAAAGGGAAAAGTGAAATTAGGGTTTGATAATCTCGAGAAGAACAGGTGTCGCGGGAAGAGACCAAGTCAGTACCGTGGGTTGATTAATAATCACCTACCAAATAAATTGCAATCACACCATATCCAAAATCAAAATATCAGTGCAGGTCCACATAGGATTGGGCTAGTGTGGGACCACGTGGGCTGGGCCCCCATCAATTCGACTGGTCATTCCCCATGTAAAGTGGAAAATTCCTTGCGTGCTTAAATTTAAAGGGAAATTTATAATATTTAATCTACTTGTCAGGCTCAAGGTAAAGTGAAAGTGTTCACATTTATAAATTAATATGCTTTTCAACTGTTAGGGGGTTTTAAGACAATATTTGAGTCAACTGTCTTAACTTTTTTTGTTTTCCCGAGGAAAAAAGCAAAACTTTTTATTAATGACTATAAAAAGTTTTTGTACATATTGTTCCTGAGCCATGCAATGACTCATAAAGGTCCCAATCTGCTCAACCCATAGGGAGCTATTCTGCTGTTATAAAAATCTGTAGTAGTCTTCCTCCCGGGAGGACGCAAAGTCTGTATACAAACATGACATAAAGAAACCCGGGGTCACCTTCTACGAAGGATAAACAGCCCCATACTACAACAAAAAGAATGTAAAAGTCTGTTATCCAGTGATAATATAGCAAAAAGGAATAAAAAGAGTCTGTTATCTGTATGCTATAAACCGGAAAAAAGAAAACTGTACAGTGAAATATATACAGAAACAAAAATCAGATAACAATATCTGAGAGAAAATCTGTCAAAAATGTAGTTATAAACTGAGATCAAAGAGGCTGTGCATATGGAGGCTGATCTGTTCTGAATGACTGCCCCTGTCTGGTCTCTTCTATTGCCCAGCTGCCCGGAACCTGTTGTAGACCAGCTTTAGAAAGCTGATCCGCCTCTTCGTTCCTGTCCCTGTATATATGGCAAATTGTAAACCTGTTAAAATAAGTCTTCAGATAAGAAATTTCTTCAACAATTGTTTTCAAAATCTGGTTTTGACATGTTGCAGTTCCATTGACCCAGTTAATGACATTTAGTGAATCTCCAAAAATCTGAATGGTGTTGATGTTTCTGTGATGAAGCCAGCATAAAAGGTATCGTAAGGCCGAAAGTTCAGCAAAGTTGTTTGTGCCTGTACCCAACCCAACAGAAGCTTTTAAAGAATGTTCCGAATTGATGTGTATGCACAGTCCTGCACCAGCTCTATTATTTTGGGAAGCCCCATCAAAGTATCCACACGGTATGCCCTCCTGAATATTGATATGTGTTTGTTTTGATTTGGGTTTTTTGTCCTCGGGTGGAGGCAAGGCAGAATAAATGGCTGAGATATTAGTGGCTATAACAGAAGAAAGTGTATCCTTATCTTGAAACAGGCTCTTGTTTCTGGCAAGCCATACTCCCCAACAGAAAATAAGGGGCAGGTTCCTCATATTCCCTTCAGGATAGGATTTCCACCATTTCCTCCAAGCCACATCCAAAGGATCATGCCCCCACTGAGCTTTTACCTTAAGAAGAGCAGTGACCTCCTCCCAGATCTTCCTTGAGAAAACACAGGTGGTGAAGAGATGGCTGGTTGTTTCCTCATCAGATTTACATAAGGGGCATCGCCCTGGCCCAACTAAATACCTTGTCTGTAATGTTTCCCATGTTGGAACCTTTCTTTTTAAGATGCACTAGAGAAAGAGCCTTGACTTGGCAGGGCATTTTAATTTCCATATATCTGTGGCCCACCAATCCGGAACTCCCCAGCCTTTCTTTCCCATTAGAAAAGAATAACCATCTTTTGGGGAATACTCCCCAGAATTGCTTTGTGCCCATAACAAGCAATCAGGTTCCTCCTTAATCCTGACATTGGATCTTTGCAATTCTTTAATGAAATCCGGCCATTCATTCTTCCATCTAATGTTTAACCCTAATTCTTCATCATCCTTCCAAGCCTGTCCCCAGATGGTGGACTGGCCCACTCTTTCCACCTGATTTAGTGATGAAATACCTTTAGAATCAAGGTGTCGAAGAAGCCCTGGGGATAAAGCAAAAGCTTCATTGCATCCTATCCAAGGGTCTCTGCCAATCCTGATCTGTCTCCCATCTCCCACCTTCCAAGCTAATCCTTGCTCAATCACTGAAAAGGCTTCCACCGTGGCCTTCCAGACTGCTGAAGAATTTTTTACCTTCTTATTTTGACTCCGGATCCACTCTTCCAAAGGCATTGGATCTATGTACTTCCTTTTCACCACCCTTGTCCACAGGTTTTCCATGGTTATTAGTCTCCATCCTGATTTTGCTGCTAGTGAGATGCTAAACTCAGGGAGTCGTTTTATCCCCCATCCTCCCCATTCTTTAGGTCTGGCTACTTTGTCCCAAGCTACCCATGGTAAACCCGAGGAATCCTTTGTTCCTGCCCATAGGAATCTGCAACAGATTCTTCTAATTTTCTCCATTACTCCTTTGGGAATCCAAGTTAGGGCTGCCCAATACACTAGGATAGCTAATAGGACTGATTTAAGAAGGGTCAATCTACCTGCTCTGGACAGCCATCTAAAGCTCCAGTGAGATATTCTGGATTCTATCTTTGCTATGAGCCAGTTCCAATCATCATTTTTGTAGGCAGCTGGCTTTAACCAAAAGCCCAGATATTTGAAGGGGACTTCCAGGGGTTGACTAGGGAAAGGAAATAGTTCAGCCATTTGATTCCTTCCCCTTCTTTCAAAATCTGCCATACAAGCTTGGGATTTCCCAAAATTAATCTGCATTCCAGTTGCTTTTAGAAATAGATCAAAGATACATTTTAATTCCTTTAATTCACTACCAGTACCATTGGTGAAGATCAAGATATCATCAACGAAAAGAAGGTGAGTGATGTAGAGATTAATTGCTACCTCGATACCTTTTACCTTTTCCTCTCTTCTGGCTTTGTGAATCAGTCTACTGAGCCCTTCTGCCACAAGGAGGAACAGGAGAGGGGATAAAGGGCACCCTTGTCTGAGGCCCCTCTGGCTGTTAAAGAAGGAGGATGCTGCTCCGTTGACCAGAACAGCAAAGCTAACATTTGTGATGCACCCCATGATCCAACTGACGAAAGGATAGCTGAAGCCCACATGTGTTAGTAGCATCCTTAGATATAGCCAGCTGATCCTATCATATGCTTTGGAAAGGTCGATTTTAAGAACAGCTCCCTTCTTTTTCTTCATTTTGATACTGTGGATAACCTCCTGGGCTACACCAATGGCTTCATGTATCTGTCTGCCATCCAGGAACCCAAATTGTTCCATTGATATATTTCTTGACAGAATTGGTGCAATTCTGAGAGCTATAACCTTTGAAATAATCTTGTAAATGCAATTACATAAAGAGATAGGTCTAAAGTCTTCAAAACTGTCCGGCTCATCCTTTTTGGGAATAAGGGCAATAAAAGTAGAGTTAAAGGGTCTGTAGACAACTCCTTTCAGCCTGGACTCTTCAACTACTTCAGTTAACTCTGCTCCAATCTGTTCAAAAAAATGGAGAAACAATTCTATAGTCCAGCCATCAGGCCCTGGACTTTTGTCTTTGCCCATAAGCTTCATAGCTATTTCAATCTCCTCCTTAGAAACCGGAATTGTAAGGTCTTCTGCTTCATCTTCCTCAACGAATCTAGGAAAACTTTGCACAGTTTTGAATACTTCTGCAATAGTGGCCTCCCCCGGATCTGCAAAAATGTTTTGAAAATGTCTTTTTCCTACGCCAGAAAGCTCTGGAAAGGAACTGACTTCTCTCCCTTCTTCATCTTTAAGGTGCCAGATAGTATTTGAAGATTTCCTTCCTTTTGCAAAATTATGGAAAAGCCTAGTGTTTTCATCACCAGATTTTAGCCAGATTGCCCTACTTTTAATCCTCCACTCCTCTTCCCTTTCCAACAGAATTTTGTTTTGCTGCTTTTCTAATTGAAGGATTCTGTCCTTTGAAACTTGTGAGGAGTATCCATCTGACTCCATACTCTCCAACTGCTTCAGCTCCTCCCTTATACTGATCAACTCCTCATTTTGTTTTATTTTCCTGTCCTTTGCCCAGGAAATTGTAGCTTTCTTCAATCTTTTTAAATTCTCCATGAATAAAAAACATTTATCCTCTCCAGCATTGTGATCAGGGTGGTTCCAAGATTCTTTAAACAGATTGCCATAAGTAGGGTCTTGGAGCCAGGCAGGATTGAACTTAAAAGGAGCCGGAGGTTTGTGAGGAGGAATAGATATGTCTAAGAAAATTGGGAAATGATCCGAATTCCCTATTTCCTCCACCCACTGTCTGATCAAAGGAGCTTTTGAAGATAATGACTCCGTTAACAGAAAGCGATCTATCCTTTTGGCAATCCGTCCTTCTCCTATCCTGCGATTTCTCCAAGTAGGCTTAAGCTTAATTGGGGAGGGATCGATTAAATTCTTCTCCGTGATGAGGTTATGGAAAAAATCAGTAAGGGGATCTTCTCTCGCAGATGGGCCCCAAGCTTCAGCTCTACCCATAGAAAAATTTAAATCACCTCCCATGATCATCAAGTGTGAATTCATAATAGATTTTGTCATCAAATCTTCCCAGAAAGATTCCCTGCCCTGACATGGCCCATAGATATTTACAAGGGTGATGGGAAAAGAGAAGTCTGGGGAAATTATCTCCATACCCAAAACATTTTTCATCCCCCAATGATTTAAGACTTTAACCCGCCCTTCTCTGTACCCGATTGCAATGCCCCCCGAATGGCCAGAGGCGTCCATAGCAATGAAAACCCACCCAGGCAAAAGGGATTTAAGCATAGGTTCAATCTCAGAAGCCTTCCCCAGGGTTTCTTGTAGAAAAATAACATCTAATTTAGAATTAGTTATCCAATCTTTCAAGGCCAGTTTTTTAGGTTTGCTGGCCAAACCTCTGCAATTCCAGGATGTCAAGATCATTTAATAACACCCTCTGGGGGGTGTATTGCTCTAAGAACCCCCGTGATCGAATGTTGTTTTCCATCTGCAACATCCAATTTGGCTTTTAGCTTTGCCTTGGATATGTCTGATTTCCTTCCTCGTTTGTTTTTGGAACTGTTTTGTAAATGTATTGGTCCCAAACCACCTACAGACCCCTGACCCTCATGGTTCCCTCCCGATGACCTCAGGTTATAAGGGCAAGGTGGTCGGGTTACAGTGAGTGAAAGGGGAGGCCATTTGTCTTCACAATTTATATCCAGGGACGGTAAAGCTTCGGCTATGGTTTCCACACTTGGACATGTCATTGTATGATCCATATTATCATCATTAATATTATCTTGCTCTTGATTTGATAAAGAAGCAGTATTTACATTAACAGAGTTTTGTTCAGGAGGATTAAGAGAAGGAATAGGAGTCCCGGAAGACATACCCTTTTCCGGTTCGTCGATTAGAACTTGTTTTGTATATTCTTTCTCAACGAACTCTTCCACCGCTTCCGCTTCTGTATTGGTCTCCTCCACAGCTGCCTCCGGATTCATGTCATTTACCACAGCATCCTCCTGAGTTTGAACTCCTTCGTCCTCTGGCTCCTTTACAATCTCCTCTGTCTCCATATTCTTTGGTACTTGTGTTTCCGGCTTTTCGTGCTCCCTCGTCAACTGAACCTCTGCTTGTGCATTATCTCTATTAGCAGTAGTCCTTCGGAAATGTCGTCTTCTTCTCATCTGTGGGCAATCTTTTGCCAAGTGCCCATACTCATGGCACCGATGGCATCTGAATGGCAGGTACTCGTAGTCTAATATCTGCTCGTATACATAGTCACCGAATTGAAGGTTGATTTTTTGTGCCAATCCTCCACTCGGGTTGAGCATGACAAGAATGTGTGCTATTGCCCTATTCTTCGATATCAAAAATGTCATATCCGCTTCCAGATACGCCCCCAACCTGTTTCCAATAGTTTTGAATACTTCCTCTGTCCATAGTAAGGATGGTAACCCTGGAGCACGCACCCAAACAGGAAACTCGTCCGATCTCTCCTTTATTGCATCAAATAGAGGGTTCCATTTCTTTAGCAGAACTGGAATGTTCCCTATGTGCCAATTTCGCTGAAGCACCCAATCTGCCGAATCTCTATCTTCGAATCGAAGCTTAAACCATCCCTTTGCAAGTACTAATGCTTCAAACTGTAAAGGGCTATCTGTTACGAAGCATTTCTCACCCCAATCTTGTAGAAAATCAGAAGTGAAATTCTTACCTCTGGCCCTGCCGACCAAGGTACAGTCTGCAACAGCTAGGGCTTCTACCATGGACACCTCCATCCCAAGGACCAAATTGCCTGCAATCGCCTGAGATCCAATGGGTCTCTGCGGCTTCCTTTTTGCCCCTTTGTATCTACACTCTTCCTCCGGCGTTCTTATGCCTTCTCGTCCATCGTTCCTCGCAGGTGTTAACTGTGCAGTGCCCAAATGGGGTTCTGACTCCGGCTGAGACGGGATCTGACCCAAGAGCCCCGATTCGCCATTCCCAGAGGGGACGAAATCCGACTCCAGCCCATCATAACCTACCTGCCCCCCTACTGTAGAAACTCCGGGATCCCTTGCTGAAAAACCTATTTGGTTTTGGGGTTCTCTTGGAAGGGAAGCCCTCGAAAGTGAGGTAATGACTCCTTGAGCCCTAGTATGTACATTGCCTGCCGCAAGCCCTAAGTGGGAGATATTTCCTAAACCCTTCGAGGCTGTAAACCGTGAAATCGGAGTTTTCCCTTTTGGGTCAGTGGACAGACCACCCACATTCGCTCCTCCCGGCACTATTGCTTTCGCGACTTGTATTGGGGTTCCCTCTAAACCAGATCTGTGTACCCCGTGACCCGAAACCTTACCATGGAGCAAAAACTGTTGGGTTTCCACCTGTGATAACGCCTCCAGACTTGGAAGTTCAAAGGGTCCAAAGTAATGTTCAAGGTTTTGTTCAGTGACATCCTTCCCCCACATGGAGAGGAGGTCTTCTACATCCGGGTCCAGTGCTAAACACTCGGCGGGGTTAACCATGGTTGGGGCCGTTCCAATGCAACCGACAGTCAAAGGAGGTAACCTTCACGGGAGCTTGTTTGTTGTAAACGGAAAATACTAGCGGTGAGGGTAACAGTATGGAGATTTTAACTTACAAAACAAGAGCATTTACCAAACTCGCGAAACCTCCACCTGCCAGTTGACGAAGCTGAAAGGTATTTCCCCACGACAGCAACTGTGCAGAGCTTCTGACCCGTTCACCTAACCGAGACCTGTGCGCGGTTCCGCCCTCTGCCCAGGTATCGAAACCCTAACCAGCTCCATTCCCGCTCTCCAGGCTCCTCCCGTCAACTGTCTTAACTTAAGACAAAAAGAAACTCAAATATTATCTCTAAGTGGGTGTCTCAAAATATAATGTCTCTATAAAGACAATATGGAACACATATTATTATTGTCTCTATAAAGACAATTTGATTTGTCTCTCTAGAGACAATTTCATTTGTGTCTCTTTAGAGACAATTAAATTTTTGTCTTTTTAGAGACAATTCCATAATTCAAACGATTGTCTCTCTAGAGACAACATAAAAAAATATTTTAAAAAAAAATAGATGTCCATAATTCAAACTATTGTCTCTCTAGAGACAATATAAAAAATTATTTAAAAATAATAAATGTCCATAATTCAAACTATTGTCTCTCGAGAGACAATATAAAAAATTATTTAAAAATAAATAAATGTCCATAATTCAAACTATTGTCTCTAGAGACAATATAAAAAATTATTTAAAAATAAATAAATAAAATCATTTTGAATGTCTGTTGGCCCGTATCGTTCTCACCTGGAACAGATTCGTAAGATAATAAGCAAGAATCTTCCACACAATACATACATATAATTTCAGTTCCCCATTAATGATCTTTAAAGGGGAAGTATAAAACAAGGGTGAGAATATTTGCAAATCTATTCCAAACATTAAAATTCAGGCTAGAGTTGGGACTTACATTTATAATACATTTTTGCAATTTCCAAAACACTAGAATAACCAAAACTCACAATCTGTCTAAATTTATAATATGCCCCAGCTCTACAGGAATTGTTCCCGTGATATTGCTGGAGGACAGATTTCTGTAAAAGCAGCAACGTTATCCATTAGTCACATTGAATATGCTTAATGCAATTCAACAGCTCATTATGTTATAGGTCAATTTAGAATATGGCCCAGGATTACTTACAGATAAGTTAGCCTGTTAAGTTTTTGAAATTCCAAAGGAATAGTTCCATTCAAACGGTTGCCATGCACATTGCTACAGGACAAAGGACAATGAAGGCACAACGTTAATACTGTTAGCCAGTGGGAAATTATGCTCCGCAAATTCATCACTTGGCTTGAAGATTATATCACTTACAAGAAAATGAGAGCAACACATGAACTAATATTCTCTGGGATCGGACCTTCAAGTTGATTTCTGGCAAGATTTCTGTCTCAAAAAAAATACAACCTTGGAATGTTAAATACTTACAGCAAGAATCCAAAAGATATCACAGATTAATGTTTAGTGTATGGGAGGTTTCAAGATATTTCTATCATTTTTATCTCCACTTTCTAGAAAAAGGTTTGGACACAAACTTACAATTCGAACAGCTGTTCCAAATTCCCCAGCTCAGGTGGAATTTGCCCAGTCAGCTGATTGTCATTTAGCTGCCCGCATATGCATACAACCGTTGACTATCAAAGAGCTATTTCTTATCATGCACGTCCAGTTTCCATTTCTTACATATCAATCATCACAAAATATGTGATTGGAATCTCTTACAGGTATCCCAGCTTTGTCATGTTCCCCAATTCTGGCGGAATAGATCCCGTGAGATTATTACTGTGTAAATATCTGAGTAGTGCAAAAGAAAGAACAAGAGAATCAGCTTCTTGAAAATTGAACATAAAGGAAATTTAATGTCAAAAAGTAATGGACTTTCACAAACCCAGATGGGAACAATTCGAGCATTAACTATGCAAGCAACTCACAGTTTATCAGTGTAAGTCAAGTTGCCTAGAATCGGAGGAATTGTTCCAGTAAGATGATTATCACTCAAATCCCTGTAATAAATATTAAATGTATCAGTACACTAAAGCTTACACCATAATTACATAATCAAGTTTTTGCCAAAGGTCACAAAACATTTATCAATGAATGAAGGAATATTGATTGATTCTGCATAAGAAATATATTGACAATATCCAAAATCGTTATGGATTCTTATTGATCTAGGCTTCCATGCAATTAAATGTAAGAGATTATACTTTAATCCGATCACAGGAAAATTTTGGACAAGTTGAGATCCAGAAAACACTGTACTTACAGAACAGTAAGAGCCTGCATGAGACCAATTACTTCAGGTATCCTTCCGGTCAGCTTGTTTCCTTGTAACGACCTAGGATAACCACTTTAAAATTAGGGTAGGACAACTAAAGCAACCAAATTAATGATGTCGGTTGAATAGTGCATACCCTGCAATGAATTGCATTACTTAGACAACCTGCATAATCTCATATCCCTGCCTATTCAACACAAAATTCCTGATACTAGAACACAGTTCAGTCCTGGAAATATCTCCACTTACAGAGTAGCCACTTGTAGAAACCCAATATTGAAGGGGATCTCTCCGGTAAGTTGATTGTATGATAAGTCCCTGATAAGAATACCAGCCCCAATTCAGTAAGTAATTGAGATCACGAGTCTTGCATCAAACCATACATTTACACCCGTTTGTTCATTTAAAATCCAGTTAGGAAAATCAGAAAACATACAAAACTGCATAGCTTGTACAGTTGCCAATATTCTCAGGAATGGTCCCTGACAGGTTGTTGCCTCGCACATCACTGCATAACAGAGATCAAAGTAGTTGATTAGAAACATTTAAGCTACCACGAAGAATCCTTTAGGTAAAATTTGTTAATGCATTGAAAACGCTGCATCGAGATACATAAATTTAAAGATAAATGCTCTGTGACCGCGAGTTTTGATAGGTTTCATATGCAGAATTAATTCGAAGAAAGAAAGCTTTAAAAAATTCTGCATCTACTCCACAAGACAGAAGTATTGTGACTTACAAGAACCACAATCCTGTCAATTGACACATGTCAGGGGAAAGAGTCCCAACTAAGAAGTTGTTGCGCAGCCCCCTGGAAACGATAACAATATGCCCAGTTCAAAAAGAATGGGCGCCAAATTTAGTTTGCAAACCTAAGAACAGTACTATTAAAACAAATGCTTCTTCCAAACCTTAACAGGAAAATAAAAACAAATTTTGCTTAGTGAGAGAACGATAAGCCCAGGAAAACTCATAAAGAACCCAGACTCTTACAAATATTGCAAAACTTCATTCCAATAGATAAGCCTGGGGATCTCCCCACTTAATTGATTGTCTGCAAAATCCCTAAAAAATGCAAAAGCATTGTTAAATGATACTCCTCCAGAATCCAGAGTTTACACATCCTATGCACTTCTTTGACAAGTAAAGGGCAGCAAAGAGAGTAGAATCCAAAATAGTATTCCCAACCTACATTTTCTTCAAGTTTGGAATCTGAGACAACGTTGAAGGTATAGGCCCCATTAACTAGTTATTCTTCACAATCCTGTAAATTTGATCAATGTGTCAGAAGGAGCTTTCACTCCCTTCTAAGACAGGGCAAAATACAAAAACATCTACAAATTAAGCTAAATTCTTTACAATAGCGAGCAAGTGCAGAATGTTAGGATACTTACAGTTGTTCTAGTTGTTTCAACTTCGATATTGAAAAGGGAATGTCTCCATATAAATAATTTAAAGAGACATCTCTGCAGCAACATTGAAGATCAAATCAAGTCAGCGGTTTCTATGAAATATAAACCATGAGAATGATGACTTGTAGATTTGACTAGAGGGACGTTTAGACGCACACAGCAGCTTGGTTTGGCATCAGATATCTTCTCAAAAGACAGTTGTTTTCAGCATAATACTTAACAATTATCTATAGTAAAGTAATATATGCATCTTGAACCAGACTACGAGTGTTGCATATGGTGAGATCTGCTTTAACCAACTTGTAGTTGAACAGTCATTTTTGTTTGGACAGATAAACGCTTGAAAAGAGACTTTCCTAGATAGGTGGGGTGAACATTTCTTTAAAGGGATTTTCAAGGGTTTTTCATGAGCCATTCTGTATGGAGATGACCTGATTTAACCACTGTAGTCTTGCAAGATTAGAGAGAGTAACTCACAAGATTTTCAATGCAGAGCAATCTCCAATCTCGTCGGGAATTTGGCCTGAGAGACCATTTCCTTTAAGGTCACTGCATGCAGAACACTGAATCAACTATGAACAGCATATATATTATAAAGAGCTGCTAAATATAGTCTGCATTAAGACTATCAGTTTAATTGCAATGAACCCAAAGTGCTTAAAAGTAATATATAGTGAACCTATACAGTGAACTTCTGAATTCACATACATTGACTCTAAGCTTTTTAGATTTCCAATCACTGGGGAAATTTCTCCTCCGAGGTTCAGATGAGAGAGATTCCTGCACAACACAAACCAAAACAAATACAAACATATGAGCCTAAAGTAAGCATATAATCTAAACTCAAATAACGACAGAAGCAGGAAAATGCCAACAGAAGCAGGAAAAGCAAACCAGTATTGATCAAAACAACCAATAACACAGTCTGTCTATAAATTCAAAATTAAATTAAATTAAAATTCAAAATAAAGAGACATAAACGAGTAAAACAGAGTGCTGATAAAAAGGAACCAAAAAAGGGCTCATAGTTGCTCCATTGTCATTGATATTGAGGTTAAAAGGTGTTGCTACTGAGCCCACACTACATACATATCAACACGGGAAAATAGAATTGATAAGTCAAAAGTTCTCTTGGGATCGATCAAAGTTTAAATCCATGTAGGACCTTTTTAAACAAAAAGTTGAAAAGGCACCCCACAAGCTCAAATGTGCAGTGCTCCAATCAACAGGTGTCTACTACACCTGCAGAGGATGACAAAAAACACTACTTTCGTAAAGTCCCAAGAGACCTGATTTCAAGTGAAAATCAAAATCAGTCTGGCAAAATACAAAAATGGGAAAATAATCAAACTAATTATTGACGTACCTTAACCACATTTTGTCATTAAACCTTACCTGACTGAGCTATAAAGTTGGGTCAGCATTTCATCCTTGGCTTTCTCAACTTGACAAAGCACCACAGCCTGCAAATCATCAAATCATCAATTCAAGTATCATGGACTGAATAAACACTGAGATTCTGTATGGTTGTATTGTGTGCTCATCCACATGGATGTCTTACTTTGGGAACATTTGCAGCAAGACTATTCAGAACAGCTTCCACATAACCACGGACTTCTTGAGCCATCATTCTGAGCTCCTCCTCCGGATCTACAGGCCTTCTTACCATGGTTTCCTGGATTATAAACAAGAAAATCAAACTGAGGTTGAATATTAAGTTGGGAAATAATTTTTCTATTCTCATCGTTGTATATGGTCATGGTCTCCTAGGCTAAAATGTGTATTGATTCTTAAATTATTTAATAGCAAACATTTTGATTATGTACATGTGCAACTTACGATGGAACTTTATGTGCTTCATTGCCTATATGCAAGTGTTTCAATACAAGCTATAGTTGTTCATGATTATACTTTGGGTTACATAAAGTAGTCTTGGCCTCTGGCCAGCTAAATATTGCCTACCCTCTACCTTATATCTATTTAAGTTTTAACAGTGGAAATAGTTTGTCTTGAAGATCGAAGAAAACTCAAAGGATGTTAGTCCTCGCTGAAAGCAAAGACTAGCAATCTATTTTCATTTTCTGCTAGATAGTTCTCTACCAGAGAAACCAAATTTTTTGGTTACCTGTAATTATTCATAAGTTGAACGATTGTCCAGCAACACAATGCCTACTTATCTGCAATATAATTGTCCAACAGAAAATAATGTGACTAGCATGCATTTGAATGCAGTTTACTAATTTTTTAACCTTAAACAGACATGTGAGTACTCGATAGTAAATCAAGACAATTCCATATAACATGATGTAATTCAGTTAATGAAGGCTTCTCACCAGATCATGCCAACAAATGAGTGATTTTTTGTCTCCTTTTGTTGCATTAATAGGTGATGACAATGAAGCATTTTTGTGCTCTATCTACTCTATACACATGGCATGTGATGATTTCAGATTGAATGAGGTGGCAGAGTATTCTAAGGCAGGGATCAACCAATTTGGGGCTATTGTAGATATTCAAGAAGTAAATTTGATTATTTCAGAGGTAAATGGCAGAGTAGTCAAATAATAAGAGATTAATAATAATTGGAAGAGGTTTTGAAAGAAAGGAAACAACAATTAAAAATCAGATCCAAATTTAGTGGCATCAATCTGGTTCTTTAAGGCATGAAATCAACAGTTCCAGATTTCAAGAGCATTTGAGATTGCATAAATTCTAGTGGTTCTTGCATACTATGGTAATCACACTAGTGGTGACTACTGTATACAACCAAAATCACACTAGCGGTGCCTATTGTATACTATTTTGTTTGAAGTCTGTATTTAGGTCAAAAAGCATTACAACTGGCCCAAAAATGTCAGGGACTGGGTGGGGTAAAAAAGACCCGTAGGTCAGTTAAACAACTGACCACGAACAAAAGTTCAATTACTTGACAACAAATGAATTCCATTTGGCTGACTTGCCGCACCAAGGGGTGCTCTTTCATCAAAATCAACCAAAATTTGCACCATAATATTGGCCCTAACAACTAATTCGCACCTCCAAGAGAAGTGAATCCTCGGGGTAGCCTAGCATGGGAACGTCATCATCCTTAAACCACAACCCCATTGGCATGTCTCAACTAGTGCTATCACGAGCACCTACATCATCCCTACCGATAAACAAATGAGATCAACAACAAAAAGAGGTTCCAGCAAAAATAAAATAAACCCTATTTTCTCTTTCTTCCTAGTTCCATATTTCCCTTCACTACCACTGAGCCTCCATTTCCTTGATTTCAATGTAAAAGCCAAATGCAACTGGACAATCATAGCTAAATAAACCTGATCTTAAACAAATCGAGAATAAAACTTTTGCATCCAACAAAATCTCACAAAGAAAACAAGCCTGCAAACCTTAACGAAGCTACCAAAACTTCGGCTAAAGCCAAATCAAAGGCGTTCATAATGCTCTACAGGATATAAACATTATTCTCCAAAATTACCACCAAAACCATAAACCCTCACTAAAAAACCTAGAGCTTGTAAAATTACATTCACAATCAGCTGGACAAAATCATGTCGATCATGAAAAGAAATAAACTTTCACAATACAAGCATAAATTCTTTAAAATTTCTTCTTTGAACAACTTCCAGCAACATTATTTTTTTTCAGAACGAAAAAGCATAATTGTATCATATTGAGGCAATATAAAGAGAAACAGATAGTACATCCAAGAGCTTTTGAAAGCTGTAGCAAAGACAGGGCAAAAACCTGGATACCCTATGCATACTGGGAAGCAGTAGGGACTGACACACCAAATACCAAATACAGGATTTACTTGAACAAAATGCCTAGGATATAAAACAGATTGGCAAAGAAGGTCACCGATTTATACACCAAACCTATACAGGGACATATATCAAAATGATCAAAAAAAACAGAGCACACATGTAAATTTTCAGAGCATTAAAACCCAGGGAAAGAGAAATAGAATCAAGCTCCAACAAGAAAGTGGAGGATAATTTTGATTCAAAGAATTCTTACCTTGAACTGAGGTAATGGGATTCGATCCCTCTGAAGTCTGCGCGCTATTGGAGTGTGGTAATGGGATTCGATCCCTCCAAAGTCTGCTCACTATTGGAGCGCGCGGAATGCTTCGGAAGAAAGAGATTTGTTCTTGAAACTGAAAAGGTAGAGTAGGATGGGCGGCATAAGACCCCCTCCGCGGAATGTGGCTCTATCTAGAACCTACGCTAAAACTTACGCTAATGTAATTACGTAAGTCTTTAACCATAAAATTCATTGATATTATGTTAAAGTGTGTTCTCATCGGTATGAGTGTCCTCTACATTTATTGCTTCTTTACACCTTGAGTAATATTATTTCTGATATATTTTTTTTTGTTTGTTTTTCTGGTTGTTGGAGGAGTTTGGTAATACAAATTTTTTAATTTTAAGTTAATAAAAGTTTTATTTTAATGCAAAAATGAGTTTGATATAAATATTTCATTTATAATGCTAGTAATTTTATAAATTTAAAATTATTTTTCTTAAATTTCAAAGTGAATGGTAAAAATACATAGTCTTAAGGGTCAATCTAGTTAGTTGAGTTCCCATTGTTAAAAAATCTTTTCTATTAAAAGGTCACTTGTTTAATTATCTTGACGTTATTGGAGTAAGACTTCATGGTCGAGCTTATAGGTTGTGATCCTTTCAAGTAGATTTGCCTGGTACAAATTGATACATATTTTATATGTTTTATAATGTTGATAATATAATTATGTTGGAGTGGAAGAACATGAGGAATTGTCCATGTTCTCTTGATGGTTTCAGTGAACTCGTGGTTTTTCTACAAACGGCAAATGGATCATGGATTCAAATTCAGCTGCGATAGTTAACCCTGAGATTAGATCAGCTAAATCAATAAATCGAGTTGTCACAGCTAGCCATGAGACAAAGGATCGATACATCAGCTCAATTAATCGAAGTATCAGTGACATTAGGGATTCAGGGCACTAAGCTAGGATTTTGGATAACAAATCCTACTTTCTTTTACCAACTCGATACCGCCAGTGGTTTTTCCGACTCGAGAAGGAATTGAAAACTTAGACTTGGAGTAAATTTTATTAAATCTCAATACCATTTATGTGGGTAGTTTAGTATTGAGCATATTTTGTTTTGTTCAAAGCGAAATTCGATGATTTTTACGGAGGAACGAGGGATTGTTCTTTTAGGGCTTCGTCAAGGTTCATGCGTTATTTTCATTGAGGATATTTAGTGAGTGGCCTCATCCCAAAATGGAAAACAAATCAATAGTAAATGTTAAAAATGGCAAGGAAATCTCATATTTTGTGGAAACAAATCATTTGGGCCAAGTCAAAATTGCCTCAGCGAACACAACAGGGAAGTGGATTTGGGTAACTTCAAAACAATATCAGGGCATTTTAAAGGGGAGACTTGCCACTTTAAATGGGAACAAGGAAGAAGAAAAAATTCCTAGAGAAACTAGTAGACATATAATAAAAGTAAACAAAATCTTTGAAATGCAAATTTCATCCATGGAACAATGCCTCCCTGAAGATAACATCAAACAACTTCGAAAAATCTACAAAGTAGAGGAAGAATTTTGAAGAGAAATGTCTCCCCTCCTCCATGATGACACAAGTGTTGAAGATATAGTGGATGGTTTGATATTGAAGTCAAAATCCTTCTTGAACCCTTGAGCCAAAGAGGTCTCTCCTCTAGTATCTCTAAAAATATCCTATGAAGAGTCATAGCATTTAGCTTAGAAAGTATGACCCACCATGATCATATTAATAAATGACAACCACTAAACTAATGTGATAATGTATTAAGAATTTCCTTGCAAAAAAAATTAACTTCTTGTTTGCCCCTTTTTTGTAGTGAAAGTAGATTTCTTGATTGTCTCCATCATATTATGCCCCAACACTAGCTAACCAACATGACAACCCATTCACAATAAATGTCATCGACAATGATGTCAAAATGCGCAAATGAATTTGTTAGTTACCCCTTGTTGTGTATATCTCTTGCCAAAGAAGAGGAGTCTAATCTACTCTTCCTTGGCAAAGAACAATTGCCATTGTCCTTTCCACCTGCCAGAACGAACCTCGCAACCTTTAGCATCTTCATGACATCCAAACATACAACTGAATCCACCTCCTCTGATCACATTGCATTGGATAACTCGTCCTCATTCCACCATTTTGATCAACTATCAAAGCCTAGAAACCCTTGACCCTTGCAAAAAAACCTTTGCAAAGTCCTCTCCATTCACATCTGATTTGGAACGTTGCAAAAAAGTACTACTAGCGTATAATCTTCTCCCTCATGTGGTTCATTGAACTCATAACATCCTTTCAAGTGGTGAGATAAACAACCATTAGTGTGTTCACGATTTAGAATACCCTTTTCTTTCTATTACTAAATAGTCAATACTACTTCATGCCTAGTTTAGTACATATCCCCTAGTTTTACCAAATACTTATTTTACTACCTCCAAAACCTATAACCCTCTACCCAAAATCCCCACCCTTTACAACAACATTGCTTCACGAAAGGAATTTTACATTGTTTCGTAATTTTTCCTTTGTATATGAGAAAGAAACTAAATGTTACTTCTCCCTTATCCAAGATAATGCTCTTGATTACATATTGAACAATGTATCATGATATTTCCTCTCTCTTCGTGTGAACTTGCTCAATTAGCATCTAAATACCTTGTGAGATAAAAATCAATGCATGTATTGTATTTGGTATTGTGTCAATTATTCATTTTTAATGTCTTAATAATGTGTTAACTGCCTTCCAATGCATGGTCAGTCTCGAATTAAAATTTTGACATGGAAAATCCCAATTTTGCAATTTTGGGAATCAGAGGCACATTGCAGGGACAATGTGTATCCATCTTGGTGGATAGTGGGGCAACCCAAAATTTTATTGATGCACAATTGGTGGAGTGTAGAGGCATTCATAGATTTATATATATCCTTAACAACGTGGGCGATAGAGGATGCCCATGCTTCACCTCAGTTATCTTCTTGGTTGTTGGTTCGATATGTTGAGGATATGGTTGATGGGAAAAATGTTGAGGATATGGTTGATGGTTCGATATTGAAGTCAAAATCCTTAACCCTTTAGCCAAAGAGGTGTCTCCTCAAGTATCTCCAATAATATCCTATGAAGAGTCATAACATTTAACTTGGAATTATGGCCCACCATGATCATCTAATAATTAATTGATATAGCACTAGACCCCAATTTAGGGACTGGGTGGATCATATTGTGAGACTATGCTAGGGTTTTCCCTTTGAGGAGGGTCCAGAGAAAAAAATTGATTTTTGGAATTGCCTCGGATTTCCAAACCACCTTCCAGTGGTGCCAACTTGGCATGGGGTAGCTGATGTTGCAAATATAATGGTGAGCAGCTTGGATGGTGTAAGAGGATCCGGATGGGTCCCAACGAAACACATCAAGATCGTTCTTTTTGACAGGGGCTATACTGTGCAAAAGGGATTGAAGGACAGAAAGACTTGCGTTAAGACTATTGGGTATGGCTGGGAAGGCCCAACCTGACCAAAGAAGGGTGTGAGGATCCCATTGGGAGATTTGGTCCAGGTAATGAATGCCTGTTCTTTCAAAAAAGGAAAGGATAGGGTGGACTCCCCCATGTCTGTTTATTGGCTGTTGACCCATGATTTTGTCTGCTCCAATATTGATTCTTGCACCTCCCTTGGGGATTTTTGAAGTATTTTGAGCAATTAGTGGAATTGCTCTCTTGCATAATCGCCAAATTTTGGAGGATTCTCTATTGGGAATATCTCGATCAAGAAGCTGTTGTCTAGGAAAATTGAGGTATTTAATTTCCAGAACTTTTTTCCACCATGCTGGGAGTCCAGTAATGAGTCTCCAGACAATTTTGCCTCCAAAGGCTAAATTGAGAAATTTAGGAGATCTAATTCCAATACCTCCTCGGTCTTGGGGCTGGATCACCTGCTTCCAATTAATCAAGTTGAATTTCTTTTTATCATTTCCCCCCCTGCCATAGGAATTGGCGAAGGACGATTTCCATTTTGTTGTGGAAGGAGGCCGGAGCTTGAAGAAGAGAAAAATGATATAGGGGGAGAGAAGATATACCTGACTTAAGAAGAGTGAGGCGACCAGCTGGGTTGAGCCAAATAGATCCCCACTACTGCACTTTTCTTTTCATTTTGTCGACTACTGTGTCCCAGACTTCTGCTCTCAAAGGTCCAGCACTTACAGGCATGCCCAAGTAAGAGAAGTGAGTCCAATCATACTTGCATGTGACTCCAAAGATGATGGCGATATTGTGAAGCACCTATACTGTTGTATTCCAGCCATATATGCAGCTTTTCAAATTATTTACCATTCCGCCAGAGTAGCTCATGTATTTGTCAAGGAGAGATTTGAAGCGCTTGGCTATTGTGGTGGAGGCCCCTCCAATCAGCAGGGTGTCATCGGCAAATTGTGAATGATTTATGTTCTTGACCCCATCCCCAAATTTTATTCCTGTGATTGAGCCAACCCTCCGACTGAAGTAGTTTGTGTCAAAGTTCATCGACATTGCGACCTTCACTTTCTCCGCCTTAGTGCTTAATGTAGCACATTCTTCCACATCCAGCTTATACAGGTTCTTCACACGAACCCCAATCTGCTTCACCTGCCCCGTGGCTATGTGTCTCAGGAATGCTTTTCTTTTGTTGAATATCACTTCACAACCATGGTAAACCAACCACTCAGTGAATGCTAGTAGACAGACCCCTAATCCTTTACCTTTACCTTTTTTTACTATCGCCTCATATTGAAATTTTGAAGACAAAATATTTCTTTTCTCTTACAAAATTGTCTTAAAGTCCCCCTCCGTGTAGTAGTGCCAAATGCAACAATAAACAAGTTGTCTCTAATCGTATCAGCATATATGAAAGGGACAGAAGAGGAATTGATGTCCGAGAAATCTTGTCAGTAAAACTTGTCGCGTTCTTCTTAGTTGACTACCCCCACAAAACAAAGAGCCCAACAAATCGTTGTCTTTATATAAGATAACGTGAATGGTAAGTAAAATAACAACCTCGGTATAGGCGCAAGACAATAGCTGTCTACAAGCTGGCCGACTTAGGGCGCACTGTCACAATCAATTTTTCAATTGTAATTAGATAATATCATCTTAAATTGATGTGTTTGTGTCTTAATTGTTAATTGTATTAAACATAGGTTTTTTTTTCTAAGTAGTACTGATCTATTAATATAATACAAAAAAAGTTACAGAGAAACCTGATCTCAGAGATGTTAAGCATCAGTCATCATCACAAAATGCAATTGTTGGTATTAGACTGCCCCAACAGAGGGGAAACCAGTCCAAGAAGCTTTGAACACTGCCCCTGTTATGGGGGAAACCAGCCATTGAACCAGAATAACTATTTCAAAGTAGACCTTGGTTTTCCAAAATGAACAAAGAGGAATGCAATCCTGAACCAAAAAGATAGGGACATAACCAAGTAACAGTATGCCATTTCCACCTAGCAGAGAGTCAACCAGAGAATTCAAGACACTTGGCGTGAAGACAGAACACATCCAGACCACAAAACCACGAATCATAGAAACATATCCGCCTGGAAGTCGGACACCTTTGCGAGAGACCAAAAACCACAAAAAGTGAGACGAATCCACCTGGGAGCTGGAGACCTTTGCATGAGGCCACGTGTTAGGCTAGTGGTTCCTCCAGAGCTGGCTCTTCCTCAATCCGGTAGGCAAACTGATACCAATCGTCATCCTCTTCAGACGCACCGCGACCTTGAATAGTTGGAGAATCTACAGTGCCTTCAGCATCCATCTGTCGCTTACCAGCGTCCCCAGCGTTATCTTTGTCATGCAGAGCCTTACTGCTTTCACCTTGCTGCTTGTTGTTGATCCCATGACTACCTGTCTCTTCCCTGTTCTGCTTGTTCCCACGACTGGACAGAGTAGCTTGCGTCGCAGACTCTTCCTTGAAAGAAATTGTGATGGTAGTAGTGATTGTAGGCCTGTTTAGTGAACTGCAGAAATGAAATTGTGTGCTGTGAGGGCCAAAAAGAGGAGGGAGTGGGAGATCCACAGTGTGGACAACATTGTCCCTCCAACCTCTCCCACTTCTGGTATTCGGGTAGCTATGAGTGGGGTTAATGAGCGAGTTGGGCAATTCAGTAGTTGAGTCCAGGGAGTCAGAGGTGGAACTGGTAGAAGCTCGCGAGCGGTTAAAACCTCCATGCGAACCTCCACGCCTACTGCGCATGCGATGCCTGAGGCGAGCCATGGCTGAATTGACAGCGGAAGAATTGGAATGTAGGCGACAATGAGCGGGAGCAAGGGTGGGCGAACCACAATCAAGAAGACAATGACAGGAATGCGAAAAATGAAAACCATTACCAAAATTCTGACAAGGGAGAATTAGGCAGCGACTGCCTGTAGCAGTTCTGAAACACGGTTCAACCGCTTGTGAAGGACAAACGCCATGGAGAAGGGGAGGAGTAACAAAACAGTTTGCAGGGGCCATGGTGTTGAAGGAGGTGAGCTCGTCACAGCTTTCGGAGTCAATAAATGTCACCTGCAAGGTGTTTTTAATCCATCTACGGTGAGCTCTCAGGACGAAGCACTTAGCCAGATGGCTTCCCAACCCGCCGGCGATCCGTCTTGTCATTTAAATGTCGTTGTTGACACCCGCATCCAGGTGCGTTTCCTCTGCATTTTCCCTTTCCTTTTGCACTAGATCATTGAAATCCTGCAATTGATGAGTATTGGCTATAGTGCTAAGAGCTCCTACATGAAGAGTCTTACCACTTTCAACGCCAATGTTTGCTAGGAGGTCTGCTACTTTGTTACCATTCTGACGAATGTGCCTGATGATAATTGCTCTATGAATGAGTAGCCACTGTTCAATCTGTTCTAGCCTTTACGCCAATCTCCAACTGCCACCCACTTTATGTGCTGGAGTTCCCTGTAAGATTTGGTTGACCATGTTAATTAAGATCTGAGAGTCCCCTTCAATTATGAGTGGGAAGAATCTATTGTTCTGAGCCAAGAGAAGTCCTTGCCAAATTCCTTCTAATTCAGTTGAGTTGTTTGTATCCAAACCTATTGACCCCATGAATGTTTGGAGAACATTGCCCTTATGATTTCTAAATATTCCCCCAAATCCTGCTTTACCTGGATTTCCCTTTGACGCTCCATCAAAGTTGAGCAGTACCATGTGTGGTGGGCGTGGAGTCCATTTGTCAGGTGTATCTCCAGAGGGAGGGATTTTCCTTAGGTGTACCTGCTCATGGTTCCACTAAAGGTTCCAGTTCAGCCATATATTTTGTTCCTGTGGTGTGGATGGGAAATCATCATCAAGCCACGTTTGGAGCATCAAGGTTTCTCGTATGTTTTGACATATATTGATCCATAGAACTTCTATGGGAGAGGAATGGTCTTTGAAGATGCGATTATTTCTCTCTTTCCAAATTGTCCACATGAGGAAACCTGGTATTAGCTTCCATAAGGTGTTTAAGATTTTGCTTTTATAAGGGTGAGGTGCCCAAGAACGAATAGTGCTGGTTAAATCCTCCTTATTTCGTCCATCTCTTTGACATCTGAAGCTAACCTTCTCCCAAAGTCGGGTTGCTAACAGACATGAGTTTAGGAGATGTTCCTTAGTTTCTTCTGCCTGTTTACAATTTGGGCAGATGGAAGGTCTGTGAAAACTCTGTTTCCTTAGATTATCCCAAGTAAGGATTCTATTTTGGTACAGCAACCAGAGAAAGGTGGAGATTTTTGGCCAAATTGGTGGTTCCCAAACTTTGTGCCAGAGGCTATCCTTGAGAGTATGGTCCCTTAGTATTATATGATATGCTTCCCGAGAAGTGAAGGTATCTCTCGTTTCATAACCCCATCTGATGATGTCTTTCTTATCTGATTGGCGAATTTTCCTATTTGAGAGTTTCGTATCCAGGCTATCTTTGATGGATTGCGTGGCTTGCCCAAGAATGAGGTTCGAGCATAACCATTGCCTATAACCTTGGTTGTGAACTTCCTCCCAAAGTTGATTTACTTTGATCGTCGGTTGCTCTACCCAATCCTGAAGCTGGTGGGGCGTGAGTAGGTCCTTCAATTTTGGTCTTTGCTGCCAGGAGTCCTCCCAAAACCTCGCATTATCTCCATTCCTGATTTCCCAAAAACTGTGTTGTTGGATTAGATCTTTATGTTGTTTAGCAGCATTCCAAATTAGAGAGCTTGTGCCAACTTCTTTGAGCCGAATTAAATCATCCACTGGTCTATTATGAGCATACTTAGCTGTCCAGAGGATTGCCTAAGGAGTATATGGGTTCGAGAGCCATCTCCACCAGATGCGCGCTCCCATGACCTCGTTGTTGTGCTGAGGATCCCGTAATCCAGTGCCTCCAGAGGATTTTAGGTGACAAACTGTTTCCCACTTTACCAGAGCCCATTTTCTTTTTTGTTTCGTATTCCCCCATAAAAAATCTCGTTGAAGATTTTTGATTGCTTTAAGAACCCATTTGGGTGCTGCTAGGACCGTGAAGAGGTAGAGCGGCATAGATTGTAGCACTGCCTTGATTAGAACTAGGCGACTCGCCATATTGAGAGCTCTGAAGGTCCATGAAGAGATACAGGCTTCCAGTTTTTCTAGGAGAATTTTCTAGGATGAGTGCTTTAAGGCAGAGGCTGTCATTGGAGCTCCCAGGTATTTGGAGGGTAGAGATGCAATCGAGAAGCCCAAAATTCTGGCTATGGAGGCTTGAGTGATGGGAGGTGTGTGAAAGAAGAAGACTTGAGATTTTGATTTGTTAATGCAGGCGCCAGAGGCATCCGAAAAGTCAGATAAAATTGATTTCAGCTTACAGGCTTCCTGGACCGAAGGATGACCAAATAACATATTGTCATCCACAAATTGCTGGTGGGTGAAAGCAGGGGTATTCTGGAAAGAAAGGCCACGTAATTGCTAGTTTTGAAGGGCATCTTTGATGTAACGTCCAAGACCTTCCGCCATAATAACAAATAGAAAGGGTGAGAGAGGGTCCCCTTGTCGGATACCTCTGGATGGGTGGAAGGGGGTGGAGGGGGTCCCGTTGACAAGAATTGAGAAAAAGGTAGAAGTGATGAGACTCATAATCCATCTTACCCAAGGGGGGGTAAAGCCAAAGGCTAGCAGTATTTTTTGAATATATTTCCAGCTTAAAGTATCGAAAGCTTTTGAGAGGTCGATTTTAGGAGCATACCTGCCTTTTTGGTTTGCTTTAGGGAGTGAATGATTTCATGAGTGAGAATTATGCCATCGGTGATCTGCCTTCCTTCCACGTAACTTGATTGCTCCGGTGATATAAGAAGAGGAAGCAGGGGCTTGAGGCGTGTGGCGATCACTTTGGAGACAATTTTATACAATACATTGCATAGTGCAATAGGTCGGAATTTGTCTGGAGTCTGGCTGTTCTCCTCCTTAGGGATGAGGGCGATGAAGGTGGCATTCAAGGATGGAAGCATCCATCTGTTAACTCTGGACTCCTCGACTACTTGCCAGACTTCCTCCTTGATTAGATCCCAGAAGTTGTGAAAGAAGTCTGAAGTGAAGCCGTCTGGTCCAGGTGCTTTCCCAACTTTGAGCTGTCGCATAGTTGTCTCCACTTCCTGTAAAGAAATAGGCCTAAGGAGTATTTGATTGTGTTCCTCAGTTACGATCTTAGGAATAATCTTGATGATCTTCTCTATAGCTGGCAGCCGATCAGTCTCCGTTTCCTGATGCACCCTCCGAAAGTGGGTGAGGAGTTCCTGTTCTATATCTTCATGCTTCTCTAGATGTTCCCCTTGTCGATTTTGGAGGAGAGTAATGCTGTTGTGCATTCTCCGTTGGATAGTGGTATGGTGGAAGAACTTTGTATTGCGTTCGCCCTCTTTAAGCCATCGGATCCTCGATTTTTGTCTCCAAAGAATCTCTGCCTGTCTTGCTCTTTCTGAGATCTGCATTTGTAGTTGACGTTCCTGTTCTGCTATGGTTTCGGATTTGCCTTTAGCTATGATTCTCTGCTATAATTTTTGCATTTCTTGTTCAAGAGTGTTTTGCGCCTGAAAGATATTGCCAAAGGTAAAGCGATTCCACTGTTTTATTTTTTCCTTGATATGTTTTAGCTTTTCTTGGAGCTTGTACATTTTTGCGCCTTCTGGTGGTGTGAAATTTCTCCATGTCTCTATTATCAGGTTATGAAAATCAGGGTGATTCAGCCAAAAGGCTTCAAAGCGAAAGGGCCTGAGAACATTGTCTCCCAGTCTTTGCTAGTGAAGCCTAATAGGCCAATGGTCCGAGCCAGAGAGTGGCAATATAGAGGCCAAGAGATCCCCGCCAAGATGTATTGCGTTATTAGAGATCAGGGATCTGTCTAACCGAGATGCAATTTGGTGGGCATCTGCACGCTTGTTGTTCCAAGTATAAACGTCATTATTGAATTCCATATCTATAAGCCTGTTGTTATGAATGTAGTTTTTGAAGTGCGTGCTTTCATAGTCCAGCTTGATCCGTCCTCCTCTTTTTTCCTCCAATCTTGTAATCATGTTGAAGTCCCCTCCTGTGATCCAAAGTGGGTGGGATATTTCTGAGTTGATCTGAGTTAGGTTGTTCAATGTGTCTACTTTGTTTGTTGCCTCCTGGGGGAAGTAGACATTAGTTAAGTGTCCATGAACATTTGTCCCTGTTAAATGAAACTTGGCCTGAATAAAGTGCTTACTGGCATGCATGTTGATAAGTGTTATAGCTCTATCATCCCAAACGATGGCTAGCCCTCCTGAGGCTCCCATGGCTTCCACCGCCACTTCTTTGCTTCCTGGCCATGCTTTGGCAAGGATCTGATCCAACGTTGTGGAATTACACTTGGTCTCTTGCAAGAAGAGAATTTGAGGCTTTTCCTGTTGTAGCATGTTCCTTATTAATCGTCCCTTCCCCGGGCTGTTGAGCCCTCTGATGTTCCATGAGATGAGCTTCATGATTCACGATTGGGAAGGGGATTGTCTATAATTCTTATTCTTAGAGTTTGATCCTACCTAACTTACATTGAGATATATCACCACCTTCCTGGAGAAAAATGCATATGCCATATCTAAATGTTGGTATTTTTGTATTCAAATGCTCCACCTTATTGTGATATCAGAGATATTATTTTATTTCGTCAAAGATTCACTTAGCTCTCTCGAGACACTCATAACTTATGAGTAACAAGTATACTTAACTACCTTCTTAGAGATTAACATACACCAAGTTGCTTGCCTCTTACATCCAATCCTCCAACACTACTAGGAAGAGGCCCCATGGCTAACTTCAAAGGTTACATAAACAAAATTTCAAAAGCTTAAATTACTCCCTTAACATCATGATCATTACACTTTTCTTTATGGCCTTAAATGTTAGAAATGCATCTCTTAAGCAACAGGAATACCTCTTTCTTTTCAAGCTTCATTATCATTACAAATATGTTACCTACTAATATACGCCTAATGATTTCTTCTTCATATTTCTTCTTTTAAATCATTTTTTTCTTTATGTCTAGTGTATTTTAATATTCACATTCTCATCTCCATATATTCATTCTTAATAGTTTTTTTAATATTCACATTCTCATCTCTATATATTCATTCTTAATACTTTTTCAAACCAACAGTAGTTCTTATAAATATTTTTTTTTGGACAATAACGGTTATATTGAGATGGGCGGTAAATCAGCTACCGCGTGCTTTACAATTCAGGTGAGTCCATGACAGAGAACAGGGGAGTTACAATTCAGGTGAGTCCATGACAGAGAACAGGGGAGTGCAAGGAATTGCTGATCAGATTCGAGGGGAATGCTGTTCAAATCGAGGATCTGGAATGGAGAAATAAACTACTTCGGCATATTGAAGGCTGTAGATGAGACGGCGCCCCATGCAATGTCCTCAATTGAAGGATGGCTCATCAGAGAATAGAGGGATTTCTCTGCAAAATAACCGTTGGCACTTTCCATTTGTTTGTCAATACTTGTAAACTCGAGTTTCTGTCGCTGTCGTCCACCATTTTGTAGAAGGAGTGCATACTTGGTTTTGTCCTGATGCTTGAGCGTGGCACTTAAGTTCCAGGAGGTGTGCTTCTAAGATTCCTTGCATTGAAATTTTCAAACCCCTGGAGGTGACCCTATGACTGATTTCTGCGCCTTTCCACCATATTTGAGCACGTATAAGGGCGTGCGGCAAAGGGAAGTATGCTGATTTCGATCTGGCAGAATTGATCTCACTGGAATGATTTCGGTCAACAGCTGCAAGATGAGCTAAGGAGTCCTTTCAATAAACGGATGGGTAAGTCACACGAAAAGATTTCGGTCAACAGATGCAAGTTGAGCAAAGGGATCCTTTCAATAAACGAATGGAAAGATTTGCATTGATTTGTTTCTGTGTAACCAGGGTGTTTGGAGAATTTGGAGTAAGATGTTTGTCCAAGCTTGAGCTAGCTGTGTATCAAAACTTCGCTTCAGATGGCTGCCTGCGTATCTTTGAAGTGCTTTTCCAGCAGACGTCCGTGGCACAGGAAGCTGAGTGACCGCAGAATGAGAGGAAGTCTTCAACAACTTGAATCTCCAACGCAGAATTTGGGAGAAGTCACAAATACTGCTTCCCGGGGAAGACTAACTCTGAGATTTCTGATCCAAACCTTCAAAAAAAAGAGACAGAGGTAGTGCGAAACTTCACTGGGCTATACCCTTTAGGAACCTTTAAATTCGATGGGGAAACAGGGACAAATCAAATAACAGAAAACAAACTCGGAATCTGGGATCAGCCTTGGGTTGTCGGATTACAAGAAAGATTGAACAGAAAACCCCTATTTCAAATAGGAATGAAGGATCGAGCTGGAGGATTAAGGAATTGAGCAAGATGTTTCTGTTGAGTTAATAACCAGGGATCGTCGAGAACAGAGGACACCAAGGTTGGCCTCAGAATCAGCTAGGGAGTTGAGGTTCCTTAAGATGTGAAAGAAGGATATTTTGTTAAATTTGGGCAGCAGAAGTCTGATTTTCCTGATGATGGAGGCTAACTGAACCTGGTGAGAGTTCTTAGGACGAAGCATGGCCTGGATGATGAGTCTTGAGTCTCCGAAGACTGAGAGAGAAAGGATATTTCTTTTAATCGCCTGAATCAGCCCTTGCCACAGAGCCAGAGCCTCCGCTCGGTTGTTAGTTTCAGTTCCTAGACCCCAATGGAATCTCAGTTCCGGAGAGCCTCTAGGGCTCAATAGAACTCCCCCACTGCCTGCAACCCCAGGGTTTCCTTTAGAAGCCCCATCGAAGAATAAACAGTGATCTTCCAAGGCCGATCTCCACTTGATAAACTCTTGTTCTTCCAGCCTAATCTCCCAACTGGAATGAACGGGAACAGCTTGAGGGGGCCTTTCCTTTAGCTTTGGAGCTAATTCTTTGAACCATTTCTCTTCTTCTCTGAGCAGTCCCGTTTCGTTCCTTGATGAAGTGTTGGCTTCCAGTGCCTCTCCCAACAATGCTTTTATTTTAGAGATAACTTTTATTGTACTGCAGCTTTCTTCTCGGAAAATTCTGTTGTTTCTTTCCAACCATAATTTCCAGCAAATAAACTTAGGGATCCACATCCAGCTGGTTTTAAGAAGACTTTTATTTTTAAGGCAGAAAGGAGATAAGTTGGCCCAGGTTCTGAACAAGGCAGGAATGTTGTCTGGGAGAGCAAGGATGGGCTCTAACAGCAGCACCCCCCTCCAGACTTCTTGAGCATAGGGGCATAGCAGCAACAGGTGATTGGTAGTTTCTTCATCAGACTTACAGAGAGGACATCTGGAAGGTCCTTCCATCCCTCTTCTTCTCAAGTTATCTCTGGTGAGGATGCTTTGATGTGCCACGGTCCAACAGAAGAAGTCTATTTTTGGGAGAGCTGGAAAGTCCCATATAAATTTCCATTGGCCCGGATTTGGAGGAACATGAGGAACAGCCATGATTCTTTTGTAACCTTCAGAAACAGTATAATGGCCAGCGCTGGACCCCCAGCCTCTTTTGTCTTTAGCAGAGGTTTTTGAAGGCGATTTTCCTTGGAGCATATCTAGTAGTAAAGAGGCTTCCCCCTGCAGCATTATGGGGACCTCCCCCAGATTCCACCCATCCCAGGTTCTGTCAGGAGCTTCTTTCCAGTTCGAAATGTCCCACAATGTGTGCAGATTACGAGATTGAAGCCAATTTTTGATGTTTTCAAGCCCATTCACATGCTTCATTGGCTGGTCACCCAAGATCGAATCATCCCATATATTGATTTTCTTTCCATTACCAGGGATCCAATATAGATGTTGGCTGAATTGCTCCCTTGCAGCATTACAAAGATTGAATATTGGAGAACCTTTTAGAGTTCTTGGAGGTTTGTCCAGGCATCTCAAACGCTGCCCATGGAAGTATTTCTTCCAAATAACTCTTTTACTCCAGCTAGTATTTCCAGAGACTAAATGCCAAAGGATCTTGGATCCCAAAGCAAGATTTTGAGCAGCCAAATTGCGTAGCTAGAGGCCTCCTTCCTGAAAGGGACTTCTGAGGATTTCCCAGTTCACTAAATGGATTCTTCTATCATTGTTATTCCCACCTTCCCACAGAAATCTTCTCAACAGGCTATCTAACTTACTGAGAAAGGTTTTTGGGGCAAGGAGGATTGAGTTTTCGAATAGAGGCATGCTTATTAGGACCGATTTCATGAGGATGATTTTCCTTGCATTGTTCAACCATGAGGCACCCCAGGCTTGGATTCTATTTTTTATTTTGTCAAGCAGCGGCAGCCAGTGAGCAACTTTAGGCTTAGAATTGAAGATTGGTATCCCGAGATATTTAATTGACTCCCAATTTCGGATTCCTTCCATTTCTAAAAGTCTTGCTATATCAGACAGCTCTTTAGTCGAGCAATTCCAGCCATAGATAGAGCATTTTCTATAATTGATTTTGCTGCCCGAAATCAGCCTGTAAATGTCCAGTTCCCTCTTGAAATGACTTGCAGAGATCAAGCTGGCTCCTCCAAGCAGCAGAGTGTCGTCAGCAAATTGGGCATGATTAATGTCTTTCACCTTGTGAGTAGTTCTGAGGCCAGGCAGTGTTTGGATTTGCTGATTATGATCTAGTTGGAAGCTTAACACCGAGGCTTGAACAGCATATAGGAGCGGAGACAATGGGCATCCCTGTCTCAGGCCCCTAGAAGCTTGGAAGAAATCAGTAGAACGGCCATTAACCAAGGGCGCAATCCAAGGCGAGGCAATACAGGCTTTCACCCAGTTGATGAAGTTTGTTGAAAAGCCTAGCTTCTTCATCACAGCAAACAGAAATTCGTTAGCCAAGTCGAGCTTAATCACCATTCCTTTCTCCTTTCTTTGGCAACTGGAGTGGACTGCTTCTTGGACCAGCACAATGTTATCCAAAATCTTTCTGCCTTTTATGAAACCGCCTTGATTTTCAGGGATGATGTCTGGCAAGATATTTTTCAGCCTGTTGGCTATTATTTTAGAGACCAACTTATAGCTGGAATTACACAATGATATTGGCCTAAATCTACTAAAGTCAGAGGCGCCTTTCTCTTTTGGGATCAGAGCTAGGAAGGCTGAGTTGATGCCACCACCTATCTTGACACAATTCTGGGATTTTCTGACCATCCTCAGAAGATCTTTTTTGATTATTGACCAGCAAGTCACAAAGAACCTTACAGAGAACCCATCTGGCCCTGGGGCTTTATCAGGCTCCATATTGTTCAGTGCCTCCTCAAGCTCTTCCATACTAATCGGTGCTGTCAGCATATCGTTGTCCGATTCCTTGACACAAGTGGGTATTAAATTGATCGGATAAGCGTGGGGATCAATAGCTGGTTCTTCAGGAGCCAAATACAGATCTTGGAAGAAGGAGTATGCAGCTTTCTTGATGCCTTCGAAATCCTTGATCACGGTATTTTGGTGTTTAATCTCTGAGACTGATTTGAAGTTCTTTCGGGCTTCCGCTTGCTTATGAAAAAAGCTGGTGTTCTTATCGCCGGATTTCAGCCAGAGAATTCTAGACTTCTGCCGCCAGTATTCTTCCTCTTCCCTGCTAGATCTATGAACCTCTTTTTGGAGCTCGACTTCTTTTAGAAGCATACTTTGGGAAACAGGATTTTGCTCCATTTCTAGTTGATGATCAGCAAGCCTATTTGTATTTTCTTTTCTTTTGGATGAGGGGGTTTGCAGTCTTTTAGCCCAGACTTTTAGATTTCTTTTTAGAGTCCTAATTTTCTCTTCCCACACAAAGAAAGGAGAACCATGGACGGGCCTATTCCAAGAGTCGGAGACCACATCTTGAAAGCCTTCTTGCTGGATCCACAAAGGGCTGAACCGGAAAGGAATGGGGCCAAGATTGCAATCAAGGGAAAGCTCGAGAAGAATGGGTTTATGGTCAGAGGTGAGGTTTGGGAGAATTTTTGAAGATGCCATAAGACCGCTGGTTAGGAAGGAAGAATGGACAAGAAATCTGTCCAGACGGGCAGCAATATGATTGGGGCCAGTTCTTTTATTGGACCAAGTGAATTTCCCTGAAGATGGTTTAATATCCTCCAGGTCCCAGCCCAGCATTATGTCTTCCACCCATTCTCTGGCAGGGTCCCTAACAATGGAACCTCCCTTTTTCTCATCAATATCAAGGGTGACATTAAGGTCACCTGCAATTATGATATTCTCGGGGTTTTGCTCTAAAAGAAATGAATGGAGCGAATTCCAGCAGATTTTTTTCTCACTTGACAAAACAGGAGCATAAACATTAAACATACTTACTTGCTGACCAGAATCCTTGTGGAGTAGCTGAGTGAAGAGCCAGTGAGCGCTGCTTTTTTCTTGAATAAAGTCATATATGGTGCTGTTCCAGAAGGTGGCTATTCCACCAGAGGCACCTCTTGCACTAACCGCTTTTCCATGGCCTTTGTTCCAAAAAACTTTACTAGATTGGAGGAGGGAAAGATCCTCCAGCTTTGTCTCCTGGATGAGGAGGATTTCAGGCGAGTATATTCTCACTAAATCTTTCAGGGCTTCCTCTTTCGACCTGCTGCCTAAACCTCTACAGTTCCAGGAGACGTATTTCATTATTTACTTTTGTGGGGAGAGGAGGCTCCCATTGGAGCCTTGTTGCTTTTGCGCCCAGATCTGGTATTCATCATTGATTTGAGAGTTTTTTGGGATCCCTGGAGGACATCTTTGTAGGTTTCTTCCTCTCTCTGTTTCTTCTTGGATTTCCGCCCTCTGGTCGTCTTGATTGGAGTTGCTAACGAATTGTCAGATTCAGAATCTCTCTCTTCTGAATCGCCTTCAGAGTCTGAGGCTAGACTAATGTGTTCTTCATTACCTTCATTTCCCCTCTGACCCTCCTCTGGTGTGGGAATTGATGATTCTGCTTCGTTTGTTTTTCCTTGTTTCTCCATATTTCCGGTTTCTTCTTGGTTCTCCTTATCATCCATCTTTTCTCCAGATGGAGATCCGTCTTTAGAAGCAGCAGCGGCTTTTGGGTTGATGTGAGGCTTTCCCGATGGGCCGGTAGTTTTCTGTCCGGGAGGCTTTGGGATGGCCTTTCCCTTTCTGATTTCTTTCCATCCATCTTCTTCAACTGTGTTCCCTGATGGGGCTTTTGGGCAGTTTCTCTGGAAGTGTCCATGCTCATGACAAGTTCGACATTTGAAAGGCAGCTGCTCGTAGTCCAACTTCTGGTAGTGCTGCCATTCTCCAACTTTGAGTTTAATCGCTTCTGGTAGCCCGGCTTCCAGATCAACTTCTACGCAGATTCTGGCACAAGTATATTGGCCCTTGTGATCAGCTTTGTCAATGAATCGGCCCAGCCCATTACCAATCTTCTACAGAGATTGATAGCTCCAACAGTGAAGAGGGAGATTGGGTAATCGCACCCAGACCGGCGCCTCCTTGGGGACATCAACGGATGGGTCAAAATCAGGACTCCATTTATTGAGATACAATCCCTGATTTCCCATAAAGTACGGCCCGTTTCTGAAAACCAGGTCGCGATCTTCCTTGGTGGTAAATTCAAAGATGAAATAGCCTCGCCCTACAGCACAACAAATCACATCATTTTCCAGCTGCGGTCTCCAGTTTCGTTGTATCCAATCGTCCGTGGACTTAGTGGACGGCCATCGGCCCATAAACTACCCTACCAGGCCTCTGTCAGACAACGCAAGAGCGATTTTAATCGATTGCTCCTCTGGGAGTGCGATCTCTGGTATTTCGTCCAGCTTTTTAATGAATTTCGGCACTTCAACATGCTGGTGCTTCTTCCCTTTCTGAGTTAACAGCCTTCTGAAGGCATCTGCGATGGAGAGAGGAGGGGTGGGAGCAGACTCCCCACCCCCGGGACCGCTCATGGCAGCGTCCAAGGGTTTGGCGGCGGCAATCTACAGGCGGCTTCAGAGCAGCAGCGCGCACGCGAAAAACATTTGATGAGTTGTCGACTCTTAAGGTATTTGACTATCATGGGTTGTCTCTTATAAATATTAAATATAAAAGTGGTCATTGTATTAAATATAAAGTTTTGTCTTAAAATATTTGTCTCAAAATGCTTTTGTTTTAAATACAAAGTTTTGTCTTAAAATAATTTTGTCTTAAATTGTTTGTCTTAAAATAATTTTGTCTTAAATATAAAGTTTTGTCTTTAAATTTTTGTCTCAAACTACTTTTGTCTTAAATATAAAGTTTTGTCTCAAAATATTTTCGTCTTAAATTATTTTTGTCTTAAATATAAAGTTTTGTCTTAAAATTATTTTGTCTCAAACTACTTTTGTCTTAAAATATTCTTGTCTTAAACTATTTTTGTCTTAAATATAACGTTTTGTCTTAAAATATTTTTGTTTCAACCTATTTTTGTTTTAAAGATTATATTTAAGACAAATCAATTGATATTAATTTTTAATATAAAATAACTAAAATAAAAAAATGATTGTTTGAGACAAAAGATTTTTTTTGTCTCAAAAGTGCCCTTGGTGTAGTAGTGTGCGTATCAGTGACACCACATCCAAAATTGATAGGGTGGGCAGCAACCTTTATTTTAATTTAAATGTTTTCACTTAATGATGGTTACTAAATTAGGGGTTTCTAATTTATTTGTAATGATTGGAATTTTACAAAATTATTAATATTATTTAAAAAATTAATTGTAATTAATATTGTGATTATCATAAATTATTATTTTAGATTAATTTTTTTTTATTATTAATTTACAAAGTTAATATCATTGTGATAACCAAAAAAAAATCTTCAATACTCTAAAAGATATTGTACCTTTTGAAGATGTATTATACACTTTAGTAGATATTGTACCTTTTGAAGATGTATTATATACTTTAGTCTAAGGAAAATGTATAATTTTTTGCCTATTTAATTTTGAGTTGATATGCTTTTCTTTTAAAATTAAAATAAAATAGTTTTTAAATAAAAAACAATGTCAAATATAATTAAAAACAAAAATGAATATACTTATTTGATTAGTTTTAATTAAAAGCCTTATAAATATCATTTATAACGAATCAACAAATTCACAATGTCAACATGCTACATGATATAATGGTGCTCCAGTTCATTGATTTTAGAGTAGGCTTGCGAAAAATTCTTCTTATTAAAATGAATTGGCTCTTGGCAGCTTCTTACAATTATTTTGCATTCATTGATACCATTTTTGTGCATGTTGGGATGATTTTCTATCCAATACAAATGACCTCAATCCTAAATTAGTAAACCCTTTTGATTATGGCTTCTAAAGAGAATCCATTTTGGGATCTTTAGAGAAGGAAAGAACTTGAACAAGGATAAGGACTACAAGCTCATATACTTCATGAAAATTAATTAAAAGTTTTAGTAGTTCTTGATCCTGAGGATGAAGTATAAAGAGAACCGAACTGGTATCAACATAACTATTTGAATACAAGAAATAGTAAGAGTTGCCATAAACTAGGGAAGCCTCAAGATGAATCAATGTCTCGTTCTATGCATTTCCCCACAAGATCTTTGAGGTAGCTTTCCCTAATTATTGCCTAGTGATTCTAGGATTAAGAAGATATAAAATGAAGGATGGAAAAACTAGAAGGGTTGAAATATAAAGAGATCCCACACATGAAAATAAGTGAATAAGAGAAGGGAAGGAGCTAGTCTAATATGTCCAGACTCCTTCACTTAAACATTACCAAACCAATCAAGGGATGTGCCTAACCCAAAAGGACAAATTATAGGTTAATGAAAGGTAATGGAGAGTGAAGAATCATCAAACGGAGACATACATTGTATAATTTGTTGTTGTTTCCCCAAAAGCTAGAAAATTCCCTTTAGACCGAATCTTTGTAAATGTAGTTGAGCCCTAAGCTTGAATAGACAATGTTGATGGGAGGTCCAAGAGACTTAATAGGCATACCAAGGTTGTTAGCCCCACCAAAACTAGGATGTGCCACTACCCAATTCTAACACCTACACACTCCATTACGTCATTGATGAAACACAGTATAATGAGATCCTTCAATAACCAAAACAAAAATTAATGAACACATGTTTAAGGGATTAAAAATGATCCTTAAATCTCCCAAACTGATGTAAATGGAATGATGAAATATATGCTTACTTGTGAGAGAAAAAATGCGATGTGAAACCATCAATTTGAACTTAGAGCTATAAGATATAAATTAGAGCCAAGTTCTAGAGTTGGTGACTAGCCTTAAACCACCATTGATAAAATACTTCGACTTCTGCTACCTTTTTGGTTTGTGGTCTTCCTTAAACCACCACTACTAGAAGACTTAGACTTTTTCTACCCCATTTGGTTTGTGGTCTTCCTTAAACCACCACTACTAGAAGACTTCGACTTTTTCTACCCCATTTGGTTTGTGGTCTTCCTTAAACCACTAGATTCAAAGATCATAACCATCCATTAATTGTTACTTACCTTCATATTTTAGATCTCTTCTTAGACTCACATACACCCTGCAGATTCAGGCGAGGCCAAGGTGGGGGTGAATGTTGGAAACATAATCCTTAGGGAATTATGTTATGTAGATTACAATATTCACTTGTGTGGAAATCAAAAAGCCATAAGTGAATATGAAGAGTTATGATAAGTCCAAGAGGCCTCTTGGAATATGAAACCAAGTGTCATAATCTTATGTATTTATGTGTATCGTATGAATAATATTTGAATCTCATGTTTATCTAAACTTTCAAAAGGGTCATATGCAAACATGAAAATGGAACCATCCATGAATGATCAAGTAAATGAGAAAAGAAAAAAAGCATACCCCTTCTCAAATGTTATCATAAAGGGAGGGAGATGGTTACATAGAAATTTCATTTCAATGTATTCATTGCTATTATAGTGAAGAAATATTAAATTGATTTCAATTTTATCATTATTTTTAAAATTTGATATACATCATCATATTTCTTTAAATGGAAAAAGAAAGAGTTTAAATTAATTTTAAAAAAATTAATATAATCAATTCAACATTGAAAGTTCATTGGGTCTAGCTCTCATGGTTTAAAGGATAAATTGTTATGATTTATATCCAAATTAATATCTTATTTATGAGATGATTAACCTTCATGATGACCCTATAAATTAAGGATTTAAAAGATCGAGAATTAAACACATTAAAAGAAAGAGAATTGTTGGAATTGCAAATAACAATTCGAGATAAAGGATAAATTAGTATGATCTCTATCCAAGTTCAAATCATATTTATGATATGATTACTCTTGATGATGACCTCGTAAATTAAGAATTTAAAATATTGAAAGTTAAAAACATTAAAAGAAAAAACGTTATTGGAATTGCAAATACCATGTTTGAGATACCTCATTAGATTCAATTGCAAATTTCACCAAGAATTATATAATAATATGTTGATAATAATTTGTTAAAAAAACTAAAAATTAAAATATTCATTAAAGATAATATTTAATTTTTAACTTATACTTTTGTAAATGGTTAACTTAGAATTAAATAAACCAAAAAAAAAAAAAATTTAAAATATTCATTAAAGATAATATTTAATTTTTAACTCCCCGGATGCGGGTGACACGATGGGCGGTAATGAGGAGCCACATGCTAGTCATGCGCTGCCTCAGGTTTAGAGCTGGCAATCAATGCATGAATCGCCACCAGGGAATAAAGGGCAGGGTGAACAGGGGAAAACATTCAATGCTCCGTCCAGGTTGTTGGATCGACTGCAGCGAGCAGTTATGGCGATCGAAGTTCGAGGCAGCGATGATGTGGTTAAGAAAGGTGGTGGTATGGCTCGGCATGAGATGGTTCATGCTCAGTATATGGTATTTGGCGTTCAGGCTCTTGCCTGGTCTTTGGCTCTCCGGGGAACAGCTCTTGCCGTCCCTCTGTCTATTGGGTGTTGTTTCAGGCCTGAAAGGCGGGGTGGTTGCAATCTCAGGTTTGTTGGGTGTCGTTCGCTCGCCTCTGTTTCAATCCCGCCTCTGTTTCAATTCCGCCTCCCTATCACGCACTGTTCCTTCCCCCCGGTGCTCCTGCAAAAATGGTTAGGCCTCGACAGCGACTGCTCATCCGTCGAGGCTCGGCCCGGGGAGGGTCCTCTCGTCCTCCAGCTGAAGAACCCCGCTCCCACTGCTGTCGTTGCCGATGCCATCGCATTGCTGAAGCTAATCCCATCCATGCAAGCCAATTCATGGACTCCGGAAGCCCAGATTCTGACCCAGCACCTACACCTGCCTTTGGTTCCGCCATTTTTACCTTTGGTAGCTCTCTGGACAGACCCTGTATCAATGCCCATGTTTCGGTACTCTTCCTTGAGGAATCTCAGGTTGATAGCGATGGACAACGCAGCAAGAGGAAGCACCCGAGCGAGAATTCAGAATTCGTCGAGGCGATGCCAGCGGAGGATGCAGAGCATGTTCCCAACCTTCCTCAGCCACAGGAACAGTCAGCATCCAAGGGGGACAATGTCAACTTGGATCCCTACCCTTCTGCAGAGGAAATGGAAAAATATGGTTGGTGCAAGGTGGTCGAGGAGGAGCCGGACGAATAGCTGTCCTTCCGCTCAGTATCACATACTCCAGCGATACTCAGGTTTTGTTTTGGCTTTCGGTTTTTGTCATGTTGTCTTAATGCCTGTTCCTGCTATGTCTCTTGTTGCCCCTGCGTGGGTAAACGCTGATGGTTGTTTACTGCCCCTGCGCGGGATGAACACTTATGGTCCAAAGCCCATGCGCGGGAAATCTAGTTTGAATTGGTCGTATTTTTGGAAGTCTAAGACCCCTGTGTGGGATGTTTTGTTCAGTCATGGAGCCCCTGCGAAGGCTACCCTTTTGATTCCTCCCAATCCAGAGTGCCACAGGTTGGCCTCTGGTAAAAAGACTCTATGATTGTAAATGTCTTTCTTGTTCCTGTAAATAATAGATTAGTTTTAACGAGAAAAAAAAAATATTTAATTTTTAACTTGTACTTTTGTAAATGATTAACTTTTCATATATATATATATATATGAAAGACCAATTATGTAAAAAAAATATTTTATTTTAATTTTTTATATTTTTAAAAACTTTTTTGATATTTTTTTAAAATTTATTTATTCTTTCTTTTTATATTTTTGATATAACAAGGTTAAATCCCATTATAAAAAAATTCATTTATGTTATTAAAAAAACTGAATTTAGATGAGAAGAATATCATTCGTCACAATTACTTGATAAACTAACATATATTAGATACATTTACATTCATATTAAAATTTCTAAAAACATCAATTTAATTTAAGCTTGTTATGATTTGAATTTTTTTTTATTGTTTTTATTCAAAATTCAATTAAAATATTTAAAATTTTACAGAATTGTAAAATTAATGATTAAAGTTACACAATATGGTTTTTTAAAATATTCAATATATTTACACTTTCAAAAATGTAATTTTATTAAAACTATATAACAAAACTCCAATCATAATTCTTTGAAAAAAAATCAAATAACATAATAGTTATTTTTTTAATTAATTTCTAAAAACTTTCCTATTTAAAAATAAATTTACCAAATTTAACAAATAATAAATTTAAAAAACTTGATAAACAATTTTTCATATCAATTCTTTACACCTTTCAAACCAACTTAAAACTTCAAAACTAGATAAACAACCTTTCATTTCACTGTTTACACCTTTTCAACAACTTTAAACTTCTTATTTGAACAAATAATTATATATTTATAAAAAGACCATTTAAAAATTTATAATACCATAGAAATATTATATTCTATTAATAAAATCTTTTTTATATTCATATATTTAAAAAATTACACAAGAGAAACTTCCTTTTAAACAAATATTTCTACTCTCTTATATATAGATAGAATATATTGCTGGTTAATACACCTTTCAAATGAACTTTTAAACCAATGTTTATATATATAGTTAGTATAATTTTAAATACAAAACTTAAAATTTTGCTAATATGATCTTTTTAAATGCATTTTATATTCATATAACCCAAAATAATTTCAAAAAATCATATATTTAAAAATTGATAAAAACATTCACAAGACTCCTATACATTATCAGACAAAAGAGGAAAAAAAAACTACAGATACATTAAAGGCTCCAACATTTTTGCACTATGATTAATTTGTGCACTATAAAATCAAGTACCAAAAAAAATAATTCATTCATTACAGTGGAGATCATTGTGGTGCAAGAACGGGGTAGTTTTTATGAAGAACTCTGGATGTGGGGTGTCGCTAACTTCTTTAGGTCATTGGCATAACTGCTTGACTTAATCCCCATGACATTGCCGATTGGACATTAAGCATTACCAACTAGCTCAAATGATTAACAACATACAACATCTGTAAATTGCAACACCTTTCCAAAAGTGATAACGTTCGAGCGTGTGCAATGTGGTGCACCTATGCTAATAAAGACTCAACAAGTTTAGCGAATTTGTAATTAGGATAAGGGTTGCTAGAATTAACGGAAAAAGTTACAGTTAGTTGTTTTAAGGATAGGATTGAGACTCTAAGATTAGGTCTCAGATTTCTATCTAGGGAGTGGTTGAAACCACCCTATTAGTGTGAAAGCCTATATGTACTAGGTTCTCCTGGTTGTGGTGTGTATTGTGTGAAGTGCTTGGGTACTCTCTAGGTATCTCACCTGGAGAGCCAGTTAATATATAGTTTATATATTCACTTTTTATCTTGTTATCAGAGCTTCAGAGTTGCTGATCTTGTACGCTGAGTGAAGGGCGCGACTGAGTCGAAATTGTCGCAAGTGTTAGGTGCATAATCACGCCGAGCCCACTGTAAATTATCTTACATTTAATTGGTTGTCGCAGATATGTCATGTACAGTTGCGAAGACCTTCGCGAGTCCGTGTTGCTAACAAGCACCGACTCTGTCAAGAACAAAACTGCGTGTTTGAGGAAGAGTTGCTACTGACGGTGAGTTTGCCATTTGAGAGGAGGCCGCAAGGAGGAGGCCGAGGAGGCTGGAATTGCCTGGAGGCTACAAGGAGATTCGTAGCTAGAATATTGGAAAGTCGCCGTTGTTGGATGCCGAGGTGACACAAGGAGGTGCGGAGGCCAGATCGCCAAGTAGAACAACAGAAGAAGAACAGAGGAGGTCGTGGAAGCTGTGAAAAACGGGGAGGAGGCTGCGTGGTGGAGGTTGTTGCGGTCTTAGAAAACATCGCGTGGAGACCAGTGCGTGCTAAAGGCCAAAGACCCGAGGTGGATCGCTGCCTGCGTGGACTGGCGTTGTGTTGCAGGCCGCACATCTACCTGGAGGTCATGTGTTGGAGGCTGAAACTTGTGGCATGAGCTTGCTATGCAGTAAAGTGCACGTCGAGCCCTGCTTGTTCTAAAAACGTCGTGACTGTGGTGATCACCGATGTGCCTGGGGGCCAGCCATTGCTACATGGTACGACGATGACCATGGGAATGGGAGTGAAGGAGGTGCATGTGGGTACGACACCGTTTTGAAAGAATCCCCTTACCGATAAGAAATAGTTGCAATAAGTCCAGAAATTTTTTGAAACAGAGAAGGTTGTGGCGTGAACATCGACGAATTTTCCGAACTTGAACTCCAACTAGAAGAAACCATCCTTCGAGGCCTTCCTGAAACTGAAGAGGGTGATCAACCGTGGAATTTCCGAAGCAGAGAGTGGATCTGAACCAGAAGAGGAGGGTTCTGGGAAACTGGAGGGAGACACAACCCTCAAAGGCTGCTGACCACAATCAGAAGGAAATGAACTTGAAGAATCGAACGCGAAATTAGCCGCATAAGGGACACTACTCCTGAAGAACAATGCTCATCGTCAAGAACCTCAAAGTTATAACTAGTATTTTGGATGAGGGTTTGGTTCTATGTACAAGGACTAGAGATTTGACCGTTTCATTTGTCTACTTTACTCCAAGTAGAACAATTGTGGTGTTGTTGTTGGTTCCTCAGCATCGTTGTTTTGCTGTGAGTCACTGTACCTTTCTTGTTACAGTTGCAGAAAGTTGGATGCATGTGTTGAGAAGGAAGGAGATGTGTGTGGAGGCTCGTGGAGTTTTAATTGTTTGAGAAACTCAAGTTGCAGGTTGTGGAGATCCAAAAACCAATTGGGTAATTTTTTTTCTTCTAACTTATTATATGCCACAATGAAAATGCAAAAGTTCTTACTGATTTGAACCTCTCTTCAGAAATAGATCAGAAATTGCTAATTACATATATCAGAATTAGATATTGAGAACATTTCCAACTTGTGAGAGGTCGTTTTGTTGCTCGTCGCCAGAGCCGAGGGCACTAAGACCTGCATGGCACAGAATCCACAGTCTACAAGGTTCTACAGTTGAAGAGATGCCAAAGGGAGAAGTTTCCCGCCTGCGTGGTAACGGGGTTGTTGGAGCTTGTTAGATGACCGTGTGGAGTCGAAAAGGAATCTCGAAGCGAGATAAGTTGGACTTTAACAACATGTCTATATTTTTAGATATCTTCGATTCTGATGATGATGATTTTCTCATGTGGGCATTTGGAAGCATTGGCATGGGTAGCATGTTCGAGTCAGAAGAAATTTCAGAAAAACAATGTGGTTCTGTTGATGATCACGAGAATCAAGAGGCACAATCTGTTGTGCAAGATCTTGAGATTAATGACACATGAGTTGATCTTTAGGAAGGGTGTAAAGAGGAATAAAGTGTTGAAGATCAATGGGACGAGCCACATGAAGTTGATTGCAAAAACGTGGCAGAATAAGACAAAGCTGGAGATAATTTAAATTGTGATGATCTCATTAATATTTCTATGTGTGCAAACGTTACATCAATGAATGATGAAGACATCATAGTTGACTTTCAGATGATTGTCACTAGAAATAGTGAGAGGGAAAATTCTCTTATTTAGCCTGTCATAATCTTGAGAAGGCGAGAATAAGAATTCAAGATTTCCGTCATTGGGGAAGAAATGAGGTGAAGAGACATCACTACCTCATGGCAAGGAACGTGAAGATGAAGCCTCGACTCAAGATGAACAAGCATGGACTCTCAAGCAAAAAGACCAAAATGAAAACCTATGTTACCAAGTTTTTTCATGTTTTAATTGTAAGCCTAGTTGAGACTAGACCAGCAGGCATATGTTATTTTTTCAGTACCCTTTCTCCATTAAGGGGAAGTGTTAGAATTAATGGAGAAAGTTGTAGTTAGTTGTTTTAAGGATAGGATTGAGACTCTAAGATTAGGTCTCAGATCTTATTATCTAGGGAGTGGTTGAAACCACCTAGTTAGTGTGAAAGCCTATATGTACTAGGTTCTCCTGGTTGTGGTGTGTATTGTGTGAAGTGCTTGGGCACTCTCCAGGTATCTTACCTGGAGATCCAGCTAATATATAGTTTATATATTCACTTTTTATCTAGGTTGCCTGTAATTATAGGCTTCAAGGCCAGGGATATTTGGAAAGAGTGTTCCAAAATGCGTCTTATGCACTTAGCTCTTGGATCTGCCTTGGCACTACGGTAAGGGAATGAATACATCGAAGGAATGGTGAACTCTTCTCCTCTTCGGATGTGCTTACACATGAATATAAACGCACTTTCCACTTCCAGCTAGCTTGACTACCACAAGCAGAAATGGTTTATGATAGACAAAGAGGGGCCTGAATGGCCATGTCTACAAGCCCACATAACCTACAATCAAAATAAGCTCGGCAGCTGTCATTTTCATTCTCCAACTTCAGTTGTTGTTATTATTGTCATTTTGAATTTTAGCCACTGGTCATTGCTGGAGGCGTGGCAATATCATAAGTCTATCTTTTATTAATTATATTGTTTTTCAATATAGATTCATCTTTATCATTAACCTAGCTAGCATCGAAATAGATCAATTTTTTGAGGTGCAAATTGTTTCATAATGTAAAACTTGAAAAAAGTTAAAGTATCTAATCTTTTAAGGTACAAATTGTTTTATAATATAAAATTTGGAAAAAAATATTTAAAGAGATTTGGTTTGGGTTCCTTCCTCATAGTTGTGTCTAAATTTCACCTTGAAATAAATTAGTTAGTATAAATATTTAAATAATCTATTTAAGTGTTATATTAAAAATATTTTTAAAAAAGTTAAAGATGATAGACAAAAGTAATAGACGAGGGTGAATCAGTATTACAACAATATTATAAAAAAATATGCAGTTAAAACTTATTGATAAATGCACTTCAACAAATATAACAATATCATGCACATGAAAAATACAAACAATCATCACCAGTAAACACTTGGGTTTTAGGTTGAAAAACCCCCCTCTACGTCAAAAAACCAACGAACTATTTGTTGCTTCTTCTTATTATCTATTGCTTCAAAATATTTTCATTTACATTACATCAGCGAGCCACCACTATAAATGGAGCACCCACCCCTTCACTAAAATGAGAAATGTTGGCCACAACCAACTTGGAGCACCCACTCCTACAATAGACAATCAACATGCACTTAGCTTGAAGCCCCCATTCCAAAGACAAAAAATTATGCTACAATAAAATATGATTTAGAACTGAAAATTATGTTGTATAAACAATACAAGAAACAAATAAGCACACTCATGCAGCCACGAACAAATATATCCACACACACTCTCCAAATTGATCTTCAATCTCTGCACACAACTCTGAAACACTGCTGAAAAATAACTTCTGAAGCACACACTGCAATGCTGAAGCTCCGACCTCACTGCTACAATCACTAGTTTGTGCACTTTCTCTACATGCACACTCACACACTCGCACTGCTAAAGAACCAACCAAATGAGAAACTTTCCTTCTCATATTTGTAAATTTTGGAGATAGTTAAGTCAATAAATTCTTCAAATGATGGAGCTCACCCAAAACCTTTTTACATACTTTCGATTTGATCTGAGATAGACATCTTGACCAAATCAGGTCACTTACTCCACTAGCCTTTTATATTTTCAACTTTGATCATCTTCTAGAGGTTCCTCAATCTTTTCCGACCTTTATATCAAAAATCTCAAAACAACCATAAAAACCAAAAAATAGCTAACAAGCGTGAGGAATACAGGGAAAATCACCTCCAGGTGGCATACACTCTTTTCCTTCACAAGACTAGCATATGTATGCTAGTTTCCTTCACCAAAACAACATATACATTTCAAAACTGAGATTTCTAAAGAATTTTGTAGCCTTACTTCAGGAGGATACTTAGTACACTAAGACAACCTTTCCCATGACTCTGTAACATCATGACACTCACCAAAAGCCTTCAAAAATATCCTTATGACTTGGTAAAGTCATCAACATGACCTCTATCAAACTTGTCGTTCAACTTTAGATGAGAGTTTGATACATCGTGACACCTTTTCTACAGACTTTCTGAGACTATGACAACACTTGACATCAACATGAAAACCTTCAACAAGTATGCAACAGACTCACTATGGTACATAGGGACTCATGAGTACATGACTTACAATAGGTGACATCAATGGCAACACAAACATGCCAAAAAACTCCTCCTTTGCCAATGATGTCAACCTGTAGCTTCTAAAAATAAATATTACATTTACATACATCAATCCAAAGATGAGCACATAGACAACTCACTCCCTCTCCCACTTTGACATAAATTGCAAGGGGTTTTACATGGAAATAGAATATACATATGTTGAAGCATAAAATGTATGCGTAAATGTGTCTGTTTCATTGTATCTTTTATGTTTTTATCAAGAATCTATTTGCAACAAATAATTGTATAAGGTTAAAACTCACATTTGGTATTAGAGTAGTTTTGATTTCAAGGGAATGCCTTTGTTACTAAGGGGTTTTGCTCGAGCTTATGGTAGACCCTATTATAGTCTGAATCTGTAGGAGTGATTCATGTGGTGAGAAGAAATGGAAAGTAGTTCAAAAATAGAGATCAAGAAATTTAATGGGAAACGTTTTGAGTAGTGGTAGCTCAAAATGGAAGACTTGTTGGTGGACAAAGATCAGTGGATTGTTGTGGATCTAGGTATGACACCAGTAGGGATGTCGAGACAAGACTGGATGAAGTTGGATCAAAAGGAAAAGAGCACAATACAATTATGTCTCTTATATGTAGTATTATTGAATGTGTTAAGAGAAACTATGACAAAGGCTTTGTGGGACAATTTAAGGGCTTTGTATTAGTCTAAGTTCCTAGTGTAAAAAATATTCCAACAAAAAAGTTGCATAAATTGAGGATCAATGTTGGAGACTCGGTGATAGATCATCTAAACACCTTCAATACTATGGTGAGTCAACTATTTTCTATCGATATCAAGATTTGAAATAAGGATAAGTACATTTTTATTTTTATTTTCTCTACCAGAGTTATGGGATAGTCTAGTTGTTGCCATAGGTAGTAATGCAACTACCTTAAAATTTGATGAAATAGTCTCATCATTGTTGTCAGAGGATTTGATACGAAAAAACATGGAGAGCCAAAATGGAGATTCCTTGTCTATAAGACGACACTCCCAAAATAAAAATAGAAATAAGTCCTCAAGTGGGAGATCTAGATCTAGAGGAAGATCAAAATCTTTAGGAAAGTTAGTAAAGGTATGTTGGAAATGTGGAAAATGGGGCATTACAAGAAGCAATGTAAAATCAAATTACAGAGAAAGGGAAGGGATTTTAAGATTCTCCTTTTGCGAAAGAAAAAAAATACTTCAGATTAAGGGGGGGATGTGTACTCAACTTCTCTAATTACACATGCAGATCATGAGGCATGGTTGATTAATTCAGGTGCATCCTTCCATATGACTCCCCATAGAGTGTGGTTCTGTGAGTATAAGAGCTATGATGGTTGTGATGTCTTCCAAGGTGACGATAGGAAAACCATAATCATAGGACAAAGAAATTTCAAGTTGAGGTTGATAAAAAGAAGGATTAGAATGCTCCCGCGTATTTTTCACATTCAAAGATTGGCCAAAAATCTAATTTTTGTAAGCAAGATGGATAAAGCAGGTGTAAAAATAGTGTTTGGGAAAGATACCTACAATATGGTTCGAGAAGCATTGGTATTAATGATGAGAGGTTATATCAGAACTCTGTGTACAAGTTGTTGGGAAATACTATTATTGATAGGTGCAATAGTTCTATTGTTCTTGAAAGTTAAGAAAAAAAAATTGTAGTCTCTAGAGAAAAGACTATGTTGTGGCATCAAATACTAAGACATATTGGAGAGAAGGCCTTTGAATACTATATGGTAATGGTATGATAGATGGTATGTATACTACATGTTACTCTGTAAATATATCACGTTCATTAGTGTTGGAGGATAAACTCCACATGAGGTACAAACTCGTAAACAGCCTTCTCTCTCACATCTTAGTGTATTTGGTTGTGATGCATATGTACATGTTCCAAAGAAGAAAAGAACCAAGTTGGATAGTAAATCTGAAAGTTGTATCTTTATTAGATATAAATATGGTTTAAAAGGTTACAAGCTTTGTAATCCAAAAACAAAAAAGGTTGTGTATAATTGAGATGAGGTATTTAGAGAAGTGAAGGATGTCATCAAATAGGAAGTCCTACCAAGAGGAAAGGAACTAGAGAAGATAGAATTTGAACTGAAGGATGAAGAATTAGACTCCACAGGAGAATAAGAATCAAAAGAAGAAGAGACACATACTCCGGTTTTGAGGAGATTGATTCGGGAAAGAAGGCATCCATAAAGGTATAGTCCACCTGGTTTCTATCCACATCTTGATTTTTTATTATTATTGATGACGATCTTATAAATGTTAGGGAGGAAATGGATTTAGAGGACCGAAAACTCAAAGAAATGGTTGAAGAAATAGAGGCCTTACACAAGAAAGAGGCTTAGGATCTAGTAGAGTTGCCAACTGGAAGAGAACCCATTGGAAGGAAATGGGTGTTTAAGAAGAAACTAAATGCAAAAGAAAAAGTGTAGAAATATAAAGCTAGATCAATTGCAAAAGGTTATTCCCAAGTGTAGGGGATTGAATTTGGTGATATTTTTTTTCATGTTGCAAAGTTAGCTTCTATTAGATTTCTTTTATCTGTTGTTGTTGTTTTTTATTTTTAGGTAGAACATATGGATGTGAAGACAACACTCCTACATGAGGATTTGGAAGAAGATATCTATATGAAGTAGCTAGAAGGTTTTGTTGTGAAGGATAAGAAAGAGTTGATATGTAGGCTGAAGAAGTCCTTGTATGGGTTGAATCAATCACTAAGGATGTGGTATAAAAAACAAATATACATATATATAGGGACTTGGCTTCACATGACACAAAGTAGATCACTGTCTGTATTTTAAATTAGTTGATGATCATCTTGTTTATTGGTCTTGTATGTAGATGATATGTCGTTGATTGGAAATGATAGAAAAATCATCCAGGAATAGAAAACCCAATTGTTTCCTAAATTTGACATGAAGGATTTCGATGCTACAAATTTCATTTTGGGCATGGAACTTAAAAGATATAAGGAAAATAGGAAACCCTGGTTAATTCAGAGGAAATATGTCGATACAATATTGAAAAGGTTTAATATAAAAGAAAGTAAACCAATGACAGTTCTTATTCCTATAGGTGTAAAGTTATCTACAAATCAGTGTCCCAAGACATAGGAAGTGGAAGAGGACATGTCCCATGTGCCATATGCTAGTGTGGTTACAAGTTTGTTGTATGCAATGGTCTGTAACAAACCGAACATTGCACATGCAGTGGGAGTATTGAGCAAGTATGTGTTAAAACCAAGGAGGGAGCATTCGATAGCAGTAAAGAGGGTTTTCAAGTATCTGTGTGGCACTACTGATTATGGATTGTGCTACCAAGTAAGACTAAGACTAAATAGAGTGTTGTACATACATGGATTTGTTGATGCATATTGGGTTAGTTATTTGGGTCATAGAAAATCTATAAGTGGGTGTGTTTAGCCTATTTGGAGGAGCTAGCAGTTGGATGAGCAAGAGATAGTCTGTAGTTGCACTTTCAACTATAGAAGTTGAATGGAAACCGCTCATGCAAGCAAGGAAGCAGTTTGGTTATAGAGATTTTGTTGAAGTATGGAGTTGGTACAACAAGCTATAAGGATAGATTATGACAACCAAAGTGCAATTTTGTTGGCAAGGAAACTGTCTTATTATTCAAAGGCAAAGCATATTGATGTTCAATATCACTTTGTGAGAGATATTATCGAAGACAAGAAGGTGTTGTTGAAAAAGGTGGGAACTTTAAAGAATGTTGTAGATGTATTGAAAAATCAGTGAGCACTGCAAAGTTCTCTTGGTGTAGAGAAGCAATGGGCATTACTTCCCTAAATTGTTGATTGTGTATCCTTATGCCCCCCTTGTGTGCAAGGAAAACAACAAGTGGGATATGTTGGGCGTGTGTTATATTCTTTGCATGACTTATATGCACGATGAAAGGGGAGTTAGTGGGAGCTTATCAGCCACCCTTGGGTAGGGGGTATGTAGGGGGGTGTTAGCCAATAGGACTAGAGGAAGTTATGAAGAATGAAAATAGCCAATAAGAAGGAAGAGGAATGAAGATAGGAAGTATGTGAGGAAAAGTTAAGGAGGAAGGCAAGGTAGGGAAATTAGTGCCAAACTTAAGACATGATGAAGGGGAGGAAGAATTTGGAACTAAGGAGCAAGACATATATTTTAAGAAAATTTAGTAGGTAGGATCTTGTGATGATATTATGAGGCAACCATATGCCTTACTGAAGTACGAGGAACATTTTCATAAAATTCTATAAAATGACTATACTAGTAAAGCCATGAGAACCGAAGAATAGGTCATTAATTTGGAATAGCATTTACATATTCATGAATTTGAAAAAGAACTAGAAGATATGTGTGGTTGGTTATATGTGGTAGCAATCTATGGGCCGAAGGAAATTGTTAAGCAATATGTTGGCATGTTAGTTAGTTGGAAAATGAAGTTACGTGCCTTAAAATTTTGTGATGAAGGGTATAGAGAAAGAGATTTTGTAACCCTTCCACATCTAGATTTCACTAAGGTGATGTCAACTATGCATGGACAAAGATATGTTTTGATAAGTGGAGATCATTATCGTCAAGGATATGAGGACAATGGAAGCTATGATAGAGAATTCTTTTTGGAAATGAATATGGAGAAGAAATGGTACGAACCATAAAAAAATTGTAAGTAGAAATAAAGCAAGATATGAGTGAGCATGATATGCACCAACAAAGGACAGAGCTAGATATTGAGATTGACAAGTTAAGGAAAATTATGAAGAAGGTGCCTAAGGAGAGGTATAATTGAATAAAGTAAGGAATCAACAACAAAGTAAAGTTAGTTGAAAATGATTTTGTAGACAAGGTAATTGGATAGTAAAGAAAAGTGTGGAATCCTGGAAGTCTACAAATAGTAATGGAACAACAAGACATAAAAACAACTGGAAACCAATAGAATCAAGTGTGGGATCCAGGTGGAAGAAGAAAGTTGAAGAATTATGACTATGAGGCCATACAATTTTCTACCTCGGGAGTCTGATGTAGAATCAAACCCCTTAGCAACCATTTTTCCCAGACCCATGGGGGTCACGAAATTTTCCAAAGGGGAGAAATTCTCTCAAATAAAATTTATGTCTATATTTAAAAATAGGAAATTTTCATGTAGTTACAAGTGTCCAAATTCAAGGAAGAATCTAGTTTGTTATGAAGTTTTGGTGAATTGGCATTCTTGGGCATGTGACACATTGTAAAATAGTCAAACAACTAGGTTAAGATATTTTGTTCCTCTTCTAGAATTGAACACTTGTATTTGTAACCCCATAAGCTAATAAATATTTTTTATTTATGTTGGTTGAACTGTGGTATAGGGAAGAGGATAGCATAGAAAGGAAAAAAGAGCTAGAAGGCTAGAGGTAGAGAAGAGAAAGGGCCAGGGCTGAGTATGACCATATTAGATACCAAACCAAGAATTTCTATGTAATTGAAGTTGATTTATTAAAAGAAATTTTATATGCATATGTTATTGTGAATATGTTTTTTTGTTGTTATGAATTTCTTGGTTGAATATAAATGGTAAACTAATTGAGTATGTGATTATATAATCTAGAAATTGTATGAAGTTCCTGTAATGGAATATGAGTGCACATGTTCGATAATTGAGTGATCTCTAGTAGTCAACAATTACAAAAATATGTGATTCATGTCAAAAGGTTTTAAAATAGTCTTGAGGGAATCGAATTATGGATTCAGTTTGGGTAAAAATTGTCAAAGATTGCGTTGAATTACTAGAAGGGTGTGATGTAAGAGGTGCAACACCAATGCGTACACCCAGAAAATGATTGTGAACAAGGTATGATCAAACAATACTGAGGAACCACCATCAATTTGTAGTTTAAACAACCCATGTTGATTAAGCTCATATTAACAGAGTATATGTCCACGCTAGAGAACAAAGATGAATGAGTCCTCATAACTCGTGTGAAACATTGTTTAGTGATTTTTATAGTCAGTGTGGGAATATATTTATCATTATAGAAAGTTATGCATTGTTAATTGAAGATCTGATTAAAGATTTGGAGGAAATATGATAAAAAAATGTTATTACATATGAGTATGAACAAGTTGCAATAGAGACTAGGAAGAGAAGGGGATTTTGGAATTAAATATTATTAAAAATAGGTAATTACTCCCTCATGTTGATTAATCTAGAGAAAGAGTGTGAGTTAGTTTGATCTCAATCTAGATTTAGAGAAGCCAAGTTAATGTGAGTTTGTGTCATTTAATTAGTCCAAGTGAGCTTCAGTTAAGTTCTAGTTAGATAGAATAAATACATCATATTGGGTTCAATTGTAATGGAATCAAGTTTTTGGTTAATAGAGTAATCGACCAACAACTCACTATTTTTGTGTGTGAATTTTGTGTTTTCCTCCTCTATCTTTCCAACATATTGGTATCAAAGTCAAGGAAAAGTTATAAGATATGAGGAGCTAGAAAGAGGTGAGAAACCTACATATACGCCACCGTAGTAAGAGAAGAGAGCCAAGAGGAGGAGTAAGAAAAAGACAACTATATTTTTTTTGAGGAGTAGTAACAAAAAGACAACTGTATTTTTTTTTGAAGTCGTGGGAAACGATCATAAGATCATAAGCCAAAGATAGTGTGTCAATTTGCCTTATCATCGCACTTCATAAGCGCAAGCAAGTGCATCCAAGTGTTGGAAACTTACTCCACAATTTTCTTTGAAAACCAACGCAGGCACCTTCAATGAAAAGTGCATCGACCCTAACTTAAAAATAACAAGCGTTCAAAAAAGTCAATGAAAGCTCACGTGAACATGTATAAACTTTTTCATATGTATTCAAAAGAGATTCATAAGTATGAGAACTTATAGTAATTTGAGGACACAATTTTTTAAAGCTTGTTATGGTATATTGAAAAGTGCTCTAAAATATATTTTGGGAGAGCTTTGTAAAGTGACTTTTTTTTATACAAAAAAAAAAAAAAAAAAAAAATCCAGATTTTTTTTTTTAGGAAATTCAAAAAAAGGAATGGATTCAACGAGATTCCATTTGTAACCTCCATCATTCACAAGGAAGAACTATGATATGTGGGCTATTAAGATGGAGACTATGTTACATGCTCAAGACTTTTGGGATTACATTAAGACTGAATATGCTAAACATGCAGATCATGTAGTAGAACAAACCCTAAAAAATGCACAAAATGACCAATTGAGTTTAAACAAAAAGAAGAATGTGTATGCATTACAACTTATCCAACAAGCAGTGGATGAATCTATATTTTAGAAAATCATGACCACGACTTCGAGAAAGACAACGTGGGAGATATTGGCGACGAGCTATCAAGGTATGGCCAAAGTAAATAGTCTTAAGTTGTGGAATATTAGGAGAGAATTTGAAAGCCTGCAAATGAAAGAAACAAAGAATATCAATTCATCCATGAATCAAGTTTTGGCCATTGTAAACCAGTTAAAAATATACGGTGATGTGATTCAAATAGTGATTGAAAAGGTCTTCAATTTGTTGTCTACTAAATTTGATGTTGTAGTAGTAGCTATTGAAGAAGCCAAGGATTTGGTAATGTTGTCAATTGATGAATTGATGAGATCACTTCTATCCCATGAGAAAAGGATAAATATAAAAAAGGATTCCTCGATATAAACTTCTTTTAAAATCCAGGTTTTTATCTCAAGAGATAGAGGTCGAGGTAGAGGTAGATCGAGAGGCAAAGGTCGAGGCAAAAGGAATGGTGGTCAGAGAGATGGCAAAGAAGATCAAGAACAAGAAAGTGGAAGTAATTGAAAAATATTCAATAACAATCAATGGTGAGATGTTATTATTGTAATAAATTTGGTCACTATGCGCGTGATTGCAAGAAGATGATAGTTGATCAAGGAAAGCAGAGAGAAAATTTAACTACATAAAATAATGACTCCATGTTCCTAGACTGTAATACAATGCATGAACCCTTTGATAATGTTTGGTTATTAGACAATTTTTGCACTAACCAAATGACTAACAACGAAAAATGGTTGCAAATATGGATGAATCGGTTAAGCAGAGGTAAAATTAGGGACTAGAAAGACGGTGGATGTAGATGGAAAGGAGTGGTCAACATATTGACGAAGTAGGGGGAGCCGAAGACAAATTTAGAGGTATACTGTGTTCCAAGTCTAAAACATAATTTGATAAATGTTGATCAATTAAAGCAAAAAGAATACAAAGTTATTTTTGAGGGGCAATATATGTTGAATTGTGTAGCTTGGTAGGTACTCCAAGCCCTAGAGTTCAGGGTTTGGAGGACAAAGCGCCACAAGGGCAGCTTGTGGGCTTAGAACCCAAGTGTGGGGTTTTGGCACCCATCATGTTTTTGGGGAAAAGCCATGATGGACTCACAGCATGTGATGGATGAGGATGATAATGCTTAGAAATATGATTCCAACGCATTGAAAATCGTCTAAATCCAAGTTGTCGTTAAAGAGATGAATTTTTGAAGTTGAAATAATAAATATTGGTTGTCAAGTAGGCTAATTTGATGTAAAAGACAGCCACTGTACATGTGACTTCAAGGCTAGATGTTGATCCTTCATATTTGTATAAATATGAAGTGATATGGAGTCATTTAGGCATCCATATTGTGGCAATACATCTCTAAGAGACCTCTAAAATTTGGAGAGACCTAGCCGCAGTAGAAGAGGACTTGGGACATCCTGTAAGGAGGCAAAGGAACAACGTGTAAGGAGGAAAAGGAACATCGTGAAGGGCTTGTGTTTTAGTCTGAGTTGCAAGGCATAATTTCAGACTATTCGCTGGATTGTTTTATGGGCTAAAGCATATCCGAAAGGGTTGTTTCAAGTGTGGTCTAAGTACAGAAAGGCTAGACAGTGAAGGCCGTAGGGCTAAGAGGCAAAACATAGTTGTGTTAAGGGCTCTTTGGGGTGATTTGAGGGAGGTCGTAAGCCTACAACAACTATTGTGCTAGGCCGCAAGCCATAGCCATCATCCAGGTTGTTTCTAAGGGAAACGTTGAAGGGTTAAGCCTAGATTTGGGGCAACATAGGTGTGAAGAGTCTCTCCTTGGAAAACCACAACCTCAACAGACTTATATCGCTGACTGTGTGTGGGTGGAGGGCAACATTGTGTGCCCTAACCAGTGGTACAATGACAACAAGTGCAAGAAGTGGACAACAACGTTTTGAAGAGGTGTATTTGGTCAAGAAGTGACCAGTTTGGATCAGATTATAGTGCAGCTTGTTCGAGCCAATTGGAGGACATTTGAGGTGATGTAATGTCTTCCTAGGTGCAGATCCAGCAGTGACGAGATTGGGTATCATAGAGCTGGTTGGAGGGCAATGTGTTGGCTACCAAAAGTATCCCTAGACGAGCTATCCTAAAGGACAAAGAGCAGCTGAAGGTTAGGTGAAGGACAATGCCGAAGTGCAACACTTTGATGGACTAAAGTTGTTGCTAGCGTGGAAGGATGGAGCTCTAGAATTAGGCCTACCCAGAGAGAAGTTGATGAGCCCGTGTTATTGTAGCAAACGTGACTTTCAACAGTGCTAGGAGGCAACCCTCTTGGAGTCTCGATGTGTAGATTCCTTGATGGACTAAGGCACTACTAGCGAACATTACGGGAGCAAAGGACCAACATGACAAGATATGGCATAGAAGTTGCGCAACGAAGTTTGTCATTGTATCTTGTATACCATAGACTGTTGTATTATTCAGAATTTGGTTTAATAACGAAGATTGGGATTGTACATATTGTACAATTTTGTTTAAATATGTGTATATTGTGCATATGTGATTTACTGCTTTATATTTCCACTGTGCAGAGTAGTTTTATGGTTGAGATTCTTGGTTTGGTAGTGTCAATGATTTTAAGACTCTACCCTAGACCCAAGGTCATGGAAATTCAACATGGTATCAAAGCGTGTCTGAGCTACTTTGGAAGTAATTAAATCAGAGTTGTGCGCAACGAAGTATAGTGTGAGAGGGAGTTGGTCACATTGTGAGTGAAGGGTTCACTACAATGTCGAAGTTGAAGGCAGGTATCCGATATGAAGACAGGTTGGAGGGGTTGTCCAACTATATTCAATGGAAGGAAAGGATCAAGTTGATATTACAGGTCAACAAGATCTGGGATTTTGCCGAGAAAGAGATTAAGAAGCCAACCAACTCTAAGGAGCTGGAAATATGGGAAGATTTGGATGCGAGGGTGAGACTGATCATTCTTGATGGTGTGAGGGATGCCATAATACCTCATTTGTCTGGAAAGAACACTGCACATGAGATGTGGATGTCTCTTCAGAATTTGTTCTAGAATAAGAACAATAACCGGGTATTGGTATTGGAGGATAAGTTGAAGTCCACCAAGATGTTAAAAAGTGAAAGCATAACCTCGTATCTGATGAGATTGTCTCAGGTCAAAGATGAGCTTGCTGCCATCGGTGTGACTGTCTCATATGGAGATATGGTAAGGATTGCCTTGAAAGGGTTCACCGAGGAATGGAAACCCTTCATCAAAGGGATCATTTCCAGGGAGAAGCTGCGAGACTGTGATATACTGTGGGATGACTTCATTCAGGAAGAGTTACAAGATGAGGATCTTCAGCTGAAGTAGAAAGCTTCAGATGATGACGTGGCACTTGCATCATGAATGAAGGGTAAGAAAAAGAAGGACTTGAGTAAAATCAAGTGTTTCAACTGTGGCGTGATGGGTCATTTTTTGTCGAGATGTCCAAATAAGAAGAAGGGAGATGATGAGAAAAGGAAAGGGAAGCAGGCTGCCCTTATTGCCAAAAAGCAGAGATGGATGATCTCGCTAGAAGATTGGAAGACGAAGAGGAGGATTTTTCTATGATTTCTCATTTCTCGCAGAGTACTATCAAAGAGGATGGATGTTACGTGGACAGTGGTGCGATGAAGCATATGACAGGGTCACAAGATATTTTTGAGACTCTAGTTGGATGGGACTCAAAGTTGCACATGGTGTTGGGCGACAAGAGTCAATTGGAGATCCGAGGATCGAGTGTTGTGCCATTCAGAATGGAGACAGGATGTATGATGTGGGTCCAGGATATACTCTTTGTACTATGACTCAGACATAATGTGCTCTCCGTCTCGATGATGGAGAAGAAGGGGTTTGAGGTCTTGTTCCAGGATGGAAAGGCAAGGCTCAAGCTCAGAGGCCCTAAGTTCGATGGTATTTTACTCAGAGTTAGAGAGCATGGTCTCTACAGGTTGACTGCCAAGCCTGAGGATCATGGAAAGAAGCAGGGACAAGTGCAGGTTTCAGAGAAGCAGAAGCAAGTGCAAGTGCAGGTGCAGGCTTCAGAGGAGAAGGCATGGGTTCTTAAGAAGAAGGTACACTTTTCTTAAAAGGTCCACGCTCCAGAGACTCAAAAGGAGTCTAGTTCGAGAGGGAGCTTGCAGATTAAGAGGGAGACTCTTGAACCCAAGAAGAGCACGTGGTTAGTGGTGAGCAAGGGTGCTCCAACAACTGCCAAGAAGGAATCATGGAAAGAATGGAAGACATTATAGTATAAGAAGAAGAAGCAAGTTTCTTCTGGAAGTGACAACGATACTTCCGAGAAGGGCGTAGTTCACCGTACAGGGATTGTTGCGATTGTGAGCGCCAAGAGTTGGGCAAGTGTTGCAAGAAGTGATGATGATAACGAGATACTTCCTAGTCTTGGAAGTAACTCCCTCGCTAAGAGCGAGTGTTGAATTGTGTAGCTTGGAAGGTACTCCAAGCCCTAGGGTTTAGGGTTTGGAGGACAAAGCGCCACAAGGGCAACTTGTGGGCTTGGAATCCAAGTGTAGGGTTTTGGCACCCATTGTGTTTTTGGTTCAAACCCATGATGGATTCATGGCATGTGATGGATGAGGATGATAGTGCTCAGAAAAACGATTCCAACGCATCAAAAATCGTTCAAATCCGAGTTGTCGTTAGAGAGATATGAATTTTTGAAGTTGACATAATAAATATTGGTTGTGAAGTAGGCCGACTTGATGTAAAAAAGAGCAAATGGACGTGTCACTTCAAGGTTAGACGTTGAGCCTTCATATGTGTATAAATATGAAGTGATATGGAGTCATTTAGGCATCCATCTTGTGGCAATACATCTCTAAGAGAGCTCTGAAATTTGGAGAGATCTAGCCGTAGTAGAAGAGGACTTGGGACAACGTGTAAGGAGGAAAAGGAACATCGTGAAGGGCCTATGTTTGAGGCTGAGTTGCTGGGCATAATTTCGAACTGTTTGTTGGATTGTTCTACAGGCTAAAGCAGATCTGAAAGGGTTGTTTCAAGTGTAGCCTAAGTACAGAAAGGCTCGGCAGTGAAGGCGGTAGGGCTAAGAGGAAAAACAGAGCCGTGTTAAGGGTTATTTGGGGTGATTTGACGAAGGCCATAAGCCTACAGCAGTTGTTGTGCTAGGATCCAGACCATAGCCAGTAGTTGGGTTGTTTCTAAGGGTAACATTGAAGGGTTAAGCCTAGATTTGGGGCAGCGCAGGTGTGAAGAGTCTCTCCTTGGAAGACAACAACCTTAACAAACTTATATTGCTGATTGTGTGTGGGTGGAGGACAACATTGTGTGCTCTAACTCGTGGTACAGTGACAGCAAGTGCAAGAAGTGCACAACAACGTTTTGAAGAGGTGTATTGGGTCAAGAAGTGACCAATTTAGATCATATTATAGTGCAACTTATTAGAGCCAACTGGAGGACATTTTGAGGTGATGTAATGACTTCCTAGGTACATATCCGACAATGACGAGATTGGGTGTCATAGATTTGGTTGGAGGGCAGTGTTGACTACCCAAAGTAGCCCTAGACGAGTTATCTTGAAGGAAAAAGAGCCGCTGAAGGTTGGGTGAAGGACGGTGCCAAAGTGAAACATTTTGATGGACTAAAGTTGTTTCTAGCATGGCAGATTGGAGCTCGGGAATTAGGCCTACCCAAAGATGAGTTGATTAGCCCGTGTTCATTGCAGCAGATGTGACTTGTAGCTGTAATAGGAGGCAGCCCTCTTCGAGTCTCGATGTCTATGTGCCTTGATGGACTAAGGCACTACTAGTGAGCAGTACGGGAGCAAAGGACCGACAGGACAAGATACGACATAGAAGTTGCGCAACGAAGTTTGTCATTGTATCTTGTATACCATAGATTGTTGTATTATTCAAAATTTGGTTTAATATAACGAATATTGGGATTGTACATATTGTACAATTTTGTTTAAAACTATGTAATTGTGCATATGTGATTTACTGCTTTATATTTTCGCTGTGCAAAGTAGTTTTATGGTTGAGATTATTTGTTTGGTAGTGTCAGTGATTTTAAGACTCTAACCTAGACCCAAGGTCATGGAAATTCAACAGTATACAAAGCAAAGAAGCTACTAGAGTTGGTTCATATAAACTTGTGTGGACCCATGCAGACATAGTCGATTGGTGGAAGTTACTACTTCCTCACATTTATTGATGATTTTGGCAGAAATATGTGGATTTATTATTTGAAGTAGAATTCTAAGACATTTGAAAAGTTCCAAGAATTCAAATCCCTAGTAGAGAATCAAAGTGATCATCAGATCAAAGTATTAAGATCAGATCGTGGTGGAGAGAAAGAATAAAATGATTATGAACATGGAAAGGAGCATGCTAAAATGAATAAATTTGTCAAATGAGTACTCGGAAGAAGTAGTTACATGCGTTGTTTATGTGATAAATATATCTCCTACAAAAAGCGTGATGAATAAAGTTCCGTAAGAAGTATGGTCAGCTATGTCTTGTAGTGTATCTTATTTTAAAATGTTTGGATGCATATCATATGCACATGTACCTAAAGATCTAAGAGGCAAGTTAGATGATAAAAGTGAAAAGTGTATATTTACTAGGTATAGTGAGCATTCAAAAGCATATAAATTATATAACCATGTCACCAAAAAGACTATAATCAACAAATATGTGGTGTTCAAAGAACAAGAGTCATGGAATGGGAGTGTAGACAGAACTATTGATGCAACAGTACCGCTCCAAGAAGATGTAGTGAAAATGAGTAGCAAGGATGAAAATAAATGACACCAATCAGAGACACGCCAACAAGGGCTCCATGATATTCTGGACCATCGAGCACATCAGTAGATCAAAATACTCCCAGCTATCAATCAGGTAATGAATCAAGTAATGATAAGAGAAAAATGAGAAGTTTGCAGGATATTTATGATGATTTAGATATCAATTCGAATTTCACATTACTGTCATTTCAACCCTCATCATTTGAAGAAGCTATCAAAGACAAGAATTGGGTGAAAGCTATGGATGAAGAAATAGAATCTATAGAGAAAAATGATACTTGGGATTTGGTTGAGTTACCTAAAGATAAAAATCTCATTGGTGTGAAATGGGTCTACAAGACGAAGTTGAATGAAAAAGGAGAGATTAACATATTTAAAGCAAGGCTTGTAGCAAAAGGGTTCTCACAACAACTAAGAATAGAAACTTTTGCTCCTGTAACCCAACTTGGATATGATCAGAGCAGTCTTGGCAATAACAACTTAGAATAAGTGGAAAGTGTATTAGATGGATGTCAAATCAACCTTCTTAAATGGAATTCCAGAAAGAGGAAATCTATGTGTAGCAACGCCCAGGTTATGAAGTTGAAGGTCATGAATATAAAGTTTATAGATTAAAAAAACGCTTTATGGACTCAAACAAGGTCCAAGAGCCTGGTATAGCAAGATTAACAATTATATGAACAAGAATGGATTTGGTAGAAGTCGCAGTGAACCAACCTTATACACAAAGGTAAACCAACATGGGAAATTTTTGATTTTCTGTTTGCATGGAGATGATATGATTTATACAGGTGATCTTGAGCTAGAGCAATTTAAAGTAGAAATGAAGAGATATTTTGAAATGACACATCTTAGTCTTATGCAGTGTTTTCTTGTCATAAAAGTTGAGAAATCAGAGAAAGGGATTTTTATTTTCAAGATAAATAAGCAAAAGAATTGTTGAAAAGATTCAGAATGGAAAGTTGTAAACCTGCATACAAAGTTAAGGATGATGAGGGATCATATGTAAATCCAACTCTATTCAAAAAATCGGTTGGCGGTCTTATATATCACATAGCTACAAGACCAAATATTATGCATGGAGTTAGTTTGATTTCTAGATTTATGAGTCACCAAAAGACTCACATTGGAATGTCGACAAACTGATTTTGAGATACATAGAAGGAACTACAAATTGTGGCATAATGTGTGCAAGCACAAAAAATAAAAGTTTGGTTGGATGTACTGACAATGATTTTGCAAGAAGTTTGGATGTAGGAAAAGAACTTTCGGTTATGTGTTTCATCTTTGGTTCAGGAGTAATCTCATGGGAATCTAAGAAGCAACTTATTGTGACATTTTCATCAACAAACACAGAATATGTACCAACGACAACAATAACCTGTCACAGTATGGTTACAAAGAGTTTTCGATGGAATCTAGCATAAATATGAAGGATCAACAACAATTTATTGTGACAACACCTCAAACATTGCACTATCAAAGCATACACGTCAAACATTGCACTATCAAAGCATAATGTCTTCAATCAAAAGATAAAAAATATAGATACAAGATACCATTTTATAAGAGAACTTGTCACTAATTGAGAAGTTTATTTATAACTTTGTAAATTAAGCGATCTGTTGGTTGATATATTTACTAAGCCATTAGCAAAAGATGTATTGAGTTTCATAGAGGAAACTTAGGTGTTGTAAACCTAGTTGAGACTTAGACCAACATGTATGTGTAAGTTAAGATGAGTTATGTCTTAGTTTAGAGATCATAATCAAGGAGGAGTTTTAAAAATAGGGAATTACTCCCACATGCAGATTAATCTAGAGAAAGAGTCTGAGTTAGTTTGGGTTCAGTTTAGATTTAGAGAAGTCAAGTAAGTGTGAGTTTGCATGATGTAGTTAGTCCAAGTGAGATTCAGTTAAGTCGCTAGTTAGATAGAATAAATACATCACATTGGGTTCAATTGTAATTGAATCAAGTTTTTGGTTAATAGAGTAATTAAGTAGCAGCTCACTTTTTTTGTATGCCAATTTTATGTTTTGTTCCTTTGCCTTTCCAATAAATCCTAAGTTCATATGGCTAGTTTGAGATTGAGGTGGAGCGTTGAAAAAAGTTGAAGGTGTTTACTACTAGTTGAACCCATAGTTACCAAATTGGACCAAATTGTGCTAAAGAATTTGAAAATTTGCCTATTTAGTCAATAATACGTTAAATTCGATTCGTCCGGTTGAAATATATTAAGAGGTCGCATTCCATTTTCCCGAAATATTAGCGGTCCATCCATTACCGATAGATAAATCTAAATATATAAAGAGGTCGCATTCCATTTTCCCGAAATGTTAGCGGTCCATCCATTATCGATAGATAGATCTAAATATATTAAGAGGTTGCATTCCATTTTCCCGAAATGTTAGCGGTCCATCCATTACCGATAGGTAGATCTAAATATACTAAAATCGGTTGACGATTTGAAATGGGAACAAAATTTCAAATAACAATAGAATTGATCTAATTATAGGAAAAAGTGAGGATAATTTAACTAATATTAGTGGAGCGAAAATTGTTTGCATGCAATCCCCAACACCAAACATCGTAATTGTCCATCGTGTGCTTCACAAAACAAACAGAATGACTGTCTTTATGAACGAGCATCAGATTTATGTTTCTCGGGGATCTCTATCCTCTTTATCAGGTTTTTTCTGTCACGAATTTTTAGTCCGTTATCCAGCTCTTTTGCAGTTTCTGTCTGGCAATGTATTCTGATCATTATACTCCTTATATAATATATTACGCTTTTTCATTCCTGAAAAAGTTCAATATATATTTGAGAACGTACTTTTCTGCAATATTACTGGGCTTTTAATTTATGAACTTTTTTATTTTATTTTATTGAGTTTTCATAGACCATCAAATGTGATTGAATTAATGTTATTATTAATATATATGAAGATATCACATATAAAAATAATTTAATTAATTAATTATTTATTTGTAAAAAAATCAAAATATTTGATATTTTATTTTAAAAAAAAATATCTGTTAATTATTAATTAATTAAAATCAGTGGTATGGTTAGGAATAATAAGTAGGTTTGATTGATGCTAAGGCTGCTTATTTACCTGAAAAGATATAACTTTAAACAGATTTATACCTATTAAAAACAAGTACGGTTCTATCCCGTTAACAAATGAACAACAATTCTATCCAATTAACTATAGCAAATGTTTCAAGTTGCACAATATGGGAAAAAAAGAGCATTCTATTCCAAGGATTAAAACGAATCAAAATTTTCTCATATTTTAACTCAAAATAACATATTTCAATATTTATATGGTGTGTATTCATATTTATATGGTGTGTATTCCCCGAAATTTTCCGTATTGAATTTTAGAGTCTAATTTTTTCGATATAAAATCGATTCCAAATTTGAATTTTAACTCGAACTTGGTACTTGGTAACTATAGTTGAACCTGATTTACTCTGCTGTTTTCCTTAATCAATCTTTGCTATAGGAGCGTGGTCATGGTTTGGGCGTGTTTGGAAAAGGCGTTGTTCAATTGCTGATGACTTGTATCAGAAAGCAAACATAAATCAAGGGAAAAAGTGGAAAACGCAATCCTGCTAAGTTGAGTAGCAGCTCTGTTATAAATCAGCGTTTCACGTATTGAAAACTGTGGTGAATGGGGTGGGGTGCCTTTACCATTGACTTGAAGATGATCATATTCAAGAAATTGACTGGTAAGTTAAATCGTTTGATAAACACTGTTATTCATAGAGATCTACAGTGTTCAAATGTTTTGCTAGGCTCGGATTTTGAACCACAGCGGACTCATCATTCCGTATTTGTAACTTCAACTAACGGAACTTTTGGATACTTGGCACCTGAGTATTTCCTGTATGGGATGGGATTGTTGATGAGAAAACGAGGTTTATGCATTTGGGGTACCGTTGCTGGAGATGATCTGTGGTCGAAGAAGACCAATTGATGCTTCTTGGCCGAACATTCAAACCCTTAATTGAGTTTGGAAACATTCACGAACTAGTAGATCCACTGCTTCCAGGTCAATATGGTGTTCACCTGATGCAAGAACAGTGTTAACTGCTTCAATCTGTATAGATGGAAGTAAATCTGTTCTGTAATTAGGACTACACAGCAGAGGTTTCTCGTTGGTTCTGAAGAGGCTTACCAACTTAATTTTTTTTGTTTTCCTGGAAAAGTGGAAACAGAAAAACATTTTATTAAACATTTTATTTTAGAATGTGAGGTCTTCAAAGACAACAGGGAAAGTTATGAAGATATGCTGGCCGCTAGCTCTTGGGATAATCTATTTGGTAGCTCTGGGATAATCTATTTGGTGAGAGATTTGTTGATCTGAGCATTTATTGTGAAGCTTCACAGAAAAATGGCCTATTATGTCAACCAGATGAAAAAAAATCTGTCTCATTGACTATCTTGCATTTATTGATAAACTTCCAAAAAACTACATATAAAATACAATGTCCCATAAACTATCTTTAAACATTAAAATAATTTCTTTCTTTCTTTTTCTTTTGATAATTGATCGACCCGCCTCCCAAAGACTGCCCCTATATGTTAGAAAGATTACCAAATCGGGATTTGGTACCAGAATTAATCACCCTTCTGACCAATTCTGAACATGAGGCCTGGAGGGAATAAATGTCACTAGAGGGGCATAAAGTCACTTCTGACACTTTAGCTGACACAAAAGAAGACTCGAGAAAGATGAAACCAAAGGTTCAAAGAGGGCGCGGAAAGAGAAGTGATCTTTAGGCCAAATGTCACTAGAGGGGCATAAAGTCACTTCTAACACTTGAGCTGACACAAAAGAAGACTCGAGAAAGATGAAACCAAAGGTTCAAAGAGGGTGCGGAAAAAGAAGTGATCTTTAGGCCGGGGGAATTAACTATAGCTGACCTAACCTCACATGCCTATAGTCCTGAAAGGAACAAACTATGAGATATTTTATACCCTCAAGTACTTGACAGGACTACAGAAGGACAAGCCCAAATCTCTAAGAAATTTGAAAAACCAATTCTAGGAAAGACCGTAAAAAAGCGGTCCCGTGGAAATGGACTTCCGGGCCTGAAAACCAAGGTCTCTGTCAAAAGGGAGAAACGTAAAAAAGCGGTCCCGTGGAAATGGACTTCCGGGCCTGAAAACCAAGGTCTCTGTCAAAAGGGAGAAACCTGAAAACGAATGGTCATGGAGGATCCTGGAGCTCCAGATGATAAAACAATGGATAACATGAAAGCACACCAGCACTTTGAGTCTAGTTAGCTTGATGAAGAATCATGACAGACCAAACAACAGCAGTACATTTCAAAAATACACCACCATGGTCCTACTTTGAATCGGAAGTCTGTGCAGGGTTTATAAATTACTATGAATTCCTTTAATTTCTGAAAGATTTTCCAGAACATGCTGAGGTAATCCTTCAGACAGAGCATAAAAAACTTTAAAGCATGATGGAAAAAGGATTGCAACCCTGAGAAAAACTATGGAAGATTGAACCTTTTAATAAATTTATAAGCTCCCTACCTGTATTTAATCGTAGCAGGAGACTTCACAAAAACAAAAATTTATAAGCTCCCTACCTGTATTTAATCGTAGCAGGAGACTTCACAAAAACAAAACATAAACTTACTATAACAGGGAAATCTCCTTCAAAAAAACGAGGAAAAGATATATATATCATTACAGGACCGGACCTTTCCAGCAAAAACCGATAAGGCAGCAGAATAGGATGGAGAAACATATAGGTTCAAAGTGGCATAGCGACGATGATAACCAGTGATGGAAGAAAGTTAGCAGAAAAACTAATACCCCGCACAGCAAGTGGATATAAAGTAAGGGAGTCTGCGTGTCGTTTACTGGGATTGCATGGGCGTCTGAGGATGCGGGCCTATACGTGCTTATGAGATGGGAGATAAAATTGCATGGACAAAAACGGAAGCAAGAGACAGGCGCAGAGCGTGCATTGGGTACCAGCTGAGAGGCACGACGGGGAGAGAGCTTGCGTGGTTTAGAGAAGATAGCTAGTTGCGTGGTCTAGAGAAGATAGCTAGAAGCAAGAGCAGGACAGGCGCTTACCATCCATTGGACGATCTATCCACCTGCTTTGTCATGGATTGGATGACCATATCCGCCTGGTCTACTTCTGACGGTACACCTCCCCGCTCGGCATCCGCCTGGTTCTCAACATCCACACAACAAAATATCTTACATCAATTTCAATTGTGCTACCGGCTTCTTACCTCTGCGCTCCTCCAAATAATGACTTCTCAACAACAGGTTGCTCTCGTTGTGCTTAGCTGTTTGCAACTTACTGATTGTACTTTATAGATATTTTTTATGTGATGATTAGTTTTCTGCAACTCACTGGTCCCACACGAAAACGAAAGGCCAAATCAATTTGCAGACTGCTTTTCTATAATATTGTTTCTATAATATTGGTTTACATCATACTGATTCTATATAAACTAGCATTTGCACCTAGTGTTGCAAAGGAAACGCCGTAAGGAATAGTGTGTAGAAGAATATGAATAGTGTGTAGAAGAATATTGAAACGTGAATAGGCTTTTGCGGGCTTTTTTGGAAGCAAGGGTCGATGAATTTGAGCTTTTATTTGAGGGAGTGATGCCGAAAACTGTTGAAATGGAATGCAAGCAGCCATAAATATGCATTGAACCTGTTTAGAGACCTTTGTTTGTTGTTGGAAAAAACTGTGGAGTTAAAGGTGAAGATAAATGAATGAATCCATGCGAACAACAACCGGGCAACCATATTGATTTGGAAAGGGCTATTTAAGAAATCATTATTCAAATGGGAAATTAAATTAATATGCGAACAACAACCAGACAACCATATTGATTTGGAAAGGGCTATTTAAGAAACCATTACTGAAATTGAAAATTAAACTAGGGTTAGGCAGAAGGGTAGAGTACCGTATCTACCTGCTGGCTGTTGTACCAAGCACTCCATTCTTCTTTTATCTTAAGCCCAAGGGCATTTAAGCTATACCGTGTTGAAGTTACAGGAACTCGACCGTCGGTGTCACCACTACAAAAAATAAAACGGTATTCAATTGGAATTATAGACTGTGTTCACTGAAGTCGAACAACAACGTTTGAGATCTTAGATTAGCAATATTTCTTTCCAAATCTTTGGATGCAGTTCTGCAACTTTTTAGATGTCCAGATCAATCTCTGGGCTGCATAAAGAATGGTACCAAAGCACTAAGAATTGGGGAATAACAAAGACTGACTTGCCTGATAAACTGCTGGCTATTTGAAAGTTATGATTGAACGCAACGGAAAGGATTTGCCGTATTGAAGGTAATGGAGAAGATTTAGCACACAGATAATGAGAGGATTTGAAAATTTTATGAATGCAAGATTAAGCATCATATATACTAGACAGCGTTATCATCATCTGCAGTATAAAATCTCATAGAAGACTAATAAAATGTCGGTTAAGTTTGCATCATTTAGAAGAGAAAATAGGAAGAAAATATCTCCCATAGAAGACAGATAAAAAGTCAGTTTAAATTCAATTTGATTACTTAATCAGAATAGGAAGACTTAGGACCAGGAGAAGATTTACAGCCTCTATGCATAATAACAAAGTAGAGAACGAGATAAAGAAGATGGCAGGCATCCCATGCTCTACTATTCAAACCATGAGCAGCTACAGATAAAAAAGTACTCAATTAGTAAGGTAAGATGTGAAATATATACAGGTCTTGTGATTTCAGAGAATTAGTTTTAAATATGAAATAGAAAATATAGCTCTGGGTGCCTTGAGAGATTTGCATTACAAAGATCACGGCAATCCATTCTATTTTATATCCAATATGTAAACGGATCGCCCTGTAGGATTTCGAAGGGCAAAATATTCAAACAGCTGGATGGAATCCAGAGTAGTTAACTAAAAAATTTCTCTCCCTTGAGTCAATTCAACTGTTGCATTTTCAGAAAGCTCCAAGGACAAACTTCCGTACCTGTATACCCATATTCTTAAACCGCCCTTGATGAGCTTTCTGAAAATGGGTAGAACGGTGGTGGGAGAATCGTTCCAGGAGATCACTTCGCTGTATACAGAAAAGACATTTCCATTAATAAGGTAAGAAAGCCATAAAAACAAGAGATCCCTAGAACGAGCGAGAATTGTACAATTCTGCCCGTACCTGCACAGTGTCCAGGGATAAGAAATTTTGGTCTTGTTTGCATGTAGTGCTTTCTGCACATCAGCTCTGTTGAAATATGCTTCTGCATAATCTTCCACGCAAGGATCATAACCAGAAGGTAATTTATGCCACAGGTCCTACACGTTTAAGAGAACGGACCTTACAATGAGAAAATAACCATGGACAAGAAAGAACTAGATACTTATACGGAAGGGAGTAAGTAGTGTTAAATGCATGTTTTGACAGGGATTTGGCGGATGCCGCAAGGCGTGATGTAGTTTTATCGAGCCGGTGCACACAAACGGGCGTGTACAAACTGTAAATGTCGATATCCGCGTACATTTGAATAAAGTTTCTGATGGCACTATCACACAGGGGTGATGACTCGTTATTCGACTTGGAATCGCAGGAGTCCTTGAAACTGTGATAATCTTCGTCTGAAATAACTGCGTGGCTCCATGCATAATCTATCATACCATTCAGATCATGATCATCATCCATCACTGCATTTCAGAATCCGTCCTCATCTTGCATTCTTTAGAAGATCAACCGAAAGTGTAGCTTTCATAGTCTTAACTCTAATTCATTTTAAAATTTAGTTGACAATCAGACAAAAATGAGCTTATCGATGTGCCTTGAGGCTTGAACCTCTCCCTGTGATGATTAAGTTAAATATGTAAAACCTGTGACGCACCTATGAATAAGATGAACTTCAAGAGCAACCCTGGATCCTAATGCTTAGTCCATTACCTGCATAGCTTTCTCCAGCTATGTAAAACTCACGAGATTTGTACTGTGGAAACCTTTTGAACCAATTTAACAGGAAAGTGTACGAATCCTCAGCTGCAAATTCAAGCGGAATAGCGTTTTATTCATTACTTTTCCTCTCTAGGCATAAGGGTTTAAGTATTAACATAACGCAAAGCCACAGAGAAAGAAAATCAGACTGTGAATAGTACTACACCTGTGATTCTGTCACCTAGTTCATTCAAATCCAAGGATCTATTTGTGTAAGAGAAGCCAACTCCAACAGGTGCCTCCAAGAATAAAATATTTGCCACTAAAATACAGTAAAAAAGATAATAAAATAAAGACCGGAGACTCTGGCTTTAAAGCGAAAATACTAACAGTTAAAATGTTGCAATAAACATAACACACTCATTCAGATGGTAGCAAGTGGTAGAGATGTGAAAGTCCGGAACGTCATTAAATTTGTATTTCTAGTCCATGATGAGTAAGTGCAAGCGGGAAAGGGAGCAGAGAAATACACCGATAAAAATGAAAATAAACTATCACTGTACATCCAGGTCTCAGTCCAAAGTGTTCCATAAAAGCAAATGTAGAAAGAAAAGGGTGAATAACCTTTATTCCAAGAAAATTTGTTTAAGCGAAGGTGTGGTGCGTTCTTCTCCACCAGAAACGGCCCTAATTCCAAAGCCGCTCCGTAGCCGACGGATGAGCAACCTGGTCCTGAATTTACGCATTGCAGATATGTCACTTACTCATCTGGCCGTTACCCTAGTTTACTTCATTGCTATGCTATGAAGATGTGGATTCACACATACCACAATGAAAAGGTATGGAGTGGAAGCAGGTAAGGCAAGGTTAGGCAAAAATAAGGTAAGGTACCTCCATTTAACCAGAGAACAAGAGGTTTTTGTGATGCATTTTCAGCAGCTTCAAAGAACCAGTAAAACAGAGCCTTGCCGCTCTCTTTATTTAGATTGACATATCCCGAATAATGAGCGAAATCGACCGGTGGCTGACCGGGAAGATTGACAACTCTGTCGGCTTCTGCTTCCGTGAGTCTGCCATGATCACCCGCACATTGCCAGAATAGCAAAACCAGAGCCAAAATGCATATCCACTCAGGGGCACATGATGAAGAAACGGCCAACGCCATGACTCCACAACCGACACCAAAAATAAGACGCAAAGCACTTCACAGTCGCACGCAGATGAGAGTAAGTGGGGATGGGAACTGAGGTAGATTTATAACGCCAAGGAGACAAGATACCAGTGCCCGTTGTAGCAGCTTGAGTTCCACAATGCTTGCATCCAGCTGGACCTGCAATTTCTACGAGTGGGGACCACAAACAGACCTATAATCGTGACTTCCTTACTAACTTAGCCGCCTTACCTGACCAAGCCTTCATTCCTCGCCCTTCTTGTAACGGACGGAAAACTCTGTACCTGCCTGTGTTTAACCTTTTGTTGGCACAGTGGCATGTTCAGTGCCCCTTCGGTTTTTACAAGTTGATGGTGGTGACGACGTTTAAACCACGTAATACTAATGCTGAAGTGGCACTCTATGCGAAGGCAGCAGAAGAGTCTTATCGCAGAGTCTCTTTGCCAGCAGGCAAGCAGCAGAAGAGTCTCATCGCAAGCAGGCCAGGCCTGGCTTTTCATGGCCCATTACCATGGGAAAATATCATTTTTTTATAAATAAAATAGATTAAACTAACGGCAGAAAACACTCCAATCATCTAACACACAAAATCAATGGCTCACGATCGCACACGTCACATTTTAGGGATGTCTCTCTCAGAGGGAACGCCTTACGGCGTAATTAATACTTTATTTTTTTATTATGAATTAAATAAATTATTGTATTGAATTTAAAGGGAAAATCGTGATGCTTTGGTAATAGTGTTCACTTTTATATATTAGCAATTGTTCCAAAAGGTACAAAGAGACGCTGATATGATTATTAAATTGGAATTGTTGAATTTTTCTAGGAGAATTAATTTGTTTGTGGAAAACCTTGTTTTCTTGCACTGGATCATTGTGCAATTACTTTTCTTTAGATATTTTGTTTATATCTATATTACAAGGAACACATTGAATGTCTTATTTCATTTCTGCTATCCTTACTAATATCTTTTTCGTGCTTTTTCTTGATCAATTTGATGAAATATTCCATTATGTTTTGGTCAAAGTCTTCACCTACATATTAGTGTACATCCTGGTAAGTTCAAAGCTCGAAAGCCAACCGAAAAAGTCAATGGCAAGAAATATTCATTTGAAAGATAGATAGCGAAAGGGAATTGATAGTTTTCCAGGGGGTCCAAACTATATATATTTTTAATATTATTTTATATTGAATAATTATCTTATGGTTTTATGTTGTTATTTATTGAGTTCACTCATTAAATTTAATTTGTGATTTCAATGCATTCTTGTTAAATTTTAGATAAATTAGATTGGAAAATAAATCAGAATTTTTTAAAAAAAATCAGCCCTAAAAACAACTCTATATATATATATATATATATATATATATATAATATTTTTATATATTAATTATAATTTATAATATTTTAAAATACATAATAAATTAATTTAAATTCTTTATTTATAAATTTTAAAATATTTAATTATTTCAGTTAATTTAATATATTCTTTTTTTCTAGGTTAAGACTAAACTAAGTACCCACGGGGAATTGAACCAGTGACTTATCGCAAGGAGTGCCTTAACAGCGCACCCATTCACCGTCAATCCAAAGCCCCGTGGGCCAGTTAATTTAATATATTATTATGTATGTATTATTATAATAATAATAATAATTTTTGTCATGATCATAAATCATATTACTTTAGAAATTAACAACTTGAAATGTGATTTATCAAAAAGACATTATAAAAATTAATATAATTATCATTATCATTATTAAATATTTACTAAATAACCTAATTATTTAATGAATATTATTATTAATATTAACATTAATACACTTATCATTATTATTATTAAATATTTAACTACCTAACTTAATTATTTAAGGTCAGGTCTAATGAGTAATTGTGTGAACGGTCAAAAGTGATTGGCCAAAAGAAAATTCAAAAAGGTGTAGTGTTTGAATCATGTTTTTGATGGTGAAAATAGATTCAACGCCATCAAAAACTTCCAAAGCACCTAAAATCTTGAAGTTTGACACATGTAATCTAAATTTACGAAAATCCCAAAAAACTTTGCAAAATTTTATCAAAATTTCCATCATTTTCAAGACAAACTATATACAGTAAGTGAATATCAATAGATATCTGTCACTCCGTGCTTGAACGGTTCAATTAGAGCAAGATGTGACAAGCTTTATCAATAGATATTTGTTGCTCCGTGGTTGAACGGTTCAATTCGAGCAAGATGTGTGACGCTTTAGTCCGAAAAATATTATGCTTTATCTGCTATTATCTTGCACCGGAAGAAATGATCCCTTCGATTTTCTTGTCGAGATGAGTTCATCTAGGCTCTTAGTGTCAACTCAGTTTTCAATGAGGGGGGTGTTAATCTTAAATTAGATATCTTAATAATCAGAAAATTCCATTAAGCTCTCATGGGCGATAGAAGATTAAAAAAGAAAATAATGATGGAATATATTTTTATCATAGTTAATTAGGGTTATTTTGTGGTTTTTTTAGGATAGATATAAATTAAAATCTAAAATAATTTATCTAATAAGTAATTAATTAATTTGTATATATATATATATATATATATATATATATATATATAATTGAAATTGAAATGGTTTATTTAGTTTGATGTCTATTTATGTGGAGTAGTTTATTAAAATATAGACCTAATATATATATATAATAAATTGAAATGTTTTATTTAGTTTGATATCTAGTGATTTCTATCAAAAGACTGTTTAATTCATTATGGATCACAGAAACTTGAATACAGAAAATGTTTTATTTAATTTGATATCTAGTGTCTACCTGTGTATAAGTATACCTCTATTTTCGAATGATAGTATTTTATGTGCTGCTTTCAACCTTTAATTGTCATAATACTCCTTTATTACAGGATGCTTGGAAACCACACAAAAGCGATGAAACGGAGGACACATCCAAATTTTTCGAATGGTCAGACAGCCATCCGTACAATCCCATAATCCTGGCCGTTAAACCAGAATAAATTCATCAGATCCCAGCAAAAATCACAGGACCAATACCATTAAGTTGGACATTTATGTCCTTTTAGAAGTCCATGTCATGCATTTCATCTCTGCCACCCCTACTTTCTTTAAAGGTCTCTCTAATCCAAAGAAGCAGAATGTAGAGTGACCCTGGAATCCAATTGCAGTGCCCATAGAGAACAGTTATAGTGGAACGTTGGAGCAGCCCTTGATTAATCCAGCAGCTACCACAACTCATGGCACATCGAGGAGCACTCTGACAGTCGTACTGCAATGGGTTCTATATATCATAATGTGGGTGTTGTTGATTTTGTGGATTGGCTTCATAGTTTTGTTTCCTACCACTTTCTTCCGTCAATTCTTGAACAAATTGTTCACCATAACTGGCAGCTCATTCATGGGATACTCAGGTAGCCTCCATCTTCTATGATTTTGAACATCATAGTCAAGAGTAGATACTCAGTCATGGGATACTCAGGTAGCCTCCATCTTCTATGATTTTGAACATCATAGTCAAGAGTATATCTAACGAAATATAATCACAAAAACCAACAAAAACATGCTGATTACCGAACAAACGCGTAGTCTAATTTTTCTGAGTTTTGGGCCTTTTTGGGTTTGGGTGCATATTTTTATCTGAAATTTTGAAATTAAGTTTCAGCCGTAGTTTGCATAATGGGAATGTCTCATAGGTTTTTAAGTTGTTGAATTTATTTATATATTTTAATGCACATTTTAAATTATTAATAATCACAATTTTATAAAAAAATGTCTGTCTCACCAGGCAAAAAAAACTCAGTGAATATTACCTGGAATACCACAGTAATTTATCGGAATCACAAGTTTTAGCTGTGTAGTCTGTATAGTCCAAGTGCCCAATCTATTTATGCATCTATTTTTCAGAGCACTGAATCTATTTATGCATTTAAATGTATTCAAAAATACATTTTAAATAACTAAAAATCATAAGTTAACAGGGATTTAATGAAATCACAAGTTTTAGCTGTGTAGTTTGCATAGTCCAAGTGCCCAATCTATTTATGCATCTATTTTTCAGAGCAGTGAATTTATTTATACATTTAAATACATTCAAAAATATATTTTAAATAACTAAAAATCACAATTTAACCAAAAATTATATTGTGAAATTCCAACCAATATACTAAAACTGACAAAGTTCAATAAATTTTCTTTTGTTCAGTAATGGCACTACAGCCCAAAGTTAAAATCAAATTTTTAACTTTGCTCAGAACTATTGCTTTTAGGATATTGAAACAGTTAAAGTTCTGTATTTAGTCTGGTTTTCCAGCGGTAGACCTGAACAGACTTCTAAAACCATAAATGTATGGTTCTGATTTAAAGAAATTAAAAATATTTATTTATCCAAAAAAGCCAAAAATACAACAATCAGACAGTGCCACAAACTTGTCAGACATCGATAAATATCTGTTAAAATTTTAAATGATTTTTTATCATATTGTTAAATTCGAATTATATCAGTACTTTTTGGGCACCTGCTCCTATACTGAATTTAGTTAATTAAGTTTAATTGGGGCATATCTTCATATATTTTAGTATTTATTTTGAAATTCAGAGTGGAGGTCCAGGCTTTATATTCTCTTGCTTATTCTACAGTCTATGAATGTTAAAACTTTTGATAGAAACAATTGTTCTTGCATAGTCTTTCAGTTATACAAAACATATTTTATTGCAATAACAAAGCAGAATTTTCCAAGTCCATTCAAATGGGGTTTTATACGGAGGAACCTTCACCAAAACATTCTAGGCCAAGCAATTTAGATGTGAAGAGATCCATACGCTGGAAATAGAATTGCCCTAGCTGCATGCAAAATTCTATGACCACCAAGCATATACTCAGTTTCTCTTATTTTAAACTCCTATACTGATAAATTGATTAATAAAATCTAGTAGCACATATTATCCATAAATAAGAGATGACTGCTTGATATTCTAGTGTAATTAAGGCCACCATGCATATACACTGTTGGAGGAGTCCATAAATTCTTGGACCTCCAGTTGATATAAAAGATAAATATTGACAAATACATTTCCATAGCACCCAACCGAGAGCTCAATTATTGTTGTTCACGGTTGATCGATGACAAATGATTAAATATGTTTTGTCTTGAATTTAGTAATAATCAGGTCTCGGTAATATGAAATTATCTGAAAACTTACACATTGCTTAACAATTCAGCGAGACGAAGATTTGACAGAATGTTTCTGATCCCGTCCTTCGTTGCAAATTGCGCCGCCCAGGCTAGGGCGATCTGCTCGTTTTGCCGTCGGCCAACGAAGTAATTGACGGCAAAGGCGATCAGAAAAGTGATGCAGAAGAACTCTATGTAGTAAGACTGAGGGTTTGCGGGGATCAGAGTTTTTGCATAACAGAGCTAGGTTCAATGCACCGCAGAACTCGGAGGTGAAAAGAAGGCAACTCAACCAATATTTGGAAAAAGTAGTCAAATGACACTTCAAATCAACGGTTGAAAGTGTCTCACTTGATGGAACGGAGCAGGGTAAAAATGTTGATGATTGTTGATGCATAGGAAGGCCTATCAGCCTAATTAATCTTTTATAAATTAAATAAATTATTATATTGACTTTATAGGAAAAATCCGGATGCTTTATTTTACAATATTATGAGCATGAAGAGGATGAAATATAAATTTAAAATTAATATATTTAAATTTAAAAGAAATTTACCATGTTTTATTTCAGAAAATTTAGAAGATGGGAGGTATACATTTTATGGTTTATATGTATGTATGATTAATAATTGTAATTTTTATTTGTGGTTAAGGTGGTTAAGGAATGATTTCAATTCAAGTGATGGTTACCAGTTTTATTTCAATATTAAGATAATTTAGATTATTATTAACTATTATTTATATCTTAATTAATTTTGTATTTATTGATTTGCTTGAGATGTCAATATTTGACATATTTGAATGTGAAACTAAGTTTGTTGCCTCAAATTTTTTTATCTTTGGAAATTGAATTAGTTAAGGCAATTCATAACAAGTAAACTCAGATGGTAATTGATGGTTTAAACATTCGGTAAAACTACATTGTGGATATGTCAATTATCTGTCCCATTCTATAAATGGATCAAATGCCTCCAAGGAACTTCATGTGCTTTGTAAACATCATACCCCATTTTGTCTCTATCTCTTTATATCTATCTAGAGCACATATTCCCATCGATATCATCCATGGGGTCTAAGAAAACAAACAAAGTGATCTCTTCATCTTCTTCTTGTATTAAACCACAACAAAGCCAAAGTTTAAGGTGTATTTCATCCAACTTCTACGAGCCACAACATAGTTGTGACATGTTGCACATTGTATTGTCATTGATGACAATAAGATGTCATTGATGTTAAAGGGGATGTTTGATACAACATCAACATCATTCACAATGCTTAAGAACGCAGTATGACATCTAGATCTCTTACAGGTTCTCAATAAGTGAAGTTAACAATGCCTAAAGTTATTTGAGTTTTTGATGCAATTAATGTACCCTAATGATCCTATAAACAACATTATTGTGCAAGTCTCATTGATACTTTTCCAACTGTATATCTTGCTCTGTAAAACTCTTCCCAAATGAGAATTTATGACCATTTGAAAATCAACACTAATTGAAGGCCCAAACTATAGGGCAAAAACCCAAAATATTAATACATTAAAGAGTGTGCACCTTTGGGGCACATCCATCGTCTATTGACCAAGTCAACGACGAATCTCAACAAAACATGCATGACATTTAACCACATTAAAGATCATGCATCTTTAACAGATCATACACACTTGACATCAAAAGTAGAGAATGAAAGGTGGATGATACAACAACTTGCACAAAAATTAACAAGCCACTAACCCGCCACTGTGGTACCACAAAGTGACACATGACGAGCCCAGAGTGGATCAGATTGATGACCGGGTAGACACATGACAATCCAGGAGTGGCTCATGTTGATGACTGGACTAACACATGGAAAACACATGGCGAGCTAGGGGTGGCTCACATTGATGATTGTGTAGACACATGGAAAGTTAAAGTGGTTCATGTTGATGACTAGATTTACACATGGTAGAAACATGGTGAGTTAGGAGTGGCTCATGTTGATGACTGGGCAGACACATGGCAACCACATGGCGATCCCGAAATAACCCATGCTGGTGAGGAGGCAAACAAATGGCAAGCCTAGAGTGGTGTATCCATATGACTAGATTGACATGTAATGACTTAGCAACATGACAAGTGGCACATGTAGATTGGATTGACATGATGATTTGGAAAGCCTGACAAATGTAAAAACATTACAGGTTTCCTGTATACGTGGCACAACATGTCATTTGATGATGTCAACATGCTAACATGGCGTCACCTGGATCTGCCATGTGGCATGGACAAATGGCACATTTTGGTTGCTAAAAAGGTCAAAAAGTGGGTGACATGTAGCACCCCTCATGGGTTACCATGTGGCATGATGATGTTATGTTGATGTCATCATGTGAATGACTAGGTACCCATAGGGACCTAGTCATAGAGCTCGATCACATGGGACCAAGGTGTTGAGTTTAAGAAGTTGAATTGAAGTGTTGAAGAAAGCATGGTCACATGGTAGGCCCAACCCTAGTCATATGGACAAAGCAACAATTATATGGCACAGAGTTAAGGTCACATGGTAAGGTCAGGCCTAGTTATATGGCAGAAGGAACAGTTGTATGATATATCATAGAGTTAAAGACACATGGTAGGGGCATAGCCCTCCATTATATGACTCACATTTTAATGGATGTTGACCCTAATGTACAATCCAAATCCATAGGCATTTTGGTCAGCCATCCACAAGCCTGGGACTACAAACCACTATAAATATGCGCCCAAGCTACTTGTTTCTATAACAAGTGATCAATCAATTTATTGATAGCTCACTGGAGTCTTAATATTGATGAAGCAAATTGTTTGAAATTTTGTTTGATTGCAGAGTACAATGATGAGGCTCAATGTTTTGTTCGTTATATTGTATGGTCATGATGCGAACTCATATCATTGACATTTGATATGGTTGTAGTATAATACACATATTGCCAACGATGATAACCACGATAGACTCCACATCGTCATCCATATATTGGTCTATATAATACACGTTGGCACACATGTTAAGGACATGGTGTAACATATTGGCATGTGGGTCGATACCCCCACTCTTATTTCGAGTTGCAACCAATACAATGTTGAGTGAATTGGTTTACAAACACTACAGACAACTTGGTTAGTGATGTGCTGGTGTTGTATTAGTCGAGACCCTAGTTTGAGTCCTGGCAGTAGTCAGGTCAACGTAATTTTTTTTATATCATATGAGATTCATTTTGTAGAATGATTAACACATCAACGATGAACATTTTGTAGCACCAACGCCAAAATCTTTGCATTTTGCATAAGCGTGCCTAGAAAGGGACATTTGTAGAGTGCTTAAGTTAATATATGGTTTAATTTTGTTTTTATGGTTTTTTGCGCTTATTATTGGTCCAAATTGTATTATGAAAGAAGCAGGGTAATTAAGGCTTAGAGATGGAAGCTTATAGAGGCTTAAGAAGCTTTGTTGACAAATATTTGATGATTAGAATCTCTATTTTATGTTTTGAATGTATATGAGTAGGTTGCAATGGTTTTGAATACATGATGAGAATAGGTTTCGAGAAGGGGTATGTGTAACCAGATTGATGAAGACGCTGAAGTAAGTTTGGACAACATCATGACAGCTAGTGGTGGTGTTTGATAGTGGATTTTAGTGACAGTGGTTGCATGTGTTGCAATGACAGAGATTGACAATCATCATAGGTTATGTCTATAGATTTTGATTTTACTTATGATTCAATGATTATAAATGATGACAATAGATCCAATTTGAAAATGATATGAAAGAGAGGCCCTTAAGGAGTTGAAGGAGGTGGGTGCCTCCACTCAGGTTGGATCCTCAATCAGGTTGGAGCCTAAAGCAAGTTGGAGCCAACTCATCATCGAGGTTGGTGCCTCAATTAATTTATAACCTACAATGAGTAGTTGTTTGCATTATTTCGAGGTTGGTGCCTCAATCATGTTGTAACCTACTGCAAATGACAACTTTCATATCTTGGGGGTGGTTTCCTCTTGTAGGTCATAGCCTGCAAATCTATGTAATGAATTGAAGATAATACAAATAAGTTTTTCGGTTTTCTCCCATATGGATTCCACATAAAATATTGTGTCTCTCATATGATGTGATGACTTCTTGATGTGTTATTTGATATGATGACAACTTGATGATATGATGCTTATTGTTATGATCCATTACTATATGATTTCTTGATTATGAGAAAGTTGTGAAATGGTAAAATTGATCGCACACTTATTCACATCCCCCCTCAATGTGACCTTTGGGTCAACACGAAATTCACGATGCAGTCTCCCACATGGCTAGAGTGGTTGCTTTACTTGAGAAAACAAGTGAAAATGAACAAGGATATGTAAGCCAATCATCTCATCTCAATCTTATTTATTTATTCTATACTTTTATTTATCATTATCATCTGTATATAGGCCTTGGTGTTTACAAAGTATAATGTGGAATTGAATGGTGATAATAGGAAAACCTTAAATCTGCCTAAGATATATTATTTTAGGGATTAATTTTCCTTTGCTACATATAATGTGATCAATTTCCACCTTTTATACACCAATCAACTTATGAAAATGGCATTGATTGGTGTACATCAATAATAATTACTAATGTGATTGTGCTAGTTATTATAATTTTCTACAACATCATCCAAAATTATGTTATGAAGATTTTTTTCTCAAATTTTTAATTCTATTAAATTAAACTTTGATAATGATTATGGGGATAAGTAAATTATTTTATGGATATTTTTTTTATTAAATTAAAATTTGATGATGAGGATGGTGATTATAATCCATAAGAACAACTTAAATATATGAGTTAAAAAATAAAGTCATGTCATTTATTTTAATTTATCAATTATTTTTATGATTGAATTTTTTGACAATAAAATTTTGAAGTTTTATTTAGTTGTCATAGGTTAGCAAGTTATTATTGGAAGTAATGCTTCCAATTTTTTAGGTTGTTGTGAGTTGTCATTGTAAGCTCCAAGGTGTCAATCTAGAAGATATTGATTGTTATGTGTATGAGTCGTAGCTGTATCATGTCTGAGTCATAGATCAAATTTCTTAGGATCTAGATTTGTTGGAGTCAGTAATTTATATCCTATATATGTAACTGTTGTGATCAATAAAACATATTGTGTGATTTTTGTTATGTGCAACCGCTCTCTCTCAATTTCTAATAAGGTATCAAAGCATGTTCTGGCTTGATTCACTTATAAGAAGGCGAGGAAAGATGTGAGAGTTGTGACAATAATTGATTAAATTAGTGTATCTTATTGTGTAATATTTTTTTTGTGGTTTTGTGTGTGTAGATATATAGATTTTTTTGTTTTCATCTTCTTCCACCATTGTCGGATCATGCCTACTTCCTGCATCAAATTCTTTGCCGGTTCCTTTGAAATCTCCTCTGACATGTTAAAACAAACAAATGGCTTTGCCTATGGGCCAGATCCATCTATCTGGCGAATCTCCATCTCACCATCAACGAGGCCCACCATCATTAGGATTTATTCAGGAAAAAAAATATGCAGAACCAAAGTAATTTATTTAAGCTTCACCTGGGTGATACAACTAACGACTTGAGTGAGTAAGACATTACAGATCTGGCAAGACGAACCGATGGATTCTTTGGTTTTGATATTTCTGTTTATGTAAAGGATGTATTATTTGAACCTGTTCAGATCATTGATTTCCCATATGGTCGATAGAAAGATGGGTATCACCATCATTTAGAGCAGGGATATGGAGCATCAGATCATTGATTTCTCATATAATGCACAACAACTTTATGTTACAGGTATGGAACATTAATCTATTTTTAATGGTGGGATCTGACATCATTGTTTAATGTGTACTACTATGTATGTAAAGGGTAATTAGCAATCTAATAGTGTGCTAGTGTGACCGTCTATGTAAAGGGAAATCTTCATATAAGTTCGTGGCCTATTTGTTTTAAAAGAAAAAATAGGGGGTTGAAGGTAGAATTTTTTATGGTGTAGTTTTATTAAGTTATAATATGTTATCATATTGTGTAAGAATTAAATGATGCAAAACCACAAAGAATAAGCCAATTATTGAACAAGCTAATGTGACTCGTCATGCTCCGAGAGCATTAGTTACAGGAAGTTCTTAATAAGGTCAAGCTAGTGTGACCTGTTGTGCTCCAGGAGCATTAGTACATGTTATATTATACAAGTTCAAGTTGTAGAATTGTCTGTTGGAGACATTCTGTACCCAAAATGGTATCCTAGATAACTGATGAAGGTTGTGGAGGGCCATGGATTCAACATATGGTGGTAGTTTCGTAGGATGGTTTAGTATCGAGATTAACTTGTTGTGCTTGAGGAGGTTGAGAAGCGTCAATTCTGCAAAGTACATCAGGGATGGTCTAAAGCAGTTATGTCTTAAATGGATCAGCTAGGAACTTAGCTTGAAAGTGTGGTAAAGAAAAGAGTGGAAACCGTGAGATTTCAGAGTGGATATGATTTTTAATGATGACCATACCATAAAAATATGACATATATCAATATGTTATAGGTGTGTTTTCTATATTTGTTACATGTAAACATTAAGTGAGGGTATTGGAAGTAATGCTTCAATGTGTTATAGGTTTTTGTATGTTGTCATTGTGAGCTCCAATGCGTCAATCTAGAAGTTATTGTTTCCTATGTGTATGAGTTGTATTTGTATCATTTCTCAGTCATAGATCCATTTTCTTAGGATCTATATTTGTCGGAGTTGGTATTTTATATCTTATATATATGTCACTGTTATGATCAATAAAATATATTGTGTGATCTATGTTGTGTGTAATTGCTCTCTCTCAATATCTAATAGTTATGGAGCTTGCTTATATTACAAATGTTTTTATATTTACTTATAATGTCTATGGATACTTGAAAATTCCAAGCAAAAGTGTTTTTAATCTTTATTTTATTCATCACAAATATTTACATTTTCTTGATGTTAGACATGAGTCCCTAGACAATCACAAAGTTTGAGACCATATTGTCATGGTTGTTATCCTTATATTGATGAGGTGTTGTCATGATCTACTAGTGAGTTGTGAGTGAGATCTAGATATAGATATATAAGATATAAAAGGACAAATTCATGCATTATAAATTCATATTTTGAGATCAACATAGTCACTAATAGAACGACAAAATGCCCTTTTCATAATTTTTCTTCTCTTGTTTCGCCCATGTTAATTCTTAACTTATGTCAATTCTTAACATGGTATCAAAGCAAGATTAGAGTTTCATATGATGAAAGTATTGCGGTAATGAGAATCCTTAATGGAATAATGAAGAAGGTGACTCCAATACTTGAGTCGGGTTTCTTCATCAATTTTTCTTTTTTACATTAGGAAGGTACTTTGTTTCAGTGAAATTATTTGCAAACTTGTTATAATATGATCTAGATTTGCTATTTTATGAAGAATGTTCAATTTATTCAAGATATGAAAGAAAATTTGTAAATCTAGAAAATAATTTGTATTGATTTCTTTCCTTCCATAAGAGATAGTGATCTCAAACTAAAATCAATCTAAGTTTTGGTTTTAAGTATTTCCTTTCATGAGAGAATTCATGTTTAATATGTATTTGATCTAAGACATGTATATCCTCTACAATGAATTAAATGCATGAAGATGGGTTACACTTTTTGGCAATCACATGGGTTGGGAGGGGGGAAAAAGCATCTCAATTGAGCAATATTTTAGTCCTCGGTTGAGCTATTTTAGGGCTTAAAAAATAAACCCTCGATCGAGCTCCTATGTAACCCACAGTTACATAGAAGATCGATAGAGCTATTTTTTTTTTTAAATTCCCACCCAAAATATAATGGGGAGTTTATGGTTGGAAGGGCTCGATCGAGCCCTTGTTTAACCATGTCAAGAGCTCAATCGAGGGTTTAACAACTCGATCGAGACCTTGTTTAACCATGTTAAGAGCTAAATCGAAGGTTTGTTAAACCCTCAATAGAGCTATTTCAAATTTTACCTTAAGTGCTCGATCAAGTTGTTGAGGGCCTAAAAAAAATTAGCTCCCCTTCTGCATATTTCTGTACAACACCCTTTCGTAGTCTAGCGGACTTAAGGCAGTATTTGTCCTTAGGTGGAAAAGTTGATCATGTTGGATTCATGAAGGAATCCACTATCTAGTGGCATATGAGTTTGACATTTTCAAATTCGTATGATATTTTTCATCTAATTTCTTTTAAACATTATGCTTGAATTTTGTTTGGACAATTTCAAAGGGGTTGAATGAAAAATCAATAACATAAAACATACAAAATGAAAAAAAATCATTAAATACCACTATATTCATTTACGAGTTCTCTTCAAAAGATTACTCTTGGTTTTCGAATTTACGTAGGCAGTAGAAAAAAATCTTATGTGAACGCATGTGTCTGAAAAATGCAATTCAAATATTAATTCGCCAACTTTGAAAAATAATAAAAAACATAATTTTGCATAAAAAAATATGCATAACTTAGTTTTCTCTATGTAGATTATACTCGTTTTAAAAACTATACATTTTAGACTAAGTTATTACATGTGGACATACATGTTAAGATGTGCGAAAACCAACAAGGACACATATTTTGTTTAATGGAAAACTGACAGATTATATGATACTAATTTCATTTGCAAAAAATATCATTAGGACAACAAAATTCTCCAAAAAAATTTCTTTTACTAGGAATCAAAGTACACAAAGCTTATATTAATTGTGAAGTATGAAATTCGATAAAAGAGAAAAATTTTGAAATTTCATCACCACATTTAGCCCAAAAGTGTAACCCATTGTCATGCATTCACCCAATGGTATTTATTGTTTTTCGGTCTGTTAGTGTTACGCATAGTCCACCACATGGATTTGATTTGTAGGGATTCATGGTTCATGAGGTTTGGTTGCATAACCATAGATAATATATTGATAGGGAGAAATAGTAGTTGTTTGTGTGATTATTAACAAATACATTTTTAAGTAAAAGAGATTTGATCCTTCAACAGTAAGATCGATCAATAGACCTCATCCACATATTTTCTCAAGCAAGTTGCCACAATGTATATCCCACACTCAAATCTAGATACAATATGATTTGTAGTAATGGTTATCCATCATACACAGGCTTCTGCATTTGTTCTTGTTTAAGTAATCAAATTTTGTATTATAAAAAAATGGGTCTTACAATTTGTAGATCAAGGTTTTTTCAGGGAAATCTACCCATATCTAGGATGATTACAGTGAAATACATGCATTCAATCAAATTTAAATAGAGGAAATGATGTTTGACTTGAAATGGTTTTGTAATTCAGGTTGGTGTTTTCTCCCTTTTGCACAATCTAGTCACCAATCCATGCAGTTTGACCTTCAGTAATGGTGATATGCACAACAATTTTCTTTGATCTAGGTTTACAAGATAAATGAGCAAGACCATTTTTTTTTAGCTCATGGAGATTGAGCCAAATTTTGAATCCCACACGATGTTTGTATTGAAGGTACACATGTAGTCAATGGTAGTATGTGCATGGTAGTCGAGATATGAATATTTCAACGCTTGTAAATCAAATCAAATCAAAGCTCGCTAATCAGATCCATCTATTATTATAAAAATTCAGCTTGGATAAACTTGTAAATTTCTCCCTCTAAGAAGAATTTGTATACTAGATTTGAACAAAATGCTACATACTTTGCTCTCATATCATCATTATCTCCATCATTGCTTGACCTCATTTTGTTAGGCATATAATGGGAATTTGCAAGCCTTCTCATAGTGACAAGTAAATAGCTGGAGCAATCACCAACCATGCCAAAAGCTCCAAGAAACCAATGCAGACTAGATCTTGTAGGATTTTAATATTTCTTGTTGGTACTATTATTGTTATTCCCCCACGGAATAATTCAATTATAGGTAAAAAAATGTTGCAGGGACTACGGAGCACCATGGCAAATTCGATCTAAATTGTTTCAAACTCTTTCGTGTTATTGATGATGTGATTTCTTATATCGCATTCGTTAACTTTATCGCAAAGGGTTTTGATGCAAGAGCATATATTTACAAAATATAGAACTTTAGTGAAACAATCATGCTAGTAATATATACAAGAAACATAAGAGTGGACATATTGAGAAGCAATTCTATGAAAAGGGTCAATTCTTGTGCACGATTTATTTCATTAGTTAAAGAAAAGTGCATAGAGTTGAAGATCAAAATCGGGTTTGTGGATTAATATTGTAACAAGTGGCTTTTCAAAATGACAAAGTTAAGGTGCATATGCTAGCCTATTATTGTATTTATTATCTCTTCAAATGAGGAGTTATAGTCCTTGTAGCTTCTACTTCCACTTTTAGTGGGTATTGGTCAAGAGTTACGGCAATCCTCAACTTAATATATGTTTCACTTTGGAGACTGGCCATATAATATGGTGTATGAGAAGAGAGGTTCTAAAGAAGTCATTTAATTTGAATCGTTAATTTGTTTAAAGAATAATAATAAGAAGATTTGTTGTAAAGTGACTTGCGTGAAATTGAATAAGGAGGTCAAGTGAATTAATACATTCTAATCACACTTTAGGGTGCATGATTAATTGTAACAGACACCCTAAAAAGTCATAAAATCAAGCAAGCATGGAAAGTAAACATAAAATCAATTGAGCTTGAGATGGAAGAACCAAGTGCAAGCAAGTGAGTACAAGCGAGTGTGAGAAAATTGGATAAATGAGGAAAGTGTCTACAAAACACATCTCAAGAAGTCAAGGATTTGCAAAAGAAAAACCATGAATTGCGAGATTAAATTAAAGTATGTGAATGGATCTTACATAACAAAAAAATAATAACTGATCAAATGGATGATAATTGTAATCAACAAAAAATATTTAAAGTGATCTACAAATGAAGGATCAATTGATTGGGGCACTGCAAATAAAACCAAGAGAAAAGCAAGATCAACTTGATGATATGCTTGATGCGAAATATACAACAAATGTAAATGCAGTTTGTGATACAGAAGATCTTATCCAAATAGTTAATTATCTTATTAGACAAATGAATTCACCTGGAAAGTTGATCAATGTTGTGACACATTAGAGCTACTAGAGAAAATCAATGCACTATGTAATACACAGGACCTTATCCAAAATTTTGACGTAACAAGTGATACAAATGAAATAATGAAAAATGTTGATGCAACTTGTGATACTTAAGACATAATATAGGTCATTGATGCTAAGTGTGATACAAAAGAATTGATGCAATCAATGAATGAAACACATAATAACAACAACACAAATGGAAAAAGGAATTATGAAAAAGAAAAAGAACAACATCAAGAGCTTTCGAAGAAGGTTGTCAAACCTTGGGAAGAAATAACATTCAACAAAAATAATTATGGATTGGGATACAACAAAGAAAACTGATTTCATATTCTAAATTATTCCAAACCAATTTAGTTTGTGAGTGTAGGATTTCTTGAAGAAGTTAATATTGTCGATCAAATGTGCCAACATTGTCAAAGATACAGTCACATGGAGAGTCAATTTTTTTTATCTCCATCGTTGTCTTCATTTTGGGAAGATAAAACACTTATAAAAAAATGTTGAAAGAAGAAGTAATACATTCAATTATGGATGGATAAATTCATGGACATGGAATCTACAAGTGAAGCAACTACATCATTCTTACCGCCTAGTCAAGATAGAAGTAAAGACACATAAAAATGAAGAGACAAAGATGATACTCTCCACACCTAAAGTGGGGGAACAAAATCCTAAAAGAAACTCTCCTACACTTTAAGGGAGAGACTAAATTGAAGAAGTCAAAAATTGGTTAGTAGTATACCCAAAACCACCACATTTTTCCAAGCATATTGGTTAGTGGTCATTTAGAAACCATCACATTATTCAAAGCAGTTTGGTTACTAGTAAACCATAAACCACAAATTTTTACTGGTTGGTGATATTTGCATGATTAAGGTGCTATACGATATTATCCAGATGGACTAGACATAGAAATTCACATTGAAAGGGTTCTTCAAATCATAGTGAAATATTATTGCAAATAAGAAGACCTCATCAAATAAAGTTTAACACAAATAATTGTGAAGAGAGAATTGTGTAATAAGGTTTATTGTCCCATTCTCATTTTTTTGTGATATGCCTTTCGTTTGTCCTCTTCAGAATGTATCGCCCCTATTATTAATGTTAACATGAGTGGAATTCCACCATAAATCTCCATGTTGTGGTGGATTTGGATAGCACTTAAATTTCCATCCATGCCATTGGACAACTATTTTCTTAATAAACTCATTGCTTCTGCAGATGAGATGCTCCTCATATGATAGATTAATAATTTCATTGGGTGTGCTCTACACGCGTTTCTGTCACATGCAGTAAGAAGCAAGCTCACCTTCTTTTCTTTCTTTATATCCTTCAACAAAAGTTGCCGAAGCTCATTTTTCACCCAATATGTTATTGTAACACCCTCCTCCCACATCTACCCAAGTAATCGACCAACCGGGGTAAACATGCAACGAGAGGCTACTATGATTGGATTCAACCTCCTATGTGACCTTAAGGAAATGGAATCGATAGAAACACAACATATAGACCTTCCACATTAGCTACAGGACCCTTAAGAACCATGCCAACACTTCAGGAAACTTTACCTTGGGTCCCACTAAAATTTTTGATCGCTTGACCTTTGGACGCTCTCATGCTAGGGGCATGCCAGCGTCTAGGGGCCATTTTGTCTAGTTTTGTGCTAGCGACCCTGGGATTTGGCAACTTTTTCAAGCCCAGATACCAGGTCACTGCCCAGAATGGAATGACATCTTCAAAGCAGTAAAATAACAAGGAAACAATGATGCAAACGCAATTAGTTGAGCAAGCCCTTAACCAGACCCCTACTAGCCATGAAAATAATTTTGTCAAACATATCAAAAACATGTAATCTACTGGCATAAACAAAAAATTTAAGCATCGGGATCTTATACTTATCTAAGAATCTCTAAGAACCAATGTTCACTCATGTCATTTTCTACATTATCATCTATTAGGTCATAGATACATTTTCCATTCATTTACAAGTAAAAACATGATGAGAGCCATGCATAACTATTGTCATAAACATATACATAAACAACATAGTAACAAGAGAAATTCCACAAATACATCAACCATAGAATCCACATATAAACCAATACATTTACACATGAAAACCAAAGGGATGAATTTCTCATTAATGAATGTAGAAACCAACCGAGGATGGGACTACCACGTTCCACCCAACCAATATAGATTGGTTGAGCCAAATCTCTCTTCAGCCAATCATCCCTGTGCCATATTCAAAGCATGAATGTGGGACTCATAATCAACCAAAAATAACTAAACAAGCATGGATGATACCGAATTTCTCCACCTACACCATTAGGAATTTGAATGCCTCCTAGTCTCTCAAGCTTTACCAAAATCCACAGTCTGATCCACGGACCACTAGGCCCTACAGTGAGACCCATTCTCTAAGCTTTACTGTACATCCCACCCTGGGACTACTAGGCCCAATGGAGAGAAATCCACCTCTTGGATTTACCGTATATCCCGTCATTCACCGACATGGATTCCTAGGCCCACTGAGGCACACAATCATAGCTTTACCACAACCCACATTCTGGCTCAGGGGTTACTAGGCCAGTGGATTTACCATGATCCATAGTCCGGTTCAGGGACCACTAAGCCATGTTTTTTTCATTTCAGAGATCCACCTCACTCAGCTTCGAATCCATCTGATAATCTAACTCAACTGAAGTATGAGAGCCCATCTCATCAAGGCTATCCGGAAATGGAAAGGCTAGGATGAAAACACTGTCATACCTAAAAAAACCCATGCCATGACAGAAAACAAACCACATACAACACCATGCATGCCAAATCTAGCAATAAAAATATACATGAAAATTGATACCTACGAAGAATCTTGTTGTAGCTGCTTGATCCTACCTTCCCCTACTTGATCTTTGCTTCCTCTTGCCTTCTTTGCCTTTCTCGCTCCAATGACAAAGTACTCCAAGAAAACTCTAAGTGTCCAAGAGTGAGAGAGAGAGAGAATAGAATATAGCTCCAAAAAAACTGAACTAACCAAGCTTGCCCACTAATTCTCATAAGCCTTTTTATCAATGAGGCCTCTATTTTCTTTGTTTTCCATTATTTTCCTTCATTTTCCTCCTCACATGCAACTTTTGACCTTTCACTCCCCTTTTCTCCTAATTTCCATTATTTTCATAAAAAAATGCCAATTAGTGCCTCATGTCTTTCCAAAGCCTTTGCCAATTTCCTTAGCCATAATAACTAAATGAACATCCACTAGGATGTTTTTCCCACCATTCAGTTTGGAATACGTGTCCCATCAACCGTGGTTTTACATATTTTAGATGGATTTTTAACCAGGGATGTTACAAAACCCTCCCCCTTGGGGGAACACTGTCCTCGGTGTTAAATGACACCTATAACCAACAAGGATGCTGAAAACAAAACATACTGTCCATGGAGATTTATAACATAGCTCGTTGCTGTATTTACAATGACCATATTCTAAAACATGACAACATACCATTTATTGGAGCTTTATAACATAGCTCATTACAATATTTACAATAATAACCACATATACAACCATATGAATTTTCTTCACCCAACAACTAATCATACTGTCTTTGGAGCTTTATAAATCCGACTCGATACAGTATTTACAATAATACACACATATACACATATGCACATTTTCTCAACCAACAAATAAAAGGATACAATGCCTGCATCCACAACAAAGGAATCCAGAGGCTCACACCTCCACCCTCAAAGTAATACCAGGATTCACCTTCTTCCCAGGAAGTCTAGAATCCACTGCAAGGTTAAATTTGCATCCAATGTCTAGCGATATAATCCTACGCCACTTTTCCTCTAAGTGAAAAACTACCAGCTCATTGTTCTAGGGCACACTCCCAATGTGAATTTGATTCCATCTGGAAATGCTAATGACCAAAACAAATATATCCACGACCTTCCATTCTCTGTTACACAGTCCCTCGGGCAATCCAGTGACCCCCTTCCATGCAGTCGCACACCTTCCAAGTTCCATCAGAACCCCCATCTCAAGAAGTCCATCCCTCAACAAGGATTCCTTGCATCGGAAGGTCAAACAACAAGGGCATATACCTACCTCAAAACCACCATACTGGTCATAGCATGCTCATGGAAATCAGTGGACACTATTGGGTACCAGTGTCCCACAATGGCCTTGCTCCTGAAGTACTTTACCAACATACTACTATCTATTCCAATTTCTTTCACTAATGCTACTAATTCTTGTAGTCAGTTTCAACCAACCAACCAGGCATTTTCGTGCCTCCTGTACCAAGCACATAACTTCCATTAGATTTAAAATAAATTGAAATAAATTCATATCATACCTCATTGGTAGCTCGTCAATAAAGTACACTTGCAATCCTGTTTACTTCATGTCACAACAAGTCAAACTAATGGTTTGATCAAAACATCATGTATAAACACATCACATCAGGTTAGCTCAAAACGCACCCATCATAATCAAAATCATAGATGATATGTACACATCATAAACTAGAATCATAGATCACATGTAGTCATCATAGACTAGAATCATAAATCACATGCATAATATAAATGAAATAAAATGTTGATACTTATCCTTTAATCAATCCTTAGCTTCTCCCTTTTTCCTTATTCCGTACACACACTAGATCGGTTTCCACAGCTGTCAAACACCTAGTGCCTTCTCCTCAACCATGTACAGATACACATACAACCACACATGAGATACAACACCATGCAATACATGCACCTACACCTGACATAAAACACATACACCTACACCCAGTGTACAACACAACACAATACATACTCCTACATCCTATGTACACCACAACACAATAAATACACTTACACCGAATGTACAACACCACACAATACATATACCTACACCTGGCGTACAACACAACAAAATACATGAACTACACAGAGTACAACACAACGAGTACACATGTCACGATACCACAACTACATGATGCACATACATAGTACCGCATGTACACAACACAACATGTACGACATGCACGCAATACTACATGTACACCGGTACCACATGTGCAACATGTACACAATACCACCTATACACAAAACCTCTTGCACAACATGTACACAACATCACATATACACGAAACCACCTACACAATGTGTACACAATGCCACATGTACACGACACCACTTGTATAATGTTTACATAATACTAGGCGTACACAACACCATATGCACGACATATACACAACACCACATGTACAACATGTACACGACACCACATGCTCACAACACCACTTGTACAATCATGCACACAACACCATATGTACATAACACAACATGTACAACATGCACACAACACCATATGTACATAGCATTGCATATACAACATGTACCTAGTACCCTATCTACACAACACTGCATATCCAACATACACACGACACCATATGCACACAACACCACATATCCTTCGTCCACACAGTACAATATGTACACATCACCGCATATCCAACATGTACATAGCACCATCTATACCCAACATTGCATATGCAATATTCATACAACATTATCTGTACCACCATGTACATAACATTACATAAACAACATATACACACACTATACATACACAACACCACATGCGCACAACATCACATATGCAACATGTACAACATATGCACAACAATAGCACCCCACATCCAAAACCACACTATCTCTACCAAGCAACCTTCCTTCCAGTGTCTTATCCATGCTTGTCCCAACATGCCACAGACCACACTGCTTTCATTTCATTGATGTATCCCTCAGATTTACTTGTCATATCATAAAGATAGGCATAATACAAGCATACAATATCAATTCATATCCACATGATACTAACCTCATATATTTTTCATGATTAATATCCCCACTTGATTCCCCATAAGACTAGGAACCTCGTCATGCCACTCACCTGCATAAGCAATCATTCCTCCACAAGAATGATCCTTGACAACCCTGTCGGACAGTGACATAGATACATAGATACATATACATAAACATTAGCATAAAAAATAATGATCTAGTTAGAGAACGACATACATACATACATATGTACATATAAACATTAACATAATCATGATCATAATATAATTACTAGATAGCATAAGGTCAAGGTTAAGAGAACTCCCTTTGTCTGTGCACACCATGCACAACATTGAGAACAATCGTTCCCAACATAGCCAAGGCATATGACACCTCAAATCCATTCACCTTACCTTTTCCAATTACCTTTCTCATGTTTGTACTGCCACCGTCCATTTACCACAATGGACCCAACCAGCCCAACTGATTGTCATAGTCTTACCTTCCACTACGCATACTCATGTATCGAGCTTCATCCGTGTCTTACATTTCTTTTTGGGTAACACACAACTCTCCCTGAGCTCCATTAACTTTCCTCCTTCCCAACCAATTCCCAATACACTCAAAACATAAAAGGAAAGCCAAGCAACAAACAAGAAGAAAACCATGGAAAACCAACAAAAATACGACACCACAAACAAAGTGGTATGGCCATACACTAGACATAAACAAAGATTTCAATCAAGCATGAACAAAGCACAAGGAATCAAAATCACAAGACTCTCAACAAACACCATGACTCAACCCCCATGGTTCCTAGGGAAATCTCAACCTAAGCCTTCTTCAAGATTTCATGGCAGTCTCTTTGCCATACAATCCCCTACACCATATTGCCATGAACGCATAACTATCAGTGTATAAATAAACATAACAACGCACTAGTTACCTTACCTTTTTGTGCCAAGCATGTTGTCTTGTAGCTGATCACATATGTGCCATGTCTCAAGGGACTCCAATTCCCTTGACATATCCACTTGTAACTAGAGATTAGCTAATATACCCGTCAAATACAAGTTCATGAATCTAGCACATATCCACATAATGCCAAACAATATTAAGGTTAAGAAGGCTTCCTGTATGCAAAGCACTCATTCGTTTGGAATTAAGTTTACAAACATATCTAAAGGAATTCTTGTCCAATTCCTTTTACCCTTTTACCTTGTTGCAATCGAGCTTACTATGTAATGTCACATCACCCAACTGTTAGTTATATAAACACATCAATTGTTACATTTTCATGCTAATACCAAGCATGTTTCCTTCAACTGTTTACACATGTCAACCACATGTTCCAAATATCAAGACAATCATATCTATCAATTTGAAATCAATTTTTACTAAGAGGTTAAAGGTGCCAAATGGCACAAATCCTTTGTAAATTAGAGGAAAATGAAAGTCACAAGCTGCTCTTGGAAATAGTCTCATTGTAGAGATATGTTCATTCTGAATCCAACGCAACTTGAATGGGCGAAAACGGACTTCAAATGAAGAAGTTATCACAAAAAGAAGTTCCCCTTTGTTCTTTGGGAAAAGAGGCAAAAACCCCTAAAAAAGGCCTAAAAGGCCTTATAAGGGAAAATCGCATCGCATGAGGCAAAGAGGAGGACTTAAGGTCGGGCGGAAGGCACCACCGATCAGCAACCTCCGATGATCGGATTGGCGGGTCGGATCAGAGGTAGGCGGTGTATACCCAAGGCAAAGGTCCAGGGCGATGCGATATTGCGATATGCGATATCGGCGGATCGGCGTCAGCGATCCCAAAGCGAAAGGACCCCCGAGCCATGCGACTTGCGATTTGCGATTGCGATCGGCGGATCAGCGATCAGCACACCCAAAGGGGAAGCCCCAGGTCGTTGCGACTTGCGATAGCGATAAAATCACGAACCCGATAGGATTATAGGGCGGAATTGATAATATTTGAAGTCCGCCATAAAGCCATTTGTAGGGATTTTCAATGTTAATGTATTTTTTTCAATACAAAGGAAACCACGGCACAAGGACACTTGCGACTTGTGATGGCGATTTAAAGCCGGACCCGATGGATTATAGGGCGGATTTGATGTGATTTCAAGTTCGATAGGAAGCGTTTTACAATGTTTTCTGTGTAATTCTCTGTGTCACCAAAGAACGATTGTTTTGGAGGATTCGAAGTGCCGATGGTCCATTCCATTGCAGAATAGGTGGCCACTGTCCCTGAAGGCGTTCAGCAATGATTGCTAACGCTCAGAGGGGGATTCAAGCGGATAGAGGCCAGGAGCCAGTGAGCCCGGGAAAAGGAAACGAACAGACAATGCCGATTGGCTTAAAGCCACAAAATGACAGAAAAAGAAAAAAAGGAGGCCGAGTGTGCCGAGACATGGATGTAGAAAGCTAAGCCAAAGCAGGAAGCTAAGGTGAAAGAGAGCAGCGCAGAAAGGGAAGGCAGAGAGAACGCAAAGCTAATGTGAAGAGTAGCTGAGTGGAGTCACTTAGAAGTCAAGTGAAAAGCCAAAGAGCTATAAATTGCAGAGAGCCAAAGAAGCCAGAGCCAGAGCTAGAGCCAAGAGCCAGAGCTAAGAGCTAGAGCCAAGAGCCAGAGCGAAAGCCGAGAGCTTCAAGAGCCGGGGATAAAATGGTGTGTAAATCCATTGTTTCTGTGAAAAAAACCAATGGAGTTGAGTCAAGGAGCTTGTAAAAGGACTTTACCATAATCCGAGAGAGCCTAGTCGAGTTGACTAGAGCTCAAGGAGACGTAGCCCAAGAGTTTTGGGTGAACTCCAAATTAATATTGTTGTTCATGTGTCTATTTTATTGCTGCATTTTTTACTGTTATATGTATGTGTTATGTCAGCATAAACAATAGATTTTAAAGTACACAAACAGTTTAAAATAAATACCAGCATACACCTATTTTTCAAGCATATTTTACTTCCACATTGGTTAATCATTTGAGTCTTGGGAATAAATAAGCTTTGGAAGTGGGAGAGGTTCTTGTAAGTTTGACAAGAAGCCTTCAAAGCCCCATTTTTAGATCAGGTGGTATTGGAGCTTGAGATTGATTAACCACGCCTTCAAAGGAGGTTATATCATCATGCTTGATTGACAGAGCAAATATTGCTTGTCTAAAAGGTGTTTAAACAGTCAGAGGTTGATTGTATGCTTGTTGCAGACTGACTATTGTTTGAGTTTGTAGAGGTGAAGGGAAAGCTGTTGATAGCTTAGTCCAGGAAGGACAAGAAGGAAGAGGGGCTGAAGGCATTCTTCTATCCCAAAGGACCTCGAGGCAATCCTTGAAACACAAGAGGTTTGTTGCAAAAGGTTGCTTGAATAAGCTCTTTGTTAATCTTGTTTGAAGTTCTTTTGTTCATTGGCATAATGACTACTTCTACAAGTGAGTCCTCAAATTCTTATTTCTTCATCACAAGACTCTTTGATGAAGACATCAAGCAAGAATTGTCCACCATGATGGATGTGGCGAGGGAAGTGTATGAGTATGGAAGGAAGAGTAGAAGACTTAGAGAACAATTGAATTCCATGAAGGAAGAGAAGCAATTGCTTTCTGACAAATTGCAGGAAATGGAGAGGCAACTTCATATTACAAATATGAACCTGAAAAGGATGCATGAGTTGGAGACACAACTCTTTGTTGCCCAAGAAGCCTTAGTCAAGTATCAGCTTGAAGAAGAGGTAAACCATTCCAGTTTGTCTTCAAATTCCTCTAAGGATGCTTATATTGGTTCTTTTGAAAAACATACTAGAGGCATAGGTTCCAAGCTAATGTCCAAGATGGGCTATGAAGGAAAAGGCTTGGGTAGACACAAGGTATTATTGAGCTAATAATGATTGAGGAAAGGCCTAAGTATTTGGGTCTTGGCTATGGACAAGCTTATGGAGAAAGTTCCAAAGCTGCCATGAAGGCCATTGAAACAGCTCCAAGAAGGAGTTGCATTACAGAGTGTGAAGATTGTATTCAGGAGGAATGCAATAGCTTGAAACATCATTTGCAGGATGCAGGTGTTCAGAAGCACACACTTGAACCAGAGAGTTGGGGAGACTCTAACAGCCTTGAAGAGATTGATGGTGTTCCAAAGGGAGCCACTTCTTCATTTGCTTCACCTCCTCATGAAGGCCATAAAGGTGAAAGAGAAATGTATAAATTTGGTTCTAATCATCTTCCTTTTGATTTTGCCAAGCATGATAAATTTCCACATAAGCATGGGAAAATAATTGCATGTTCCTTTTGTGGTTTGGATAACCATCATGTTTCTAGATGTTGGAAGAGAATGGCCACATACAGGAAACTTTTGAAGGAAAAGAAGCAAGAAGCCAAAGGTCCATTGGACAAGGAAAATCATGCTGTTAAGAGGATGCACATGCAGTGCACTTACTGCCATAAGCAAGGGCATCTTGCTGAAAAGTGTTGGACACTGAATCCAACAATGCTTTGACTAAAGCTGAAGAAGAAGTTGGAAAGAGAAGATGGCAGAAATGGAAAGGAAGATTCCATGAATGATGTGTCTCAATTTGATTCACATGTTGATGCTGATGTGCAGACAGAGATAGTACCTTTGAAAGGGATTGGTGAGAAATGGTTAGAGTTCCTATCCAATTAAGATTGCATGTCAGATTTGCATCTATTTGCATTTCTTTGTTTATGGAATGCAAGTTGCAGGATTTTACCAAGAAGGTGAATGGAGAAGTTGAGTAGGAGACTCACTTGTTGTTGCAACACCATATTCATTTCAGCTTCGAAAGTACAGTGTGCTTAAGCGAAAGTTGAAGGATGAAATGCATGCATGAGCTTGATATGCATGAACACAGGGATGTTGATGATTCTCCTTGTATTTAAACATGTATGTGCAATTTACTTGCATGGTTGATTGTTGTAACATGCATTTAATGTTGACTTGGAAGAAGTTAACTTGGTCTCCCAAGATGGAGATAATGATGAAGTGTTTCATCTTTTGAAAAAGAGTCCTAATGGTCTTTTTCCACATGCTTGACTTGAAGGGTCACTTGTTTAAAGGCATGTTTTGTGGGCTTGTTATCTAGTCCATCATTTGTATGCAGATGTAAGACATGGAGGTGTTCACAAGATGTGAACTCTGTTTCTTTTATTGAAGCATGAATTTATGCCATCTAGTTGTTGTCTATATTTCTGTTGTTGTTACTAGTTGTTGGTGACAGCTTTTCAAACAGGTACAAATGAAAGTTTTGTGAAGCAGATGTACTTCACATTTGTTTGAGCCACCTTGGATCAATGATCAAGGCAGAGAAGTTCAAACTGCCTTCTATGACCATTTTAGCAGGAGTTCTGCAAGAAGGCAAGGAGGAAGACAGTTCTTCCCAAGAATGACTGGCACATCCAGAAGGGAAAGTGGTCAAAGGCTTTGGTTCAGAGGCACTATGCAAAGGCAAGAGCGTGGAGGTTGAAAGAAGAGGGTGTCGTTACTCTCATTTACTATTCAAATTAGTATATCAATCTTTTGGAGACCAAAAGTTCCTTAATGGGAAGGCGTGATCCAAAAATGGTTCTTGGATAAACCTCTAAGTCTAAAAGACTTCATATAAGAGGTAAAAGGTGCCAAATGGCACAAATCCTTTGTAAATCAAAGGAAAATGAAAGTCACAGGTTGCTCTTGGAAATAGTCTCATTACAGATATCTCTTCATTCTTAATCCAACACAACTTGAATGGGCAAAAACAGACTTCAGATGAAGAAGTTATCACAAAAAGAAGTTCCCCTTTGTTCTTTGGGAAAAGAGGCAAAGACCCCTAAAAAAAGCCTAAAAGGCCTTATAAGGGAAAATCACATTGCATGAGGAAAAGAGAAGGACCTAAGGTCAGGTAGAAGGCACCCCCGATCATCGACCTCCGATGATCGGATAGGCGGGTCGGATCGGAGGCAGGCAGTGTATACCCAAGGCAAAGGTCCTGGGCGATGCCATATTGCTATATGCTATATTGCCGATATCGGCGGATCGGTGTCAGCGATCCCAAAGGGGAAGGACCCCCGGGCCGTGCGACTTGTGATTTTCAATTGCGATCAGCCGATCAGTGGATCGACGATCGACACACCCAAAGGGGAAGCCTCGGGCCGTTGCGACTTGTGATAGCGATAAAAGTGCGGACCCGATAGGATTATAGGGCGGAATTGATAATATTTGAAGTCTGCCATAAAGCCATTTGTCGGGATTTTCAGTGTTAATATATTTTTTTCAATACAAAGGAAACCGCGGCACAAGGACACTTGCGACTTGCGATGGCGATTTAAAGCCAGACCCGATGGATTATAGGGCGGATTTGATGTGAGTTCAAGTCTGATAGGAAGCGTTTTACAACGTTTTCTGTGTAATTCTCTATGTCACCAGAGAACGACTGTTTTGGAGGATTTGAAGCGCCAATGGTCCATTCCGTTGCAGAACAGGTGGCCACCATCCCTGAAGGCATTTAGCAATGATTGCTAATGCTCAGAGGGGGATTCGAGCGGACAGAAGCCGGGAGCCAGTGAGCCCAAGAAAAGGAAACGAACGGACAACGTCGATTGGCTTAAAGCCACAGAATGATAGAAAAAGAAAAAAAGGAGGCTAAGTGTGCTGAGACAGGGGCGTAGAAAGCTAAGCCAAAGCAGGAAGCTAAGGCGAAAGAGAGCAACACAGAAAGGGAAGGCAGAGAGAATGCAGAGCTAATGCGCAAAACAACTGAGTGGAGTCACTTGGAAGTAAAGTGAAAAGCCAGAGAGCTGTAAATTGCAAAGAGCCAAAGAATCCAGAGCCAAAGAAGCCAGAGCCAGAGCCAGAGCCAAGAGCCAGAGAGAAAGCCGAGAGCCAGAAAATTGAGAGCTTCAAGAGCCGGGGATAAAATGGTGTCTAAACCCATTGTTTGTGGAAAAAACCAATGGAGTTGAGCCAGGGAGCTTGTAAAAGGACTTTACCATAATCCCAGAGAGCCTAGTCAAGTTGACTAGATCTCAAGGACACATAGCCCAAGAGTTTTGGGTGAACTCCAAATTAATATTGTTGTTCATGTGTCTGTTTTATTGCTGCATTGTTTACTGTTATATGTATGTGTTATGTTAGCATAAACAATAGATTTTAAAGTACACAAACAGTTTAAACTAAATACCAGCATACACCTATTTTTCAAGCATATTTTACTTCCACATTGGTTAATCATTTGAGTCTTGGGAATAAATAAGCTTTGGAAGTGGGAGAGGTTCTTGTAAGTTTGACAAGAAGCCTTCAAAGCCCCATTTTCAGATCACATGCATCGAGCTTCATCCGTGTCTTACATTTCCTGTTGGGTAACACACAACTCTCCCTAAGATCCATTAACTTTCCTCCTTCCCAACCAATTCCCAATACACTCAAAACATAAAAGGAAGGCCAAGCAACAAACAAGAAGAAAACCATGGAAAACCAACAACAATACGACACCACAAACAAAGTGGTATGGCCATACACTAGACATAAACAAAGATTTCAATCAAGCAAGAACAAAGCACAAGGAATCGAAATCACAAGACTCTCAACAGACACCATGACTCAACCCCCATGGTTCCTAGGGAAATCTCAACCTAAGCCTTCTTTAAGATTTCATGGCAGTCTCTTTGCCATGCAATCCCCTACACCATATTGCCATGAACGCGTAACTATCAGTGTATAAATAAACATAACAACACATTAGTTACCTTACCTTTTTGTGCCAAGCATGTTGCCTTGTAGCTGATCACATATGTGCCATGTCTCAAAGGACTCCAATTCCCTTGACATATCCACCTGTAACTAGAGACTAGCTAATATACCTGTCAAATACAAGTTCATGAATCTAGCACATATCCACATAATGCTAAACAATATTAAGGTTAAGAAGGCTTCCTGTATGCAAAGCACTCATTCGTTTGGAATTAAGTTTACAAATATATCTAAAGGAATTCTTGTCCAATTCCTTTCTTTTACCCTTTTACCTTGTTGCAATCGAGGCTTACTATGTAATGTCACATCACCCAACTATTAGTTATATAAACACATCAATTGTTACATTGTCATGCTAATACCAAGCATGTTTCCTGCAACTATTTACACATGTCAACCACATGTTCCAAATATCAAGACAATCATATCTACCAAGACTACCAATAATGTCATAATCCATAGTCATTAGACATAATTCTACAATTGTCAAGTACATATCAACTGTCTCAATACATATGTGTTAGTACGACCATTTTAAAACAAATATAATTTGAACACATACTCATATTATGCATTTCATCGGACATCCAACCAACTTGAAAACATACTATGTTAAATAAATCAACTAGATAACATAATCAAACACTTAAACATCAAATAGATGACATAATCAAATAGTCAGGCACCAAGTATATGACATAAGCAACCTCGCACCTTAACGCATGTTAGGGGAGGCTATCTTGTCTGCACAATCAATCTAGTTAGCATAATATAAATTTACAACACATCAGCTCAAACAAAGATAAGACCATAATATCCATAACAATAACTAACTAACATGTTCACACCATAAACTCATAAAAAATTATAATTCATGGATAGTAATCGCATTTGCAAAGTCAATCTAGATTAGTGCGACATAATATCACATCATATTAAATCATACCTGAATGTCATAACCCTAACCATCTACACAGGCCAATCCAATTTTAGCATGATACATATAACATCAAGATTTGAATGTAATAACCCAAATCGTCAAGTTACTAGCATATAAAAACAACATGTTATATGTCATGCTCATAAAAAACATATAACATAATTATAACAAGTTAACCTATAAGATACTCATCATTAACATATAACATAATTACCAAGTTATCTAACATAAAACAATAATAATAATGCATACAACCACAAATTACTATCATTCATGACTACCGACACATGTTCATATACTACACTAATCATTTAGCATATATCATGTATGTAACAATCCATTAACTAACATACCTGTTACACAACATTTTGTCACTGTCCTCGTACTTCCTGTTCCATGACCCTGGAGGACCTCTACAGTGAACCCTACATGCTTTCCCTTCATGAAGAAACTCCCATTATGTCCCTCTTCATGAGCAAAACAATTCCCTTTTGCATCATTTCCCAAAAATCTTTTGTTTTTCCTAGTTTACAAGATCGGCGCTAATGACCCTTATTCTCCTCACGCCAATATGTAGGGATTAGAACTGTCCCTAGCACCAACCGAAGCGACTGAGCCTTGTTCCAGCCGCGCCAATCCTCTTTTGGAAAGTTTTTAAATAAGGAGCCAAAGCTTCCAGCTCTAGAAGCTTCGTAATGGAAGTCTGGTAAATGGTTGAGCCGAATGGAGTCAAGGATGTCAGTTTGGACTCCTTTCCCCTATAAGGATGGAACTACCTCAAGATATAAGACCTTCTCCCATGAGAAGAGGAACCATCTCCCATCCATTCATGCTATATAAGCCTCCATCTTTCCCAAGCACAAACTACTGTTAGTGTTGGTGTGCTAGTGCTAATTAAGTTTGGAGTGAACAACAAGCTATTCACAGTTGTAGCTCTCTAGTTGTGTGTGAGGGAGAAGTGTGAATTTGGTTTAATGTGAAGACTAAAGGGAAGAGCCTTAAAACTACCATTATTGAGGCCATCATGGAATGCTATCGGAAATTTGTGGGAATCCGGATTTTACGGAGGAGAATAACAACGTTAAGACAACGGTTGTAATCTCTTCTTGATTTAATATATATAAAACTATCGATTGATTTCCTACATAATATTTCATCTCACATGTTTATGGCTTAATGTTTCTTGACTTGTTAAGTAGGTTGAATTACAATTTGTCTATTATCACGGTTGTTGTTTTCTGTTGTTTACTTGTTTCAGATGTTCAAAGAAGGAAACGAGAGATAGCTAGAGCAAGTGAGCAAGATCATCATCAAACGGTATAAGCGTACTAAGAGGTAGTCCCTCTTACCTGGTTATAAGCTAAGGAAATATTCCCTAGTATGGTCGCCAATTTGTGGTGAAGTAAAATTATGAGTGCAATCACAAACAATTTCTCTAGTCCGATAATGGGTCTAGCCAATCAAGGATTTCCCTCGGATGGGAATCCTTGTCCTTTTCTTTCTTTTGGAAATTCTGGTGCTCCTTATATGGCGACATTGCCCCTTCATGGGTTAACCATTGGTCTACCTATCTAGTTGTTTTCGACCTCGGTGGTCTAGAGTGTCCCAACTTCTGCCCCACCATCTCCTTCATTCGAATCACATCACGATGATTCTAAGGTTGACCCCTCGCCTTCTTCCCCCATTTCTTCACCCTCCTCTTCTACTTCGCTTGGTGAAAGTTTTAAATCCAGTAACCAGGAGGCTAAGAAAAAGAAGAAGTCAAATAAGCGAGAGGCCAACCGTGCAGCTATTACTCCAAATGCACCCCCCGTCGACAAACCTTCTGATCCTTCGCAGAAGGTAAAATTCCCTTGCAGGTTGTGTAAGGGTGACCATCTCCTTCGAGACTGTCTTGGCATTCCCAGAGTCTTAGAGGTATGGTCTCAAAACCTGAACCGACCATCCTCGTCGACCTCTAGAGATCATGTTGATGTTACGCCTTCAGCTAATGATGGTAAGAAGAAGGGAAAGATTAGATTCCCCTATAGGTTATGTGAAGGAGAACATTTTCTTCACCTTTGTCCTCTTATGGATAAATCTTCCAAAGTTTTGGAAAACCTTGCAACTCCTCAACCCCAACTTCCTATTAGTTATCGAAGGCTTTCTTCTAACCCTCTCCTAGTTGGTAAAGAGATTGACTTGGATTCATCTCTTGCCCATTCTACTCTTCGTGAGCATGACTCCTTTGTGTCTGTTCCTAAACAAACATTGGTCGAAAAGAGTGTCGACTTGGTTTTGCCTTCAGTTTTTCACTCTGTTCCTGAAGATAGTGATCATATTGCTCATGTTCTTCTCGTCTCATGGGATTCCCACGAATCAAAGAGTGACCCTCCTGTCCCAGTTGTTAAGGAGAGTCCTTCTCCTATTCTTGTACAACATGGGGACAATGATATGATACCCCTACCAAGTAGTTTTGTTTCTTCTTTTGATTGGAGTCAATTGACTGCATTCCGCCTCCATCTTATGTGCCTTTCCAGATCATAGTACAAGCCTATAATATGGTAGTCTATGGAACTCTATTAGATGAAGGCGCGTATGTTAGCATCATGTCTTCTACCACTTGGCAAGCTTTGGGTTCCCCACAGCTTGTTCCTGTCACTCAGAATTTGTTGGCCTTCAACGAAGGAACCAATCAACCCTTAGGGATCCTTCCAAAGTTCCCTATTACTTTGGGAGGAAAGATCGTCTATATAGACGTGATGGTAGTCCAAGGTCCCTTAGATTTCAATCTTCTCCTTAGATGCGACTATGTTTATGTCATGGGAGCTCTTGTTTCTTCACTTTTCCGTATGGTTTGTTTTCCACACGAAGGGAGAATAGTAACCATTAATCAATTGTCGTTCATTGGTCACCAGGTGCCTCCTATGCAACCATCTTCCCCTATTGGTCCTTGTTTTAAAGCAGTACCTTCCCCGCCACAGGTCAACTACGTGGCTACCTGTTCCATCTTTGCATCTACTGATGATCAGGTAATTGAAGCGGTTGTCGAGGGATTTATCGCTCACCTTCCCACTATTTACCCACCCACCCCAATCCCGGGGCCCGGAGGGGCTCGACTGCTAAGGAGAGGGATTTGGAAGCTCATCCATCCGATGGACAGAGATGGTATGTACATTATGTACTAGGGGCATTGGAACCCGATCTGTCTTTGGTACCAAATGACATGTATTCCTCCCAGAGTGTCGTTCTTCCATCTAGTGAAGACCTCTTGGGAGCCATGTTCTCGTATGGTTCATGAACAGGGTCATGAAGATAGTTCTTGGTCTTGTGTCAGCCTCGTTAAAAAATGAAACAAGGGATATGAGGATAGTTCCTAGTTTTTTGTCAACCTCGTTAAAAAATGAAACAAGGAGTCATGAGGATATTTCCTAGTCTTGTGTCAACCTCGTTAAAAAATGAATCAAGGAGTGGAGCAGAGTTCCTTTTCTTGTGTCAATCTCCTTAAAAAATGAAACAAGGGATGTGAGCATAGTTCTTTCTCTTGTGTCAAGCTCGTTAAAACATAAAACAAGGGTCTAGAGGATAGTTCTTTTACTATGTCAATGTCATTAAAAAATGAAGCAACTCCCTTTTCCAAATCGAGTCTTTGATTAAGATCTCGTAAAATCCCAGTCGAGTCTTTCCTAGATCTCGAAAGTGAACCTTCATTCCATTCACCTAGTTGAATGAAATGAAGCTTGGGGGGCATGTACCTCGAATTGAGTCATTATGTTGGGGGCATGCAAACTTATCTCAAGCATAGTTTTTCGTTTCAAGCTTGTGTAAACATGAAACTAAATCCAAGCAGAGTTCTCCATGGTTCAAGCTTGTGTAAAATGAACCCATGCCCAATTTACATTTCGTGATTGTTGTTTTTATCAGCTAATTTCTGCTAGATGAGTCTTGGTTGTTTCATTCCATCACCACCATCTTTTTGGCTAATCATATGCTTTCACTTGGTTGTTTTTCCTTTCCTGAGGGGACGCAGCGATGAGTAGTTTTATTAGCCAGCCTCTTGACCATTACATGTTTTGAGCAGTTCCACCATTGCTGGAAATAATTGCTACCAGTTGCTACCATTTATACTACCCGTTCCTCTAGGACGAGTCACCTTTAAGTTCTTTTCTCGACTTGTAAATCTCAAATGAAAGGATCGCTGAGTACTTTTACCTTTTTGACTCGTAAAAGAGAATAAAATGGGGGGTTTGCTTTCAAGCTCTTTTCCGACTCTTAAAACACGAAAATATTCCCAAGCTCTTGTCGTTTTGAACTCGTTAAAGGCTGTGAAACGCCATTTACCCAGTATACATTTACCCCTTTTTCAGGCTGGGATGAACTATTTACGAAAAAGGTACTCCTTGACTGAAATGGTCAAGCGGTTCTCTTGAGTATTGTTTTCTACCTTTTTGGGCTTGAGAGACACAAATGTACGAAAAGGGACCATGTGGAGTTTTCTTTTCCGTGTATTTTTCAAACTCTCTAAACATGAAAAAGATACTGAGTTACACCTTTGTCAAAATCGTTAAAATATTAAACGACATCGAATTCGTCACCATGATGAACATGAGCTTCTCCTTCCTAGGGCTCATTAAACTTACTAGGTCGGATTCATCCGAAGGATGGACTTACAGTGCAAGCATATGCTATCCCCTTCAAGCTTGTGATAAAAAATAATTGGGGTACCTGCCAGGAATGGTGGGGGGAAATTTGGAAATCTAATCAGTTGTGTCGGCATCTCACTCTTGAACATGACACTTTCTGCTTCATGTCAGGTTGGAATATCCTCCTTTTTATCATTGACCTTCCTGGGTTGGGTTGTTTATTTTTTCTTTCCATTTGATCTTTGTCGTGTCATCATGACCACCAATCTTATGGATCCAAAGGTTGCCAAACTTCTAGTCGTGTCATTGATGTGTTCAATAGTTGTCCTTCTGCAATTACACTTACCCATGATTCTCTGTATCATCCAAAATCATTTTGCATCTCTTTGTCTCGTGTCGATGATGTGGGATACATTATGGTCCTCCTTCAACATGGTCACTTCCTATCGACTTCAGGTCATTGTCCAGGAAGTTGACCAAGAGACTCACTTCCAGTACCTTAGAGTTTGCATGCCCTAATGGCAAGTTCTTCGCACTCGATGACAAGTTCACATCATTGGCTTTCGATCGGGTGATTTCATGGGTGTTCGACTTCAGTTCCTTTATTCACATTCTGTGAATTGTGTTGATAGTACCTTGAGGACCATTGTCATTATTGGTGGTTTCTCTTACACTTGTTAACAGTTCACATCATCAGCTGGTAATCAAGCGATTTTCTAGCATGTTTGACATCAACACATCTATTCACATGTTAGAATTTGTACTTTGATCGGGTCGTGTTGGAGCGCAAGACCCTGGGCTTAGATTACAAAAGTCCAGGTTGCAAGGCGGTGTGACATGATTGTGCTGATATGCATGTCTCTTTCATATGGGTGGCTGCGACCATACCATGAGTTGTCATATGTGATCCTTCACATTATTGGATGGCTATGACCATACCCTGGTTTCGTTATGATCCTCTTTATCGAATGGTTGCACCCATGCCTGGATCCATTTACATGATCATTCTCTGGATGGATGCGCCATACCGCAATTCATGTATCATTTGACAGAGTTTTCAGTAATGTATATGTATATGTACTTGCTTGCAGGTTTTCCAAAGATAGACTCCAGTTCCCCGCACTGATTCATAAAGCATTTCACCCCTCACTCTAGTTTGGCCTTCATGCTTTAGGGGCATCTGTTACACAACATTTTGTCATTGTCCCCGTACTTCCCATTCCATGATCATGGAGGACCTCTACAATGAACCCTACATACTTTCCCTTCATGAAGAAACTCCCATTGTGTCCCTCTTCATGAGCAGAACAATTCCCTTTTGCATTATTTACCAAAAATCTTCTGTTTTTCCCAGTTTACAAGACCGGCACTAATGACCCTTGTTCTCCTCATGTCGATATATAGGGATTAGAACTGTCCCTAGTGCCAACCGGAGTGATTGAGCCTTGTTCCAGTCGTGTCGATCCTCTTTTGGAAAGTTTTTAAATAAGGAGCCAAAGCTTCCAGCTCTAGAAGCTTCGTAACGGAAGTCTGGTAAATGGTTGAGCCGGATGGAGTCGAGGATGTCAGTTTGGGCTCCTTTCCCCTATAAGGATGGAACTACCTCAAGAGATAAGACCTTATCCCATGAGAAGAGGAACCATCTCCCATCCATTCATGCTATATAAACCTCCATTTTTCCCAAGCACAAACTACTGTTAGTGTTGGTGTGCTAGTGCTAATTAAGTTTGGAGTAAACAACAAGCTATTCATACTTGTATCTCTTTAGTTGTGTGTGAGGGAGAAGTGTGAATTTGGTTTAGTGTGAAGACTAAAGGGAAGAGCCTTAAAACTACCATTATTGAGGCCATCATGGAATGCTAACGGAAGTTTGTGGGAACCCGGATTTGTCGGAGGAGAACAACAACATCAAGACAACGGTTGTAATCTTTTCTTGATTTAATATATATGAAACTATCGATTGATTTCCTACATAATATGTCATCTCACATGTTTATGGCTTAATTTTTCTTGACTTGTTAAGTAGGTTGAATTACAATTTTTCTATTATCATGGTTGTTGTTTTTTGTTGTTTACTTGTTTCAGATGTTCGAAGAAGGAAACAGGAGATAGCTGGAGCAAGCGAGCAAGGTCATCATCAAACAGGATAAGCGTATTAAGAGGTAGACCCTCTTAATTGGTTCTAACCTAAGGAAATCTTCCATAGAATGTATCGTTGTGGCTAGACCCATTATCAGGCTAGAGGAATTGTTTGTGTTCGCACTTATAATTTTACTTTACCACAATATCGCATGCCAAACATACAATACATGTATGAAGATCTTCTCTTACCCCAAAGTTTAGTGCTACAACCTCACTCTAATGATGTGCATCTCCTGCTTCACCTCAGTTAACAAATTAGCATCATAACATACCGATAACATCATGATGACCTAATTGCATAAAATGACCTCTTGCACAGCAACCTTCACCATGAAAATGCATGCATAATAACATATAAACATTGACATGCATAACAAATGCATATATAACCATACACTCATGATGGCACATCCCACAACAATACCATCAAAATTCACATGGCGTCAGTACAACCATGATCAACACCATGCAAATGCAACAAGCAGATGGACTACAATCATAAGGAACACATACGTAACCGAATTCATGATCAACATGCATCCCATTTAGTCCGAGGGGTAAACCATGCTCTGATACGACTCTGTAACACCCTCGTCCCACATCTACCCAAGTAATCGGCCAATCGGGTTAAACATGTGGCGAGAGGCTACTATGGTTGGATTTAACCTCCTATGTGACCTTAAGGAAATGGACTCGACAGAAGCACAACATACAGACCTTCCACATCAACTACAAGACCCCTGAGAACTATGCCAACACTTCAGGTAGCTTGCCCCTGGGTCTCACTGAAGTTTTGGATCACTTAAACTCTAGATGCTCTCATGCTATGGGCATGTCAGCGTTCGGGGACCTTTGGACGCTCTCACAGGCCTGCAAGCCAGTGTCCAGGGACCTCTGGACTCTCTCACAAGCCTGCAAGCCAGTGTCCAGGGACCATTTTGTCTAGTTCTGTGCCAGCATCCTTAGGATTTGAGCCACTTTTTCAGGCCTAGAGCGAAGGTCATTGCCTAGAATGGAATGACATCATCAAAGCAGTAAAATAATAGGGAAACAATGATGCAAAATAAATTAATTGAACAAGCCCTTAACTAGACCGCTACTAGCCATGACAGGAATTTCGTCAAACATATCACAAACATGTAAGCTACAAGTGTAAACAACAGATTTAAGCATAGGGATCTCATACTTATACGAGAATCGTTAAGAACCATTGTTCCCTCATGTCATTTTGTTCATTATCATCTATTAGGTCATATTTAAATTGTCCATTCATTTACAATTAAAAACATGATGAGAGCCATACATAGTTGCTATCATAAAACATATACATAACTAGCATAGTAACAACAAAAATTCCATAAATACATCATCCATAGAATCCACATATAAACCTGTACATTTACACATGAAAACCAAAGGGATGAATTTCACATTAATGAATGTAGAAACTCATCGGGAATGGGAATACCACATTCCATCAGACCATAGATTGGCTGAGCCAAATCTCTCTTCATCCAATCACCCCGTGCCATATTCCAAGCATGAATGTGGGACTCATAACCAACCAAAAATAACCAAACAAGCATGGATGCTACCGGAGTTCTCCACCTACACCGTGAGGAATTTGAGTGCCTCCTAGTCTCTCAGGCTTTACCGTAATCCATAGTCTGATCCAGGGATCACTAGGACCTACACCGAGACCCACTCTCCAGGCTTTACCGTACATCCCATCTTGGGACTACTAGGCTCAACGAAGAGAAATCCACCTCTCGGCTTTAACGTATATCCTTCCATTCACCGGCAAGGATTCCTAGGCTTGTCGAGGCACGCAATCCTAGCTTTACCGCAAACCACAGTCTAGATCAGGGGTTACTAGGCCAGTGCCTTTACTGTGATCCACAGTCTAGTTTAGGGACCACTAAGCCATGTGTTTGTCATTTCAAATATCCACCTCACTCAACTTTGAATCCATCTGGAAATCTAGCTCAACCGAAGTATGAGACCATCTCATTAAGGCTATCTGGAAATGGAAAGGCTAGGTTGAAAACACTATCATACTAGAAAAACCCATGCCATGACAAAAAAAACCACATGCAACACCATGCATGCCAAATCTAGCAAGGAAAATACACATGCAAATCGATGCATCAAAGAATCCTGTTGTAGTTGCTTGATCCTACCTTCCCCTACTTAATATTTGTTTCCTTTTGCCTTCTTTGCCCTTCTTTCTCCAATGCCAAAGTGCTCCAAGAAAACTCTAAGTATCCAAGACTGAGTGAGAGAGAGAGAATAGAAGAGAGCTCCAACAAAACTGAATTGCCAAAACTTGCCCAATGATTCTTAGAACTCTTTTTATCAATGAGGCCTCTATTTTCTTCATTTTCCATTATTTTCCTTCATTTTCCTCCTCACATGTAACCTGTGACCTTTCACCTCCTTTTTCTCCTAATTTCCATTATTTTCATAAATAAAATTCCAACTAATGCCTCATGCCTTTCCAAAGCCTTTGTCAATTTCCTTAGACATAATAACTGAATGAACACTCACTAGGATGTTTTGCCCACCATTCAGCTTGGAATACGTGTCCCATCAACCATGGTCTTATATATTTTAGATGGATTTTTAACCAGGGTTGTTACAGTTATCAATATAAATGAAAGTTGTCTCTTTCTCTAATGCTTTACCCAGTTCTTCTTGTCCATCTTCACGCGTTCTAATATCTGGAATAGAGTCTTGAGGTTCCATCAAATCTTCTAGTATCTATTTCTACAAGTCTACTATATCTGGAGTCAATCCTATGGACTTAAAGAAATGAACCTTGGAATATTTACATCCTTCCACGTTGAGTAATAAAAAGACCACATCCGCAAGGGTTGTCTTTCCCATCCCTACGAAGCCATGCAACATAATTGCGATAACATTTTCTTCACTTTCTCGGTCCAAAAGATATGTAACTTCATTGACGCGTTCCTCTTTTCCCATTGTTTCAATGTAACACATTGTATTAATTATTAATAAGATAAAAGAATATAAGAATAACTGCTTTAAATACATCAAAATTTAAGTTGAGAGTATATGAAAATATCTTCACCTGCATGTTCCAAATATCTTCTAGAGAGAGGAGGCTTCTTACATGCATGGATATCAAAAGACGAAATACCCCTTTGAGCATAAATATGTTTGCGCTAGTCATCTAGTTTCTTCGTCAATCTTTCTAGGTCTCCCTTGTTTCTTGCACTCAAACACCATAATTCCATTAAAAACACTTTTCTCTTGGTAACGTGTGCCTTCCTCAGTTAATCATAGAAGTAGGTGACGGGCTTGCAAATTAGACACAAATTAAGGCCCATATAACCTTTCCTAGGCACAAAAGTCTATATTAAATCTCTCCTTCTACACTTAATAATTTTTTTTAGCTTTAATATGTTGATTAGGAAGGTTTAGAGATATTGCATGTTTGTGCCTAATATTATCTATTTTTGTAGAATATTGTGAGAATATTGGGTAGATTATGAAGATATGGAGGAGATAATCTACGAACTTTCTCCCTGCTACATGAGGATCAAGATTGGATAATAAATTAACAAAATATCATGAAATTATTGACAATATTTCACCAAGTTGGACTTGAAGTCTGGATATCACGAGGTTCGATTCAAAGAAGAAGATACATGGAAGACCACCTTCAAAACTAGGCAAGGTTTGTATGAGTGGTTAGTTATGCCATTTGGCCTATGTAATGCACCAGCTATATTTATGGGATTAATGAATGATGTACTGCACCCTTTTATAGAGTCATTTTTTATTGTCTATTTGGATGATATATTGGTATATAGTCCTACCCGGGAGGAGCATATTTCACATTTGACGAAGGTGTTGGAAACATTGAAGAAGCACCAAATGCTAGCGAATCTCAAGAAGTGAAATTTTGCGTAGCAGTCCTTGGTGTATTTGCGATATGTGATTGGTGGAGGAGAATTGAAGATAGATCCTTCCAAGATGGAGGCCATCATGAAATGGCCAGTGCCTACTAATGTTACTGAGGTTAGGAGTTTCATTGGGGAAACACAATACATGAGGAAATTCATAGCCTCATTTTCAGTGGTAGTAGCACTGCCCCTTGCCATAACAACAAGTGGCAAGAACCAGTGAAGCACCAGTGCTGGCATTACCAAACTTGCAGCGATCCTTTGAAGTGGAGACAAATGTGAGTGGGTATGCTATGGGAGTTGTCTTGATGCAAGGAGGAAGGCCCGTTTGCTACCATTCTGAAGTATTTCATGGGGAAGCTCTTAAATACCCTACCTACAATAAGGAGCTATATGCCATGGTGCAAGTTGTGAAGAAGTGGAAGCACTATTTGATGGAAAAGGAGACAATAATCCACACAGATCACTAGCTGTTATAGTACTTGTAGGCCTAGAGTAAGCTACAACAGACCAATCATTACAAGTGGATGGGGTTTTTACAACAATTTCATTTGGTGATGAAGTAGAAGAAGGGAAACACAAACACGTTGGATGATATGCTTTCAAGGCCAACCACATCAAATATTATAGCTTTGGGGACTCTTGTGCACATGGAGCCATTCACCCATTATCCATACATAGAGGCATATTCAGGGGATGAGGACTTCAAGGAGGTGTATCAGCAGTTGCAGAGTCAAAGTCATGTGTACGATGGTGACAACACCATTGACTACCATCTCTAGGATGGGTTACTCTACAGGCTAGATAAGCTATGTGTTCCTAAAGGTGAGCGTTTGCAGCCGATTAGAGAGGCGCACACCTCCAAGGTTGCAAGGCACTTTGGTGTAGGGAATACTATGGCTAACTTGCAGAGGTATGTGTATTGGCCCAAGATGTAAGAGCAGGTAGCTAGGTTCCTAAGAGGATGCATTCTTTATTGTACCAACAAGCCTAGTAACATAAAACAAGGTCTGTATCATCCCTTACCTGTACCCACTCATCCTTGGGAAAGAATTTCCATAGACTTTGTGGGAGGTTTACCGACAACCAGGAAGGGACATGACTACCTATTCATGGTAGTTGATAGGTTCAACAAGATGTATTTTCTTATGCCCTGTGAAAAGACCATCAACAGACAAGAAGAAACAAACTTGTTCTTTTGACAGGTTTGGGTGCACTTTGGGATACAAAGGAGCACCATTTCAGATAGGGATACATGATTTCTCAGTGCATTCTGGACTACATTGTGGGAGAAGATGGACACAAAATTGAAGAGATCTACAACATTCCATCCATAGACAGATGGGCAGACAAAAGTAGTCGATAGGTCTTTGGTGTAGTTTCTAAGGGGATACAACTAGAAGCATCCAAAGACCTAGGATGAAAATATGGCATATATACAACATTCTTATAACAGAGGAGTCCACACTTCTACAAGAAAGTCCCCAATTGAGTCTTGTTTTGGATATTTTCCACCTTCACCTTTGGATATTGCATATGGGCAGCAAGGAGGAGTGAGGGAAGATATTACATGAGATTATTTGACGGATGAAAATTTTATAGATAAGATTAGGCAGGTCCATCTACAAGTACAAGAAACACTACAGAAGTCACAGGAGAAGTATAAGGCCAGGCATGATCAACACAAAACAGAGAAATCATTCAAGGTGGGAAACAAAGTATGGCTACAGTTGAACAAGGAGATGTTGCAGGGGCCTCGTAATAAAATCAAGCCTCTAAGGTATGGTCCCTTTGATATACTGGACAAGGTGGGTGATAATTCCTATCGACTCAGTTTACCACCATATATGTGCATTTACTCAATTGTGAATGTAGAGAATTTGAAACTCTATGAGCCTTCCATGCTAGATCAGGAAGAGGAACATGTCATACCTTCTGTGGAGGATTTGGCACGATATGCTCAGGCAGAGTTGATAGAAGATATAGTTTTACATAAGAGGTCTAGAACTATAAGACAATGGTAGCATGACCTTTGGCAGATTGGCTTTAAGGGACAACTTCTAGGCAAATCTAATGGTACACTAGGGAGAAGGTGGAGGAAAAATTTCCTCACCTCATTCAGTAAAATATTTTGGGAACCAAATCCTCCCAAAATGGGTAGGTGTGATCCGAATTAGATCATTATATCCTTTTTCATCCATCTCGATGCATTTGGAGTGGAAAAAGTGGAGGAACCATCTCACGGGACCGTTTTCACCAGTGGGACCCAGTTTGGTGAAACGAGGTTTGAAACCTTCTAGGATCATTTGAGGCATGAAACGATGTTTTTCGGGGGTAAAAATTTGCCTCTTTAGCGCAACACCTTCTCATTCTATTCTACACATAGATACCTTTCCAACGGAGGAATAAGCTCGTCAATCGGAGTCCGTATGAAAAAGTTATGCCACTCAGAAGTTGACCTTCATATTTTCACACCTATAGTTCGAGAGGATGTCACATTAGCCACCATTATTCATGGAAAAGGGGCTATCCACGTGTTTATTATGTAAAAGACTCTAGAGGAGTCTATTTTGTAACTCTAGTTAAGAGTTGATGTAGTCAAACTTAACCACTAGTAGGCTATCGGGCTTGTGTTGTAACCATACCACTAGGAGGAAGCGACACTCCATTCTTTTAAGAGAATTTTGTTCCATAGTTGAGCAAATATAGCCAAGAGAGATAGGAGGTAGAGCACACAGAGAGGATTTGTGCACTATAGTAGCCCATAGGCCACATACATTACTTCTCTGTATCTGCAACCATATTTCCAGACAGAGAAAGAGAGCGAAGCAAGCTCACCTTCCAGTTAGGTTTTCTCCTGAAAGTGTTTCCTAGAGAGCATATATTGTGTCTTGTGTGAGCTTATTTTTTCGTTCTCTACTTTTATGCTGGATTTACTTTTACATGCATGCACTAATTACAGTAAAATCTACAGATCTAGAAATTAAATAAAACTGTAATAGTGTAGAAACTCAGATTTTAATATAATATTATCAAATATGTTGTGACGAACTCTCTAGTGGAATATCCACGACATTTTACGGATTAGTTAGAAGAATAAACTCCAGTCGATGCATTCATGGAAATTTCACTTTCTTTGACTATGAAAAGTGTCAATGAGTCAACTTCATTTCCCCATGGAGTAACCAATCTAGAGGAGTCTTGGTTTTGGCATTTGAGATTCGGTCACTTGTATTTTGGAGGACATAATTGATTGCAACGAAAACAATTGGTTAAATATGTACCAATTATACATGAATTAGTCAAATTGTATGAGAGTTGTACATTGGCAAAAGAACACAAGAACAACTTTCCAACCAGTGCATCTCACAAGGAAAAGCCACCATTGGATTTGGTGCATACTGATTTGTGTGGCCTTGTTATCTCTCAGAGGAAACCCTGCTATGGGAAAACCTCTAAGGTAAAATCAAACCTATTTGAGGTTGAAAGATGGTCCTTCAACCTGGAGAGGGATCTCTCCCTAAAACTGAACTACTCTAGGTCATTGTAGTAGTAGGTTTTGCAATTGAGTTATATGGCTAGATTTATCAAAAAATGAAGTTTGGTTGGGATACGTGAAAAATACTACCATTGGGCATGGAGTCTAACCCAATCAAGTACATATAAACACAGTTTTGATGAGAAAAACACAAAAGAAGGGTAGTGGAAATTCCTTTGACACTTTAAGGAATTTGGAAAGAAAATGAAGGAGATCAATGCAATAGTCAAGTGAACAACATTTATTAATACCCGATAAACAAAGAAAAATGAGCATAAAACATGAATCTTGATTTCATACTCTTTTTGTCAAACATGAGGAAGTATAAGACGAAGAAAAGATAGACATGGAATAATAACATGAGAATTTCTATAACCCGCTCAAGAAAATAATTTTCATTAAAATCTGCTAAAAAACACAAGGGATGATTAATATCAAATAAAATCCAACCCTTTCTTCTTCTACATTCTTTTCTTATATAGATAATACAATAACTGTAATATGTTTGTAGCTCAAAAAATAATTACAGTAATCCAGAAATAGAATAAATATCCTAGGTACGTGCATATTGAAAATATCTTCTAAATATATAAAAAAGTCACAATAACTTGTTGAAAAATTTGCTGAAAAAAGAGGTCGAGAAAGTGTATCATGATCATGTTCTCCTCGTTGTAGATCAACCTCGTCATCCTCCAAAAATAGGTTATGTCTTATTGTTTTGTTCTCAGTCATCCTTGCTGCAAATGCGTTGATACTGTGGTTTCCAATCCTATAGCAACATGAGCCAATGGTTTCATTGATAAGCCGACTGTCAGTGCCCTTTCAAAAGTGCTTCTTTTTGAGAAAGTGTTGAAATGGAAATGTCAACGTTTTCTTTGCAAAATATGCTGACAAGTGAAATGTCAGCTCTGCTACGCACTTCTTTCTATCTAAACACTGACAAGTGTGTGATGAGTCGAAAAACTCACTGTAGAAATGACTTGATCAAAACTCCACACATACATACATAATAGTTTACATATCAAAGAAGCCATAATTTTTTATCCGTTGGGCATTCCAAGGACAAAAAATGGTCATCAACTTCCTAACTGAGGGTGCACTTGGTCGTCTCCAAAAGAACATCCAACTTGGCCATTCTCTTCTTCTTACTCTGCCTAGTCTCCATAGGTATTTTCTTTTTAGTTTCCTTGGCCCTTGACCTTTTAGAACCTGCAAATTTCCCTCTATTTATTATTAAGTCCTTTAATGGGACATTGTCCACATCTATCACTTCCTTGGTGAGGTAAGGATTTTACTTAAATTTTATTTTCAACCTTAATTTGTTTAAAGGTTTGGTTTGAGGTTTCTTCCCTCCCTTAAACATCTGAAACAAAGAGGGTTCTGCTTCATCTTGGGGCTTAGTCTCAATTTATTTTCCCTTGGTCTGTTTTGGTGGGTGAGTTTCTGCAGGGGAAATATTAGTGGGTGGCTCTTCAGGGGGATTCACAGAATGAGGTAGATCTTTAGTAGGAGGGTTTACAACAGTATGTTGGGTTTTCTTCAATCTGGCACTTCTTCTGGCATACACCTTAGGGATTATAGGTTCAGAGGATGAGGGGATATCTCTATGTTCTCAGCTTTGGGATTTAGTAGAAGTGCCCTGAGTAGAGGTTTCTCCCTGATTTTTCTTACCAAACTTAGTACCCTTTTGTCTCCCTCATTTGGATTTAGGGGGTTGAGATTGAAACCCTCCCCAAAAAAGGACATGACTACAAGTCCTGCCAACTTTGGTCAACTGGTTCTCAATCAACAATTTAGTTAAAGCCTTATGGTAAACAAAATGAGGGAATGGGTCTACCCTGGCCCAGAAATGAGCAACCATGTGTTTAATATTTTCCAGTAAATAAAAACAAGTGTTCATTCTTACTTTCCCTGCTATATGAGCTAGGAAATGAAAGTGGTAAATATTTACCTAGTTGAAATTCCCTTTACATGTGAAGTATTGCTGAGTAATGCATAGAAACTCGTGTCATTTATCCTCCAACCATGATCTATGCATGCCTATCTTCCAACTTCTGTCTTTGAATTCGGCCTTCAGGAAAAATGGGACATCAATCCCAACGAGAACATGGCTTCTGAAGACCCTTTCTCCATCCGTCAGCAAGGCTGTAACTTCTGCAATCAATTCCTTTGTGACCAAGAACGACAATCCTCCTACCTCCACCCATTATCCGTCAAACCCCTGGGTGAATGCTCGAGCTACGACATCATGGTAGTTGGTGCATTGGTGGAAAAATTCCTGCCACCCAGCTCGCTGAAAATGTTGTTGAATGTCTAGATAAATCTCTAGAAGGTTGGGGCCTTTGGGATCATTTCAATTTAGTTTACTGTTCCTCCCCATTTTCCTACAATTTGGTGATTACACAAATAGGGAACTGAGATCGAATGTTGTATCCCTGCCGATAAAATTGAAACAAACCGCCCTCCAACACTCAAACTGACACAACTTTGCGAATGACAAAGGTGAAAATACCATGCGGTAAAAACAATGAGAAATTTTTAAAACAGACTAACTGATTGACAGGTGAAAAGATTATTCTGACCCTTTGATAATTACTAACTCACACCATATTCTTCGGTGATGAAACTTTTAATTTTCAATACATACCTTTCACCTCCAAGTAAATCATGGCATGATTGAGCAATTACCATATCGCTGACGTGGAATGTGTCAGTGGATTGTAAAAAATCAAAATTTAAATTTTATTTTTGGCGTTGATATTCCCGCTATCAGCGAATACCTGATAACGCTGACAATCCCATTGTCAGCGTATTCCCATTAATCATTTTTCTGTAACTGATAAACGTTGATAACCACATTATCGACATTTCCCTGTTTATTACAAATTGCTTTCGTTGACACTGAAATTGTTAGTGTTTACATAAAAAAAAATTCAGACTCAAACTAGAAAGTGATAACAAACCCTATGCAAAAACAGTCTCTTGGAGAGAAGACATTCATTGATGATTTTAGTTAGGAGACTTGGATATACTTTTTGAAACATAAGTTTGAAAATTATGACAATTTCAAGGAGTTTAAGGCCATGGTTGAAAAACAACAGGGTCAATATATTAAAATCTTGAGATATGATCAAAGAGGAGAATATGACTCCAAAGAGTTTATAACATACTATAAACACTTTGGAATCAAGAGACAATTCACAACAAACTTACACACCACAGTTGAATGGTGTAGCAGAAAGGAAAAATCAATGTTATAAGATCCATATAGATCATTAGACCGGTAGACCCCTCAGACTAGGAGCCAATTAGAACCGTACCTGAACTAGTAAAAAAATCGGAGCAAAAAATTGGACAACCAAAAACAGAAAATATTCATATTTTAAAGAAAAACAGATATATTTATGTGCATCCATATGAATTGAAACCATTTATACAAAAGCAAAAAAAGATCTCATTTATGGAGAATGTAAGGGTGCACATAACAAAAATAACATCGAGCGCAATCCATCTTTGAATTGAAAATACATACAAAAAAAAAATAGGCCCTAGATGGCCTCTAGCATCCAAAAAAATCATGTTACAACAAATACCTACATATCATCAAAATCTTTGCCGATATTGGGATCTTTGTCATCAATATCACCCTCTAAGCATTAAAATAAAATAAAAAATGCTTAACATGTCAATTGAAGATTTTGTTTGAGTGATAGATACATTTTTAACAGGATCATGATATAGGAGTTCAACAATCAATGTCACTATCATCAAGGTACATAGAGGGCTTGGTGCTCTTGATTAAATACTAGTTCCATACCCTTGTACATGACAAAATCAAATGGAAACATTGTAATCCCCCGATCCTGAAATCCTGATTTTTTTTTTGTTAAATCAATTTGATTTTGAGTGGGATCTAAAATTCTACTTTCTACATATCAAATCCAATGATTTTGGAACCACTCTCAAACATCCTGAGTAATTTCATGGTAATGTTAAAAATTTAAGTAAAAGGATGAAAATGAAAGTTAAAGGAGAATGTCAATTTAACTTTAAGAATTTAACATTATCATGATTTTCATAGCAATAGTAGGGCCATAGGTTTGAATATTAGGCACCTATTGTGGGCTAGTACCTAGTTAAGACACAAATTATAAAAAAAATTGAAGAAAAAAAACAAAGTAGGCCCTACGTGTTACATTCTATGTAGCTTTACTGAACCTGTACCGAATTATTTTGTTCGATGAAAATGGTTGGTTCGATACCAAACTGGCCAAAAACAGTTTCGGAGGTTGGTCTAAAACTTTTTTTTCCTTGAAACTAGTCAAATCGGCTAGTTTAGACCGGTTCACTCTAGTTCTAATGATACTGGGAAAAATAAAACAATCATGAACATGGTTATAAGTTTGTTGAAAATAAAACACTTGTCTAATGAGTTTTGGAGTGAAGCAATTGCTTGTTCAATATACATTTTGAACAAATCTCCCACAAAGAGTGTCAAAAATAAGCAAATGTATTACATTTCAAGTTGTTTGGATGTGCGACATATACTCACATACTTAGACAAGTAAGAAGGAAGGTAGATAATCAAAGTGAAAAGTGTATTTTTACAAGTTATAGTGAGTAGTCCAAGGCATATAGATTGTACAATCCAATCATAAAGAAGTTTATAATCAACAATCATGTAGAGTTCAAAGAAGTTGAAGTTTGAGATGGAAGTGTAGACAAAACTATGATAGTTGGAGCAAAAATTCCTTCTGGACAAGTTGATGTAGAAGAACAAAATGAGCAAGCAGGGCAACAAGATACACAAGCTCAATCACCTATCCAAGGTTCTCTAACAAGGACACCAAGAAATCAAGTTCAAGGAGAGTCATCAAGACAAGGAGGACAACGCTCCTAGTTCTCATTCCAACAGGGAATCAAATCCAATGATTGCACCATTGAGATATAGAAACACAAAAAGTTTAAAATATATTTATGATCAATATGATGATTTGGATATGTAGTCAAAATTTCCATTATTTACATGTCAACCAATGTGTTTTGAACAAGTAGTGATAATAGAAAATTGAATCCAAGCCACAAATGAAGAGTTAGATCCCATAGAAAATAATAATACAAGGGATCTAGCCAATTTACCAGCATGGAATGCTGTCAAATGGGTATACAATACAAAATATAATGAAAAAGGTGAGATTGAGAAGTACAAAGCAAGGTTGGTTGCCAAAGTCTTTGCACTACAACTGGGTATAGATTATGGAGAAACTTTTGAACATGTAGCTATATTGGACACTGTAAGCACTGTTTTGGCATTAGCAGCTCAAAACAAGTGGCAAGTCTATCAAATGAATATTAAATCATCCTTTATACATCGCATTCGTGAAGAAGAAGTTTATATTGAACAACCACCTAGTTATAAAATTGAAGGACAAGAAAATAAAGTCTATAAGCTGAAGAAGGTGTTATATGGGTTGAAGCAAGCTCCTGAATTTTGATACAATATAATAGATTCTTATTCGGTTGCTAATGGGTTTAACAAAAACAAGAGTAAACCCACCTTGTATACAAAGTCAAATCAACTAAGACAAATTTTAATAGTCTATCTATGTGGATAACATGATCTATATAGGTAATCTTTTACTTGATAATCTTAAATCGCAAGAATTTTTTTTTATGTTATGCTTAGTTTTTTGCAACTCATGAAAAGCCAAAAGCCAAAGCAAAAATTTGGAAAATTTCCCGATAAATATAAAGTGACGAATATAGTGATACCTAAAACATATTGGATGTTATTCCACTGGTCATTCTCCAAGAACAAATTTGGAAAATTTTGAAATTATAATATTGGTAGAGTTAATAAATTCGGAAAATTATGAAATTATAATATTGGTAGAGTTTGAGTAATAAATGAAATGGTTTTTTTTTTATTTGAGTTTAACAATATAATTTTTAACCAAATTGTGATTTTTTGTTATTTAAAATGTAATTTTGAATATATAAATGAATCAAGAAAATTAGAGTTCTATAAATTAAACACCTGATTTCTTTTTTACTAAATTTTAAATAAAATTACAAATGTAAAAGGCCATTATTATAATATTGGCACAGTTAATAAATGAAATAGTTTTTTTTGTCCTGAATCTGATAATATAATTTTGAATGAAATTATGATTTTTTATTATTTAAAATATATAAATAAATTTTAAAAAACCAAAATTCTATTTATAGTAGATTTTGAAAACCTTGAAAGCAGACAATGTATTCTAGATTCCGGCCCTTGGTTTTGGGAAAAATCAGGCCTATTCATGAGGCCATGGAACCCATCATTCGATCCCTCAACAACAGTCATAACCTCAGCACCAGTTTGGGTGAGATTGCCAAACCTACCCTTGCATCTCTGGAATTTCTCTTCGCTAAAAGCCATTGGAAATGCAATTGGGAAATTTTACTGCAAGTGCCCAGAAACAGAGGAATATGCCAGAACCACCTATGCACGCATCTGTGTGGAAATGGACTTCAGCGCCGGATTCCCAGTTGAAATACACCTAACAAGTAAAGACTATGTGTGGAACCAGAAACTCGATTATGACAGTGTCCTCTTCAAATGTCCATCCTGCTTTGAGACAGACCACCTAGCCAAAAATTGCCCAAAAGCCTCCTAGAAAAATTCTGCTAGAAAAAATCACCACAGATCTATGTGGTGGGAAGGAGCACAAAAGGAACACTATACCGTCATCAAAGAAGAATACTCTCGAGAAAACTCTGAATCGCAAGAAATCGGGCAAGAAAGAAACAACTCTCAAGACAAGCAGGGGGAAAGCCCCGCCCAACAACAAAAGAGTGAACTCAACAACCCCTCAAGCATCAATAGTTATGAGGGTTCATATATCGCACAAAATAAATCTTCATTTAACAGCAAAGCAGATCTCCTAGACCAAACTTCTTCTCCGACTATCTTCAAAAGGACGAACATAATAGATCGCGAAGCTAAGACACTAATGTCCCAAGAATCAAAAGAGATGAAGGAGATGCAAGATCAAGAAAGCTGGAAGACCGTAGAGAAAAAAAAGAAAGCTACAACGCCAATCTCGCCAAGAAAGACGAGGCGCCAGACAATTAGAAACTAAGAAAGAAAATTATAGGTCCTATAGACCAATTTGGTCTCAGTGGACATTAACCACCACCACCACCATCATCATCATCAAATTAAACCCTTGAAACTTATAATTTTAAAAATCTTTACCAAATTTTAAATAAAATTAAAAAAATAAAAATATATTTGATTATTGATATATTATTATTTTTTATACTGTATTCACATTATAAATTAATATTTTTGTTTTTTCATAAATTAGATAATGTAAGTCAATATTAGAATAAATGATTATATTTAACTTTCAAGAAAAAGTCATGATGCTTGATAGTAAAATGAAAGTGATCGCATTAAAAGCAAGTGGAAAATTCCTTGCGTGCGTGGATTTAAAGTGAAAATTTATGATATTTATTCTACAGGTCACGCTCTGTGTAAGTGAATGGGTTCACATTTATAAATTAATATTTTATTTTTTTTATAAACTTTTAAGGGAAAATGGTGATGCTTTGGTAAAGCGAAAGTGTGCACATTTATAAATTAATTTTTTTATTTTTAATCATGAATTAAATAAATGTGTTGATTTTAAGGGAAAATTTGTGATGCTTTATTTTATGATGATGATGATGATGATGATGGTTAACGTCCACTGAGACCAAATAATGATCTATCGGACCTAAAAAGACAAATTATTTATTTTGATTTAAGATTTTATTCCTATGCTCAAAAAGCTTGGAGAGAAGCCTCCCGAGTTCACTATAATTTTGGCATTGTAAAAGGCTAGGAAGGTCAGTATTGTAACAAAGGTTGTGAAATTGAGATCTAATGTGGTTGTATGCAGGGCACTCTAAGAGGAAGTGGTTTTCATCCTCGATGCTCCTATTCTCACAAATATGGCAGATCCTTTCCATCCATGGCGTTTTAGGAACTGCCCAACGGCCAGTTTCACTATGGAGCTCATGAGAATTCGTTCTAATCTTTGCTATATTAATTTTCTTCTTTGAGCTAGTTAAAATAGAGAGATACTTTTGATCTTCAAGGGTGGGGTTGATGACCTTCTTATAATAACTTAATTTTCTTTTAGACGCTAAATCTTTCTCACACCACAATTTTTCTTTGAACTTAGAAGTAACAATATCTTTAATGTTATTTATGTTTTGCAAAGCATCATTCTCATTGATCTCCCAATAGTTTAACCAGGCCCTTGTGTCCTTATGCCATCCTCGGTTAAGCCTTAGGTGGTTTTGGCTGGAATTTAAAGCTAGCTTAGGAAGTCTATGATTGTCTATGCTATTGAGCTTGTGCTTGTACAACAGAAACCTGAGCATAGCCAGGCTCTCAATAGGAGAAAGACCTGCTTCTATAAGGAGAATAGGATAGGGTGTATTACTTTTAATTTTCAGGTTATAAGTTATAAAACGCTTCTGGATTTGCTCAATCTTTCTCCATGATTCTCTGGAGATGCTGCAGCCCCAAACTTCACAGCCATATAAGATAACAAGAGTGACTAAAGTTTCAAAGAGGAACTTATTTTTATCCCACATTACGAGGTTTGCTGTTTTACAATTATTTTCAAGACCAAAATAAGCTTTCCATCCCCATTGATCCTTTTCTCAATACTATGGTTCCAGTTGAGCTTGTGATGGATATCAATTCCTAGGTATTTGTAAGAGTACACTTCCTCCAAGTTATTATTGTCATACATAAAATTAGCGCAAGTGTCCTTCTTGGATTTGATAATCATAACTTTTGTTTTGTCAGTGTTAACAGTCATACCCATGGTAGAGCAGAAATCCTTAAGAAGCTTGAGTTGCTTATCAAGATCAGAAGGGCACCTTGCCAAAGAACAATATCGTCAGCATAGAGAAGAAGGATAACGACTATCCCAGCTAAGATTGTGCCACCACATCCTGCTTCTTCTAAATATCCTTCGAGCTTATCGATGTAAATGCCAAATAGGGTAGGGGAGAGGGGGCAACCTTGTTTAACTCCGATGTTACACTTAATATCTTTTGACCACCCCTCATTGTTCTTTAGCTTGGCAATTACATTCTCGTATAGCCTTTAGCCAAGTTGTATAATATTATGAGCATTAAGAGGATGAAATATAAATTTAAAATGATTATATATTTAAGTTAAAAATAAAAATAAAAATAAATAAATAAAAATCCATATTTTATTTCAGAAAATTTAGAAGATTGCAAGTGTTCATTTTAAAGATTATATATATATATATAATTAATAACTTTAAATTTCGCGTGTTTTACTTTTTTTATTTATTTTTTTTCACCAAGCTATGTGTTAAGGTGGTTAAGGAATGATTTCAATTTAAGTGATGGTTACAAGAATCCTTTTAATACAATAATCTAGATTATCATTAACTATTATCTATATCTACGTATGATAATTTTGTATCCACATTTTTTTTTTTTTTTTTCCGGATGTAAATATTTGACATATTAGAATATGAAGCTAAACATGTTGCCTCAAACTACTCTATTTTATGGAAACTAAATTAATTGAGACAATTCATAACAGGTAAACTCGTATGGTAATTGATGGTTTAGACATTGGGCAAAACTATATTGTGGATATGTCAATTATGTGTCTCATTCTATAAATAGATCAAATGCATGCAAGGAACTCCACGTGCTTTGTAAACATCATACCACATTTTCTCTCTCTCTCCCTTTATATCTATCTAGAGAACATATTCCCATCGATATCATCCACGAGGTTTTTTTTTTTTTCAGATGTAAATATTTGACATATTAGAATATGAAGCTAAACATGTTGCCTCAAACTACTCTATTTTATGGAAACTAAATTAATTGAGACAATTCATAACAGGTAAACTCATATGGTAATTGATGGTTTAGACATTGGGCAAAACTATATTGTGGATATGTCAATTATGTGTCTCATTCTATAAATAGATCAAATGCATGCAAGGAACTCCGCGTGCTTTGTAAACATCATACCACATTTTCTCTCTCTCTCCCTTTATATCTATCTAGAGAACATATTCCCATCGATATCATCCACGAGGTTTAAGAAACCAAGCAAAGTGATCTCCTCCTCTTCTTCGTGTATTCAACCACAACAAAGCCAAAGTTTAAGGTGTATTTCATCCAACTTCTACTAGCCACATCATAGTTGCGACATGTTGCACATTGTGTTGTCATTGATGACAACAAGACGTCATTGATGTCAAAGGGGATGTCTGATATGTCATCAACATCATTCACAATGCTTAAGGAAGCAATATGGTAGTTAGATCTCTTACAGGTTCTCATCAAGCGAAGTGAACAGTGCCTAAAGTTATTTGAGTTTTTGATGCATTTGTGGCGCCCTAATGATCCTATAAACAACACTATTGCACAAGTCGCATTGATACCTTTCCAACGGGGTATCCCGCTGATCCAAGATCTTTTACTTATGGATGCATCAGAATTACATGAAACAGAGCTTGCTAACCATGGAACTTAAAAGCACATAAAACAATGTGGAAATAACACAATAAGCAAGAAACCATGACACAAAGGTTTGATTACAGAGTTCGTCCAATTTGGACTACGTTTCTGGTCCCTGCTCAATAGTGGGAAAGCCTTCTTTCAATTTTTTTTTTTTTAACACGATCGGATAATGATTATATTGCAAAAAAAGAGAGAAGCAAACTCCTATTACATTTGATGGGGTTTGGATTCAAGTAGAAAGATGAAAATGGGAGTTTAGCCCCTATTTCTAAGCTTGAATCCAGTATTCTATGTATTCCTTTGACTAGCTTGGCGTATTGCCTTACATATTGTCCTAGAAGTAAAATGAACTTGCAATGCATTTAAAATTAAATGATTTCTCAATATTGGTTGACTGACTGCTCCTGTTGAGAGTAGTGCTTCTTGCTTTGCTGAGTGGAGTTTTCCCCTTGCTGGCTCTGAGTGATTGACTTGATATAGGCTATGGCTTCCTCAAGATACTTGCATTTGTTTTTGAGATCTATTATTTCGGCTTTCTAATTGTCTATATCTCTCTATTTATAGATGTTCTCTATTTTCATTTCCGACCTGAGACCCTTGAGTGCTTCGTTGAACCTGCCTACCATAAACTTATTTTCCTTGCATGTTGGGCATCCGTCATTTTTTGCCACTCTTTCTATAGGATTACACTCCATTTTGATCCTTTGACTTGCTATATTTTTTGTAATTTTCCTATTCCTCCTGTATGTGCTCTTGCTGGTCTTACTGCCATTTTTAGTATACCTTCTGCTGAAATTATTTTGCTCTGCTTCGCTGTCCTTGGAATAGGAATTTGACCTGTTGCAACCTATTACCGCCCAATAGAGACTGATACACAACAACGCCCAATATGGCAAAGAGGAGATGCTCTGAACTTGATTTGAAGAGATACTATGTAGCTGATTTGAAGGAATGTCTGTCGAGGTTTTTTTGGAGGCTGAATGTATAATAAAGAAAACACTATGAGAAGACAAATGGGTCTGAGGGAGGTGATGAAGATTTTGAGAAGAGGGAGACACACTGATAGATGGACACAGAGGAATGGAGACACGGAGTAGAATGCTATATCATTTCAAGGGTGGGATACACAAGGAGTTATTGAGAGCGATATGCTTTTTGGGGGAAACGAGATTGCAAGTGTTGTTACCGTGTTTGGAGATGGCTAAAAGTGTAGCGGAGAGCTCGTAGAGGGGCGACAAATGACACAGGTGTATGAAAACGCCTAACTGAGAGAATGCTTCACTGATAGCTTAGCACAGGAGACTGAAAACATGTAACTGGGAACTTTTGCTATTCAAGGGAGAGTTACACAGGCTAGCATTGAGATTACTAAGCCTGTTAATGAACGCGAGGATACAATTCATGTTGCAGTGTTTGAATATGGGCATTCGATTGCGATTTATGAACTCATATTTTTCTTGAAACTTGACACTGATATGACAAATATCAACTCGATTCAGGCAGAGAATATTTCTATCTTCCTTGGCCTACGGGCTTTGGGTGGTGTTAGATTTGATTTGGATTTGTTGATTATACTCATGTAGGTACCCATTGAGTGCATCTGCTAACAAATCTACCTTTTGATCTTCTGGTGTACTCCAACTGTTGTTTTGATTTTCCTCACGCTTTTTTCCATTTTTTTTCTCTTTCTCCATGAAGAATGTAATAGATTATGGTATGGAGCTGCAATATATTTCATTGTTTTCCTTGATGCTTCCTGCTTCTCTTTCTGTTGCCTTATTAGCAAGGTTATCAGCCTTTTTATTATGTTCTCTCAGGACATGTTTGAAGCTGACCCTTCCTAATCCTTTTAGATTCAATCTTATCCTCTTATATATTCTGTTCATTGTCGAATTATTGGGATTTTTACTTTTGATCATTGCTTCAATAACAATTGCAGAGTCTCCTATTATTATAGGATCTCGAATTGCTTTTTTTTTTGTAATATCCTTGAGCCTAATAGAAGACTATAGGCTTCGGCTTTGTTATTTGTGGTTTCTCCTAGGTCCCATTCGTAGGTGACGATCTCTTTCCCATTTGGATCACTTATCGCCCTTCCTGCTCCTGCTTTCACTGGGTTGTTTTTCGATGCCCCATCGGAAAAAAAAACTGAATCTATTTTGTTTTTTTCTCCATTCTTCAAGTTCTTTTTCACTCATCCTTAGTTTCCAATTTCTTGCTGTAGGAGCTTTCTTTGGTCCTGCTTTCCCAGTGTTTTCCAATATAGATTTCCCAATCCAATCTCTCTCCTCTTGCTGAAGATTGTTGTGATCCACTACTGCCATCCCTTTAGTGTTTAAAATTTATGAGACTAAACCCCATGTTTTTTATAAGATTTTACCTGTTCTTGGCTTTTGGTCTTTGAAGATGCTTTTATTTCTAGTTAGCCAAATCTACCAACACAATACTACTGGAAGGCATTTCCAGAGCCTGATTATTGTAGCCTTGTTTTTTGTAGAGTAAGGGTAATTCTTCTCCCATGCTTTATAAAACTCTGAGAAAGTGTTTGTGAAGTTTAAATTGATTTCCAGCGGGCTTGAAATCTGCTTCCAACATTCTCTGGCTATCCTACATTCCAAGAAGAGATGTTGAATGGACTCTTCCTCTATCAAGCACACGGAGCACCTAGAGGGACCCTGAATTCCTTTTTTTTTAAGTTTTCAGTAGTTACTATTTTTCCTTTGAGAAGAGTCCATATAAATTATTTTATTTTAGGGAGACATTCATTTTTCCAAACCACTTTCCAGAGGGTCCATTCCTGATGGTATTGATGATCTTGAAGGGCTTTGTACCTTGTTTTAACCGTGTATCCTCCTCCACTTGGATCCCAAGTATAGTCGTCCTCTTCCTCGATGCTTATGGGTGCTGCCTCTTTGAGGTGATGCTTTAATTTCTCCCATTGTCCTTTTAAGTTTAAGGGGATTGTTGTGATTTTCCACTCATGCCAAGTTTGTTGTTCCCATGCTGAAATTGAATGAAGAGTGTTTAGCCCTCTTTTTGCCATCCATATTTGTATGCCAAGGAGGTCGGGTTGAAGGTTTAGAGGCTCTTTTCCCATTATTCTGTCATCCCAAATTGACGCCAATTTACCATTTCCCGGAGTTTTAGATATATGATTCTTGATTGAGGGGATTATTTTCTTTACAAGTTTCCAAACTTGCGTGCAAGGCCTCACAGGAATGATGTTTGTCAATAACTTTGTTCTGGTTTGATTCAAGTATTTTGTGGCGAGGGATTTTTTCCACCAACTTTCCCTTCCGGATATCATTCTCCATATTATTTTCATCCCTAGTGTAGCGTTCATTAAACCTGGTAAACGATTGGATAGACCCCCCTGTTCATATGGTATTGTGACTTGATCCCACTTTACCAGGCTGAACTTTTTGTTCTCTTGCTTTCCTCCTTGCCAGAGAAAGCTTCTTATGATTATTTCCATTTGCTTGTGAGCGCTTGCCGAAGCCAAAATAATCGTGTACTGATATATTGGGAGAGCTAAAAGTAGTGCCTTAATCATAATCACCTTGCCTGCCATATTGAGCCACATCATACCCCATTTTTGTATTTTGTCTTTCATTTTATCAACATGTTTGCTCCATACTTCAGCTTTCACATTCTCCTTGGCTATTGGAAGTCCTAGGTAGGTGAAGTGCGTCCATCTTGCTTGTGTTGGAATCTCAAGGATTTGTGAGATGCTTTGCATTATTCTTGGAGGAGTGTTCTAACCATATATTCTAGATTTCAAGTTGTTTAAAATCCCTCCAGAGACCTGAAGAAAGTCATCCAGGACTTTTTAAAATCTCCTTGCTATTATACTTGATGCCCCTCCCAATGAAAGGGTGTCATCAACAAAAAGAGGATGATTGATATTTTCGACTCCCTTTGCAATTTGGATACCTATGATTTGTTTTTTTTCTTTGATTTTCTAATGCCGCACTTAGCATTTCAGCCATTATAATATATAGAAATGGTGATAGAGGACATCCTTGTCTCAACCCTCTTGAGCTCTGAAGGAAGTTGTTGGGTCTTCCATTTATTAGAGGCGCTATCCAAGGGATCGAGATGCAAGCATGTATGGTCTCTATTATGTCTTGAGAGAACCCAAATGTTGTAAGAACTGTTGTTAGATATGTGTGGCTGACTCTATCAAAAGCATTTGCCATGTCTAGCTTCATAATAATTCCTTTCTCTTTCCTTTGAATGCTAGTATGGATAGCTTCCTGAACAATAATCACATTGTCAATTATTTGTCAGTTAGGGACAAAGCCGCCCTAATTTTCAGAGATTACTTAAGGGAGAACTCTCTTGATTCTATTGGCTATTATTTTTGTGATAATTTTGTAGGAGGAGTTGTAGAGAGATATTGGTCTATATCTGTTGAAAGTTGTTGTTTTGGAAACCTTTGGTATTAGAGCCAGATAAGATGATTTGGTATTTCCTCCCTTTTTTTTTAATACATTTTTTATCAGTCTCAGGAAATATTTTTTTATGAAATTCTAGTGTTACCTATAAAATGCGATTGTGAACCCATCTGGCCCCGGGGCCTTGTCTGGATGAAGACTCCATATTTCTGCCAGCACTTCTTCTTCATAGATTTCTTTGTTTATTTCTGAATTTTGTTCATCACTTTTTTTTTTGGATGTGTTGAAGAAAATCTTCGTGATCTACTGGTTGTTCATTTGTTGTTAATAGATCTTTGAAGTGGTTATGGGCTGCTTTTTTAATTCCTCCACTCCCTTTATTTCTTGCCCATCCACTTTGATTTGGTCTATCTGATTTCTGGCTCTTCTAATTTTCATTGTTTTGTGAAAGAAGGCAGTATTTTTGTCCCCAACTTTCAGCCAAAGGCATTTGGACTTCAATCTGAGCTCTTCTTCTTCCTTTCTATTTTGTCTGTATATTTCGAAAAATAATTCCTTTTCTTTCAAGTAGTCCAGCTTATCCTCCTCTTTGTTTTCCTTTTCTTCTTGCATGTTGTTCATTTTTTTTTGCAACTCTATTTTCCTTTCTTTTTTTTTAAATTTCATTCTCTCTTGCCCATATTTTTAGCTTTATTCTCAGATTTTTTAATTTTGTTTCCATTACATAATGGGGTGATCTTGTAATGTTTGTGCCCATCCCTCTTTGATTTGAATTCTGAAATCTTCATTGCTGTCCCAGATTGAGTTGTATCTAAAAGGAAGAGGACCTTGATTCTTCGTTTTGCCCAGAATGAGTGCTACTGGTTTATGATCCGAGGTTGTTGTATGTATAATTATGGATTTGATAGAGGTGTATTCAGATGCTATGTTTCCTTGAACTAAAATTATATCCAACCTCTCCTTTATATTAATATTACCCACTCTCTTATTGCTCCATGTGTATTTCCCATTGCTTGGCGAGGTGTTAATTAAATTGTGCTGCTCCATTATTTCTTCTAGGGCTTCTCTTGACGGGTCCGCATGATAAGTCCCTCCAAATTTTTCTTCTATATTTCTAACCAAGTTTATCTCACCTCCCAAAATTATTTTCCCATTTTGACTTTCTATTAGATCTTCTTTTACTGAGTTCCAACATTGTTCTTTTTCTTTATAATGATTTGGAGCATATATGTTGATGAGGTTGTAATTTTCCTTTGTGTTGAGATCCTTTAAATGGTTTTTGATCCAATTCTTACCGATTTTTTGATTTGTCATTTCCCATTTCCCTTTTTTTCTAAAGGGTGCAATTTCCTCCTGAGGCTCCTGTTGCCTCAAGCGCTAGTCCTTCATAATTCTTTAATTTTTGTATCATTTTTCCAGTTTCTTGACTGTTTGTTTTGGTCTCCTGAATCACGAAAATGTCCAACACTTCTTTCATTAGGATGTCTCTTGCTGTATTTTGATGCAAGAGCATCAACGAACCAAGTCAAAATCGAATTTTGGAACCTTCCAAAGGAGAATGCGTGGCATGAGGACGAGCTTTCCTCCAAATTTGATTGAGTTTGTTTGTAATTTATTATTTTACGTAGATTTTGAGGGTTGTGAGTGAAGATAGGGACTGATCAGATCTCACTTGATCCGATCCGTATTGTGTTACTCTATTTAACTATAAGTGTGAGTGTGTAGAAGGAGAGGCCCAGGATTAATGTAAGACCTGGTAGAGGGCCGCCACTCCATGGGGCATATGTAATATTTTTTCTGTAATTTCCAGTTTGTTGAATAATTGATTGAAGTGTGGTGTGGATGCACTGTTCTGGTGCAGAAATTCTCTTATGACTGTGTATCGGTGTTCTGGACCCTAATCGAGTATTAATTTTTGTTTATGTGTTCTTATTGATAATCACAGTCGATTAGCATTAAGAGTTAATACTGAGATTAAACGCTAAACCTTTGTCTAAGCGTCTTTCTTAAAGGTTTTGTATTTAGCACGTGGGTAGTATTTGGCAAGTGGTAAGTAGTATCTCGTGCGCCCTAAAGGTTGGAAATGGTATTTCTAAATTTCACGCGATTAACCTTAGCATGTGACACGTAGCACGAGAAAAACACTTTTCTTGTGCACTCTCAACTTGATACCAGTCATGCAAGATTTCACGCGAGATTGCGTGATAGTCGTCGGATTGAGCGGGATTGATCGACAATGGAGATTGACTGGGCTATTTTGTGCGTGATACAATGCGATAGTCGTTAGATCATCAAGGGGGAAATCAACGACGCAGATTGAAGCGCCTGACAAAGGGAAAATTCAAGGAAGTCCGCTGATTGAAATGCTTCCAATGTATACGTGGGCCCATAACCCACAAGTCCGCATATTGATTTCAGGATGCAGCTTATGCTGTCATCATTTTGGTATCAGAGCAGAATAATATTCTTCGTGCAATTGAAAGAGGTGCAAATATGTTGAGGATTGGTAAGCGTATGGTCTTTATATTTTTGTGTAGATAGCAGCAGAGGAAGGTGAGAAGATTTGCAACAGCCTAGAGCAAGGAGTGCTCATATGGTTCCAGAGGAGAGAACTAGAGAGATGCCAAAAGACTAAGCTCAGAAAAGAGAAGCTTAGTGAGGTATCATGTAGCAAGGATGACTTGCTACTGCAGGGGTTTTGTTGCAGCTCACGAATGTTGTTACGAACACCAGAGGCATATGACCAGGAGGTCATAAAATTTTGTACCTCGAAAGTCTGATGCATGAGCGTCAACACACCAAGTCAAAATCGAATTTTGGAACCTTCCAAAGGAGAAAGCGTGGCATGAGGATGAGATTTCCTCCAAATCTGATTGAGTTTGTTTGTAATTTGTTATTTTACGTAGATTTTGATGGATGTGAGCGAAGATAGGGATTGATTAGATCTCACTTGATCCGATCTGTATTATGTTACTCTATTTAACTGTAAGTGTGAGTGCATAGAAGGAGAGGCCCAACATCAATGTAAGACCTGGTAGAGGGCCACCACTCCATGGGGCATATGTAATAATTTTTTTGTAAATTCCAGTTTGTTGAATAATTGATTGAAGTGTAGTGTGGACGCACTGTTCTGGTGCATAAATTATCTTATGACTATGTATCAGCGTTCTCGACCCTAATCGGGTATTAATTTCTGTTTATGTGTTCTTATTGATAATCACAGTCAATTAGTGTTAAGAGTTAAGACTGAGATTAAACGCTAAACCTTTGTTTAAGCGTCTTTCTTAAAGGTTTTGTATTTAGTACGTGGGTAGTATTTGGTAAGTGGTAAGCGGTATCTTGTGTGCCCTAAAGACTGGTAATGGTATTTCTAAATTTCACGTGATTAACCTTAGTGTGCCACATGTAGCACAAGAAAACCACTTTTCTCGTGTGCTCTCAACTTGATATTGGTTGTGCAAGGTTGTTGGATCGAGCGGGATTGATCGATAGTGGAGATCGATCGGGCTAGTTGGCGCGTGATATGACACGATAGCCATTAGATCAGACGGGGGGAAATTAACGACGCAGATTGAAGCACTTGACAAAGGGAAAAGTCAAAGAAGTCCGCTGATTGAAATGCTTCCGATGTATACATGGGCCCATAACCCACAGTTCCACGTATTGATTTCAGGATGCAGCTTATGTTGTCATCACATTTACTTTGCAGGTTGTACCGAGACCACGACAGTTCCAAGAGACCACTATCATTATTTATTAATTTGTTGGTGCACGATGCCCTTCCCTCTCTGCTGATTTTTCTCACTGTTTTCTGTGCTTTTCCCAAGGAAGGTGTCCATTGGTTGCTAAGTGCCTAGAGCCATCTCTTTGGCAGTTGCTTCATCCATTATTTCCTTGTTAGATTTTCTGCCTGCTTTTTTTTGGTGTTCATTGATTTGTAGAGTCTCTTTGGATTGGTTTCTAGTTAAGATACGGTCCAGTGATGGGGGGGGGGGGGGGGGAAAGGGGGGAGCGAGGGTTTGAAGGGATGGAGGACAAGATAAGGGGGTTATGGGAATGCGATGGGGATCGAGGTGAGGGAGGATCTGGGGTGTCTTCCAATGGCCCGAAGGGGTTCGAATTTGTGAGGTGTGGGGGCAGGGTAGCGAAAGGAGATGGTAAAGAAGTTTCATTTGATACCTGGGGCTGTGAAGATGGTGGGGGGGGGAGGTTTCTTGTTGGTGGGTTTCTTCCTTTTTACTTGCTCCCATTTATTTTCTTGTTCCTCAACACTTTCACTTTCTTTTTTTTAAGAACATGTATTTGCAAAATGACCATATTCGTGACATACCTTGCATTTGAATGGGATCTGTTCGTAATCCAGCTGTTGTATATGCATCCACTGGTCAACCTTGATCTTTATCGCTTCTGGGAGCACTTTTCCTAGATCCACTTCCATGCATATTCTGGCACATGCATGCATATTGTCCTTCGGTTCACATCTATCTATATACTTCCCTATTGCATTTCCTATGGCCTTGACTAGCTCATCTCCCCAGCAATGTAGAGGGAGATAAGGTAACCTGACCCATATTGGCACTACACTTGGCACATCCATTTCAGTATCAAAGTCTGGGGTCCATCGATTTAAGTATAGTCCTCTGGTATCCATGAAATATGGGCCATTTCTGAAGATTAGATCTTTGTCTTCCTTTGTTTCAAAATGAAAGGTGTAGTATCCTCTTCCACAGAACCTTATTGAGATTTTCCCATTGATGCTTGAGCTCCAGTTTCTTTCGACCCATCTTTGAACCGATTTGGGAGATGCCATAGCCCAATGAACTGTCCAACTAGACCACGTTCAGCAAGAGACAACGCTGCTCTGCGAGGAAGAGCAGAAGGAAGGGATATTTCTGGAATATCATTGAGCTTTTGAACAAACTTGTTTACTGTTGGCCTGATTCTTGGAGGTCCTGTAACAGCTATAAGAGAGGCAAATGCATCAGCTGCTTCTTCATTTCCTTGGAGTCGATCTGAAGGTGGATCGCCCTCATTTGGGGGATCCATTGGTTGTGAGATCTCAGCAGTAGGAGGCTGTTGAGTAGCGATTGCGTGCAGAGAGGGAACCCGCTAGGTCACACAAGGTAGCAGCAGGCTTGTGCGCACATTTTTCAATTCCAATAGATCTTGTCTGTGGGGAGGCCTTCTTTCATTAAGTGGCATACAAAGAGATAAAAGTACAAGCAACATTCATTTACAATCCATATACCTCCAAGCGAGAAGATGGACAAAGAATGGAGAGCTCAGCTTCATAAACAGATAGTAACACCGAAATCCTGGCAAAAAAAATCGTGCAAATACGCTTATCCTAACACCCAATTCGGATAATTGGGCTTTTTGCACCCTCTCGGAACCTCCCTGTTTCTCAAGGTAAGGTTCCAGCGCCTGCTGCCAGGTTGGGTTACTATTGCGTACAATGTTCTGAACTATCGGCCAGTCTCCCCCTTCTTCTTGTGTGGACCATCCCATATATATAACTTGATCGACTGACCTCTTTAATTTTAGGCAGTTCCAAATAGATGACAAATTTTAGCGGGCGGGAATTTCCAACAAAGATTCTCGAGCCGTGAATAGTACGCATGTAACAAAACCTGTTTAAACATGGAAAAATATTTTTAACATCGTTTTCACATGAATCAGTGTATTCCTTGAATCCCAACATCTTTATCGGCGCTGATAACCCATCGACGCAAATCGCAATCGGCGAGAACCAAATGCTGGTACTCTATGCGACTGCTTCCCTTTGCGAACTGCGATTGTGATATTGCAAATCACAACCTGACCCTGCGATTGCGATATATCGCATCACAACCTGGATTGTTCCTGGGGCCGATTCTTTAAGCATTTCCCCTTTTGCAATCAGCGAAATGCAGGACCAATGGTAGCCTGCCACTTGGCGCTTCCCCATCTGCTAAAAAGTTTTGCCTTTCCATCTTCTCATGCCACTTGTCCAAGTCAAACTTAACTTTGACTTGATCTAACTTCTTAATATGAGCTTGGATTTGAGTGTCATTCACACCATTGGAATTAGGATGACGAACACTTCGATCCGATGCTAAGTTTATATAGTTTCTGCCACTTTGAGTTTTGAGCCTTTTTACTATGCGACTGCTACTTTTTAAAGATCCACCTGGATCACCCGCACTGTAAAACTCTTCCCAGATGAAAAGTTATGACCATTTGAAAATCAACACTAGTTGAAGGCCCAAACTATAGGGCAGAAACCCAAAGTATTAATACAATAAAGAGTGTGCACCTTTGGGACACATCCATTGTGTTGGCATTATGGTTCAAGTGTTGTCCTTGATGGCAACTCACTCAGTGGATGGTACAGGTGCTCAAAGGTTAGTACAGGTGATGACAACTTAATCAGAAGACAGATCTCAGTACAGCATGGCAAGAAAGCTCATACACGCTGTTTCGTTAAGCCCAAGTCGCGTGTACACGCAAGTTAGATTCAGAAAAAGCGCGTGTATGTGGAAAGGTTTCTTTGGTTCATGGTGGTTAGACCTTGGAAGTTGTGCCTATGATTTCGGACCATTATGTCTCGACGGGCGTGTCGATCCCTAGTTTTAAAGTTGATGGTATTGTGTTACTATGGTTTTGGCTCTTGGTATTGAGAAAGGCCTAAGGCTATATAAGGAGAAGAAGATCACTAGGCAAAGATCATCTTTTGACAAGGCATGAATATCTAAGAGAGAAAGAGATCTGATATGCAGGTTCTGAGTTGGTTGATCTGAGCTAAGGAGAGATCTCATCGGTTGATGGAGAACTAGATCTAAGGAGAGATCGGGATCAAATGGTTTGAAATGCACTATCATGATATGGTTGATTATGCGTATTTCTAGATCTGCATATTGTCGCAATGTTACGTTCTGAGTCCAACTAATATCTGGTACAGCTGCAAATTGAGAAAAGTTTATTTTTAGATCTGTACGCAGGTTGGCTTCGGTAAAAGCGCGTGTATACGCGGTTTTTGCTCATTAAAGTAGCGTATATCTTTTGAAGCTTGATTTGGGTTTACAGTGCGGTCTGACTGTTATTACAGAGTTCTGTAGTCTGCTCTGTGTTCTGGTAACTGGTGATTGACAGGGTTCAGTGGTTCAGTGATTCAAAGTTGGGTTGTTTTGTACTTCAATGATCTGTTGTGAAAATTGAATGAATTGTGGTCTTCAGATTGTAATGTTGTGCTTCAGGAATATCCAAGTCTGAAAATGTATGAAAAGTGATACCTGGAAGAAGAAAGATTGTAGGTCAGCACCTACATACTAGTATCTTGGCTAGTACAAAAGCAAAGGGGGTTGGAGCTCCCTTCCAAGGAAGTTTGGAGAACGAGAGAAGGTTGAAGCCTTCTGCAGGTTGTAGCCTGCGTACTGGTATAAGGCTGCACCAGTACAAAAGATTGTAAACTGAAGTTTCATATTAAGAAAGATAGAGACAACTTGCAGCAGGTGGTTTTCACCCACATTGGGTTTCCACCTTATATCTTGGTGTTCATGTGTGTGGCTTTTTATCTGTTCTGTTATACTGCACATGCTTACTGTTAATATGATGAATAATGTCCTGATGCACTTAATTAAAGAATAAGCCAGCTAAATTGAGAGTTTTCTGCTTATACGCTGTTTTACTTCATCACAGTAGCGTGTACACGCTGGTTCACTTAACTGAAGTAGCGTATATGTTTTGGGCATTTAAAAAGTTTGATTAATCTGATAATACTGATTCACCCCCCCTCTCAGTATTATTTCCAACAATTGGTATCAGAGCGGGTCCTTCAGAGAAGCTTGATCGCTTGAAGGAAGATCATTCATCATGAGCAACTACGAGAAAGAAGCATCAATCAGGCCACCGGTTTTTGATGGAACAAATTTCAATTATTGGAAGGTAAGAGTTACTGCATATCTTCAATCTCTTGGTACAGAAGTTTGGGACATTGTAGAAAAAGGCTATGCTTTTCCTTCAGCTACTCCTACAGATCCAGATGAGAAAAGGGCATATGAAACAAATGCAAAAGCAGTCGCTACCCTATTAGGAAGTATATCTCAAACAGAATTCATGAAGGTCATGCACTTCAAATCAGCAAAAGAAATATGGGACAAAATGATCACTAGCTATGAAGGAGATGAACAGGTAAAGGAAGCTAAACTTCAAACACTCAGGATTCAATATGAGACTCTCAGGATGTATAATGATGAAAGTGTGGCTAATTATTTTCTCCGGGTAGATGAGATTGTTAATTGTATGAAAAATTTGGGTGAAGAAGTAAAAGAAACTATAGTTGTTCAAAAGGTTCTAAGATCTTTATCTCCCAAGTTTGAATCTAAAGTATCTGCAATAGAAGAAAAAGAAAATCTCCGTGTTCTCACTATGTCTCAGCTACATGGAATTCTAACCGCTTATGAAATGAGAAAGGGAGGTCCATCTGACAGAAGGGAAGCTGCTTTTAAGGCATCAGGAAAAGAAGATTACTATGAAGCAAGACAAGTTCCAGAAGAAGAGGAAGAAGAATCAAATTTTGTCAGAAATCTTCAAAGGGGTTCTGGAAGGTTCAGAGGTAAGCTACCTTTCAAATGTTTTGCTTGTGGGAAAGTAGGTCATTATGCTGCAAAATGTCCTTATAAGGAAAAAGGAAAAGAACCTGCTAGATGGAACAAGAAACAAAGTGCAAATAGGAAAAGCTACTACACACATGAAGATAGTGATGGCTTATCAAACAGTGATGAAGATGAACAAGGTAATAAATATAAGCTGTTAATGGCATTTGAAGATGATGATTATGAGGATGCTATAGATGTGGATAATCTCTATAATGAAATCACTAGACTCAAGAGAAGCATAGAAGAAAGGAATGTGATTATTGATACTTTGCAATTTCAGATTGATGAAAAGGAAAAACATCTTGAAAAACTAGAAGGTGAAATTGTTGGTCTCAGAAAAGAAATTGAGAAAACAAAAACTATTAATCTTAAATTTGTCAAAGGATCTGAAACCTTGGATGAGATTATTAGTGTGCAGCGGTCTCCTCTAAACAAAACAGGTTTGGGCTATAATGGAGAAACCTCTCAAGCATCCACCTCAAAAAGTTATCTTGATGCAGCAAGAGGAAATGAGCGGAAGAACAATGAAGATAATCAGGTAAAGCAGGGACGAGTTACAAACAGAAACTATCAGGGACAATCCTCCTTAAGGATGAACAAAAGCTACAACCAACCACAGGTAAAATCTTCTCAGTTTGGCTCAAGAATAGATGAAAATAGAAATTACAATCAGTTGGCTGGTAGATTCAATAACCGCAGAAGCTTCTTCAATGGACAATGCTTTTCTTGCCACAACTTTGGTCACAGAGCAGCTCAATGTGTTGCATATAAAACAATCATGACTAGGGAAGCTCAAAAACAAAGAAGTATGACAGGTGATAAAGAAAAACTTGAATCTTATTCTACTTTAGAAAAGGGAAAGAAAGTCTCTTTTGGAAATGATACTCCTGCAACTATAAAAGGAAAAGGTATTGCTCCTTTAAAAGAAAAAGTCAAGGCTGGAAATGTTTTGTATGTTGATGGATTGAAACATAATCTTCTAAGTGTCAGCCAGATGTGTGATAAAAAAAACAGAGGTTATTTTCAGATCGAATGGATGTCTTGTTCGTGATCTTGATACAGGTGAAACAATTCTCAAAGGCAAAAGAACTCCAAATAATCTGTACATATTTGAAGAAGAACAACAACAATGCTATCTTAGCAAGGATGAAGAGCACTGGTTATGGCATCGAAGGTTGGGACATCTAAGCTTCTCACAAATAAGGAAAGCATGCAAATATCAGGCAGTTCGCGATCTTCCAGATATCAAAATTCCAGACAACACCATATGCAAATCTTGTCAGTTTGGAAAGCAGACCAGAACTAACTTTCCAGAGAAGGAAGGATCAGCTAGCTTGCCTCTTGAGCTAGTCCATACAGATGTATGTGGTCCATTTAGGAAAAGGTCACCTCGAGGAGAAGAATATCTGATATTATTCATTGATGATTTCTCAAGGTTTGTTTGGTTAGGGCTTATGAAGCACAAAGATGAAGCATTCGAAAAATTCAAATCCTTCAAAGCATTGGCCGAAAATGAATCAGGACACAAAATCAAGTGCCTCAGATCTGACAGAGGTGGGGAGTTCACATCAAATGAATTTTTTGATTTCTGTGATGAACATGGGATAAGAAGAGAATTCTCTACAGCTAGAACTCCTCAGCAAAATGGGGTTGTGGAAAGAATGAACAGAACTATCCAACAAATGGCTCGTGCTATGCTCGATGAATCAGGTACTCCTGCAACCTTCTGGGGAGAAGCCGCACATGCTGCTGTTATCATTCTTAACAAAACAAATGTCCGAGTAAACAGCACTCAAACACCTCATGAGCTTTGGAGTGGTAAAACTCCTTCCGTGAAGCATTTCAAAATCTTTGGGAGCAAATGTTATATTAAGAACACTGAAGAGCAACTTGGCAAACTTGAACCTAGAGCAGATGAGGGCATCCTTCTTGGTTATTCTCCACATAGCAAAGCATACAAGTGCTACAATAAAAGACTTGGCAGAATTGTTGACAGTATTGATATAGTGGTTGATGAGAAGGGATATATTCCTAGGCAAGTTCATCATGAAGAAGATGAAGGTTACTCTCAAAGGAGAAATGATGAAGAAGAAGAACCTCAAGAAGAAGAAGAATCTCAAGAAGAACCAGAGGAGCAGACAAGAATAGAAGAGAAGACTCCATCCAGATATGTCCAAAAGAATCATCCAGAAACTCAGATTGTGGGGCAGAAAGAAGCAGGAGTACAAACAAGAAGGACACTTGCAGAAGCTTCAAGCTACTTGGCTCTACTCTCCTCCATTGAACCACAAAATGTGAAAGAAGCATGCAAAGATGAATATTGGGTCAAAGCAATGGATGAAGAACTTGAGCAAATCGAAAGGAACAACACTTGGGAATTAGTTCCTAGACCAAAAGATAAGAATGTAATAGGAACAAAATGGGTCTTCAAGAATAAGTTAAATGAAAATGGAGAAGTAATTAGAAACAAGGCCAGACTTGTTTGTAAAGGGTATGCACAGCAAGAAGGAATAGATTTTGAAGAGACCTTTGCTCCTGTGGCAAGACTAGAGGCCATCCGAATGTTCCTTGCTCTCTCAAGCTTTCAAAACTTCAAGGTATTTCAAATGGACGTGAAATCAGCCTTCCTGAATGGAGACTTAGAAGAAGAAGTATATATTGAACAGCCAGATGGGTTCATTCTTGGGAATGATCCAAACCTTGTATGCAGATTGAAAAAGGCTCTCTATGGGCTCAAACAAGCCCCAAGGGCTTGGTACTATCGGTTGGACAAATATCTTCACCAACAAGGCTTTTCAAAAGGATCAGCAGATAGCAATCTCTATATAAAAGTTGAAAATAACAAATTGCTAATTCTTGTTGTTTATGTAGATGATATTATTTTTGGCAGCAATGAAGAAACTATGAGTCAAAACTTTGCCTTGGTTATGCAGAAAGAGTTCGAAATGTCACTTCTTGGAGAATTGACATATTTTCTTGGATTGCAAATCCAACAAAATGAAGGAGGTATCTTCTTGTCTCAAACCAAATACCTCAAGCAGATCTTGAAGAAGTATGGCATGGAAGAATCAAAACCAGTATGTACACCCATGGTTACAGGATGCAGCCTCAGTGCAAATGATGAATCAGCAGCAGTTCACCAACCCACTTATAGATCCATGATTGGGAGTTTGCTTTATTTGGCAGGTACTCGACCAGATATTACTCATGCAGTAGGGATGGTTGGAAGATTTCAAGCCAACCCAAAGGAAACCCATCTTCAGGCAGTCAAAAGAATCTTCAAATATCTTCAAGGGACCCAAAACTATGGCTTATGGTATCCTAGAAATACAGATCTCACTCTTCATGCTTACACAGATGCAGATTGGGCTGGAAGTGTGGATGATAGGAAAAGCACAAGTGGAGGTGCTTTCTTCATGGGTTCCAGATTAGTGTCTTGGTTCAGCAAAAAGCAAAGTTCGATTGCCTTATCTACAGCTGAAGCAGAATATGTGGCTGCAGCATCTTGTTGCACACAACTTCTTTGGATGATGCAGACCTTGCAGGACTTTCAAATCACTTGCACTCCACCTGTCTCTATCTTATGTGATAATACAAGTGCAATCAGCATTTCAAAGAATCCAGTCATGCACTCAAAGACCAAGCACATACCAATCAAGTACCATTTTCTTCGGGAACAAGTGCTTGAGCAGAAGGTCAAATTGGAGTATGTTCCTTCTAAGGAGCAAGTTGCTGATATTCTCACAAAACCACTGCCCAGGGAAACTTTTGAATATCTCAGACAAAAACTGGGAGTAGTTGATGCTTCATCCTGTTGTTGAAATTTGTTTGTTCTACAGAAAAGTTGGTATACGCATGTTACGGAAGGGATATGTGCGTATACACGCGGATTTATGGTGAGTAAGTCGCGTGTATGATGGACGCTTGTTGCAGAAAGAATATCCGCGTACATACGCTGTTTTATACAGGATAAAACGCGTATATGAAGTTCTGAACAGCAAAGGAAAACTCTGAAGTTCTGAACAGCAATAGGAATGTCAGAAGTTTTCAGGCTCAGTTTCAGGGAGTGCAACAGGCACAGGTTCAGGGGGAGCAGCTCCAAAGTCTCATAAAGCATTGTTGGCATTCAGATGTTTTGGTTGATTGGTTTAAGAAGGAGCTCAGAAAGAAGTTGCTGATCTAAAAAGATGATTTTCAGATGCTGCTGATGTCTTTTCTAAGTCTTGGTCTAGATCTGTTATCTCTATGTCATGTATCTCTCTTGTCTCTTTTATGGTGTCAAGGTCATGTAACGGCCTTTGTTGGTTTCCCCACTATGCCTGGGATGAATGATGAAATGTTCATGTATTATCATGGTTAGGTGGATGAGTCTATATTGATGTATCCCCACTTGGTTGGGTGGATGAGTCATTTTTTTGAATCTCCTCACTTAGTTGAGAGATGGATGTATGTATGAGTCTTTGGTGATAGGAAGGTCTTTTATGATGTATAGAGTCATGTTCTTCTTGAAGAACATCTTTTGCAGATCTTGCCTACAGTCAGGAAGAGCATGAACGGCACACTTCAGCAGCACAGAGATTCAGCATGTACTCCGAGGGAGCATGGACAGATTGGTACACCTTGGCATATACAAAGGGGGAGTTTATTCAGAGATTTCAGCAGGTACTCAGGGGGAGTATGTACAGAGGAATGATTCAGCAAAGGAAGAGAATATCTTGGTCCACCCTTTGCCCTTGATGTCAAAGGGGGAGAGTGATTTGGTGTTGTTGCCATCAAGTCCAAAGGGGGAGATTGTTGGCATTATGGTTCAAGTGTTGTCCTTGATGGCAACTCACTCAGTGGATGGTACAGGTGCTCAAAGGTTAGTACAGGTGATGACAACTTAATCAGAAGACAGATCTCAGTACAGCATGGCAAGAAAGCTCATACACGCTGTTTCGTTAAGCCCAAGTCGCGTGTACACGCAAGTTAGATTCAGAAAAAGCGCGTGTATGTGGAAAGGTTTCTTTGGTTCATGGTGGTTAGACCTTGGAAGTTGTGCCTATGATTTCGGACCATTATGTCTCGACGGGCGTGTCGATCCCTAGTTTTAAAGTTGATGGTATTGTGTTACTATGGTTTTGGCTCTTGGTATTGAGAAAGGCCTAAGGCTATATAAGGAGAAGAAGATCACTAGGCAAAGATCATCTTTTGACAAGGCATGAATATCTAAGAGAGAAAGAGATCTGATATGCAGGTTCTGAGTTGGTTGATCTGAGCTAAGGAGAGATCTCATCGGTTGATGGAGAACTAGATCTAAGGAGAGATCGGGATCAAATGGTTTGAAATGCACTATCATGATATGGTTGATTATGCGTATTTCTAGATCTGCATATTGTCGCAATGTTACGTTCTGAGTCCAACTAATATCTGGTACAGCTGCAAATTGAGAAAAGTTTATTTTTAGATCTGTACGCAGGTTGGCTTCGGTAAAAGCGCGTGTATACGCGGTTTTTGCTCATTAAAGTAGCGTATATCTTTTGAAGCTTGATTTGGGTTTACAGTGCGGTCTGACTGTTATTACAGAGTTCTGTAGTCTGCTCTGTGTTCTGGTAACTGGTGATTGACAGGGTTCAGTGGTTCAGTGATTCAAAGTTGGGTTGTTTTGTACTTCAATGATCTGTTGTGAAAATTGAATGAATTGTGGTCTTCAGATTGTAATGTTGTGCTTCAGGAATATCCAAGTCTGAAAATGTATGAAAAGTGATACCTGGAAGAAGAAAGATTGTAGGTCAGCACCTACATACTAGTATCTTGGCTAGTACAAAAGCAAAGGGGGTTGGAGCTCCCTTCCAAGGAAGTTTGGAGAACGAGAGAAGGTTGAAGCCTTCTGCAGGTTGTAGCCTGCGTACTGGTATAAGGCTGCACCAGTACAAAAGATTGTAAACTGAAGTTTCATATTAAGAAAGATAGAGATAACTTGCAGCAGGTGGTTTTCACCCACATTGGGTTTCCACCTTATATCTTGGTGTTCATGTGTGTGGCTTTTTATCTGTTCTGTTATACTGCACATGCTTACTGTTAATATGATGAATAATGTCCTGATGCACTTAATTAAAGAATAAGCCAGCTAAATTGAGAGTTTTCTGCTTATACGCTGTTTTACTTCATCACAGTAGCGTGTACACGCTGGTTCACTTAACTGAAGTAGCGTATATGTTTTGGGCATTTAAAAAGTTTGATTAATCTGATAATACTGATTCACCCCCCCCTCTCAGTATTATTTCCAACACATTGTCCATTAACCTAGTCAATGACGTATCTCAACAAAACATGCACGACATTTAACCTCATTAAAGATCATGCATCTTTCATAGATCAGAAACACTTGACAATGAAGTAGAGATTGAAAAGTGGATGAAACAAAAACTTGCACGGCAGTTAACAAGCCCCTAAACCATCACTGTGGTACCACAAAGTGATGCATGGCGAGCTTGGAGTGGATCAAATTGATGATCGGGTAGACACATGGGAAGCCAAGAGTGGCTCACGTTGATGATGGACCGACACATGGCAGACACATGGTGAGTTAGGAGTGGCTCACGTTGATGATTGTGCAGACACATGGTAAGTCAGGAGTGGTTCATGTTGATGACTAGATTAACACATGGTAGAAACATGGTGATCTAAGAGTGGCTCATGTTGATGACTAGGCAGACACATGGCAACCACATCGTGACCCTGAAATAGCCCATGCTAGCGATGAGGAAGAAAAATGGCAAGCCCAGAGTGGTGTATCCATATGACTAAACTGACATGTAATGACTTAACAACATGACAAGTGGCACATGTGTATTGGCTCAACATGATGATTTGGAAGCCCTAACACGGAAAAAACAATATAGGTTTCATGTATACGTGGCACGACATGTCATTTGATGACGTCAACATGCTAACATTGCATCACGTAGAGCTGACATGTGGCATGGTAAAATGACACATTTTGGTTGGTAAAAAGGTCAAAAAATGGGTGGCATGTGCCACCCCTCATGAGTTACCATGTGGCATGATGATGTCATGTTGATGTCATCATGTGAATGAATAGGTATCCATAGGGACCCAATCATAGAGTCTCGTCACATGGGACCAAGGGGTTGAGTTTAAGATGCTGAATTGAAGTGCTGAAGAAAGCATGGTCACATGGCAGGACCAACCCTAGTCATATGGCAGAAGCAACGATTGTATGGCATAGAGTTAAGGTCACATGGTAAGCTCATGCCCATTTATATGGAAGAAGGAACAATTGTATGGTGTATCAAAGAGTTAAAGTCACATGGTAGGGGCCTAGCCCTTCGTTATATGGCTCACATTTTAATGGACATCAACCCTATTGTACAAGTTGAATCCACAGACCTTTTGGTCAGCGATCCACAAGCCTGGGACCAAAACCCAATATAAATATGCTCCCTAGCTACTCGATTCTATAACAAGTGATCAATCAATGTATTGGTAGCTTAATGGAGTTATAGTATCAATGAAGTGAATAGTTTGAAGTTTTGTTTGATTGTGAAGTATCGATGAGGCTCGGTGTTTTTTTCATTTTATTGTATGGTCATGATGCGAACGCATATCATTAACCTTTGATATGACCATAGTATAATACATATATTGCCAATGGTGATAACAACGGTAGACTCCACATAGTCATCCATATACTTACCTATATAATACATGTTGGCACACATCTCAGTGACACAGTGTAACATATTAGCACATTGTTCCATACCCCTACCCCCTACTCTGATTTTGAGTTGCAATCAATACAATGTCGGGTGCATTGGTTTACAAACACTACATATAACTTGGTTAGTGGCACGCTAATGTAGTATTAGTCGAGACCCTAGTTTCAGTCCTGGCAGTAGTCAAGTCAATGCAATTTCTTTATATCATATGAGATTCATTTTCTAGAATGACTGACATGTTAACGTTGAATATTCGGTCGCACCAACACCAGAATCTTTGAATTTTGTAGAAGCATGCCCTAAAAGGGACATTTGTAAAGCACTTAAGCTAATATATGGTTTAATTTGGTTTTTATGGGTTTATTATTGGTCCAAACTAGATTCTGAAAGAAGTAGGGTAATCAAGGCTTAGAGGTGGATGCTTATAGAGGCTTGGGAAGCTTTGTTGACAAATATTTGATGATTATAATCTCTATTTTACATTTTCAATGTCTATAAGTAGGTTGCAATGGTTTTGAATACATGATGAAAACAGGTTCTAAGAAGGAGTATGTGTAACTAGATTGATGAATAAGAAGTAAAGTGTGGACAACATCATGAAAACTAGTGACAATGATTGGTAGTAGATTGTAGTGACAGTGGTTGCAGATGTTTCAATGACAAAGATTGACAATGATCATAGGTTGTGTTTAGAGATTTTGATTTTACTTATGATTCAATGATTATAAATGATGACAGTGGATACAGTTTGAAAATGATATGAAAGGGAGGTCCACAAGGAGTTGAAGAAGGAGGTGGGTGATTCCACTAATGTTGGATCCTCAATTAGGTTGGAGCCTAGAGCAGGTTGGATCCAACTCATCATCGAGGTTGGTGCCTCAACCAGGTTGTAACCTACAGTGAGCAGTTGCTTGCATTATTTCAAGGTTGGTGTCTTAATCAGGTTGAAGCCTATTGCAAATGGAATTTTTCATATCTTGGGGGTGGTTGCCTCCAGCAGGTCGTATCCTGTAAATCTATGTAAATAATTGAAGATAAATAAAAAAAAATAAATTGTTTTCTCTCGTATGGGTTTCTACATGAAATATTATGTCTCTCATATGATGCGATGATTTCTTGATGTGTTATTGTTATTATGGTAGCTTAATGATGCATTATTTTATTTGATGATATGATGCTTATTGTTATGATCGATTACTATATGATGCTTAATTATGAGAAAGTTGTGAAATGGTAAAATTGATCACACACTGATTCACACCGCGCGCCCCCCCCGGTGTGATCTTTGGGTCAACACGAAATTCACGATGCAGTCTCCCACATGGCTAGAGTGGTTGCTTTACTTGAGAAAACAAGTGAAAAAAAAAAAGGATATGCATTTATGTGATCTCATCTCAATCTTATTTATTTATTGTATAGTTTTATTTATCATTAACATCTATATGTAGGCCTTGGTGTTTATAAAGTATAATGTATAATTGAATGGTGATAATAGGAAAACCTTAAATCTACCTAAGATATATTGTTTTACGGAGTAATTTTCCTTTTCTACATATAATGTGATCATTTTCCACATCTTATACGCCAATCAACTTATGAAAACGACATTGATTGGTGTATATCAATCATATTTACTTGTGTCATTGTGCTAGTTATTATATTTTTCTCCACCATCATCCAAAATTCTGTTATGAAGATTTTTTCTCAAAATTTTAATTCTATTAAATTAAACTTTGATGATGATTATAGGGATATGTAAATTATTTTATGGATTTTTTATTATTATTTTATTAAACTAAAATTTGATGACGAAGACGGTGATTATAACCCATGAGAACAACTTAAATATACCAGTTAAAAAATTAAATAATTTATTTTAATTTATTAATTATTTTTATGATTGAATTTTTTGCCAATAAAATTTTGAATTTTTATTTAGTTGTGGTCTAGGTGGCTCCAAAAACACTCAGTGATCAAAGAGGACTCAGGAAAGGCTCAAAAATAAAATTTATTAGATTTCCATTAAACTAAGGTCAGATTGAAGAGTTTGGCGCAAGATTTCCAACGGTGAAAATGACATCTCAATCTGACATTGTATGTGAAAGTTATGACCAGTCAAAGTTTTGGTCAAACTATGCCCCTAACTAAAGTTAGCAAAGTGCCAACTAAATTTGGAGGCTTGCCAAATATGGAGGTCTGCCAAATTTGGCAGCCATTAATAAGGCGACAATTTGGCACTTCACGGTGACGGTTTCCGACTGTTAGAAAAGGGGAATTTGTTGCCTACTTAATTTTTCTAATGACCCCTAAAAATTCGATGGTTGGTTTTTAAATGTTATTATTAAAAATAAAATTTAAAAAAATATTTTTGGCATGGCCGGCCTCCAACCCCGCCAACTAGGGAAAATTATATGGGTTAATATTTGCAGGTGGGTTAATATTCCATGCTTTTTCCAAAAAAAAAATCATCAATTTCCATTTTTCTAAAGAGGAATTTGCCCAAATGTTACAGTATAAAATTATTTTACCTTAAGAATCGTCAATATTATATATTGTTTAATATAAAATAATTAGAAATCCAAACATTTTTACAAAATTACCATCAAATATTTTAAAATTTAGATATTAGGGACTAGTGAGATTCGCCAAGGTTGCTAAACTTTAAGATAAATTTCCATCCTTAAAATTTTCCCTGCCGCCTCCCCCAAACGGTTGCATGGTATATATTACTTAAAAATACATAGGTCATTATCCCACCCACCATACCACATAATACAGAGCCAATGAGGGTCGAACCCTCCAAGCGCAGTGGGCGACCCGTGAGTGACCCAAAAAAACGGTCAAAGTTATATATGGGGTTCGGCAGGGTTGAAAACCCCAACCACCCCCCCAACCAAATGACTCTAAATTTGATCCCCAACCATTCTTCCCAATGACCCTGTTTACTTCACCACCAAAAAACTATTATAAATCTCATTTACCATTCAACTAGAGGAGGAATACAGAGGACGAGAGGAGAGAGGAGGAGAGTGGAACCAGTCCGCGTGGAACCCAGAGCTAGAACCCTACGCACACAATTACCGAGGTGAAAATATTCTAGGGGAATATTCCACAGAAAAATTCTTGCAGCATAATCATGAGGAATCTGAAAGATTCCATTAGACAATAATTTTTGACAGAGGCAAAAGTATATCAAGTTTATACTCATTTTACTCAGAATTTCGCAAGGACTATGATGACGAGATCTGTTTTCTCATCTGAGCAATAGATCTTCACTCAACTTGCAGAGAGGAAACTTTGTGGAATCATGAGGAATCTAAAAGACTCCCTAAGGGCCGAATTTTGACAGTTTCAGAACCGGACCGACTTTATAATCATTTTACTCATTTTTTCACAAGGAACGCAGTGGTGAAGTCAGATTTATCATCTGAGCCAATCTCCAGAAATGAATCTTTGAGATTCTCAGGTGCCTAGAATTAATGGTTTTAGAAAGGGGTCAAGTTTACAGTCATTTGACACAATTTCACACCACAAATTCAATGGTGCAGTCCATTTCTTCAGCAGAGATGTGAATTTTCACGCCGTCCTCAGAAGTGGAGGTATATGATGTAGTGATGCCATGTCGTTCTTTTGATTTGCTGAGATGATGATTTTGATGTTGAGATCCTTGTTTACCATTCTGTTGGAGGTTACCTTTATACTACTTCATGTGAGAATTTAATATCTTGTCATGCTAAAGGAGAGCCCATATGAGTGAGAGTTCCTATAGGAAAACGTCTCGTGGAGAGACATGTCACTCTAGTTGTGGGAGTTTATCCTTGTAATGACAAAGAATGCACTATGTGCTCATCATCATCTTGCAGCATTTATTGAAGCGAATTCCCCACCCTTGACACCAGGTTCGGAGACGTAACCCACACTACATGAACTCTATTATCAACTTGTGTGTGTTCTTTGATTTAATTACTGTCATTATGTTTCCTCTTCTTAAAATCATGCACATGTGGTTTTTCATACTCTTTCACATGCAATTATGCTAACATCACAGAAAGAAAAGATTTTGGTTAATCTTGGTAACAGAGAGAATCCATATCAAGTTTGGTATCAAAGCGGCCTTCTTGCTGATGCAAATTGTGAGTGTGAATGATTGAACATGTTGTAGGTTTTAACCCCGTACAGAAATTACCTGCATACGAATTCTAAAACACAGAAAATAAACAATGCGAGAGCATAACACATAAAACACATATACATAGAGATTTTCCCCTGTATCTCAAAACCGGGACTACCAACTTGATTTTTCATTATGTTCCTTTCAATGTTATAATACATATTTATACATGTCGAAGCATCCAATACCATGGACTAAAAACCATCGTGTCCAAAACCATGGACCGAAAACCATCACGTCTAAAAACATGTATAAAAATCATGCACAAAACCATAGGTGGGTCCGCCCAACCTAACATAGGTTCCAAAACCAAAATTTTCCGGGGCGTTGCCCCGGACCCCATAGAGTGGGGTTAACTGCACCCTTCAAACCCCTTGTGACCCCCTCGCTATGCAATCGATGCAACGAAGGGGGGGCTCCGCCCCCCCTCTAACCCCCCAGTAACTACGTGGGCTAGTCGTGGAAAGAATATAACACAACCCAACATTCTTCCACTTGTTGTTTTCTTTCCACAGGGGGCCACAAAAGAGCTTAGTCATTTATCCACCCCTGCAATGCCCATTGTTTCTCTACACCAAGAGAAATTCTCAGAGCTCACAGATTTTGTCAATGCATCTGCAGTATTCTTCAAAGTGTCCACCTTTACCAGCAACACCTTTTTGTCTTCTATCATATCCCTCACAAAATGATACTGAAAATCAATGTGCTTTGTCTTTGAATGATAAGCAGGGTTCTTTGCCAAGAAAATTGCACTTTGGCTGTCACAATCTATCCTTATAGCTCCTTGTACTAACCCCATACTTGAACACAATCTCTGCAACCAAACTGCTTCCTTGCTTGCATGAGTGTTTGCCATGTATTCTGCCTCTGTAGTTGATAGTGCCACTACAGATTGTTTCTTACTCATCCAACTAACTGCACCTCCAAATAGGTTAAACACATACCCACTTATAGATCTTCTCTGATCCAGATCTCTAGCCCAGTCTGCATCAACAAAGCTACAAATATCCAACACTCTGTCCAATCCTGGTCTTCCTTGGTAGCACAAACCATAATCACTAGTGCCACACAAATACCTGAAAACCCGCTTCACTACTGTCCAATGCTCCTTTCCTAGTTTTGACATAAACCTGCTCAATACTCCCACTGCATGTGCAATGTCTGGTCTAGTACAGACCATTGCATACATCAGGCTACTGACTACACTTGCATATGGAACACGGGACATGTCCTCTTCCTCTTCTTGTGTCTTGGGACACTGTTCAGCAGATAACTTTACACCTACAGGAATAGGAACCTTCACCGGTTTACTATCCTGCATATTAAATCTCTGCAATATTGTCTCAACATACTTCCTCTGGTTTAACCAGAGCTTCCTCATTACCCGATCTCTTTTAATTTCCGTGCCCAAAATATAGTTTGCAGCACCAAGATCTTTCATGTTGAATTTGGAGGACAATAGGGTCTTCAAATCCTGAATAATTTCTTTGTCATTTCCAACCAGCAACATATCATCCACATACAAGACCAAATAAATAACACCATCACAAATTAATTTAAAATACACACAGTGATTTGATTTGCTTCTGGTGAAGCCAAGTCCCCGTATAAATGTATCAAATTTCTGATACCACATCCTTGGTGACTATTTTAACCCATACAGAGACTTCTTTAACTTGCATACCAGTTCTTTCTTACCCTTCACCGTAAAGCCTTCAGGTTGCTTCATGTAGATTTCCTTTTTTAGATCCCCATGAGGAAATGTTGTCTTCACATCCATCTGTTCTACCTCAAAATCAAAAGCAGCAGCAACAGATAAAAGTAATCTAATAGAAGTTACCTTGGCAACAGGAGAAAAAATATCACCAAAATCAATTCCCAACACCTGGGAATAACCTTTTGCTACCAACCGAGCTTTGTATTTCTCCACCTTTCCTTCTACATTTGTCTTCTTCTTGAACACCCATTTGCTGCCAATGGGTTTCCTTCCAACCGGCAACTCCATCAGATCCCAAGCCTCATTTTTGTGCAAAGATGCCATTTCATCAACCATGGCCTCTTTCCAGAGTTTTCCATCCTTTGAATCTACTGCTTCCTTCACAGTTCTGGGATCATCATCAATAATAGATAAAGAAAAATTTGAACAGAAAGCAAATGGACTATACCTTTCTGGCTGCCTTCTTTCTCGAACTGATCTTCTCACACCTAGAGTTTGTGGCTCTTCATCTTCTGATTCCTCCTCTGCTGTAGAGTCTGATTCTTCCTCCTTTAGCTCAAACTCTATCTTCTCAGGTTCCTTTGGTTGGAATTCATGTTTAATAACATATTTCACCTCTCTAAACACCACATCTCGGCTGTACACAACCTTCCTTGTTACTGGATTCCAAAGCTTATAACCCTTTAAACCATCCTTATACCTAATACAGATGCACTTTTCGTATTTACTATCTAACTTGGTTTGTTTCTCCTTTGGAACATGTACATATGCATCACATCCAAATACCCTCAGATGTGAAAGAGAGGGTTTCTTACCAGTCCATACCTCTTGTGGAGTCTTATCCTCCAACGCTGATGAAGGTGATCTATTGACCAGGTAACATGTTGTCTCCACCGCCTCTCCCCATAATTCCTATCCTAACCCGACACCACTATGCATGCTTCTTGCCCTTTCCATCAACGTCTTATTCATTCTTTCTGCAACTCCATTTTGCTAAGGCGTATATGGAGTAGTCTTCTGTCGTGCTATATCACACTTCTTACAGAATTCTTCAAATTCCTTACCGCAAAACTCTCCACCATGATCTGTCCTCAACACCTTTATCTTCTTCTCTGTCTAGTTTTCCACCAGAGCCTTAAATTCTTTAAACCTGTCAAAGACTTCAGATTTCTTCTTAAGGAAATATATCCATGTATTCCTTGAGAAGTCATTTATAAATGATACATAGTACACAGACTTACCCAGTGATGGAACCTTCATAGGTCCAAACACATCACTGTGCACAAGCTCTAATATCTGTTTTTCCCTCTTACCACCAGAGGGGAAACTCACCCGATTCTGCTTCCCATATACACAATTTTCACAGAAATCAAAATACAGAGAGCTATTACACATACCTTCTACCATACCTTTACCATGAAGTATTCGAAGGCCCTTCTCTCCAATATGTCCAAGCCTTTGATGCCACAGCATGGTCTTCTCTCCAGAGACCACTAGATTTTCTGCTCCACTTTCAAGAACCACAAAACTGTTGCACCCATCAACAACTGTGCTACCTTGCAGCTTGTACAGAGTTCCAATCTGAACTCCCCACATCAATACCAGTGTTCCCCGAACCATCTTGCGGGTATCCTTCTCGAACACTATTTTTACACTTGCATCATCCAACTTGCTTACAGAAATCAGATTTCTGGCCAATGCAGGAATATGCAAAACACCCGGAAGTGTTCTAACCCTTCCACCTTGCAACTTCAACTTTAATTTTCTGCGACCAATGATTCTAGCCTTCCTATCATCACCTAAGAAGACGTCACCACCATCGTATTTCTCATACTCGCAGAACCACTCTCTATGGGGAGTGAAGTGAAAGGATGCACCTGAGTCAATCAACCATGCCTCATGATCTACATGTGTACTTGAAGAAGCCAAGTACACATCTCCACCTTCATCTGAGGTGGTTTTCAGCTCTGCAGAAGGAGCATCATCAAATCGCTTTCCTTTATCAGGAGCTTTAGATTTACAGTCCCTTTTGTAGTGCCCTTCCTTTCCGCATTTCCAGCACACCACCTTTACAGGTTTTCTTGGAGATTTAGATCTCCCACTCGATGACTTATTTTTGTTTCTATTCTGGGACCGTCCTCGTACAAACAAGGCATCACCATTCTGGCTCTCCATATTTTTCCATCTCATCTCCTCTGTCAGCAAGGATGATACTATTTCATCAAACTGCAAGGCAGTTGCATTGCTACCTATTGCAATAACCAGACTATCCCACGAATCTGGTAGAGAACATAACAAACTAATTCATTTATCTTCATCTAAAATTTTGATATCAATAGATGCTAACTAACTTACCATAGTATTAAATGCATTCAGATGCTCTGTCATCGAGTCTCCATATTTCATCCTCAGGTTATACAGCTTTTTCCGCAGGAACAATTTACTCACCAGAGACTTAGATTGGTACAAAGTCCCTAACTTGTCCCACAAAGCCTTCGCCATAGCTTCCCTTGATACATTCAGCAATACTGAATCTGAGACACACAATCATATTGTGCTCTTTGCCTTCCGATCCAACTTCTTCCATTCTTCATCGGACACTCCTGTTGGTTTAGTACCTGGATCTACCACGATTCACTAATCTTTATCCACCAACAGATCCTCCATCTTGAGTTTCCACAACTCAAAACTCTGACCATTAAATTTATCGATCTCTATCTTTCCACTGCTCGCCATCTTCTTTCACCACCAAAATCGATCTCGCAGATCTCCCATTGAACAAGGTCTACCACAGGCCCAAGCGAAACCCCTCAGCATCAAAGGCATCCCCTTGAAGCCAAAACAACTCTGATACCAAATATAGGTTTTAATCCCATACATAAATTACCTGCATACAAATTATAAAACACAGAAAATAAAAAATGCGAGAGCATAACACATAAAACACATATACAGAGAGATTTTCCCCTGGATCCAAAAACCAGGACTACCAGCTTGATTTTTCATTATGTTCCTTTCAATGTTATAATACATATTTGTACATGCCAAAGCATCCAATACCACCGAAAACCATCGTGTCCAAAAACATGTGCGAAAATCATGGACAAAGCCATAGGTGGGTCCGCCCAACCTAACATAGGTTCCAAAACCAAAATTTTCCAGGGCGCTGCCCCGGACCCCATAGAGTGGGGTTAACTACACCTCTCAAACCCCCTGTGACCCCCTTGCTACGCAATCGGCACAACGAAAGGGGGGTGGGGGGGCTCCGGCCCCGCTCTAACCCCCCGGTTAACTATGTGGGCTAGTCGTGGAAAGAATATAACACAACCCAACACATGCAACTAGAAAGAAAATGGAGGATGACAAAGAACTCTATGAGGCATTCTATAGGATGTCCAACATGGTAGATATAATGTATACAGTTTATGAGGAGAAAATGGCAGGAGAGGAGCAGGAGAAAGCAAGAGAAGAGGACAATGCTCCATCTACCTCGAGTGAACATTCTTATTTTTCATCATCTTCTCGTCATTCAAATGAGGAGATCAATCAGAGCCTTCAAGCAAAGAATTTTGAATTGAGGAGACTTCTACAAGAGGAAAAAGAAGAGAAGTAGAGATTGTAGCTTTAGTTATGAGCTACGAAAGAGGCCTTGGAAAAGTTGAAGCACAATGAAGGCTTAGAGAAGCCATCATCACTTGTTTCATAATCGATAGTTGAAGTAAACAATGTTGGTAGTTCTTCAATTTCATTTTCACATGATGATGATGATGATTTGGGTGCTTTTGAAAAACACACTACAGGCATTGTTTCAAGATTATTAAAAAAGATGGGATATGAAGGCAAGGGCATAGGAGCTAATGGGAAAGGCATTGTGAATCCCATCCAAGTGGTGGAATTACCACGACATGCAAGATTGGGCTATGTCAGAAAGGAAGAGATGTGAGAATCTTCATGCGACAAGTCCGAGACAATGAAGCATGTTGAGGGTACCTCACAAGACTTTAGTGATTGCATGTCATTTCCAAATGGGAGTGAGCATTCCAAAGAGAAAGCCAAAGCAAGATATAAAAAGTCTCAGTATTCTAAAGTTCATTTTGATTACAAGCATATTATTAATGATGAGGAGAAATCATGGCGTAGAAAACCATGTAGTTTTTGTGGCGTGTATAACCATGTGGTTTGCGAGTGATGGGAGAGAATGGCAACAAGAAAGAGGACAAGGTTTGAAAGGCCTTCTACACATCAAGAAAGGAAGAAGGTTAAGCAGGTTTGGAGGAAGAATAGTCATTACAGTCATTGCAACAAAGATGGAAATCAAAGAGCCACATGTTGGAGGCTCCACCCAAAGCAACGTCTCAAGGACAAAGCGCTCGTGCAAGAACTAGTTGGAAAAATTATTCAACAAACGAATGAACTCCAAGATGATGACTCATTCACTTTGATGAATGAGAGATGGTTTTATTTAATATTGTCGTTTTTCATGACCATATTATTGTAAATCATATGTTGTGACATGATTGTGAAAGTGATTATGTGTTTTCCATCAATTATGAAAGCAACAGGCTGATGTTTTTGGCCCGTTTATTTATAGTGTGGGTATTAATTTCTATTATGATGTAAAATTGACCACAAAATGTGTGTTAAAAACTCTTGGAAAGTATGGAGATGCTTGGGTCATGATTGGTTATGTAATTGAACATGTAGTTTGCAAAGATTGTACTACAAGATTGCACATGATGCAGGTGTTGGTTCATCACTTATGGTTGCGAAGGACAAAGGTGAATGAGAAGGAAGTGTGGTCTATCAGGGCACTTGTTATGTAGACAAGGGAGCAAAGTAGATTGCAAATTAATTTCATGCTTTTGGAGGGCCAAAAGATCCTCAGTAGGGAGGAATGATCCAGGTGGCTCCAGAAACACTCAGTGATCAAAGAAGTCTTAAGAGAGGCTCAAAATAAATTTTCTTGGATTGCAGTGAAACTAGGGTCAAATCGAAGAGCTCAACACAAAATTTCAAATGGCACAAATGATACCTCAATCCGACATCGTATGTGAAAGTTAAGGCAAGTCAAATTTTTGGTTAAACTAGGGCTGCTAGCTAAAGTTAGCAGAGCACCAACTAAATTTGGAGGCTCGCCAAATCTGGAGGTCTGCAAAATTTGGCGGCCACTAACGAGGCGACAATTTGGCACTTCACAGTGATGGTTTCCGATGGTCAAAAGAGGGGAATTTGTTGCCTACTTAATTTTTCTAGTGACCCCTAAAAATTCGATGGTTGGTTTTTAAATGTTATTATTTAAATATATATATATATATATATATATATATATATATATATATATATATATATATATTTGGGGTTGCGGACCACCAACCCCGCCAACCCCCTCAAACGAATGCATGGTATGTATTATATAAAAATACATGGGTCGTTAGCCCACCCACCATAACACATAATGCGGAGCTGACGAAGGTCCAACCCACAAACCTAGTGCGGGGCGGCCCCAAAAAACCCAAGAAAGCAGTGGTCGAATTTAAATATGGGGTTCGGTGGGGTTGGAACCCATGACCACCCCCCCCCCCCCCACAACCAAATGAATCCAAATTTGACTGCCAACCATTCCACCCAACAACCCGATTGGAAACTCTGCCACCAAAAAACTATTATAAACCTCATTTGCCATTCAACTAGGGGAGGAACATGGAGGTTGAGAAGAGAGAGGAAGAGATAGGAGCCGGTCTGTGGAAACTAGAGCTGGAACCCCGCGTGCATAGTTACTGAGGTGAAAAAATATTATAGGGGAATATTCCACAAAATATTCTTGTAGCATGATCATGAGGAAATTTCTGAAAGATTCCCTTGGAGACTGATTTTTTACAGAGGCAGAAGTATATGAAGTTTATACTCTTTTTTCTTAGAATTTCGCAAGGAGTGTGATGGAGATATCTATTTCCTCATCTGAGCTATAGATATTCAATCAACTTGCAGAGAGGAATCTTTGTGGAATCATGAGGAATCTAAAAGATTCCCTAAGGACCAAATTTTTACAGTTTTAGAACTAGGCCAACTTTATGCTCATTTTACTCAGTTTTTCACAAGGAGTGTAGTGGTGTAGTTAGGTTCATGAACAAAGCAACATATTTTTCACCCATCTCAGGAAAGGAATATTGGGGGAATCTTTGAGATTCCTGGGTCCCCAGAATGAACGGTGTCAGAAAGGGGTCGAGTTTACAGTGATTTGACACGATTTCACGCCATGAATTCAGCCATGCAGTCCATTCCTTCAAGTGAGCTGTGCCTTTTTAGGCCATCCCCCGAAGAGGGGGTATATGATGTAGTGATGCCACGTCTTTCTTTTGATTTGCTGAGATGATTTTGATGTTGAAATCCTTGCTTACCATTCTGTTGGAGTTTACTTGTATGCCACTTCATGTGAGAATGTAATATCTTGTTATGCTAAAGGAGGGCCCATATGAGTGAGAGTTCCTATAGGAGAACGTCTCGTGGAGAGACATGTCACTCTAGTTGTGGGAGTTTATCATTGTAATGACAAAGAATGCACCATGTACTCATCATCATCTTGCAAAATTTAATGAAGCAACCTCCCCACTCTTGACACTGAGCCCGGAGACATAATCCACATTGGGTGAACTCCGTTATCAACTTGTGTGCGTTCTTTGATTTGATGGCTGTCATTATGTTTCCTCTTCTTAAAAGTATGCACATGTGATTTTTCATACTCTTTCACATGCAATTATGCTAACATCATAGAGGTAAAATATCTTGGTTAATCCCGATAGCAGAAAGAATTCAAATCAAGTTGTCATAGGTTAGCAAGTTATTCTTGGAAGAAATGCTTTCATGTGTTTTAGGTTGTTGAGAGTTGTCATTGTGAGCTTCAATGTGTCAATCTAGAAGTTGTTTTTTCCTATGTATATGAGTTGTAGTTGTATCATGTATGAGTCATAGATCCACTTTATTAGGATCTAGATTTGTCGGATTCCATAATATATATATATATAACTATTGTGATCAATACAATATATTGTGTGATTTGTGTTGTGCGTAATTACTCTCTCTCAATTTCTAATATGGTATAAAAGTATGTTCAGGCTTAATTCTCTTAGAGGAATGCCATGAAAGATGTGAGATTTGTGAGAATAATTGATTAAATTAGTGTAACTTAGTGTGTAATTTCTTTTTGTTATGCTATGTGTGTAGATCTATAGATTTGTTTGTTTGCATCCCCTTCCAACGTTTCCAAATCCTGCCTAGTTCCTGCATCAAATTCTCTGGTGGTTCCTTCGAAACCTCGTCTGGTGTGTTAAAATGAACAAATGGATTTGCCTATGGACCAAATTCATCCATCTGAAAAATATCCACCTCACCGTCACTGAGGTCCACTGTCATTAGGATTTATTCAGGCAGAAAAAGACACAGAGCCAAAGTGTGAAGAAACCCAGTCAAGGGTTAGTTTCTTGAGTCACAATGATCTACGATGACATGATAGGGGTGTTGCTGGTAATGAAGATCTTGGCCAACACTTTATGATTGGAGAAGGTAATGACATCGACCTTCACGATGACTAAAGACAAAAAATTTGGTTCAAATGTAACATGTTGGAGATGATGTTAAGAAGGTTCTTGTTTTGGCAGCTACAAATACTCCATATGCTCTGATCACACTATCAGAAAACGCTTTGAAAAACGAATTTATATTCCTCTACCTGATGTCAAGGCGAGGCAACATATGTTTAAGTTTCACCTAAGTGATACACCTAACGACTTGAGAGAGGAAGACTTTGTGCATCTAGCAAGATGAACTGATGGCTTCTCTGATTCTGACATTTCTGTTTGTGTGAAGGATGTATTGTTTGAACCTGTTTATATCATCTATTGCCCATATAGTCGACATAAAGATGGGTATTGTTGTCATTTAGAGAAGGCCTATGGAGAATCAGATTGTTGATTTCTCATACATTGCATAACAACTTTATGTTACGGGTATGGAACAATTATATTTTTAATGGTGGGATTCGACACCATCATTTAATAGTGTGCTACTATGTATGTAAAAGGTAAGTATCAGTCTAATAGTGTGCTAGTGTGACCGCTTATGTAAAGGGAAATCTTCATATAAGTTCATGACCTATTTGTTTTAAAAAGAATATATGGGGGTTGTTGGTAGACATTTTTATGGTTCAATCGTATTAAGTTATAGTATGCTATCATATTGTGCAAGAGTCAAAAAATGTAGAACCACAAAGAACATGCCAATTATTGAATAGACTAATATGACCCGCCATACTTCAGGAGCATTAGTTGCAGCAAGTTCTTAATAAGGTCAAGTTGGTGTGACCCGTCATGCTCCAGGAGCACTAGTACAAGTTATTTTATACAAGGTCAAGCTCTACAATTGTTTGTTGAAGACATTATGTACCCAAAATACTATCCTAGATAAATGATGAAGGTTGTAGAGGGTCGTGGATTCAACATATGGTGTTAGTTCCGTAGGATGGTTCAGTATCAAGACTGACCCATTACACTTCGAGAGTTTGAGAAGCATCAATTGTGCAAAGTACGTCAACGATGGTCTGAAGCAGTTATGTCTTAAATGGACCAACTAGGAAGCTCGAAAGTGTGGTGAAGAAAAGAGCGAAAACCATGAGATTTCATAGTGGATATGAGTGCTAGTGATGACCATATCAGAGAAATATGACAAAGATAAGTATTGTTGTTGTAATGCATGTTTTCTATATTTGTTACATGTAAACATTAAGGGAGGGTATTGGAAGTAATGCATAAATGTGTTTTAGGTTGTTGTCAGTTGTCATTGTGAGCTCCAAGGTGTCAATCTAGAAGTTGTTGTTTCCTATGTGTATGACTTGTAGTTGTATCATGTTTGAGTCATAAATCTACTTTCTTAGGATCTAGATTTGTCGAAAATGTCCATGTGGTACATCAACTAGAATTTATGTATCACGCCTAAGTCTAGTATCGACATAGCCATAGTTGGTCTAAGGAAGAAGACCTTAGATATCAGCGTTGGGTGGCTAAGTTTGTAATCAATATAAATTGCCAAGTATTGTGTGTAGGTTGAACTGTTGTTGTGTGTGATTAAATGCCTGACTGTGTAGGCCGCACCTCATATCAATATGAAAGGCATAGGGGTATATTTGTAGACCCTAGAGAAAACAATGGGGATGAGAGTATGTACCATGTACATAATAGAGATGCTCAAATTTCCCTAGAGAGATGGTATGGTGATCATTGGGTCGTGTCAATGGCCAAATTATTCATTACGAGTTGAGCATTAAGAAAGAGTCTAGAGATCCATCGCGGAAATCGGAGAGGAATTCTTGAGCTCACGATATTAGTGAATTTGAAGAAATGTTTGAGGTCATGTCATTAATCTGAGAGACATTAGAGGCACAATAATGCATGTTTTCTAGTTATAGAGTGAGCAGAAGACTTGCAGCATAAATATGAAAAATGGTTGACATGAGAGCATGAAACTAAAGAGACAAAAAGTAAAATTCAACTCTGGACTGGGGTCGAACCCTTAGACTCCGTGTGGGCTGAATGTGAAAGGAATTAGTTTGAACCATTCAGGCCCGACACAAGACAAACGTGTGGACAAACCATAAAGGGTCGAATATCTCGTGGCCCATGTACTCCTAAAGCCCTCAAATGATAAGGAGCCAAAACCCCTAAATAGCTTGAATTTCCTAAACTGGGTCGAAATTTTGTGGTGGGCCCCAAAACAACTATGTTGTGGATCTCTATAATTGAACCATTGTCATTGATTTGGAGAGATCCTAGGCACAGTGGAAACATGGTAGTAGCCATAAGACTCACTTATATTAAGGGTAGTTTAAGTGAGAGAAAATACGTGTGATGACGATATTGAGAACCATGGGTGCGAGTGGTTCAATCGTTGTGTAACTTCGAAGCTAGTACCATGTTTGTGGGGTTTTGAAACTATTGTAAGGGTTGCATACAAAAACATAAATTGGGGATGGTTGAAGTGCTCAACCATTTGGTTATTGATTTGATTAGTGGGGTTGTGTGGCAAAGAATGAAGCCACAAAATGAGATTGGTTGTGTGGGAGAAAAGTTGAGATCAACACATAAAGGAGTTTTGTCAGTGTTGAATACTTATATTTCTATATTTGAGTTATTTGAAAATATGAGTGAGTTAAAAAAGGAGTATGAACTCTATAAAACCATAGAGGGAACTGAAAATAAACCCTAGGAGACTGACTCTTTTTCCTTAGGACAATATATCAATAAGAGGTCAATGTGGTATGATATATGTGATCATGTGGTGAATTCATACTCTATGATTGGACCATATTATTTCTTGTATCATTTTTTATAGATTTCTTTAACACTTGGAGTGAACCATATTGGTTTTAGACTCTTGAGGTGAAGTTTTAGATTCAGGGGAAGTTCATCAAGAAGTTGAGTGAACCGTGGACATGAAGGTACATCTTATACACAAAAATAAGAAAGATATAATTTGAAGAAGGATGCATAGCTCTAGTGAGACAGTCACTAACTTAGGAGACTACACCATAAGACTCTATTGCGTTCATCAAGCAAGCAAACTATTACATATATAGTGTTAAGGAAATAAGGAAAACGGTTCAATAACACATAAAAATATCTAAATATGGGAGAATCTTATAGAGATTTCTCCATTATTCCAACACTCCCCCTTAATGGAGAAATGTGTTTTCTATTACACCCAAATGATTCCTACATACTTCAATTTTTTCCTTTCCAAGAGGCTTAGTAAAGATGTTAGCCACATTTTCATTAGTATTACAATAGACTAAATCAATTTCCTTGGATTGCATATTTTCCCTGACAAAATTTTAGTGTGTCTCAATATGTTTTGATCTTGTTTGAACAACCATTGGGTCCTATGGGTACCTTATTTTTAGGCACTTTTGTGAGTTCCCAGGTATCATTCTTCATTATAGACTCATATTCTTCCTTCATGGCATATCTCCACTCTTTTTGTTCATTAGATTCTGTGAAATTCAAAGGTTCTATGTCATTCATAACTTTAATGATTAAAGCATAATCTTTAAATATTAATGGTGGTTGAGTTTGATGAGATGACTTTGGTACTTTGTTGCTTTCATCTCTTCTCTTGCTTCGTTGTGAATCATCTCTTCCTCTTGGTGTGTTGTGACTACTAGAGGTGTCCATGTCGCTAGATTCGTCCTCCTCTTTTTGTTCTTACTTATCATCTACTTCCTCTATGACATCATCATACTCATAAGGGATATTCCATGCATCATACTTGTCTTTATTATATCCTTCATCTGCAATCTCATGAAATAATGCATATCTACTTACAAAGATTTTATGTGTATAGGGATCAAACAAATTATAAGATTTATGATTAGAACAATAACCTATAAATATACATTTAACAACTTTCACACCAAGTTTCCTCCTATCTTCTTTCAGAACATGAGAGCATGCTTTGCTATCGAATATTCTCAGATGGATTACTACTGGTTTATAACCAAACAATGTTTCAAAAGGGGTCCGATGATTTAAACTTTTAGTTGGACTTCTATTTTTTAAGTAAACACCAATATTAACAACTTCGACCCAAAAATAATTTGTAAGATTCTTACCTTTTAACATGCTCTTTGCACATTCTACCAGGGCTCTGTTCTTCCTTTCAGCCACTCCATATTGATGTGGAGTATATAGTATTGTGTATTGTTGTAAAATTCCATGGGATTTACATTACTTGATGAATTCATTAGGAACGTATTCTCCCCCTTGATCTGATTGAAAGATTTTGATGTATTTTCGTGTTAGTTTTTCAACCATAGTTTTTAACTCCTTAAAATATTCAAATACATCACTCTTCTTTCTCATGAAGTATACCCATGTATATTTTGTACAATCATCAATAAAGATCAAGAAGTAATATGCTCCACCTAATGATCTAGTCTGCATAGGACCACATACATCTGTATGCACAAGTTCTAGAACATCCTTTTTCCTTTTATCTATATGAGTAGGGAACTCTTCCCTATGCATCTTCCCTAATGCACACCCTTCACATGCAAAATATTCATTCTTAAGTGTAGGAATATCTTCTACCATTCCTTGTTTTTGCAATAGTAATAGATCATGAAAATTAAGATGGCCGTACCTTTGATGCCAAAGAGATTATGTTTTCATTGTCATGGAAGTCAATGCTTGGTCACTTTTGGTTGTCACATTGAGCTTATACAAACCTACAATTCTAACTCCTGTCACAATGACCTTGAAATGTTCTTGCATGTCTTTCATCACACACTGTGAATTTATAAATTTAACCTGTAAGCCCTGATCAATTATAGTAGAGACTGAGATTAGAATCTTCTTAATACCAAGAAAATACATCACATTGTGGATTAGTTTAACACGACCATTAGGTAATGTCACTGGAACATCACCATACCCTCTAATTTCATGTGCACAATCATCTCCAAGATATATATTTGTACCATTGTTAGTTTCATGAAAGTTGTCAAACCAATGCTTATTATAGGACATATGTATGGAGGCTATAGAATCAACAAACCAAGTATTTGGATCATCTATTTCAACAAATAATGCAATATTTGTAACAAATGGTCTAAAATTTTTTATGCCATCATTCATTGTTTCTCCTCTATCAACAAAATTACCAATGTGCCTCTTATTTTCATGTTTGGACTCATGGTATTTTCTTTTCATGTAATCTCTAGAGTAGTGTCTAAACTTTCCATAATAATGACATTTAAGATTGACCTTTGGAGATGTCATACTTGATTGTGACTTGCCAAATGTTGGCTTTCCTTGTGCTGACTTTCCTCCTTTGTTACCTTCCTAAGGCTTCCTTTTGAAAGGTGGTTTCCTTTTTTCCATCAACGCCAAATCAGATTTTGAGGATTAAGATTCCTTCTTCTCTCTTCCCCCCTGCATGAGTATACCTGCCAACTCATCAAAAGTGGGAGCTTTCTCCCTTGCTAAATGACTTGTGATGAACATCAGATACTCATCTAGCATTCCATGTAAGGTTATAGTGACTAGATATTTCTTCACCTATGTCTCCTTATCTTTAAATTCCTTAATTATTGAAATAAAATTACTAATACTTTCATTTTCTTCCATTTTAATAGACATAAGCTTACTTTTCAAGTACATGAATCAATTTGTATTATTTGATTCGTACAAGTCCTTGAGCGGCATCCAGGTCTATTTCGACATGTTGTAGTCTCTAATATGCGATATAATATTATATTTTATAGACATTCACCACAACATTTTCGCCTTAGTCTCACGTTTTTCCCAATCTTGAATTGATGCAATTGTAGCTCCTACAACTACCTTTGGCTTCACTTCATCACCACTCACTATTGATTAGACATTGTATCCCTCCATCAATGTCTATATTTTAAATTTCCAATTCACGTAATTAGAACCATCCAACTTGGTTGCTTCATTCAAGTATGATTCTACTAGAGGATTAGCCATCTTGAAGTAAAACTTTCTCCAACTTCCAAATCAATCAAAAATTTTAAGCGCACACACAATGATTGACTATTTAAAAGGATGCATAAAAATCTTAAGAGAAAATCAAACCAGGTTTACATAGTTTCGTAGCAAATGATTTCATAGCAAGTTTCGCACTTTTGTAGTAGATTTCGTAATTTAGTAGCTTTTGATTTCATAGCAAATTTTGCAGTTTCGTAGAATCTAATTTAATAACAGCTCCAATTCATCAGTTGTTGACTTTTAATGTCAACAACAATAGTTATATAATTCTCAGGCCCTTTTCATTTAATATATATCAGATTACGCACCTGTCCAACACTAAGATCTTTTACTACAAAAAAATGATGATCCTTCCTTCACAGTGTTCCATGACTATGCAATATAGGCATTGATCCCTTCCAATTTTCCACAATTCGAACAACTCAAAATATTTTCCTCTTAACGCACGCCAACAACTGCAGTGCTCCTTTCCACATGTAGGATGGTCTCTAGGTCATATGCACAAGTAATCAGGCTTGATCTTTAAACTCATCTTCCTCCAAACACATGTCAGGAAACTCCTCCACACAAGTCGACCAAACAACAAGACAACTCCACGTTCATGTATCTCCAACATGTTTGTGTCGCATAACAACTAAACACGCCTTTGACTCACACCAATCACACTTAACACAAGTCTCATGACCCTCGGCTCAAACAACCTTCTGCTCTAGTACTAACACAGAAATAGGTAAGATAGAATTTGAAGAAGGATGTAGCTCTCTAGTGAGGCAATTGCTCAATCAGGAGATTGCACCACAACACTCTATTGTGTTCATCAAGCCAACATACTATTACATATATATGATTAGATTATTATTGAGCACCTTCCTAGAATATAGGAACTACCAACCAACAAAGTATAAATAAGACAAACAATTCAACAACACATAACATGATTTAAGTATGGGAGAATCTTCTAGAGATTTCTCCATTATTCCAACACCTATTGAATTAACGATTAAGTATCGATGCATTCTAATAGATGATTATTCCTTTATATGAACATTGACAATTTGGTGATATCTACATGATTGAAACACTGAAATAAACCAAACATGGACATTACTATTAAAAAGTTCTTCAAATCATAATAAAATATCTGTTACAAATGAAAAGAACTCATGAGATAAAACTTAAAACAAATAATTGTTAAGAGAGAATTGTGTAATAAGATTTACTCTCCCATCATGACATAATGGGAGCACTTTTGACCTATTGGAGCCAACATGGTTGATAATCAACCAATAGAAATAGTTGTTTTTTATATTTATATTCAGCCAATTCCCGCATCTAATCTATGCATTCACATGCATCTGTCTCGGCAACTGTTAGTATTTTTTTCTCTAAAGATTTCGTTAGTAGGGCCAATTATCTTGATGTTTGAGATGACTTATATTGATGACTGAATAGAGGAAATAACAACCATATGTATTGTTGGAAATATTAATCCCAACCATTGCCTTAAATACACTGACAAACACCATGTTTCCCCAATCAATTACTGCATGGTTGTGATTTTGTTTGCAGGCGAAAGCATTGTTGCCCACAACACCTACAATTCCAGAAAACCAATTATTATGTAAAATCGCCTCCACACTCCACAACACCTGCAAGTTCAGAAAACCAATTATTATGTAAAATCACCCATGCTGCCTATTAATTATTTGCTCTCTCATGTATTAATTTCAAATTTGTATGTTGAGATAAATATGAATGTAAAAGTCATTTGTAATGTTGGGCAAGTTAGAGAGAGAGAGGGGGTGAAACTCTGTGAGGAGAAAATCGTGGAGCAATTTGTGGTGGGTGCGTGAAAACCAGTTTTACTGAGTTTTACAAGCATTTACTCCGCAACTCCAGCGATATCGCAGTAATACTCCGCAACTCCAGTGATATCACAGTAAGTATTTTGTGTTTTCACTTGGAGCTGCAACCTCCATTTATCAAGTGAATGTATTTTCCTCTGTTTTGAAATATAATAAAAAGTATGTTATGTTGCAATGTGGTCTTAAACCTTCGTGAATAAATTTATGGCAATTTTTTTTGTTTCTACTCTATTTTACACTGAGTTATTTCTTGTGTATGTGTAGTTGGGATATCCTTTCCGCAACTGAATTTTGACCCAGATTCCTTTCGTTTGCACCTGCCAAATTTTTTCTAACATGTATGACATTAAGGGTTATAAATTGACAACGACGTAAATGCAGATGAATATTTTGTAATAGATATTTGACAAAATTTTCATAAATTGAATACAGTGAACATAAATGTTATCATAAGGTTAATCATATTTATAACGTACATTTAGAAAAAAGTGTGGAGCAACATATAAATGCGGTTCATGTAATAAAGCTTGAGAAAATCTTTAAGCTTGTTGAAAGTGATAAAAATTGGCAATGTTTGTATTAAGAAAAAAATAAAACCCACTGGTCAGCTCTACTAAAGAGAGTCTGAAACAGGAGAGTCTAGCTCTGTATAATGCTCTACATTGTTCATCAACATTACACATTAAATAGAATACATGGTTTTAGGGAAGTTAGAACAACATCCTAAGAAATAGAAACTAATTCCTATCCTGAGGCTACGTGAACCAACTCTACCTATTCTAGGATATTCTCCATTATCTTCAACATTCCCCCTTAGTGAAGAATCGGTTCACATATATGCCTAACATATTCCTAAACATTTGAAACTTAACTTTTCCAAGAGGCTTAGTGAAAATGTCCTCAACATTATCACATGTATTACAATATTCCAGATGAATTTCTTTAGATTGCACTTTCTCCCTAACAAAATGAAACTGAGTATCAATATGTTTAGTGTTTTTATGAAACACCGGATTGTTGGCCAACTTGATTGAACTTTGATTGTCGCATCTAATTGTTGTTGCGTCTGTCTGTTCTTCCGCAACATCCTAGAGAAGTCTCGGCAACCAAACCACCTCGCACGTTACTGCACACATGGCTTGATACTCTGCTTCTGCTGAGGACAAGGAGACTGTGTTCTGCTTCTTGCTGCTCCAAGTGATCACCTCGGATCTAAGACTGAATGCATAACCTCTTATAGATCTGCGATCATCTACATTTCCTACCCAATCTGAATCTAAAAAACCCTGCCAATCTAACATCAGAAGAGTCAGTGTAAATAATTCCATAATCTATAGTACCTTCTAGATACCTCAAAACATTCTTCACTGCATTCCAATGGCTTTCAAGTGGCTTAGACATAAATTGGCTTAACACACTGATTGCATAAGCCAAATCAGGTCTAGTGGTGGTTAGGTAGATCAGACTCCCAACCAGTTGTCTGTAAAGTGTTGCATTTGCCACTTTTGAGCCATCCTCACACTTCAATTTGATGTTCTGCTGCAATGGTACCAGTGCAGACTTACACTGATCCATTCTAAACTTTTCTAACAGGACTTTGACATACTTTGCTTGAGACAGAAATGTTTGACCTGAATCTCTCCAAATCTCAAGACCTAAACAATATCTGAGTTCACCGAGATGCTTCATCTCAAACATCTGTGACATCTGCTGCTTGATTTCATCAATCAGATATATAGCATCACCTGTAATTATCAAGTCATATACATATAATGAAATCAGCACTACGCACCCTTGTTCATCTTTCATGGTGTAAAGATTAGGGTCATTCTTACTTCTATTGTAGCCAGCTTGTAGAAAAAATGAATCAATTTTCTCATACCACGACCTGGGAGCTTGTTTTAGTCCATAGAGTGCTTTTTTCAACCTACATACTAAATGTTCTTTTCCCTTCTGGACAAACCCTTCCGGTTGCTCTAAATAAACCTTTTCTTTCAGTTCTCCATTCAAAAATGCAGACTTTGCATCTAGTTGGTGCATCATCCAATGTTTCTTAGTAGCTAAGGCAATTAACATTCTAATGGTGTTCAATTTAGCTACAGGGGCAAAGGTTTCTTCATAATCTATCCCTTCTTTTTGTGTGTACCCCTTTGCAACCAACCTAGCTTTCAGTTTTTCTATAGTTCCATCTGCATTAATTTTTGGTTTATATAACCATTTGCAACCTATGACCTGTTTTCCTCTAGGGAGTTCTACCAATTCCCAAGTGTTGTTTCTAATTATTGAATCATATTCTTGTTCCATGGCTATTTTCCATTCATTACTTTCATTTTCTTCTTTATAACTAAACGGTTCAACAACATTCATCATACTAGTTATAAAAGAATTTTCCCTATATCTTGCAGGCATTTGAGCTTTCCTACCCGATCTCTTGAGTGGTGGGGTGGTGGTTTCAAACCTTATTTCTTCCTGCTGCTGCTGTTGTTGTTGTTGTTGCTGTTGTTGTTGTTCATCCTCTGCCTTTGTTTGCTGCTGATCCTGATTGTTCTCTGCTTCTTCTTCTTCAAAGTACAGAATGTCCCATCCGTCATAGTGCTCATCAGTTTCTTCATTATCCTGCTCATGGAATTTAACATCTCTACTAACAAAGATCTTGTGAGTAGAGGGATTAAATAATATGTATGCTTTATGTGACGAACAATACCCTATAAAAGTGCATCTGATGGCTTTTGAGTCTAATTTCTTTCTATCTTCCTTTGGTATGTGGGAAAACACTTTACATCCAAATATTCTTAAGTGTTTTACTGTAGGTTTATATCCATACAATGCTTCAAAAGGAGTTTTAAACTCAAGACTTCTTGTGGGACTCCTATTTTTTAAATAAACCGTAGTACTCACTGCTTCAGCCCAAAAACCATTTGAAAGATTCTTACCTTTAAGCATACTTCTAACACATTCCACCAGTGTTCTGTTTTTCCTTTCTGTTACTCCATTCTACTGTGGAGTATGGGGTACTGTAAACTGCTGCAAAATTCCATGATCTTTACAATATTTGATCAACTCATCTTTCCTGTATTCTCCCCCTTGATCAGAACAAAGAATTTTTATCTGTTTCCCTGTTTGTCTTTCAATCATATTTTTAAATTGTTTAAAGTATTCAAATGTATGACTCTTCTTACTTAAGAAATACACCCAAGAAAACTTCGTACAGTCATCAATAAACAGTAGAAAATACACTACACCTCCTAATGATTTTGTTTGCATGGGACCACAAAGGACTGTGTGCACTAACTCCAGTATATCCCTTTATTTCTTTTCTACTCTAACAGAGAATTCTTCCCTATGCATTTTTCCTAAAGTACAAGCATCGCAATCATTATGTACTTGCTTTAGCATAGGAAGATCTCTTGCCATTTCTTTCCTCTGTAGTAACAGCAAATCTTTGTAATTGATGTGGCCGAATCTCTGGTGCCAAAGCTCTTCTGTAGTCAGGCTTGCTACTGTCAATGCTCAAACCAGTGCAAGTCTCACATCCAACTTGTACAGTCCTCCTGTTCGGATTCCTGTAGCAATTGTCTTCATTCCATCTAGCAGATCCTTAATGTAATAGTTAGATTTTAAAAATTCAACTTTCAAATCTTGATCTGTAATCATTGATACAGAAATCAAGTTCTTTGTTATTCTAGGCACATACATTACATTGTAAATTTGTTTAATATTACCATCAGGTAGAATGACAGAAAATTTCCCACATCCTTTGATTTGATGACTTCTGTCATCTCCTAGGTAAATTTGTGCACCTTCGTTGATCTCTTTAAAATCCTCCAGCTAGTGCTTGTTCCTGTCATGTGTGTTGACGCTCCTGAATCTACATACCAGATGTCTGCATCAACTTTTTCATCACGATCTACCATGAACAACCTCAAATTCTGCACTTGATCACTGTTCGTGAGATGACTTGCATGTCTCTTTGGCTTCTGCTGTTCTTCATGATACTTCTTTTTCCTACACTCCCTGGCAATATGACCCAATTTTCCACAATAAAAATATTTAGTTTTAGAGTATTTTTTATTGGGATGCATACCTTGAGTCAGATTTGGCCGTTTATGTGAACTTGCTCCGTTTTGCTGTTGTGGACCTCCTTTCCCTTTGTAGAAGTTCTTCTTCGCCATCAATGCAAGATCGACACTTTGGGGCTTCAGAGTCGATCTCCTCTCTTCTTCCTACATCAGTATACCTGTCAGCTCTTCAAAATGTGGGATCTTCTCTCTGGCATTGATCCCAGTGATGAACATCTGATAATCATCAGTGACACCATTCATTGTAATGGTCACAAGATCTGTATCGTCCATTGTATGACCAATATCTAATAATTTGGTTTTCAGATCCTTGATCCTTGCTAAGAATGAAGCAATCGTTTCAGTCTCCTCCATTTTCATGGACAAAATCTTACTCTTGAGAAACAAAAGACGATTTGAATTTCTGATCTCGTACAATTCCTTCAGAATTCCCAAGATCTCGTTAGTTGACTTACCTTCTCTGATGTGCGGTATAATGCAGTCTTTCATTGACATCTTTAACATTTTCCTTGCTCTGCTTTCTCATTTCTCCCAATCTGGGACTGTTGTTGATCCAGCCGCGGGCCTCGACTCATCCCCATTCACAATCGTCCAAGCACTCTGCACTTCTAGCAAAGTCTGCATCTTGAACTTCCAATTTGCATAATTGGAACCATCGAGCTTGTTATGCTCGTTTATGCATGCTTCAAATATATTGTTATTCATCTTGGCGATTTGAAAAAAAAATTTGACAGGTAAAAGATGTTAAATTTACCCCAGATCTGTGACAGAGACAAATCATTATTGTTTGATCTCGCAGCACACGTGCAGATCACCATGGCTTTATTCTCAGCCTCTAGACAACCTCCTATTGTCAGCTACAACCTTGTTCTTATCTTCCCCACTCGGCTTCTTTGACAGCTACAGCCTTGTTCTTGGCTCCCTCATGCAATTTCTTTGATTTACACGATCGTCGCAGATATACGCCCAATATTCGAGACGGTCGCAGAAATACACCAATTTTCTGAGACTAGTCGCAGATATATGCCCAATATTCGAGATTGTCGTAGAAATACACCAATTTTCTGAGACCGTCGCAGCTGTACACTGGAAAACTGCGACGATTGAAAAATAAAAAGTGCTATTGTCGTAGTTATCCACTGAAAACCTGTGACGATTTCGGTTCAAAGAACCACCCACCAACCAGTGTACAGGTTCCTCAGCCCTAACGCTCTGATACCATGATAAAAATTGCAATGTTTGTATTAAGAAAAAAATAAAACCCACTGGTCAGATCTACGAAAGAGAGTCTGAACTAGGAGAGTCTGGCTCTGCAGAACGCTCTACATTGTTCATCAACATTACACATTAAATAGAATACATGGTTTTAGGGAAGTTAGAACAACATCTTAAGAAATAGAAACTAATTCTTATCCTGAGGCTACGTGAACCAACTCTACCTATTCTAGGATATTCTCCATTTTCTTCAACAGAAAGATGGGTAAGTTTATAGGATTTTGTAAAAAACATAATCGTTTAAGTTTCAAAATTTTGAAAGTCTGAATTTCTATTAAGTGAAATGATTAGTCCATCTTCAGAAAGATTTGTAACGTACCCTGAAAGCCAACATGGATTTAAAGATGTGGATTTGGAATGTGAGATTGAGATCTACATCAACGTTTGTTAGAAATGTCAAGATCTCATTTACTTCTCTGTTATCTATTTTGGACAAAACGCACAAGAGTACCGGAGAGGTTAAAATGTAATATAAGTATTTTCAATTTCAATAACGTGAAGCCTGCCAAAATGTTGTATTCATCCATCCATATACCAATCCTACTCCAATTACATTATAGTTTTCTAATAAATTACAATTTATATGAACACAAATTATTCTTCGGAGGGCAGGGCATGCCTTGAAGAAGAGGAGCCACCTTCTCTACTCTTACCATCGACTATGATTCAAGAAGAGGGGACAAGTGATGGAGTATTGATGGGTTGGAAGTCATGGTTATGATGATGTCAAGCATTTGGAGCAGAAGAAGATGCTGATGTCATGTATTCCTCTTATCGGGCAGTTGGAGAAGATTGGCAGAAGGGACGCCACTTTCACGTTGAAGTTCTCCGGGGACTGAGTCTGCCACTAAGTTGCACAGATTTATTTTTGCCTAAAATTCCAGCTGGTCTTCCTTCTCTATGGCCTCTTCTGAAAACCTTCCATGAATAAACTTTATCAAGAAAATAATTTATACTAGACCACTTAATAACATGTGGCTAAGACAACGATTTTTGCCGAGCCCTAATTCCAAACATAAAAGTGGAGGCAGGTTTCTATACCTTTCAATAATGCACGTAAAGAGTGAAAGTGGGACATTTATTAAAATAAATAATTAGAATACCTGAAATAGTAATGAAACATGCAATTCTCTTTCTAATACATAAAATTGGAATAAATAAGAATGGTTTGCAATTTTGTTATGCATTAATACCTTCGTTCTTCATCCTAGTTTTGTTGTTTATACTCCTGAAGAAATTCCTGTATCAATAATTCCTTTTCTTTATTCTCATTGTTGTCTCTTAGTATTAGATTATGGACCATTTCGTTTCCCCTATCTGTAACCATTTCTCCATCTGTTAGAGTTAACACAGTTGAAAATTTAAAACAAATAAGACACACACAGCATTCAACCATGAAAAACATAGAGATTTTAACGTGGTTCACCCAACCAAACTGGGCTACATCCACCAAACAGAGGCATCGAAAATCTTATTACTCAACAGAAGATTACAACAACAGATTTGCACATTTAGAATTCTTTTTCTTCACACCTTCTCATCACCCATATCCTCTACGGGTTTACATTTTTATAGCTGGGAGTAGAAAACTGAATCATAAATTGACTCACAACAAATATAGGATACAATAACTCCTCATCAGGAATAAATGGAGTTAATTTAGCAACAAATCCTATTGTTGTCACATTCATGAGATTTTCTCCAACTTTAATTAACAGAAAATCTCAACAATCTCCACCTTGACAACAATTAGCCTGATACCCTGTTCCATTATTATTTTATCTTTTTTGCAAGCCAAGAGAAGCCAGACACCATTGTAGCTTCTCTAACAAAACTGGTTTCATGAACATGTCTGCACAGTTTTCCTTTGTATGCACTTTTTTCAAGAGAGACTCCCCTTTCAGTGATAACCTGTCTTACAAAATGGTACTTGATAGATATATGCTTTGATTTACTATGATAGGCCGGATTCTTAGCCAAATGAATTGCACTTTGACTATCAAAAAATAACTTGATGTTGTCCTGTAACCTACCAAACTCACCAAACAAACCTTTCAACCAAATCTCTTCTTTGCAAGCATGTGAAGCAGCTATGTATTCTGCTTCAATAGTGGATAAAGCAACAACGTTCTATAGCTTTGACATCCAGCTAATAGCTCCACCTGCAAGAGTAAAGACATACCGTGAAGTTGACCTTCTCTTATCCAAATCACCTGCAAAATCGGAATCAACATATCCGCAAACAAATTCACTACTCCTGTTATAAGTGATACAGTAATCACTTGTGCCTCTCAGATACCGAAGAACCCATTTCACTGCTGACCAGTGTTCTTTTCCTGGATTTGCCATATACCTGATGACAACCCCAACTGCATGTGAAATATCTGGTCGAGTACAAACCATCGCATACATCAAACAACCTACTACATTGGCATATGGAATTCGAGACATATATTCTTTTTCTTCATTTGTATTAGGACATAAACTTGAAGAAAGCTTAAAATGGGAAGCTAAAGGGACTGAAACAAGCTTCACATTGTTCATACCAAACCTCAAGAGTATTTTTTCAATATAATTCTTTTGTGATAGCCACAACTTACCATTGCTCCTGTCTCTAAAAATCTCCATGCCCAAAATCTGTCTTGCTGCTTCTAGATCTTTCATATCAAACATCCTAGCCATCTGAGCCTTTAACCTGTTGATCTCTGTTATGCTTTTGCTTGCTAAAAGTATATCGTCAACATACAACACTAAAATAATGAACATGCCATTACTTAATTTCTTAAAGTAAACACAATGATCATATTCACTTCTTATATAGTTTTGACTCATCATGAAAGAATCAAATTTCTTGTACCACTGTCGAGGCGACTGCTTCAGACCATACAATGATTTCTTGAGTTTACAGACAAATTTCTTGTTGCGATTTTGAACAAACCCTTCTGGTTGTTCCATGTAAATCTCCTCATCTAAATCTCCATGTAAAAATGCAGTTTTAACATCTAGTTGCTGTAATTCTAAATCAAGTAAAGCAACTAATGCTAACACAATCCGAATTGAAACAATTTTTACAACTGGTGAAAATATCTCATGAAATTCAATGCTTGCTTTCTGAGAAAAACCTTTTGCGACCAGCCTCGCTTTGTACCTGTCTTCTCTATCATCAACACCCCCTTTCAATTTGTAAACCCATTGACATCCCACAGTTTTTCTGTCTTTAGGAAGTTCTACCAAATCCCATGGGGCATTCTTGACTAATGCCATCATCTCGTCCTTCATAGCTTCTTTCCACTTATCACTTTTAGAACCTTCTACAGCTTCCTGATAGCACAAAGGTTCATCACCATTAGCGGTTAAAGTAAAGAAGTAACATAATCATCATACCTTCTAGGAGGATGTTTGATTCTCGTGGACCTCCTTAAAGATGTTTCTGGTACTTCCACAATTTGCTGATTATTATCTGTAGGAACTTCTTCATGATCTACATCTGAAACATGTTCATGATCTGCATCTGAAACTTGTTCATGATCTGCATCTGAGACTTGTTCATCTGGACTATTATCAGTATTTGAACTGGTTTCAAATTGAATATGTTGAAACTTAGGTACATTATCCTGTTTCAATTTATCATCTAAATTTGGATTATTGAGTGAAGATTCATTGAATTTAACATCTCTGTTAATGATGATCTTATGAGTAGTAGGATCCCACAACCTGTATCCCTTAGTCCCATCACCATATCCAACAAAGATATATCTTTTTGATTTAGGATCTAATTTAGAACGCTGATGTTTCAGAATTAGAGCATATGCATCACAACCAAAAAATTTCAGTTTAGAATAATCACATGGATAACCTTTCCATACCTCTTGAGGAATTTTGCATCCTATCACAGTTGATGGTGATCGATTTACCAAGTAACAAGCTATAGAAACTGCTTCTGTCCACAATTCCTTCTGCAAATTGGCGTTACTAAGCATACTTCTTGCTCTCTCTAAAAGAGTCATGTTCATGCGTTTAGCAACTCCGTTTTGCTGAGGAGTATAACTAGTAGTTCTATGTCTTTCAATCCCAACTTCCTTGCAATAATTATCAAATTCCTTTGAAGTAAACTCACCACCATTGTCAGTTCTTAAACATTTAATGGTTCTTCTAGTGATGTTTTCAAATAATGCTCTAAACTGTTTGAAAACTGTGAATACATAAGACTTCTTCTTTAACATGTAGACCGACATTTTTCTAGAGAAATCATCAATAAAAGATACAAAATATGACGATCCTCCATATGAGGTTGTAGGATATGGACCCCAAACATCAGAATGGATATAATCAAGGATTCCCTTACTAGTATGTTTTCCAGTTTTAAACTTCTGCTTGCTTTGTTTCCCAAATAGACAATGTTTGCAAAAATCTAACTTAGAAGATTTTAAACTAGGAAGTAACTGATGATCAGATAAAAATTTTAATCCTCTTTCGCTCATATGGCCCAAACTTTGATGCCATAAACGAATAGAATTACTGTCGTTTTCAGATACTGTAGAAGCATGATCTGCCTCTGTTCTTCCTTCTAGCTGAAAAATATTTCCAGCGTTCTTTGCTTTCATTACTAGTAAAATTCCTTTATAAAATTTCATTACTCCACCTTGAATAAAGGTTTTATATCCATTAGTGTCTAGTACTCCTAGTGAAATGAGGTTTTTTCTGAGTTCAGGCACATGTCTTACATCAGTTAATATTTTATTTGTCCCATCAAACATTTTAAGCTGGATGCTTCCAATTCCCACAATATTACATGAGACATCATTTCCCATGTAAACAACTCCATCGTTGATTGATTTATAAGTTTTAAACCATTCTCTATGAATGCACATGTGATTTGATGCACCAGAATCTAACAGCCAATGTTGATCATGATTAGACAAACTAACTGATAACACTTCATCACTCATACCTGAAACGGATGCCGAACCTGTATCTGTCGTGTTTGCTTCTTTCTTTTCTGTTGAAGAGTCTTCTTTGGATGTTTGTTGTCTCTTCCAACAGTCCTTCTTCAAATGTCCCGATTTGCCACAAAACCAGCACTTTACCTTACTCTTCTTCCCTTTCGATTTTGAACGCGAGTTGTTGTGCTTACTGAAGTGTCTTTCTTTAGAACGACCTCTGACCATCATTGCTTCTGATGTAGAGGTTTCTAAATTTGACCTTTTCCTTGTTTCTTCAGATAACAAAGCTCCAACAACATCATCAAACTCAAGGGTTTCTGATGAACTAAGACTTATAGAAGTAACAAAATGATCCCATGACTCGGGCAATGAGCATAATAAAGTTATAGCTTTATCTTCTGATTCAAATTTTACTTCTATACTTTCTAATTGCACCAAGAGAGTATTAAAGTTATTCAAATGATCAATAATAGATGTACCTTCCTTCATGCACAAACTATACAATCGTTGCTTCAGAAGAATCCTATTGGTTAAGATTTTGTAATGTACAGCTTTTCAAGCTTTGTCCACAAACCAGCAGCAGTTTTCTCTGACACGATGTTAAACAAAACATCATTTTCCAAACACAGTCGAATGTCGTTTAGTGATCTTTCATCCAAGTCACTCCATTCATCATCTGTCATGGTGTAAGGCTGTTTGGCTTTTCCCAACAGTGCCTTCGCCACGCCTTGTTGCACGAGTAGATCATACATCTTCACTTTCCAGATCTCGAAGTTGTTTTTGCCATTAAACTTCTCGATCTCAAACCGAGCACTTTGTGTTTTTGCCATGTTTAATAGCTCATGTCACAAAAATCTCCAATTTCAAAAGGAATTAGTTTTGATTAAAAAAGCCCTTGCCTTATAATATCATGGCATATTACACTTAAAAAAAAAACGAAATATGATATAGTTATAATATCATATATAATTCAAATCGACTTTTTTATGTAAACAGGAGACCCATTTGAAATCGTTTTTTTTAAGACCCATTTAAAAAAACGTTCCAAATCAAATATCGATTTTTCAACGGTTCAACGTGGCATTTTAATAATCGATGTTAAAAAAAAAACTTGAAGTCACCGTGCAGCTCACCTTTCACCGCTGCAAATTCACCATTCAACGTTGCTTTTAACGCAGCCTTAATCAGCCAGAAATCACCGTGCAGTTCACCTTTCACCGCTACAAATTCAGTTCAACACCAGTTAACAGCCTTCCCCAAACTCCGCTTTGTATAGCTCTGGTCTTCGATACGCAGATATCACTTCAACCTACGTATGAATCCAAAATCAACGTTGCCTAAGTCATTCAACTATCCAGTTTATGGTCCATGGCATACGCCCTCCAGCTTCATAGTTTACTCCTGGCTTTAGCGTAATGTTTAAAAAAACAACAGCAGCACTGCTTTCATCTACGTGAAACTCGATTGGGCATTCACGCAAGCTGCCTTCCTTCACGTTGTAGATCAAGCAGCTTCCACGTAGATGAGCAGAATTCACAGCGGGCCGCTGATCAGCACCTCAAGGATTGTCACCATGACACCTTTGAAAACGCTGTCAGATTGAATCATTGCAACAGGCAACTCAACTCACTCTGATACCAAGTGTTAGAGTTAACACAGCGGAAAATTTAAAACAAATAAGACACACACAACATTCAACCATGAAAAACACAGAGATTTTAACGTGGTTCACCCAACTAATCTGGGCTACGTCCATGAAACAGAGGCATCAACAATCTTATTACTCAACAGGATATTACAACAACAGATTTGCACATCTGGAATTCTTTTTCCTCACACCTTCTCATCACCCATATCCTCTACGGGCTTACATTTTTATCGCTGGGAGTAGAAAACTGAATTATAAATCCACTCACAACAAATATAGGATGCAATAAATCTTCATCAGGAATAAATGGAATTAATTTAGCAAAAAATCCTATTGTTGTCACATTCATGAGATTTTCTCCAAATTTAATTAACAGAAAATCTCAACACTATCTTTGTCCATTAATGTCATCCATGAAATCCGCCTTCAAAAAGAATATAACGGCATTTCCAATCTACCCAATTGCGTGGTCCTACGATCCATTTTGGATATCTCTCTTTTCAACGAGGAAAGATGCGTCCAAAATATGATAGCTTCATGATCTGACAGATTTATAAGAGGTACTCCTTCCATCTTAACTTGTGACATCTCTGGCCTTTTTAAACGACAATACTGCATGGAAGTTCCCTGAGTGAGTCGTAACTTTTCTTTTTCTATCCAATAATAATTAGGAATATAGATGATGTGAATCATATTCCTCAACTCTGTTATTGTGGAACATGTAGACTCGTTCATCCTCTGAACCCCTTCATATAAGCATATCATTTTTCTTTGAAGTAGTATCTCTTTCACCTTTTCACCAACCATAACAAAAGCAAAACTAGAACTCAAAACCCCTCATGTCATTTATTCATCAACTTCCTTTAATTTATTATCATCATGTAAAAACACAAAAAAACGAAATGGAAAAGAATTACCAACCTGTTTTGATACTTTTCCATGTCATCTATTCATCAATTTCCCTTTGATTTGATATAGTTATGTAAAAACATAAAAAAGAAACGAGAAGAATTACTCACCTGCTCTCATACATTTTCCAAATGCGTGAATAGGAACTCCAAACTGGACATATTCTTCTGATTTTCCCATTCTTCCTTTGTTAATTCTTTAATTTTTCCATCTTCAAAAGGATAACATTTTGCACCCCACCTATCCACCATAGGGATTGCAAAATGCTTATAATTTGTAACTCTCCCATTGGATTCAATTATCCATATTATACTTGGATAAAATTCTTCCAATTCCCCATCATGCTGTCCCAATTCCTCACCATCTTTCCATGAGCACTGTTTCACTAGAAAATACTTAACTATTGTTGCTATCGTCCATGGATTTTGGAGAACCAACCAAGGCACTTCTGATGAAAACCGATGAACTATATCCAGTACATCACCTTTTGTACTTGGCTGTAGAATTGGATTTGATATAATTTCAAAGCCCATTCTCTCTTTAGCTGTAATATACATTTTAGTGAGAGATTCCAGACGAACATCATAACACACTTCAACATGTCTGATTTCTTATATAATTGTTTTTCCATTTAATTAATTTATTCCACAGGTAAAATATTTGGAGTCTTCACTTCGAGCCTGCCCGGATCACAAAAACAAAATAAATGATAATTAATAAAACGAAATGCGTTATATTAACAAAGAAATTTTATTTATTAAAAACTTTTGACAGAAATTGGAACTTCAATACCTTATGTGATGCACAATTCTTTTGAAAAATATGAATAGTGCTTTCCTCTTCTCTAGTTGAAAACATTTCTCTTAATATTTCTATATTGCTCTCTTGGTTTGTCTCTGCAAGTTGCTTCAACCCAAGGAATTTTTCACAATTAGCCACTACAGATTCCTCCATTTGACGTTTTGACAAACATTTCCAACATGAAAGGTATCTACCATCCTTGCCGTCTCCCACCATCATAGCACTCCATTGCCTATAAATTATTTCACCGTGTTCTTCTTCATCATCATCATTTGAAGCTGACTCTGAGTCTGGTTCTAACTTTAACTGTGATGCTCTCTCCAAATTAACAAACAATGCTAAGACCTCCGTGTTGAAAGGAGCATAACCCAAAATTTTGTTTGCAACTTTTGTAGGCAACTTATCAAAATCTTTGCCAATATAAATAATTCTAAATTTTATTTGGATGTCATTTAACGCCTCCTCAATTACATGCCAAGGGTAGTCAGAATTGAAAATTGCACGGTTACCCAATATGACAAGTATGGAGGTGTTTGGAGGACAATCAGATAGATGGAATGGCTCCCCTTGTACAAGAGTCAGAAATCTGTGTAAATTTGATAAAAAGCTCTTTTGCATATTGGTCCCCTCCTCTTCTGACAAATCCTGAAAAGAAATCTTAAGTGAAAAAGGGAAAATGACATAATCTATATATATCATATTATAAAAGTTTGACATAATGTAAGAAATGACACATTATGTATTGTATGATAAATATGGATGATATGTTCACCTACTCTGTAAGCGCTGTAAAAGGCCATGCTTGATCGCCTTCTCTTTGAATTTCTGCCCATCTCTTCAGCAACAATGTGCTTCTTTCAATATACACACGTTGTAATTTTTTGGTCTTTATCACATTCTCCATACGTTTCCCTTCCAACATGGGGCAATCTTGTAGATGCAATATTTGCAAAGAGGGGAGGCGATGTAAATCTTCAGGGAGCTTCTTTAAACATTGACAGACATCCAAGTACATATTTCGCAATGATGAGAGGCAAGGGAAGTCATTGCATAATTCTTCAAGCTTTTCGCAATACGCTAAGTTCAACTCCTCCAACAACACTAGATGACTGAATCCTTCTGAAAGCTTCTCCAGACTCGTACATTCTTGTAAGTTCAACACTCTTAAACTTGCTAATTTTCCAAATTGATCTGGAAGCCTATGCAAACTCTCACATCCCCACAAGAAAAGGTGTGTGATAGATACGGTAGCTCTGTTAAACTAGAACAATATGACATATCCATTGAGGATGACAGCGACTGCAATTGCCCAATGCTTTCTGGAATACTAATTAGTTTATCACACTTGTTCAAATCCAATGTAACAATGGATTTCAAGTTCCCTAACCTAGGAGGGAGTTCTTCTAGGCTTCTGCATGAGGACAAATTCAATAATTTCAATGATGCAATTTTTTCAAAATTCTTAGGAAGCGCTTGCAGATCCTTGCAACCCTCTAAATTGAGTTCTTGCAGAGAATTTAATTCCCCAAACTCTTCTGTAAATTGCTCGAAACTTGAACAGTAATCCATTCTCAGCACTCTTAAAGACTGAAGTTTTGAAAATCCCTCTAGCAATTGCTTTAAATTTGAACAACGATCCAATTTCAATACCTTTAAAGATTGAAGGTTTGAAGTTGATATTGGTAGTTCCTCCAGAGATTCACAAGATGAAAGAGAGAGTTCTTCCAAACTCTTTACTCGATCACCCAATTCTTTGGGCAGTTTTCTCATCTCAACAAAGCTGATTAACCTTAGTATCCGCAAGTTATGGAGCTGTATAAGACACCTTGAAGAGATTCCCGAAGCATCGGAATGCAGCCTTCCATGAAATTCTATATGTTTGAGATTCGAGGGCATCTGAACTTATGCAATAATTAATGTGAAAACATTAACCAAATCATTAGAACTAATCAAACTTTTCACTTTCATAGATAATATATTTTTATTAATGGACAGTGAAAAAATAGGGACTCATTCTGCAAAGAGACTTGCCTCAGGTAGATCCAAAGTCGCAGGTTCGCAACTCAATTATCTCAACTTCTTTGCCCTCAAAATATCAAATGGGAGATCAGGAATTCCAGCTTGGAAAAAAACCAGCTTTTCAAATACTTTCTTACATTTACCAACCACTTTTACTAAATTTCCCAGTGCAATGACTCTCAAAGTGATAAAATCTGATAATGTCGAATTATTTCATTAATCAAATGCAATTACATATATACATGCACACACAATCTGTTGGTTGAGAGAATATCTCAACCACACACCAATGTAGGAAATAGATCCTAACTACTAGGAACAGACTCCTTTACTTAGTAAGAATCACAACTAAGACAAGTAGGAGTTACATTTTCCAACACTCCCCCTTAATGACTACTTGTCTGAATATCAATCTGCAAAATCTAGTTGTGGTCAAACATAACAAAAGAATATGCCAACGTCCATATAAAAGAACAACCATCTATCGGAATGCATGGATGCCAACCGCCAATACCTGTACCTGTACCTGTAAATCCCCCTCCATCATTGTTAACTTGGGTTTTGTCGGATTACCCATAACCATGCATTGGGTTTCGTCAGATCACCCTCAACCATGCCACCATGGGCTCTCAGCCACTAAGGCTCAACTCAGCCACCAAGGCTCAACTCAGCCACGAAGGCTAAACACTGCCACTAAGGCACTCAATTCAGCCATGAAGGCTCTCCAGCCGCTCTGGGCTATAAATCTGCCACTAAGGCACTCCAACCACTCTGGGCCAAGGATTTTGTCGGTGTACCCTGAACCATGCCTACAGGAATCCTTGTCCACTTCACTCTCACATGTAGTTTCTGTCTTACCACAAACCAACACTGCAAATACAAAGTGGTTTCCGGCTGACCACAAACCTGCAATTACAAAGTGGTTTTAAGATTACCACGAACTGTATGGGGATACACATTCCTCATTAGGCTTACATTACACACTCCAACTTTTGGAGTTACCAAGTACATACATTACAAAAGACCACCACAAAACATCCTAGACTTGCTTAAAATTAAAATGTGTGATATACTATAATCATCATGAGTCTATTCCACAACACACTCAAACTCACACAAACTAGATTGTCCATCATCCTCCAATCTCTGATGCTGCTCGTGCACTTCATCTTTTGATCACATCCTAGGCATCTTTGTCTTTATCAATTAAATATTGGAACTCCATGAACCTGTCATTTGTTAGAATAGCCAATTCTAACAAAATAACTTCATATTGAGGTGGCTAATCTCAATATGTATATCAATTTAAATTCCAAAAAAATACTTCACCAAAAAAACATTTACCCAAGTATGCACAAACAACCATGCTTTTCCCTTCAAATCAAACACAAAGTTGTTCTCCTCCTTGAAGGAAGAATACAGTGGCTGGTTTCTTTCCTCAGCAATAGAAGCCCCTGCTTTTGCATCTCGCTCACCAGCACAATGAGCACATTCACCAGCACAACCGACCACTCTCATGCACATTCAGCTGCTCACCACGCTGCAGCTGCTCTCCACACTCAACAATGAGCAACGATTCCCATGGCCTCTAAAGCAGAACAAGTAGCTGCATATCCGGTGATGCACATTTCTCCACCCTGCACCACGGGTGACCTCAACTCCTCGATCACTAGCACTCAGCTCTCTTTCCGACTAGTACGCAGCCTCCAGCAGCTTGATCACAGCAGCTCGATCACAACAAATCGATCTGCTTTCTCCAGCAGCTCGATGATAACAACAAAAAATATCTATTAGCAGTCACCCACGACTGCATACATGCAGATCTCTGACTTTGAAGATGCTGCAAATCCAGCAACAGATCTTGGATCCAATTTTAGCGCGATGCACCTTCCACAATAGATCTCAGTTTTGTTGATTCACTTTGTTGTTGCAGACTCCTCACGCTGCTGCAGAGTAATCTGACGACCAATCTAGCAGCGCAATCCAGCAACAGTGCAATCTGGCGATAAAACATGGTGCTGCGAGATATTTAGTGAGATTGGCAAGATCTCTTGGTTGCGACAATCTGCTGAGGAGACACGACACCAAAAAAAATCTAAGATTCACTTAATCCGTCGATATACAAACAAAGAATGCCGACTAGCAAACAATGTCGATCTGCATAAAAGAAAAAACATCGATAAACAACGTCGATTTGCACGAGAAACACCGAGATCAAAGGTGAATTAATCTCTACATGCCGATCTGCTTTCCTTCACTTTATAAAGACGCCGCAGATCTTCATCGACAACTGAGTTTAGAACGTCCTAAATACGTCGAACCAAACCACTAGCATGCTTAATCACGATTTCAATGAGCCACATTTAAACAAATCGAAAAAAAAAAGATAGACAAACACAAAAAAATGGATTGGAAAACCAAGCTCTTTATTTCCTCAGCCCAAGAGGGGCCAAGCACACGAGGGCGAGGACCTTAGGGCTCTAATACCATGATAAAATCTGATAGTGCCAAATTGTTTCATTAATCAAATGCAGTTACATATATACATGCACACACAATCTGTTGGTTGAGAGAATATCTCAACCACACACCAATGTAGGAAATAGATCCTAACTACTAGTAACAGACTCCTTTACTTAGTAAGAATCACAATTGAGACAAGTAGGAGTTACATTTTCCAACACTTCCCTTTAATGACTACTTCTCTGAATATCAATCTGCAAAATCTAGTTGTGGTAAAACATAACAAAAGAATATGTCAACGTCCATATAAAGGAACAACCATCTATCGGACTGCATGGGTGCTAACCGCCAGTACCTGTACCTGTACCTGTAAATCCCCCTCCATCATTGTTAAATTGGGTTTTGTCAGATTACCTGTAACCATGCATTGGGTTTTGTCGGATCACCCTCAACCATGCCACCATGGGCTCTCAGCCACTACTGCTCAACTCAGCCACCAAGGCTCAACTCAGCCACCAAGACTCAACACAACGACGAAGGCTCAACACTGCCACCAAGGCACTCAATTCAATCACAAAGGCTCTCCAGCTCTGGGCTACAAATCTGCCACTAAGGCACTCCAACCACTCTGGGCCAAGGGTTTTGTCGGCGTACCCTAAACCATGCCTATAGGAATCCTTGTCCACTTCACTCTCACACATGGTTTCTGGCTTACCACAAACCGACACTGCAAATACAAAGTGGTTTCCAACTGACCACAAACCTGCAATTACAAAGTGGTTTTAAGATTACCACGAACTGTATGGGGATATGCATTCCTCATCAAGCTTACATTAAACACTCCAACTTTTGGATTTACCAAGTACATACATTACAAAAGACCACCACAAAACATCCTAGACTTGCTTAAAATTAAAATCTGTGATATACTATAATCATCATGAATCTATTCCACAACACACTCAAACTCACACAAACTATATTGTCCAACATCCTCCAATCTCTAATTCTGCTCGTGCACTTCATATTTTGATCACATCCTAGGCATCTTTGTCTTTATCAATTAAATATTGGAACTCCATGACCCTGTCATTTGTTAGAACATCCAATTCTAACAAAATAACTTCATATTGAGGTGGCTAATCTCAATATATATATATATATATATATATATATATATATATATATATATATATATATATATATATATATATATATATATATATATATATATATATATATCAATTTAAATTCCAAAAAAATACTTCACCAAAAAAACATTTACGCAAGTATGCACAAACAACCATGCTTCTCCCTTCAAATCAAACACAAAGTTGTTCTTGTTAGCACTCCTGGAAAATCTCCTAGGTTGTATCTCGGAGATGCCTGGAAACATATAAATCTTCAATATTGTTCTTTGAACTATTGGAATGGATTGGGGTTTGGATCAAGTCAGATGATTGTTTCAACTCTGTTTTCACTCAAGACATGCATGAACACCCTCAGCATGACAAGGCTTTAGACCACTAATGCTCAATACTTTATAGATTCAATGGATAGATAGAGAATCCTAACTGTACTAGCAGATACATATATAAACACATATGAATGGCTAGCTACAGAAAGTAAATGAAGCTTGCAAATCTAATTTATCAATGCAGAGAGAAGATGACAGTTATCTGGCATTAGACACAGAAGAAAACATGAATAACCTATTCAAGTGCGAGCTTGGAACAGAAGAGAAGATGGCGATTGAACATGTAACAACAAAAGAAGCTTGTATTACTGGAATGAAGATGAGATGCTGGGAGGAACAGAGTATCCACAGTCCCCAAAAGTTGAACCCCTAATCCCTCCAACTTTCAGACATTTATAGGCCTTTTACAATGCTCTCGAACCCTCTAAGGCTCAAGATGTCTTAATCTATCCCCTTTGTCTTTTAACAAACACAGTAACCAAATTCTAGTAATTTCTCGCGCTATTAGGTAGCTCGCTCATGTCAGCAATGCTCCATGATCACTTTTGTTGGTTCGGCTGCATTGTGCTGTGGCTTTTTCCCTTTTTCGACTTTCTGTCTCCCAGCCTCTGTCCACTCAAATCCCTCTTCTAGCGTTAAATAATCATTGCATAACGCCTTAAGGGGAGGTGGCCACCTATTTTGCAACGGATGAGTGCATCGGGCCTTTGAAATCCCTGAAATGGCCACTTTCTATTAACACAGAGAAATGCATTCAAACTGTGAAAATCTGCCAAAAACATTGTTCACCTGGACTTCAAATGTCCTCAAATCCGGTCTATTCTCCTATCGGGTCCCCTTGTGAGTCGCTATCGCATGTCACAAAGGGTCTGTCCCTTTGTATTTTAGAAATACATTAAAACACTAAAAATCCCATAAAAATGGCCTTGGGTGGATTTGAAATGACATACAATAGCATTACGGAACCCTTTCGGGTCTGGTTTATCGCATCGGCTGTTATATATAGGTATAAGCCCTGCTCCATTGTGTTTCTCCGATTACGATATCGCGATGCGATTGATCGCAATCGCATATCACGATAACCCCAGGCCGTTTGGTGAGCGCTCTATTGTTGTTTGCCGATTGTGATTCGTCGATCAGATCTGGACCGTTGATCAGCTAGATATAACGACTGTTGTGCCAAGTTGTTGTAAGCCTCCGCTAAGCCATAAACCAGCTTAAATGGAGAATTGCCTATGGACTTATTGTTGGTAACTCTGTCAGCCCATAGTGCAAACTTTAACTTGGAATCTCAGTTCTTTTTGTTGTCCTCCAACAATTTTTTGATTATCCTTACAAGACTCTTGTTAGATGATTCTACCAGGCCATTGCCTTGAGCATAATATGAGGTAGAATGCACCAATTGAATGCCCATGGATTCACACATGTCCACCAATTCTTCTGCCCTGAAAGCTGCTGCATTATCAGTGACTAGTTTGGTTGGGCAACCAAATCTAGTGAAAATATTCTCATTCAAGAACTTTATGATAACCTGATGATTAACATTTTTAGTGGGTATAGTCTCAATCCATTTGGTGAAATAATCAGTGGCTACCAAGATCCATTTGTGATGGCCACTGGAATGTGGATTGATCTCACCTATGAAGTCCAATCCCCACTACTGGAAGGGACCATTAGTGTGTACTGGCTTCAAGGGCAGAGATTTTAGCTGTTGTCTTCCTGCAAACCTCTGACATTTGTCACAAGACTTCACAAAAGAAAACACATCAAAAACAGAGTAGGCCAATAATACCCATCTCTCAGGATATTGTGGGTTGTGGTTTTCCAATAATGATGCCCTCCACAGATGCTAGAATGGAACTGGTGCGTGACTTCCATAGATTGTCCTTTGTCTAGACATCTCAAGAGGATCCCTGATGGGTCTTTCCAATAAAACAGGTTTTTATTAACGTAGAATTTGGCTGATCTGAGCTTAATGGCCGGGCTTGACTTGAGTTAAGCCTTGGAGGGACTTCTAGCTTCTGCAAAAAATGAACCACACTGGAATACCATTCACAAGTGGCTAGATTTTCAGCCAAACACTGATTCTGCTCTTGCTCTTCTGCTGCTTCCTTTGTCCGCTCACCACCTGAATTTGAACCCATGCAATTGAAGTCTAACAAATTGCAATTTTCCTCAACCATAAGCTTAGCCAAGCCCTGGCATTTGACAAGCTTGGTGGGCTTCACCTCTATGTTGAACTCTATGAATTTTGCAATCCATTTAGCTCTCTTTCCATCAATATCTGGCTGAGTTAGGACTTCTTTTACTCAGGTTGAAGGTACATACGCAACCACTTTGGAATGCAGAATATAAATTCTTAATGCCTTTAAATATTTTATGAGAGTATAAGCTTGTTTTTCAATAAGTTCATACCTTAGTTCAACGTCCTTCAGAGTTTTGCTGAAAAAGGCCACAGGGTGCTCTACACCTTCATCATTTTTCTGCAATAGAACTACTGCAAGTGTATCATAAGAGGCAAAAGAGAAGATATAAAACTCCCTGGTATAATCTGGGCTGATTAGAGTGGGAGCTTTCATGATAGCTTGTTTGATGGCTTCAAAAGAGATTCTTGCACCATCTGTCCATTTTATTTCTGATCCTTTCTTCAGCATGGAAGTGATGTGCTTTACTAGCTCTACAAAGTTTGGAATAAACCTCCTGACAAAGTTAATCTTACCCAAAAAAGATTGAATGTCCCTTTTTGACCTTGGGATGGACAATGTCTGAATTGCTTGAACTCTTGTTGGATCGATCTTCACACCTTCAACAAAAACTATATGTCCCAGAAGTTTTCCTTCTTCTAAGGAACACTGTGACTTCTTTGGGTTCACAGAAATTCCAAACCGTCTGCACTTTAGAAACACCTTCTTTAAATGTTGCAAATGGTCCTTGTGACTGCTGGAAAAGACTGTTATGTCATCAAGGTAAATAAGGACAAAATTGTCCTTCTCTCCCACAAAGGCTATGTCCATGGCCCTCTGAAAAGTAGCCCCAGCATTCATCATTCCAAAAGGCATCTTGGAGTACATGAAAGTGCCCCAAGGTGTAGTGAAGGCGGTCTTTTCCTGATCTTCTGGATGTACAACATTCTGATTGTAACCTGAAAATCCATCTAAGAAAGACATGACTCTAGCTGCTGAAACTTTTTGCAGCAAGTTTTCCATCTTAGGTAGGGGGTAGTTGTCTTTTTTAGAGCATTTATTCAGATTCCTGAAGTCAACACAAAGCCTGATTTCTCCATTCTTCTTTCTTACTACCACAAGGTTAGCTATCCACTTTGAATACCTTAGGGGAACTATGATCTTGGCATCCAACAACTTCTTAATTTCCTTTTCAATCAAAGGCAATAAGAGAGGGCTGATAGGTCTCAAATTTTGCTTAAAAGGGATGGTGTTCTTCTCTAGTGGAATCTTATGCTGAATGATGTTGGTGTCATAGGTCTTAAGATCACTATATTCCCAAGCAAAAATATCAGCAAATTGTTTCATTAGGGTGCAATACTCGGAACTTTGGGCAGAAGACAAGTGAGTGGACAGATTTATGTGCTTTGGATAGGCTGGACTCCCTACATTATGTCTATGAACTGTAGACTCATTTTGCTTTTTGGCAATCTTATAAGGTACATCATTATGATCAAACAGCTTCTCTAGGGGCACCAATCCTTTGGGTATATGGTTACTAGGCAGCTAAACAATGCTATCCTGACCAATCTCATCCTTTAGCTTGGACTGGTTGCATTCTTCAATGGTTTTGTTTTCTTGGTCAATGTGCATTTCAGAAAATTCATCAATTACTTGTAAAAACCTATTAATTTCATCATCATCTTCAAAAACTTTCCACTATTTGACATTGTCAGGCAGAGATGGTCTATATTTCACGTAAACTTTATAAGTCAATTTAGGAGGCAAAGGAGGAATAAACGTGCTAGCAGACGCAACAAGGGAATCAACAAGTTGGTTCTTCATTCTAGGGATGTAAGAAATGTTGAAACTATTAAAGGAACCCGTGAGCTTCTGTACCTCATCTCTGTATGCTTTGAGCCTTGGATGTTTTGCTTGGAAAGTTTTGTTTACCTATTGAATGATAAGGTCTGCATCCTTGAACACCATCAGACCTTTGATGCCCATTTCTTTAGCAGCATTTAAGCCCAATATCAAGGCTTCGTACTCTGCTATGTTATTTGTGACCTAGAAAGTTAACTTGAAGGATAAATGAATGCATTCTTGTGTGGGGGACAGAAGGACTACCCCTGCCCCTGTAGCTTCCTTAGAGCAAGATCCATCAAAGAATACACGCTCCAAAATCAGTGTCGACAACATAGATGGGATGATTAGTGGGATTCCTTTCATCATTAATGATATAAGCCAACTGAGCTTCTCTGTATAATCTCCTACTCTCACCTCCAAAAATTGGGACAGTAGCATAGGACAGATCATTTTGCAATGTCCCACCTAATATCTTGATCCAACCTCTGGAAAGAAACATGCAAAACTTGGGGGTACATCTGCTACCACAATATCCATCATCATGCTCTTCATGGGCAGTTGAGACAAGGTGATGGCTAGGTCTTTGATTAATCCCAAACATTTCACTTTTCTAGAGTCAAAAGAAAACAGGTCATGATAAGACTTGGTAATGTCAAGACCCAACTCATCCATGACATCCTTGGGCATTAGATTATGGCTAGCTCCTGTGTCCAGAAGGTAGTTGTGAAGGATTTTGTCATGAATAGTCAAAGAGACATAGAATGATGGGGAGCTGTCATCACAATTTTCAATATTAGGCTGAGAACAACAACTGGTTTGTCGTCTTGCAGATTTACGTAGCCAGTGGCGACTTGGATGGCTTTAGGCTCAACGGCCTCGAGGATAGATCTCTTGAAGGACTCATTCTTCACTAGTTCAATCAGAGGTATGGGTATGCTTAGCTTCTGAATTTCTGATTCAAAACTGAAAGGAGAAGGAGACTTGTCAAGGCCTCTTACCTCATGAGCTGGAGCTTTGAGGATGATGGGATCAACTGTCGGTCATTTCTGCTTTTTAGCTTGCTATATTGCAAGGACAACAACTCTCTGAACAGGAGTTTCCTTGGCATATCTTCGACCTCAGATCATATCTGTGTTGATCATCAGTTTTCAGAACAACTCCACCATCCCACTCTTCGCTGATCTGGTCATTGAAAAATGACTTTTCATAGGCAGCTGAGGTCAAAAAGGAGGCATTGCCTTTGTCTTCCAGACAATGGATCTCATCATCTTCTTCAAACTGCTCTTCTTCCATGACTAAATTCTGGAAAGGGATCTTCACCCTTTGGTCTTCATTGGCATCTTTGCTTCTTTGCAGAATCTGCAACTGCTCATTAGCTCTTCTATATGGATTTGGGTTTTTAGGAGCAAAGGTATTAGGAACTTTTCCTTTCCCAGAGTGCTGCTCAACCTTTAATTTGGATATTTCAGAGGCTAATGACTCTATCATCTTGGTCATTTTATCTATCTTAGGATCTGAAGATGATGAAGATTCGCCCCTCTGTCTCCTTCTATCAACATTCCCCTTGAGCTTCTCTGCAACCATGATGTTTGATTCTAATTCCAAGGCTGCATCCTACATATCAGCCAAGGTAGCACATCATCTCTCCCTCAACAGTAGACAGAAGTTAGAATCAAAGGCACTAGCATAGATGAGTTTAGCAGAGGTAGTGGTGGGTTTTACTTTAGCTGGTATCTTGCTATACATGTGGTTAAACCTCTTATTAAAATCAGACAACAACTCACCATTTTCCCTTTTTAAGTTCCCAAACTCAGTGTGGTAGTAGAGTAGATCCTTCTTATCCCCCCAATGCTTTAGGAATGCATCATCTAAAGCCTCAATATCTACTATAGACCTTGGGGTCAGTTCTCTGAACCATTTCCTAGCCTCTCCATCTAGATTTTGGACAAAGACTCTCATCCATACATCATCTTCACTAATGTCCAGGTTATCAGCATAGCTATAGAATGATTCAAGAGGTTCCTCAGTTGTAACACCTTCAGTCTCAGTGAACTTAGGCATATACTTCTAATATTCTCCAGTAGGCGTGGCACTTAAAGGAGTGGGCAGTACTAGAGGTCCATACCTAGCAGCTATGATTCTTTCCATTTTGGTAGGTGTTACCATAGCTGTGGTGGCTATAAGGGTACTAGAAGTCTGAATGACAGAGGGTTGAGGAGTGACTGATAAGACTAAAGGAGTATGATGGATAGGAGGAGAGGCTTCCTTTGGGCTTACAACGAAAGGAGAACCTAAAGAATAAGGAGCTCTATGAATCTCTAAGATCTTTTCTTCACTGCTAGTATTAGATGCTATACTCTCAACATGTATTTGTTCTATTCTAGGATTTTCTTGAAGAGATACAGAATATTGTTTAGATCTACCTAAACCTGATGCTCCTTTCTGCAACACCTTTATTTCTTTGACGATTTTTTCAGTATCAGGTACTGGGTCAGCTAGTGGCTTCTGAGGATTTCTCCTAGTATGCCTCACAAACTGAGCCAGCACTATGGAGTGGAGTTGCCAAGAGGTTCGTCCTCTAGTAGAGTCGCCAGATAGATGATTACAACAGAAAAAGTGTCTATAATTTGTCTATCATCAAAGTTGGATCTGTGTTGTCCCCCAGGGAAGTTGAGCTTTAGTCTCTTCTCCCCAGCAACGACACCAATTATGTTATCACTCCAGGAAACTCTCCTAGGATGTAGCTCAGAGATGCTTGGTAACATATAAATCTTCAATATCGTTCTCTGAACTATTGGAATGGATTGGGGTTTGGATCAAGTCAGATGATTGTTTCAACTCTGTTTTCACTCAAGACATGCATGAACACCCTCAGCATGACAAGGCTTTAGACCACTAATGCTCAATAGTTTATAGATTCAATGGATAGATGGAGAATCCTAACTATACCAACAGATACATATATAAACACATATGAATGGCTAGCTACAGAAAGTAAATGAAACTTGCAAATCTAATTTAACAACGTAGAGATAAGATGACAGTTATCTGGCATTAGACATAGAAAAAAACATGAATAACCTATTCAAGTGCAAGCTTGGAACAGAGGGGAAAATGGCGATTGAACATGTAACATCAAAAGAAGCTTGTATTACTGGAATGAAGATGAGATGCTAGGAGGAACAGAGTATCCATAGTCCCAAAAGTTGAACCCCTAATCCCTCCAACTTTCAGCCATTTATAGGATTTTTACAATGCTCCTGAACCCTTTGAGGCTCGAGATGTCTTAATCTATCCCCTCTATCTTCTAACAAACACAGTAACCAAATTCTGGTAATTTCACCGCGCTGTCAGGTAGCTCGCTCGTGCTAGCGATGCACCATGATCACTTATGTTGGTTCGGCTGCATCGTGTTGTGGCTTTTTCCCTTTTTTGGTTTTCTGTCTCCCGGCCTCTATCCGCTCAAATCCCTCTTCTAGCGTTAAATAATCATTGCATAATGCCTTAAGGGGAGGTGGCCACCTATTCTGCAACGAATGAGTGTATCGGGCCTTTGAAATCCCTAAAACGGCCGCTTTCTGTTAACACAAAGAAATGCATTCAAACTGTGAAAATCCACCAAAAACACTGTTCACCTGGACTTCAAATGTCCTCAAATCGGTCTATTCTCCAATCGGGTCCGCCTGTGAGTCGCTATCGCATGTCGCAAAGGGCCTGTCCCTTTGTATTTTAGAAATACATTAAAACACTTAAAATCTCGTAAAAATGGCCTTGGGCGAATTTGAAATGACATACAATAGCCTTATGGAACCCTTTCGGGTCCGGTTTATCGCATCGCCACTTATATATAGGTATAAGCCCTGCTCCATTGTGTTTCTCCGATTGTGATATCGCAATGCGATTGATCACAATCGTATATCGCGATAACTGTAGAATTTTTCTACAAATCAGCTAGCTCTGATACCATGTAGAACTTTTTCTACAAATCAGCTAGCTCTGATACCATTTAGAAATTCCCACTGTAGATCACCTAGTAATGCAATGTACTAAAGCAAAACACTTGATCTACTTTTACAATCAATTTAGCGGAAGCTTAATCGAACATGAGCAACATCAATAAGAACACATATAACTATTATGGAGAAATCAAACGCACATAACATAGAAGATATAACCAGAGGAAAGCACTAGCCTAAAACCCCATCTCTGTATTATCATACAAGTGGAAATATGTTTGGATTACACAAAACCTTAGCTCATAAGCTATCCAGCTCTCAGTACAATCCCTCTGTTGCTCACAGATAGTCAAAGGATTCTCACAAACCTTCTCCTCTGCCCTCCAAGCCTCCTATTTCTATGCACAGTTTTTCCTGGGTCCTCTAGCTGCAACCTGTGTGATTCTCACCTCACACACAACACTGACCTCTGAAATAACTGCACAAACCTGAAGGAGATAAATCCTTATCATGGATGAGCTTCCTTTATAGGAAAAATATTCATCCAACTAATAGTACACTGTCCCTTCTCTGATCTCAACTAGGTCTCTGTCTGAACTGACATGCATTAGTTATCCATGAGTGAATACACAGTTATCCGAAAACAATAGTTGTCACATGCATGCAAGCATCAACAAACTATATCTCATTAATTTAACAACTTGTTAAATTAATCTAACTGAACTTGACTAAGTTAAACTAAGTCAACTGATTCTCTCAATATAGAACTCATCCTTAATTCCTCAATTAGTGGAGCAAATCAAGGACACATTCCCTAATGCATGGAGAAATAATTGCATGTTCTCACAAAGACTTCAAGTTTGCTTTTCCTTAACTAATTAACTCATGGAGAATTAATTAATTAATATTCCAAACTGCTGGTAAGACCAAATTCGAATTTACTTCCTATAGATAGACCAGTGACTGCTATAAATAGGAATGGACCCAGAAATGCTATTTTTAGAAGATGCTATTTTTAGCAGTTTCACCTCTCACCCAAGGTGGCCAAAATTCTCATTGGCCAAACTGCTATTTTTAGCAGGTCTATTTTTAACAAATTCTAAATTTAACATTTCTTGTTGCACATTTTTCAACACTCTCTCTCAACAAGAAAGGCTTCTTCTCGAACCCGATCATGTAACTTTGGAATGTTCTGCATGCAACACATCTACCCGGTCCACTTGCTCCAACAACACTTGGAACAAAAACACTCCCAATTGACCACTCTGTTGGGCTAGGAATATACACTGATGTTGAAGCTCTACCTGCTGTTGACAAGTGCTCCCTCTCTGACATCTGCGCTACTGCAACATCTCCATGCATCTCGCACCATTACACACCTCTCTATGCCACCTAGCACTTGCAAAACACTTGTGCCTCTCGCATTGTTGCAACCTGCTAGCTATGCGCTGTCCTGGGATTCCCTGCACTGTCGCTCTCTTTGCCGCTCCATCTACATCTGTCTCTACCCAATAAGTCAGTTCCTGCTACTCCACATCAGGGCTCCTGTAGCAAGGTCTCATCCAAGAGGTTGGGAACCTCAAGGATCCTGCCCCTCCTCCTTGGGACAATCACTCTACATCGCCCCACCTCCTACCTGGAGGTATGGCTGCATGTGATCCCTCTGCCCACCTGGCTCGAAGTTTTCCCCTACTGGAGGTCTCTGCATGAGTAGATGTCTCTACTCGATCTCCTCTCAGCTTCCCTTGTTGTGGCTTCTCCACAACCTCCTGAAGTTGTTGCACCAATCGTGGCTCCTCCACAATTGTCTGAGACTTCTTCTCACGCTGCATGTTGAGAGGTAATATACTCTCCCTCTCAACCACCAAGTCTCTAACCTTTGCCTTACTCCTCAAGGCTTTGCATGCATCTTGTACCTCAAGTGCATACAGGTTCTTGGCTAACACACCAATCTATTTCCACTTTCTCGTTGTCATGAAATTTTTTGGAAAAAGCGTTGATTTTAAATCAGCGATATCTCCCTCATCCGAACTCCGATTCAGCCGATTTTTTTTCTATTTTGGATATTTTTCCGCAAGGAATCCAAATATACTATTTATTTTCAGATCTACTCCACAAACTCTCGGCCCAAAACTAAAAACTTTGAAATCTCCTCTCAGTATATTGTTCTCTCCTTGATCCCCTGTGCTTCGATACCAGGTAGAATTTTGTAAAATTTTTCTACAAATCAGCTAGCTCTGATACCATGTAGAAATTTTTCCACAAATCAGCTAGCTCTGATACCATGTAGAAATTCCCACTGTAGATCACCTAGTAATGCAATGTACTAAAGCAAAACACTTGATCTACTTCTACAACCAATTTAGCGGAAGCTTAATCGAACATGAGCAACATCAATAAGAACACATATAACTGTTATGGAGAAATCAAACACACATAACACAGAAGATATAACCAGGGGAAAGCACCAGCCTAAAACCCCATCTCTGTATTATCATACAAGTGGAAATATGTCTAGATTACACAAAGCCTTAGCTCGGAAGCTATCCAGCTCTCAGTACAATCCCTCTGTTGCTCACAGATAGTCAAAGGCTTCTCACAAACCTTCTCCTCTGCTCTCCAATCCTCCTATTTCTATGCATAGTTTTTCTTGGGTCCTCCAACTGCAACTTGTGTGATTCTCACCTCACACACAACACTGGCCTCTGAAATAACTGCACAAACCTGAAGGAGATAAATCCTCATCATGGATGAGCTTCCTTTATAGGAAAAATATTCATCCAACTAATAGTACACTGTCCCTTCTCTGATCTCAACTAGGTCTCTGTCTGAACTGACATGCATTAGTTATCCATGAGTGAATACACAGTTATCTGAAAATAATAGTTGTCACATGCATGCAAGCATCAACAAACTATATCTCATTAATTTAACAACTTGTTAAATTAATCTAACTGAACTTGACTAAGTTAAACTAAGTCAACTGATCCTCTCAATATAGAACTCATCCTTAATTCCTCAATCAGTGGAGCAAATCAAGGACACATTCCCCAATGCATGGAGAAATAATTGCATGTTCTCACAAAGACTTCAAGTTAGCTTTTCCTTAACTAATTAACTCATGGAGAATTAATTAATTAATATTCCAAACTGTTGGTAAGACCAAATTCGAATTTACTTCCTATAGATAGACCAGGGACTGCTATAAATAGGAAGGGACCCATAAATGCTATTTTTAGAAGTTGCTATTTTTAGCAATTTCACCTCTCACCCAAGGTGGCCAAAATGCTCATTGGCCAAACTGCTATTTTTAGCAGGTCTATTTTTAACACATTCTAAATTTAAAATTTCTTGTTGCACATTTTTCAACAATAACCCTGGGCCATTTGGTGAGCGCTCTATTGTTGTTTGTCGATTGCGATTCGCCGATCAGATCTAGACCGTTGATCAGCCATATCTCATGGTTGTTGTGCCAAATTGTTGTAAGCCTCCACTAAGCCTTATTTCATTGTTTTCTTGTGTTTTTCGCCTCCCGATAGTGTTTTTCTGCCTGTTTGAAGGTTCCCCTTATGCGATGGTTTTGATCTTTTGAATGATTTTAAGAAGTTTTCGAAGACTTAGAGAGTGTTTTGGATTTGTTTGGATCAGCACCTCAGGGCTAACAGTTCTCCTCCTGGAACGAAGAACACAGTTGCATGGTTCTTTCCTTAGCAACAGAAGCCCCTACTTTTGCATCTTGCTCACCAGCACGATGAGCACATTCACCATCACAACCGACCACTCTCCTGCACATTCAGATGCTCACCACACTGTAGCTACTCTCCATGCTCAACAATGAGCAATGATTCCTATGGCCTCTAAAGCAGAACAAGTAGCTTCGTATCCAGTGATGCACGTTGCTCCACCCTGCACCACGGGTGACCTCAACTCCTCGATCACTAGCATCAGCTCTCTTTCCGACTAGTATGCAGCTTCCAACAGCTTGATCACAACAGCTCGATCACAACAAATTGATCCACTTTCTCCAGCAGCTCGATGATAACAACAAAAAATTTCTATTAGCAGTCACCCACAACTGCATACATGCAGATCTCTAACTTTGAAGATGCTGCAAATCCAGCAACAGATCTTGGATCCAATTTTAGCGCGATGCGCCTTCCACAACAGATCTCAGTTTTGTTGATTCACTTTGTTGTTGCAGACTCTCATGCTTCTGTAGAGAAATCCGACGACCAATCTAGCAGCGCAATCTGGCAACAGTGCAATCTGGCAATAAAACATGGCGCTGTGAGATATTGATGAGATAGACTCACTCAAATCAAACACGTCGCTGCGAGATATTTTGCGAGACTAGCGAGATCTCTTAGTTGCGACGATCTGCTGAGGAGACACAACACCACAAAAAATATCTAATATTCACTTAATCCACCAATCTACAAACAAAGAACGCCAACTAGCAAACTATGTTGATCTGCATAAAAGAAAAAACGTCGATAAACAGTGTCAATTTGCACGAGAAACGCTGAGATCAAAGGTGAATTAATCTCTACACGCCAATCTGCTTTCCTTCGCTCTATAAAGACGCCTGCAGGTCTTCATTGGCAATTGAGTTTAGAACGTCCTAAATATGCCGAACCAAACCACCAGCATGCTTAATCACGATTTCAATGAGCCGCATTTAAACAAATCGAAGAAAAAAAAATGATAGACAAACACAAAAAAATGGATTGGAAAACCAAGCTCTTTATTTCCTCGGCCCAGGAGGGGCCAAGCCCACAAGGGCGAGGCCCTCAGGGCTCTGATACCATGATAAAATCTGATAATGTCAAATTGTTTCATTAATCAATTACATATATACATGCACACACAATCTATTGGTTGAGAGAATATCTCAACCATACACCAATGTAGTAAATAGATCCTAACTACTAGGAACATACTCCTTTACTTAGTAAGAATCACAACTGAGACAAGTAGGAGTTACATTTTCCAACACAAAGAGCTATGCATTAAGTCTAGTTAGGATGCATTCAAATGCAATGAATCCTTATTCTCGCTCAACCAAATGCCTTTGATCTCTTGAATGGGCTGCGTGCCATTATTAAATATAAATGAGTCACTCATCAAAAACAAAGATACATATTGCAAAGAACAAAATATATATGATTTGAAAGATTTAGTACCTTATCTTCATTTACGTTGTTATTCAGTAACTGCTCAACTTCACTTGCACTTGTGAATTTGAATCTCAAATTCTCTGTCTTCTGGAGACCAATTGTCGAAATGACATCATGTATACATGCAACCCCATCTTTTCCTTTAGTGACAAGTGCTCTCCTTTCTAGTATGTCTAGCTCAATCTCTCCCACTATATTGGACATTGTGTTCCAATCCCATCCACTAAAAAATGAACAGATGTCAAGAAACGAATCCTTGCACTTGTCGGGAAGAGAGTCGTATGCAAAGAGATAATGGTCGCAGGCCTGGAATTTGACGTCCTACAGGATGTATTTCGTGTTTCAAAACGTATTTTACCGGTGATAAATCTTTTTCAACATCAATTTTGACGGGTCTAATAGATGGATAATCTGTCAATCTGACGTTCAAATTCAAATTCAACCAGTCATAATTTATGGTACCGGTTGAAGAGCGTAGTGGGTACTAATTAATTAAATATCACCATAGAACATATCGAATATCATTCTGCTAATAATTTATTTTCTCGCCTACCCTCCAGGTGTGACCGTGCTAAGTTCCCATTTCCAAATTCTGAATCCGCAGTGGTCACGCGCTAAGTTCCCATTTCCAGAGTCTGAATCCGCAGTTTCATAATATGATAGGAAAAGTCTTTGAAAATGGTGAGATTGGACCTTGGTAATAAAAGTGCAGTTATAGCACGTTGCACATTTAATGAATTTATGTGCCCTTAACGGAGATATTAGAAGGGTATTTAGCCGCCAAATAAATTAGTGTTTCTTGACATTAAATTTTGCAAAAGCCTACAATAGCTTTCTTGATTTTTTAAGTTATAATTGTATGAGTTTCCAAGTCCAAAATTTAGTGAGCGTCTCTGATGTCTTTATTATGGTGTTTTGTTCCAACAATATCTAGATTGGGCACCATTCATAGTATAAGTTATCTAACTAATTTCAACCACACTCTTCTAAATTTTAAAGTTGCTTTTTGTTGTAATGTGGTTAAAATTCTTGTTCTTCTTCTTAACCTTAGATCTTGAATCTAAGAACAACAAAACTTTTTATATTTATTATAGTGTGGAAATAAATGGTTCCCTAAATAAATGTACAACCCAGAACTTGTATAATACAAATATAAAAGAGGCACAGGGTTGCCTGAATAAATGTTTAGATAAATGGTCTTTTAAATTTTGAATGAAAAATCAATTTTATTGTGCACATGCATTTATATTTATCATAAAATGGGACAAATAAAATAAAATCTAAAAATAAATGGTCATTTAAATTTCAAAGGTTAAGTTAATTTTGTTGTGAACATGCCTTTATATTTCTCATAATAGGGCGAATGAAATAAACTCAACAAAAGCATTTTTTCCATGCCCCGTTAGTTTGATATACATACAATAAATTTATGTTACAGTGATGCGATGAGATTTAATATAAAAAGTTTGATGTTGATTTTTTATTTATTCGTGATTTTTAAAGTAGGTTTAAAATATATTTATATTACGTGATGCGATGAGATTTAATATAAAAAGTTTGATGTTGATTTTTTATTTATTCATGATTTTTTAAATAGGTTAATTTCGCAGTTTAAAAGAGTAGTAAGAGTTTTTTTTTCCTAGTCATATTTTATTTATTTTTGTTAATTTTGATTTAAATTGGGTAGGGATTTCTTGAAATTGTAATATTCAGTTGTAAAAATCTAAAAAATATTGAGTCTCTTAGGATTCCTTCTAAAATGTGGTGAGTAATATTCAAATTTGAAGCATTGGTTATTCTAAAAAATATTGAGTCTCTTAGGATTCCTTCTAAAATGTGGTGAGTAATATTCAAATTTGAAGCATTGGTTATTTCATTTGGAAATTCATTTAACTTTTCAAAGATTAATAATTATAAAAAATGTACTTTATTAACAAGTGTATATTAAATGAATTTTTTATTAAAAAATGCCAAAATAATTTTTTTTAGAAAGAGATTAATGAAAATTGTGATGTAAGAGTAATTAAAAAAGGAATTTCCAAAAAAAAAAAAAAAAAAAAAAAAAAACTACACTCAGAAACTTACATAAAACGTAAAATGAAAAACATGTAATTTGTAAAACCATCATCAAATTTTCATTTGACGGGCAAAGAGGATTTGAAATTCCAGACTGGCAGGCGTGGGAGGAAAGCGTCGCTACACGATGCATCTGTCATTTAACGTGCAGTGAAATCAGATTCCAGACTACATAAATGACTACATGGAGTTGTGTGCAAATTTGTTGTGTTATGTTGAGGCAACGTAAACAAGGCATTGACTTGTGGTGTGGCAATCAATTAGCATACGGAGTGGAGGTGTTTATACACGGTGGATGTCTTCAATGGCTTTAATTTGGGTCAAAGTTTTAGTGTTTAATTTGGTTTTCTATTTTAGGGTTTGATAGGTAGAGTTATGGTGATTTTATTGTAATTATATGAAAAGCGAGTTAATGAACATATAAAATAATAATAATAATAATAAATAAATAAAAATTCAAGTGAATGGTTCTCGATGTTCTTTGGTGCTGAGAGAACATATCATTGACTTGTTTATGTGGCTTTTTTATATGCTAATGGGTCTTGTTGTACTTCGAGCTTCAAGGGCATCAATTACAAAATATTTTTGTGACTATGTAAGTGTATGTAAAAAGGTCAATTGTATGATGGAGTGCTGGATAAGCTCGGTACATAGACAACTTACCTATACAACCAGAAGTATGTATTTCAATGCATACTACTAAGATGAAAGCATGTCAATAGAGATATTTAGTATCTAGGATATTCTTCGCGGTAGTCAAGAAGCATCAATTGTACAAAGTTCATCAACGATGGTCAAAGGCAGTTATGTTTTAAATGGAGGTCAAGTGACAGGTCGAAGATGTGGTAGTGAAGAAAGAGCAGTGTTTGCGAGATTCCGGAGTGGATGTGAGTGTTGATGAAGACCAATCAGACAAATATCATATTGTTGTTGTAATATGTGTTTTCAGTATTTTCCATGTAAGCATTAAAGGAGGGTGATGGAAGTAATGCTTCCATGTCATCTGTAGGCTTCAATGTATAAGCTGTTAATTTCTATGTAATGAGTTAGATTCATGATCTAAATGTGTCGAAGCCAGTGTGTTATGTCTTGTATATATGTAACTTTTGTGATGAATAAGATCATAGTGTGTGATTTGTATTATGCACAATCTCTCTCTCCGCTCTTTTCAAATATCTATGAAAATTGTCTTGTCTTTTTTTGTGACGATTTATTTTCCTTTTAAGACACAAAGGAAAAATATTAAAATCATGTTGTAGTTGATTTTTAACATTATGCCAGTTACATAGTTAGCTGGCTTAAATTCTAATTTCAATGCAAAATTTTGGAAATATACATCTTACAATTTTTCAAAATAAAATAAAATAAATTCCTTTGTTTTGAACTCATTACCCTCATTGTTCTCAAATGGATTGTTTTTTTGGTTAAACATGCTCTCATAATGATCTGAAAATCACTTGTGAGTGACCTCAGTTAATTAATTAATGAATGAAGGTATTACAGACTCATGTGTTGGTGTGTGTCCATGTTATCTTAGGCAACGGATCGATCAGATTGCAAAATACATAGACACTGGAAAATGGAAAACAGTAAGAGAAACATAGTAAGAAATACAAGAACACAACACATTAATAAGGAGTTCACCTTATTCTCCAGGGCTATGTCTCTGGTCCAGCTTTCAGTGGTGGCCTTCTTTTATTGTGTCTTTAAAGTGAAGTTTTTACAATGAGGAGATCAACTTTAGTCTCCTGAAACAGATAATGCTTGGTAGGGTGGTTCTTGGATTCCCCAAGCCACTAGAGCACACAGACTCTTTCCCTACCAAATCTTGACCTCTCTAGTATTTAATGGGATGAGTCCAATGTGGTTCTCAATTCCCGACAGTTATCCTCACAGGGATTGCTTGAACCTCTCAAGCCTGGTTCTGTCTGCTCAATGCTGCCTTAACTCTGCAGGTCAGCTCGGCTCTCTGTTTTCTGCTTCTTACTTCACTGTCTCTTTCACCTTTTCTGTCACTGTTTTTCTTCTCTGGTTCTTCCTTGTTCTGTTCTCTATCTGTTCATGGCTTAAAGCCAATCTGTCCTTGACTATTCGCTTCCTCTTCTGCCCCTTCGGATCGCCTGCTGCTGTTCGCTTGGAGTTCCCTGCCTCTGCGTCATCGCCAACATCTCACAGGGAGGTGGCCACTTGTCCTCTCATTAGCTACGCGAGCTCTTCCTCAACGATTCGGTATTTCAGTTACACTGTGGAATGACTCATCCGCCAACTCAGCGGTCAAATCGAACTTCAGACTTTTATATGTCGTGGCTTAATTCCCCCGTCAAATCCAGTTTCCCATCGGGCGCAATCTCCGCCATCAGATCTGGAGCCCCCAGATCCTACGGTGTTCACTCTTATCGCGCAGTTGACTTGCTCGACCGTTAGCCCACGATGAGAGGCGGTTTTCTCTCTCATCTGTTGGACACGGGTCGTGCGATGAATGGAATCGCTCGTTCTTTGCCCAAATCAATTTACCGCCCAATATGCCTCCGATATTCCACCGGTTTTGGAGCGCGGGACCCGCCTTTCGCCTTAGCGCTTTCCTTACGGTTTCCCAGCTTCCCATGCGACCGAGCGCTTGGGGCTTTTCCTTCTCGAGGGGTTTTTCCCAGTGCTAATCGTGCATCAAAAATGGCATCCGTTTCTCGATCTGGGCTTCCTAACTACCAGTTTGCCTCCTGCGCGACCTCCATGGGCCTCGGTCAGCGTGCTTTGACCAAGGTCCTCATCGTTTCTTGCTGGCTACAAACTGCCACTGTCTAGAGGTCTTCCTGATAGCTCTTTGTTCATAAATTCAAAGTCTGTCCTGATTTGATACAGTCATGGCACCTTGATAATTTTCATGGATCCAATTCAGATCACGGCCTTCCCACTGAAAAAGCTTTTGGACCACCAAAAGTTGGTTTTCAAGCATCGACTAAGTGAGGGTACAATTGTCTCACTCGTCCAATCTCTATCCACTTTGCACTGCTTGGCTTTGAACCCTTGAGCCCAACTCTGAGGTACTCAACCTTTCCCTTGTGCATCGTCCTCACCTTCCTGTCCAAAACTGTGTCTTCCTGCAATTCATTAAGATATTCAGGTAGCAGGTCATCAATAGAAGGCAATTGACTCTGCTCTTCGAGATCCTCAATTAGTGAAGGTTCAAATAATCTCAAGCAATCTGCATTTATGACTGAGTAGATGTGCATGTAAGCTGGTAAATCAAGGTGAAAAGCCTTCTCACCAATATTCTCAAGTATCTTGAAGGGTCCATACCTAATAGGCTTTAGGTTTTTACCTTCACCTTGCATCCTGTCCTTGCTGATGTACAGCCAGACTTGGTCACCAACTTGGAAACTATGCTCCATCTTATGCTTGTCATGCCTTGCCTTGTATTTGGCTTGGCTCTTTTCCAGCTGTTCCTGTACTGCCTGGTGGATCTCTTGGATTTGTTCAATGAACCTAGTTGCCCTGTCCACATCACTATGTCCCTCAACTGTGGTGTCTTTACCAAAGACAAAATCCAAAGGAGACCTTGGGGTGAAACCAAAACAGGTCTCAAAAGGAGATCTCTATGTAGAAGAATGTTTTGCTCTGTTGTAAGCATGCTGCACATAACATAAATGTTCATCCCAAAGCTTAGGATGCTTGCTGCAATATCCCCTGAGCAACTGGATCACTGTCCTGTTGACTACTTCTGTCTGGCCATTAGTTTGTGGATGAAAAGCTGTGCTTTCTTCCGTTTGGTGTCCATTAGTTCTCACGGACTTGACCAAAACTTCCCCACAAATCGGGTGTCTCGATCAAATACAATGGAAGTGGGTAATCCAAAATGAACCCATACATGTTCAAAGAAAAATTTTGCAGTTTGTTTAGCTGTAATCTGTTTATTACAAGGTATCAAAATACACATTTTGCTGAACCTATCCACAACAACATACAGATAATCATGAACTTTCCTAGATTTAGGCAGTCCTCCAACAAAATCCATGGAAACACTTTCCCAAGGGTGAGAAGGAACTCGTAATGGAGTGTACAAGCCTAGTTTTCTATTGCTGGGCTTGCTTTTAGCACACATAGTACACCCTCTTACATATCTAGAAACTCTCTCATTCATTTTTGGCCAATAAAAAAATCTTTGCAAGGGCGATGGAAAATATCAAGGAAATCAACGGGGTTGTCTTCAAGCATGTTCTAAGGGGAAACAATGTGGAGGTCGATGAACAGGCCAACAAAGCAATCAGCAGGCAGACAGGTCAGGTCAGGGAAAATGATGATGTCTATGACAAAGCCATTCCGTAAGCTCCTCCATCCTAGTCATCTCAGACCTCGCACTCCTAGAAACTGGTATCTTATCGAATCTTCATATCCCCTGCACTATCCCCTCGACTGCACAAATCGGTACTACAAAAATCAGATCCGCCCCCCAACTCCGATCCACACCACATCAATCAGCCACTCCCACGAGTCTCAGACACCCTCTGCAGATATTTTTTGCCTTGACTCTCTGGTTCATCACCTTTGTATCCATTCCGCACGCAGCAAGATCTTCTCTGAGGATCTCAGTCATATCAAGAGCCGATCTCCTCAGAATTGGTCCAAGCACCGGAGGAACTCTCATCATCCTATTTATAGTAGCTCGGGCCAAAGCGATCCTTCACTATTCAGCGTTGCATGGAATCCTCAGTGCGCTCTCTTCAGGCGCAGACTCCCTTCTGAAGGCAATCATCAGGAGCTTGATCCGCGATCTCTGAACGTGGTAATCTCAGATTTTCTTACTGTTGTTTTAAAGTTTTCTAACTGGTGGTTTTCTGGCTGCAGCAGAGACCTTCGTGTCCCTCTGATCCCCTCCCTTCTTGTCCCTCCCTGTGCTGCTTCGCCCCCCTCTTCTCTGACATATCCCCTCCCTCATATCGCTTCCCTCCTGCTTCCTCAGTTACAAGACCCTCATCTACAGGTTGTTTGGATGGCGGATCAGCAGGAACAGCCAAATGCCCAGGAGTAGGCCAGCAATCCTTTAGACAAGATCTTCAACAACAATGAGTGCACCATGTGCAAAACTCATACTTTCCTGATCAATCGTTTTGTTAAACATTTCAATGAACTGAAGGATGACTACCAGGCTGATAGTAGGTCGAAACGAAAGAAGTTGGAGAAAAGAAAGGCAGAGATAGAGGCGCTGAAGGAGAGGTGCAGCCATCTGGAGGAAGCCATCGAGCACATCCGCTCCCTCACTCAAAGCTTTCAAGCGGAGGCTTCAACTAAAGCCAGCATCAGGAAAGATCCTCTTCCTGATGATTCGGTCACTCAGAAACTCCCCTAGAGGTTATGGAATGTAAATTTTGTTGGATTGGTGGCTCTTTTGTACGACAATATAGCCGTTTCTACTTTGCTTTCAGTTATACTAATAGTAGCAATGAGGAAACTGGGTCTGCGAACCCGTTTTTGATCCTCAGCTCTCAGATCTACTATACTTATGTACTAGAACTCTGTTTCTGTTGGCTTTTATAATACACAAGTATCCGATTCTGTTAAAAAAAAATAAAAAAATCTTTGCAGCTGTGCAATTGTTTTACTTACCCCAAAGTGACCTGATATTAGTGAAGTGTATGTTTCTCGAATTATCTTTACTCTTTCAATTTGTGGAATGCATAACTTCCCACAATGGTATAAGAGTCGGTCCTTTACATGATAATCCAATTCTTCTACTCGTTTGCCTTGACTTAAAGTTGCATATACATCTTTAAAGTCTATATCTTGAGCATATTGTTCAATGTAGCTCTCATGTAACACAGAATTATGCTTAATTATAGTAGATGCATTTATAATGGGTCTAGATAACATATCTACAACTTTATGGTGTATGTCCTTTTTATATCTGATGACTAAATAGAACTGTTGTAGAAAACCCATCCATCTATAGTGTCTTGATTGTTGCAACTTAGTTTGGGAGTGTAGATATTGAAGTGGTTGATGATCAGTATGTATTACTGTCTCTTTTCCCATTAAGTAATGTTTCCACTTTTTCACACTCTGTACTAATGCATACAATTCTTTGTCATATGTAGGATAGTTAACCACTGCAGAACTAAATGTCTCAGAATGATAACATATGGGTTTTTAGTGTTGTGTCAACACTGCTCCCATGGGATAGTCACTGGCATCTGTTTGGATCTCAAATGGTCTTTGAAGATCAAGCAGTGCTAGTACAGGTGTTGTACTAATCTTTTCTTTCAAGGTGTCGAAGGCTTTCTGCTGTTTGCCTCCCCACTGAAACACCTTGTTCAATCCTGTTAAAGCATGTAAGGGAGTTGCAATTAAGGAAAAGTTAGAAATGAACTTCCTCCAATATTATGTTACTCCTAAGAAGCTTCTAACTTCTGTAGCAGATTTGGGTTTAGGTCAGTTTACAATGACTGCCACCTTAGAGGGATCTATCTTCAGTTCACCACCCCCTAATATATGACCCAAATAATTCAAAGATGTTTTGCCAAATTCACATTTTGAGAGTTTAACATAAAGTTTTTCTCTTTTCAAAACATCTAGTGTCTACTTAACATGCTTTAAGTGTTCTTCCCATGTTTTGCTAAATATCAGAATATCATCCAGATACACAATAACAAAATCATCAAGAAAAGGTCTGAGTACATCATTCATTAATCTCATGAAAGTAGCAGGAGCATTAGTTAAGCCAAAAGGCATAACCAACCACTCATACAATCCCTACTTTGTTTTGAAAGCAGTCTTCCATGCATCTTGTTCTGCAACTCTAACCTGATGGTATCCACTATGCAAGTCTAGCTTGGAGAAATAAACAAGTTCTTTTAATTGATCTAAAAGATCATCTATGCGAGGAAGGGGATAACGATTTTTTATTGTTATCTTATCCAGTGCTCGGTAATCAATGCGCATCCTCCACGAGCCATCTTTCTTTCTCACCAAAATGATCGGTGACCCACATGGGGATGTGCTAGGCCTGATGAACCCCTTCTCGAGCAACTCCTGCACCTACTTCTTGATTTCAACATTATCTAAAGCGGACAACCTTTTATACCTGTGGCTGTAATGGTTGTTTCATCTCCTGAGTCTGACCCCAAATTTTTCTGGATAGCTGCAGCAGTCTTCTTCTTCTTGCCCTCGAACTTCCTAGGTCTCAGCTCTGGATGCAGAATCCAACAGTGCTCATCATCATGCCCATGCTTTTTACAGTGAGTGCATGAAGCCTTGCTTTTCTGTGCAGTGTTAGCCTTCATTGCTTTCCATTTCTGCTTTCTTTTCTCCTTATTCTTGCTTGCAGTGGGTTGGGATGATCCCCCAACTTCTGGACTTCCATTCTTTCCTCTAGCTTCTAGATGAGTAGCTTGTACAGATACCTCATCTATAATAGTGGGATTAAACACGAGGAAAGTGTGCCTCATGTAGCTATGTAGACCACCAATGTACTTCAACAGAGTCTCAGGTGAGTCTAATGAGATTCCTAGAATCAATGCTCTCTTTCTAAATCTTGAGTGTACCCTTGCACGCTTTGCCCTTTCAAATGTCGAAGAGTTTGCCAGCTCATCATGGCTTGCTGCATGTAGGCCAATGGATAGAACTGTTTTTTGATTGCAGAAACAAATTCACTCTAGATTGAGATAGTCTTACCATGTCTCATGTCAGCTTGGGTCCTGCCTTCCCACCAAACCAAGGCAATGCCTCCAAGGCATAGGCTTGCCAGCTAAATCTTGCTCTTGTCTGAATCGATATTCTGTACTCTGCAATAAACATCAATTTGTCTAATCCAATTGTCTAGCTTTTTTGCATTCAACTCTCCATCATATATAGGTAAATCAAATTTAACATCTAGTTTGATCAAAGATGCTTTCTTTTTATGTTCAGGGCTATTAGGAGGTGTGAGAAAGATTTCTTCTTTCCCTTTGCCTTTTGAGTGGTCCTGGAAGTGAGACTCATCTTCTCCTTTGTCTTGTTTAGAGCCTGATGAATCTTCATCCTTATGTTTTCTAAAGTCCCTATACATTTCTTCTACCATGGACTTTATGGCTAGGAAAATATCTATGAATTGAGGGTCTGGCCCCATAGAACCTTCCTCTAACATTGTCTTCCGAGGATAGAGTCTCCCAATTTCAGGATTAGTTTCGACCAACTCTCCTCCTAATTTGAGCTTTGATCTAGTTAGCATTCAACAGCTAAACCAACACAAGCTTGTCTAACCTTAACAGCCTAAAGCTCTGATACCACTTGATCTGAAAATCACTCGTGAGTGACCTCAATTAATTAATTAATTAATGAAGGTATTACAGACTCATGTGTTGGTGTGTGTCCATGTTATCTTAGGCAACAGATCGATCAGATTGCAAAATACATAGACACTAGAAAATGGAAAACAGTAAGAGAAACATAGTAAGCAATACAAGAACACAACACATTAATAAGGAGTTCACCCTATTCTCCAGGGCTACGTCTCCGGTCTAGCTTTCAGTGGTGGCCTTCTTTTATTGTGTCTTTAAAACAGAGTTTTTATAGTGAGGAGCTCAACTTGAGTCTCCTGAAACAGATAATGCTTGGTAGGGTGGTTCTTGGATTCCCCAAGCCACTAGAGTGCACAGATTCTTTCCCTACCAAATCTTGACCTCTCTGGTCTTTAATGGGATGAGTCCAATGTGGTGCTCAATTCCCGACAGATATCCTCACAGGGATTGCTTGAACCTCTCAAGCCTGGTTCTGTCTGCTCGATGCTGCCTTAACTCTGCAGGTCAGCTCGGCTCTCTGTTTTCTGCTTCTTGCTTCACTGTCTCTTTCGCCTTTTCTTTCATTGTTTTTCTTCTCTGGTTCTTCCTTGTTCTGTTCTCTGTCTGTTCATGGCTTAAATCCAATCTGTCCTTGACTATTCACTTCCTCTTCCGCCCCTTCGAATTGCTTGCTGCTGTTCGCTTGGAGTTCCCTGCCTCTGCGTCATCGCCAATGTCTCATAGGGAGGTGGCCACTTGTCCTCTCACGAACTGCGCCAGCTCTTCCTCAACAGTTCGGTATTTCAGTTACACTGTGGAATGACTCATCCGCCATCTCAGCGGTCAAATAAGACTTTAGACTTTTATATGTCGCGGCTTAATTCCACCGTCAAATCCGGTTTCCCATTGGGCGCAAGCTCCGCTGTCAGATTTGAAGCCCCCAGATCCTACGGTGTTCACTCTTATCGCGCGGTTGACTTGCTCGACTGTTAGCCCGCAATGAGAGGCAGTTTTCTCTCTCATCTGCCAGACACGCATCGTGCGATGAATGGAATCGCTCGTTCTCTGACCAAATCCGCTTACAACCCAATATGCCTCCGATATTCCGCCAGTTTTGGAGTGCGTGACCTGCCTTTCGCCTTAGCGCTTTCCCTACTGTTTTCCCGGCTTCCCATGCGACTGAGCGCTTGGGGCTTTTCCTTCTCTAGGGGTTTTGCGCTAATTGCGCATCAGAAATGGCCTCTGTTTCCCGATCTGGGCTTCCTAACTACCAGTTTGCCTCCTGCACGGTCTCCATGGGCCTCAGTCAACACGCTTTGACCGAGGTCCTCGTCGTTTCTTGCTAGCTGCAAACTGCCACTGTCCAGAGGTCTTCCTGATAGCTCTTTGTTCATAAATTCGAAATCTGTCCTGATTCGATACAGTCATGGCACCTTGATAATTTTCATGGATCCAATTCGGATCACATAATTATGTATAAATATGCTTAGAAATTATATAATTAAAAATTAATAAAAATTAATAAACAAACTCACAATTAGATATTTGATTTAGAAACTCCTATACCATAACATCTAACACATTTTATTTATTTATTTATTTTTTTCAGCAACAAAAAACAAAACTTCTCTTTATAAAAAAAAGAAGTTACATAAGTTCAGAAAAGAGGATGAGAGAGACCAATCAAGAGAGAAACAACTATGAACAAGACAAAAAGATCAAGACAAAGCAAAAACTAAGTGACAAAACATAAGCAGCAAGGATCCAAAGAGGCTTAGATCATGAACAGAAAGGATCCAGAAGAACAAACAACCAAAAATCACAACTCAAAGGAGCAAATCACAGCTCAAAGGAGCCCACTTGGGAGATGGATCAATCGATCAAGTACTTAAAAAACATTATGTCAGGAAGAAGAGAAACCCCTCTTTTAGACCGAGCATCCACAACCATGTTCTACTCCCTGTAGACATGGAGAAAAGAAATGAGGTTGAAGGAAGAACGGAGCGCAGTAATACAAGCCATCCAATGATATAACTATGGGACTTTTAGAGCATTCCTCCCCAACATCCAATCAATGACTATCTTAGAGTCTTCAACAACCTTCAAGGAATTGATAGCCAACCAGTCAGTGCTCTACATCAACCCCCACAGCATTGCTACCTGTGCCTGACAGCTTGTACCACAACCACCATTCCAGAAGAAGTGAAAATCCCTGCTAGGGAAGATATTATTGACTTCCCCTAACCACAGACCCTAGCAGCAAAGGCCCCAAAAAAACCCAATGAAAAAAAATCCCAAATCTAGCCATTGGACAAAATGTTGGGAAGGCATAGGAGACCAAGGGACGATCTCCAGAAAATATCTGACTATTGACGCTGGCAAAATGACAGTCAAGAATCTGATCCTCAAAGATGGTGGTGTTACTGGAGCCCCAAATCCCCCAAAAGACATATAAGGGGAGGGCTTGATAGGGTTTATGACAGGAAAGCAAATACATTAAGCATTCGAAGATGGAAAGCCAACCACAATCGATCCTAAGGTTCAACAAATCTGCCACATGGTCCCAAATAGCCTTCACGAAAGTGCAGTCAATGAAGAGATGGAAAACATCTTCAGAGGCTGAATGGAAAAAATGACATCTACCCATACCCGGAATCCCCTTTTCATCAGATTCTCCCAAGTCAAGATCCGGTTGAAAAAGGTTATCTATGTGAAGCACTTGATTTTCAGAGGAGCATCCCATTTCCACATGGGGACCGACCAGTTGTCATAGGGTCCGACGTAGAAGAACCTGCAATATATGAATACAATTATTTGACAACAATATTACCTCCAAAAACACGACCTTCCCACACCACAACATTTGATCCGTCATTTAAATAAATTCCAGCCTCAACGAGATTGACCTTGTATGTCTCCCACTCGGGTTCACACTTTGCGCTAAGACCCAATTCTCAAGAATGAGGCCAGGAGAGGGCTGCATGCTCTTGAGGCAGGGAATTCTTCAGATCAAACAGGAGGTTAAATCCCAACTGGTGCAATGCGTAGAGTGTTTGGGGAGAAAGGATATGCTCCCTTCAAAGACCCAATTAATATTTTATCTCCATTACCTACTCGCCATCTAAGGTTACCATATAACCAACCCTTAACTTGCATTAGGCTTCTCCAAATCACTCTTTTCCCAATCTTAGAGGGCACACCATCAGCTACCCATTCCTCCAAGCTATGATGATAGAGGTATTTTCCCTTCAGGATTTTTCTCCATAAGCCCGGAACATTGAAGATCCACAATAGGTTGCGAGAGAGAAGGGCCATCTTAAATTATTTTGTGTCCCTTAGACCCCAACCTTCCAAATCAAGTGGATGGGAAAGAGAGACCAACCTAATTAGGTGGAATTGTTTAGCTTGACCAGGTCTAGACCACAAGAAATTTGCGAAGATGGGGTTGATTTTATGAGTGATCGTTGCAGGCAATAGAAATAAGTGCAACCAATACATTGATATTTCTTGAAGGATGATCTTAATCATGATCACCCTTCCACCTAGAGACATCCATCTATGATCCCAGAGGGCAAGTTTTTTCTTTATTTGAGGACCAACCAATCCCATTCAACAATGCGGTGGTTGCAGGGCTTAAGCAAGCAACCTAAGTACCTAAAGCCCGAAGATAAAAGAGTAGACTTGATCCCAAAAAGAGTTGCTATTCGCAGATAGGCCACAATGTCCTTTTCGTTGAATATAAGAGTTGATTTTTCCTTGTTTAATATAAGCCCTGTAGCTCTACCAAAGGTAACAAGGATCTGATATAAATTTTCCCATTCTAAGTAATTAGCGGCATCGAATCCGAGGACATCATCAACGAAGAGAAGGTGAGTAATAGATAATGTAGGAGTATCCGAGCAACCTGAAATGATGCCATTTGCTTTAACAGCGAAAATGCTATGGCTCTCAGAGTCCATGATCAAAATAAAATGGAGTTGGGAGATAGCACAACCTTGTCTCAGGCCCCTTGAAATTTTGAATAACTCAGTAGGGGGGCCATTGATTAAAACTGCCATTGAAACCGAGGTCACACATGCCATGATCCATTTGACACGACGATGAAGAAATCCAATTATGTGCAGGATCAAGTGGAGGAAATCCCAATCTACCCGATGATATGCCCTCATAAGATCTATTTTCATGAGCCATACCTTTTGTTTTCCCGATTTAAATGAATGGATGCATTCTTGGGCTATGGCGACGACATCCTGAGTTCTCCTGCCACGAAGAAAACCAAATTTTTCTGGACATATATAGAGACATACTATCTTTTTTACTCTGATAGCAATAATTTTAGATATCACCTTATAAACAGAGTTACAAAGAGAAATTAGCCTAAAATCTGAAAAACTGATAGGGTTAGATTTCTTCGAGATTAAAGCAATGAATGTTGCATTAACAACACCGAGATTTGTCCAGAAGTCAGGGATTCTTTAACTAGTTGCAACAAATCCCGACCCATGATGTCGAAAAAGTGTCGATACAGCTCAACAGGCCAGCCATCAAACCCAAAGCTTTTGTCTTTGGCCATCCCCTTCAGTGTGTTAATGAGCTCCTCTTCATTGACAGAGTTATCCATCAACCTAATGTCGTCCTCATTAACAACGACTGGGTAAAGGCTTGCCAACTCCATCTTATCATCGAAGGAATCCTCCCCCTGTTCTTTGAATTGGATGTTGAAGAACCTATACGCCTCACTTTTTATGTCCTTAAGGGATGTGAGAAATCTATCTTCAGCGTCCCTACTTTTCCAGATTGTATTAATATCCTTTCTCTTAGAAGCAACTCGATGGAAAAAATTGTGTTTTAATCTTCTCCTTTTATCCAAGTAACCCTGCTTTTGAGCCTTCTTTCCTCCTCCCGTGCTTTTAGAATGATGTTCTTCTTTTGGATCAAGTCCAACACTAGATTCTTGTGCCCTTCCAAGAAGAAACCGTCATTAGAAGGGTCCATAAGAAAATCAAGATCGTCCTCGATCATCCTAAACTCCATAATTTGTTCCTCCTTAGGTTTAAAGATCCAAGCTCGAACTTTCATCTTTAGTCTCTTGAGTTTGTGACAAAAGGATTCCATTTTCGATTGATTTGCAGAGCAAGTCGAATAACACCAGGAATTATAATCCAGTTCCTTAAAATCCTTCTCTTGGACCAAGTGATGATTAAATTTAAAGGGAAGAGATTTGTGTTCCTCCAATCCCTTGCATTGAAGCATAATTGCATGGTGATCTGAGGCCTCAGAAAATATAGAGGAGGCATCTAGATCGTCCATCCACATAGATAATGATGAGTGAACTAGAAATCTGTCGAGTCTTTTGGCTATGCCTTCCCCACCAGCCCTATCGTTCCTCCATGTCAAGCACAGAGAGGATGGGACGATGTCTCAAAGTAACTTACTAGTGAAAATGTCCTTGCAAAAATTGGCCAAAGGATCCAGTCTAACCTTCGGTCTCTAGCATTCACTAGTGTCCATAGTTAAGTTCAGATCACCAGTAACTATGAGATTTTGTAAAACTAGAATGTCGCTCCCAACAATTTTTTTCTAAAAAGACTTCCTATTTGAATATGGACCGTAAATATTCATTGTCTGGATCCTTTGTCCAAGCCCCTGGTAGTAACCTGATAATATGATTCCAACGTGTGTCTAGTATGCTTTAAATGAAAATTTCTTTGGGTTCCATAGAGTGGCTAACCCTTCGAAAATCCCATTGGCACTTGTAGCACAAGAAGTCCAACGTGGGCATAACTTAAGGAGAATTTCGGTTGCCTTATCCTTGGAAATCATTGTCTCCTACAAGAGTATAAGATTCGGAGCCTTAGACTGAATGATCCATTGGAGAGATCTTGTAGATTGGGGTGATCCTAGACCCATGATGTTGAAAGATAGTATTTTCATTATGAGACTTCAGAGTCGAGAGACACTGCTCTAAGGTCTCGTGACTCACTCGTTACCATATTAATGCACACGTCCCTCCCAGGCCCAGGGTCAAATGGAGGGATAAGGGCTTCTTCCACTGACTCAACAAACCACTCATTCAATTTGGCATCAATAGCTCCACAGAGTGCCAACTTCTTATATTTGGTTTCCTTCATCCTCCTTCTAGGGGGATCCTTAGACCCAGATGCTTGTGTTTTGTTTTTCTCCCTATCTTGGAAGAAAGCCCTCTTTAGATACAGAGGTTCAAGGCTTACATAGGATGCACCAGCTAAACGGTCCAAGTCGATATCCTCAGAAATGGACGAGGGGTCCAAAGCTAATTTAGGCTGGAATTTGATAAGGGAGAGAAGGGAAAATCTTCCACACCTAAGAATCTAGGGCAACAGAACAAGATATTTCCCATGTTGACCAAGGGAGTCAATCAAAAAACAGAGCAGGGGTATGAGGGTTCAGGATGCGAGTATTCTGATAAGGACCGAGCAACAATTGAGAGAAATCAAGTTGGACATGATCTAGAGGGAAGGTCTAGAAGTTAGGATCCCCATTAGGCAGTACCGATTGACTCAGATTTGGAGGTAAAAATTAATCTCTGGTGGAGAGTCATTCATTGACGGGGGGTCCACCCTAAAAACGAAGAGGACAACTTGCCAATAAGTGTTCGGTTTTTTTTGCACCCATTGCATCTAAAAGGGATTCCCCAATAGTCCACCTACTATCTGATTGAGAACGTACCCCAATATAAATCAATGGCCTGAGGGAGCCCATTTGAAAGATTCACTTCAACCAAGAACCAAGCCACCTTTTTTTCAAGTAGCCCTCATAGCTTAGCCCAAACTAGTTTTCTCCTTGGGCATTCCACGACTGGATCAAACCCAACATTCCATTTTTGTAATATAAGGAAGCCACGACCCTTGACTCAGGCAAATCCAAAATTTTATTGGCATCCTCTTCTGTTAAGAAGTGAAATCTGAACCATCCGTTCTCAAGGATACTCACTTTTGGTCTATATCCTAAGAGGGAGAATCAATTCCTCTGAGACCACTATTTCATCGGCACCCCGTTGTATGAAGCAAATTACCACAGCCTCACCAGAACCTTCTTTTTCAATCTAACAACATTATCCCAAAAAATATCAACCCCCAGAATTAATTTCTGAATTTCGTCTTGTGCCTTTATGGGCTTCCTGTTCCTGGATTTAACTTTGTGGATCAATGGGGTGTCCTCCGATGATGGAGAGCCATGGACATCCAATTGCTCACCTGGATTGAGATGGATTCCGGGATGCTATTCGGGGAGAGGATTTAATCTTCTGTTCCTGACAGCCAGGTCATTCTATGCTGCTATTGTGATGTTAGTAAGCTCCTCCGCATTTGGGATATGTTCAAATGAGAACTCTTGTCCATCCATTAGACAGCGAAACAGGCACCGCCACTCGATCGCACCAGAATACGAGAGGCCAACTATACGTAGCCAGACAAGAAATAGTCCATCACGCAACCATAGCAATGGGACCAGCCACTTCGGATCCTCCAATCGACAAGCTATCAGAAGCAAATGTAAGCTAGACCTCGCTTACACAACAACACTCACAGCCACAGTCGATCCAATATTGAGGAAGCACGAAGCCCAAACTAGCACTTCTGCCAATGATATTGGAATGCACCGTCAACTGAACAATGCTGGCAGTCAACCCACCAATCGGGCTTCACCGCGAGAGTGCTTGAATATCCAAAGACCCGCCAATGATCAATTGAATTGCGCCGTCGACGAATCTATGTTGGCAGTCAACCCACCAATCAGGTTCAAAGAGATATAGAGCTGCGGCGTCCACTAATGCAGTGGTCTATAACGCGACTTTTTGAAAGCTTTTCCGGCGGGTTTTTCCGGTCGAAATCTGGCAGGAATTTATTGGAATCGCAAGTTTGATAGCTAGTTTCTGCACAATGAAAGCGTCACAGGGGTTTTCGAGGGTGCTGAATCCAAATATGCAGTTAAAAAACCATTTTAACTACAACAAATCAAGATTTAATCTCAATTTCTTCCGCCGGATTCCGTCACCGGAATCTCCAAAAAGTTGCATTATAGACAACTCCTCCACTAATCAAAGCTAGCAGTGAACCCGCCAATTGGGCTCCACCATGGAATGGTTTGAAAATTTCAAGTGCCGCCAAAAGTTTGAAGAGGTACTCCAAGAGAAGCTAAGCAGCGTCAGCTAGCATGCACATCTGCCTGTCCAGCAAGGAGATCCAACGACACTAACGGCCCCACGATGAATCAAGCCTCCACCAATCAAAGTATAGAAAACTATTCGCGGTTTCTGCTTGGGGAGAAAAGTAACGAGCCCCACCAACGGCTACGCTTCCAAAAAAATAACCCTTATTTCCAGCAGACAACCTGGCAGCGCTGCCACTGATTGGATGGAGAGAGTCGAGAGAGTACAGAGTGGCCAGTGAATCAAATCTTCGCGGACATATTCTTTTATGTTTTATCTGCTCAAGGCATTGTCGTCGGTAGACTTTAGAGGTCCCGTCAAAAATTCTTCTTGATCTCCGGAATGTATGCAGCAGAAAGTCTTGTCATCGCCTAATGGGCTCTAACGACGGCACCAAGATAGCAGACCAGTCTCAAAAAGTCCACCTGCATCATTTCAAATTCATATACTTATTGACACCTAATGATGGATTTGGTGAATAATTGAAATTAATGTAAATAAATAATAGAAAATATAAATAGTCACCGGGAGATGAAATGAACAATCTCTCCCTCAGGTTTATAACTAGCATTTGCACCAGATGTTGCAAAGGAAATGTCGTAAGGCATAAATTGAAGAACACAATACAACAAAAGAATACTTTGATAAAGAATAAAAATATATTGAACGCTCAAATCAATGCCCCATTAATTGGAACCACTTAATAGACATATCTATCAACATTAGGATTATACACAATGATCAAGAAATTTCCCATATACAAACAACACCTTCCACAACAACCTTTTGTCACATCCACATTTTAAAAAATGCCTTGGAACGTGATTGGAATCTCCCATATTACCTTTTTCATTATGTAGATAAATCTTCCATATTGCTATTTTCATCATGAATATTGTTAGTTCATTGTTGTAAAGTGTTAGTGTGTTAAATTCAATAATATAAGTTCGACAAGCGAAAAACATTCCTTAATTAGCATAATATGCATTTTTCTCTCACCGTGTATTTTTTAGTGAAAGAGCACAAGCAACAGATTAACATGTATTTTCCCTTCATTATTTTCATCATAGAGCCAAGAAATCTACGCCTTATCTATAAAGTAACAAAAACATTTTGGAATAAGTTTCATATTTCAAGCCAGTGTCTAACCTATAAAGTAACAAAAACTTTTAAATTTAATATTTTAAGCAATTGACTAACCTAATTTAATATTGAAAAATTCTCAAAGATGAATTATACTCCATAATAAGAGAGCCAACATTGGAGCCCATACTTTCACTAAAACCAAAAGAAACACAACCACTTGTTAAGAAGAAATTCAAGTAATAATAATAAAACAAAAATAATAAATATTAAAGTATAAAATGGTATTTCCAACACACAGGTATAAATATACATGCTCTATGTCCATTGTTAGATTAAATGGGTGTGGAGAAAATTAGTAGAGAACCCAAAATTGTATTTCTAATTAGGAGAGGGGTGGAGAAATGCTTTAAATGCGGGTTGTTGTCATTCTAATGAAACCCTTTGCAAAGGGGATGTTAAGATTCTGAGAGAGAAGCTAGGCTTGGTAGAGAACACCTTCCTTGTGAAGACAGAATGTCAGTGTTTGGTTGCTCTGAGTTGTTCTCCTAAAAAAGGGGTAGATGAGTTTTGAAGATTTGCAGGACGACTTATAGATCTATGAAAATTCCTTCCATATAGATGCTTGGCATCTTCTATTTCTGACCAATGTAAGTTTATGACATATTATATGAAAGTTGTGACTGATACCTCTCACATTATGAGCCATTTATGATGGGAGATTCACATGGTAAGTAGGGACATCTCTTGAGGAACGATTATTTGTTATATTAGCTAATGATTCCTTTGACAAAGAGATGTTTTTGTAATTTCCATTTCCTTTCTCGTTAAGTCAAGTTGGGAGAGCATTGTAGTTAGGCTTATATATAGCTAGAATGAGTAGAGTGAATCTACTGAGAGGGTGCCTCAGGCTTTTGAGAAGCCATTGTAATCCCTTCACGACAGCGGTGTAACTTTTATATTGTGTGGATAAGAAAATATTAACTGTTGTTTCAAACTACGCGGTGTAACTTTTATATTGTGTGGATAAGAAAATATTAACTATTGTTTCAAACTACTGTGTGTTGTCCACTATATTCATGTTATTGAATTATTAGATCTAGTTATCTTCTGATATGCCATGTTTGTGGTCTTTAAGTTCACCATTCAACAGATGTATTTAAACAGATTGGAAATTTTGATTGAAGTTTTAGTATTGGAGTTTTTGCTCTTATCATGGAATCATCACAATGATCACTATAAATTATTTGAATAAACTATCATACAAGAAAATAAAGAAATTCAATGGAAATACAAGGCAATCTAAACATTCTTATCATGAAGAAAAATAGGCATATGCATTTCTGATAAAAATCCCTTATTCTCCATGGTGCAATCAACAATAATTGTATAACACCTTGCAAGCTTAGCATAGTCATTCAAGAAAATGCTTACCTCTGATAGATGAATCCACAGAGGCGATATTTGCACCGTAGCGAGGTTTTATTTTCCCTGTTTCTTAAATTTCATTTCCATAACATATATTTGAAACCAATTTATCTAATAAATTTCATTTACACTACCTAAATAATTTAAAGAGAATCCTTAATCTATGTGATCTTGCCATTTGAACCATCCTTATTTATGACATATTATTTGCAGGTCGTAGATATTCCACAATATCACATATTCTCACCAATGACTTTGATTCTACACAATATCACACATTCCCACCAACGACTTTGACTCTACCCCACATAGCTGCATGGTCATGATTACAGAAGATGCTTTCAAATATTTTTAGTAGTTTCTTACACACTCACATGTCCTTATGGACAAGAACTTACAACATTACATACATACTTAATTATGAGACAGATAAACCTGAAGGCAAACACCACTACATTACAGTTCTAACTTGATAGTGCCATAATACTTCAAGTCTACTTCTTTGTTGCATTATTCCTATTACCAAAATTAGCAGCTGCATTATTCCTATTACCAAAATTAGCAGCAGCTTTGGCTGCCCTGTCAAGAACCCCAACAACCATCAGTGCTCCTGTTGCAAAATAACTGTTGTTGACAGCTACTGTTCCTGCGTTGCAAGCTGCATGCCCAGCTGTAATCAAAGGTGCTTTTGATATCTCTCCGAAGAATTTGCCAAAATCTACCACCTTTGTTGCAGCAGTGTCCATCACTTGATACTTCTCGTCTAACTCTTTGGCTTTGCTTACAGTATCTTTTCCTAAGGTATAACCTTTTGAAAGCATTGTTGTAACCACTTTTACTGCCTCATCAGCAAATGGAACAAAAAATCTCAGTTTCTTATCAAGGACTTCAAACTGTCCAATAACAACAATGTTAATATCCTTAGAATATTATAGGCTAATTGAGAAAATCATTTTTTAGTCTAAGAAGTATGACTATCTAAATTTTGATGTAATATCTAAATTTTACTTTTCTCCATTGGTAGGGTAGGTGGCCTTTTTAAGCTACTTTTATTCTACAAAACGACATGAATAAATAGAATTTAAAGGGTAGGATCTTCCTTCTCTGCGAATAGTTATTTACAGACAGTTTGTAAAGCAAGATTACATTTAAGACTTTTTCTTACAAAACAATCAAAATAAATGAAATTTGTTTTTCATTATTTTCCTTTCCTTTCACAAGTAAAATCTTATTCTAGGTTACTCTCAATATCCTTGACCAAAATGGCCTTTGAGGTAATCTACATGATCCAATCTTGATCTTGATTAACTGCCTCCTCTGATCCTCCCGATGGCACTATATACACCTCCTGATTTAGGATTGTTGCTCCCTGGTTCAAAAACACCAAAAACATCAGAAACCTACAATTTTTTTCACTTTTTGTATTTTTACCAGAAAACCAAAACTATATTCAGAATGCCATGTCAATCTGAATGTGACTATCATTAAAGTTACATCTTGAATTCCATCTCTTTATAGCAAATTCAAATCCCAACCAAAATCCACTTGTAACAAAATCACAGCAGAGAATTTACCCTTTAAACCTTACAATTGCAAACACTAATAAACTAAAAAAATCATACTTACACTAAGAAGGATAGCAGTTTCTAAAGCATAGGGCTCCTTGATAGTCACTAAAGCAACTTGTGTCCACTGCCCCGTCCTATCACCACCCAAAAAATATAATCAGGCACTGGTTTTGGCTAGTTAAGGTCTGCTGTTACACAGACCTTAAGTATGTATATCAATGCAAATCCTCTAGTGTTATCCAATTTTATCAGGAAAAATATACACCAGGGCTACTGCCTGGCTTGATATTTCCTGACTCATTGATGTCAAGTCTTACTACATCCAACAAGTTTTCCATGAATCACTTCTCTAATTTTGATAACACAAAAATAATATTGTGACTGCACTCTATTTCTCAACCAATTCTTAATAGAACACTTCTCTGCAACTCTGATAAAACACAAGTTGACAACTATTATGCTTAATAGATATTGCAACACAAAAATAATATTGTGACTGCACTCTATTTCTCAACATATTCTTAATAGAACACTTCTCTGCAACTCTGATAATACACAAGTTGACAACTATTATGCTCAATAGATATTGCAGAAATTGGAAATCAACACTTTTACATAAAACTCAGTCAAGAAATCCAACACCCACCTCTCTAATTTTACGTTCTTTACTGTGCCATAGTATGAGAAAAACTGCTTAACGTCCTTAACTGTTGCTTTGGTAGACAAATTACAGACCTGGACTATGTAACCATCTGTAATGGCCATTGACAACACTTGGAAGTATCTGTTATGCTATGATTCACAATCTTCTTCTCAGAATTTTAAGTGAATAAAGCATCACAGCATCACAGTGAGCTGCTTTTTTTGCGGCGTCTGATAGGGAAATGGATAAATATTATTTATATTGGTTGGCGGTAAGAGGGAAATTATGAAATTGTGTGTTTAGAATATGGTTGTGTTTTGATAGATGAATCCATAGAGGCGATATTTGCACCGTAACGAACAACGAACTGGAGCAGGGATCACAGCCGGTTGCTGAGCCCCGAGAGATAAATTCAAATGGACAGAATCTAGCCTGTGATTCTGAGTTCCAGTGCTTAATTGATAAAAACCGTGAGTTTGAATCTAAGAGCATTTTAGTGGAGCAACAAAAGCTGGAATTGCCAGCGTTAGATGGTAAACTTGAAGAAATAGAGTCTATGGTGAGTTAGGACAACAAGCTAGAGCTGAATAGTGAATCTAGATGCCAGAACTTGGAAAGTGAGGACGATGCATGTGGCCATATAATAGATGAGGAGAAGCAATTTGAACCTGCAAACAAGGGGTAGAATGATGAGATTGAAATGGACTGTTTGCCAAATGGGGACAGTGAGCTGGAACCTCGTTTTCATTTAAATGATGACAATGAGCATGAATCGGGGTGTTTTGATAATGAGGATAATGGTATTCTCAGTGAAGACATGGATGGACAACAGGTTGACGAGGTGCATCATGGGAAAGATGAAATATCTGATCCAGAGTCAAGTGACTGCAATGTGTCTAACATTGGTGGGTCTTCTGACGTGGTAGATAAAAATTCTGAAGGCTACAATCACACAGTGCAACCAGACATGCAAGAGGGTGTTGTTTTTAGCGCCTCTGATTTGGTATCTACAGGTGTTCTTGCTGGTTCAAATGGTCTGTTTACTCCTGTTCCAGAGAATGAGCAAAAGCCTGAAGCAGAGGCCACTAGGAAGAAGCTCCCGTGCTTAGTGAAAATACCAAGGCACTTGGACAACAAAATTAGAACTCAAATTTGACTTGCGCAACTGCATTTGGATGAGAAAACCCAAATCATGGACTTCATCAAAGCAGCCATACAGATGAAGTGGGTAACATGCTTATATATCTTCGCAAGTCTTTTAATTGAATATTCTTTGCTGTTTTGAGAATCTAGTACATCTGCTTTAGTCTTTTGAAATTTTTTTCTTCTTCTTACTCTGCTATATTTCATATGGGCTTTTGTGTAGTCCAACAAAGAAAAAATGATAGAGAGGTTGAGAGCTACAAGGCAGGAAGAGAGGGCATTTCGTGAGGCAATCAAGTCCAAACGACAAGAGATGGAACCAGTGCAGTTGACCTTGAACAGAGTAAAGAATGCAACGTCTGTAGAAGAATTTGATGAAAAGGTATACTCATATCGCAAGGATTGCATTTAAATCATATGTGTTACTAATTTATTGGTTGTTCATAATGAACTTGTTAATTTTTGTAAATAGATATACCAGATGCAATATAGAATTGAACACGAGAGCATGCCTTTACGGGAAGAAAAACAGTTGCTGCATGAGATGAAAGTGATGAATCTTAATCGGGATCAACTATGTGCAATTACAGGATCTCATTCTGAGCTTCAAGAGGCATTTGATCACATTGATAAAATTCAAGAACGTAGTAAGGTAATTCATTGAAGATTAATCACCTTTGGTTTCTTCAATTCTTAAAGTCCCTTTAACTTGTTTTCTATCTTTGTGCAGCTTCTGGGTCAGGAATTGGATTCCCTGAAAAGCAGGGTTTTCAAGCAGAAAAGAATGTGCAGGCCGTTGAGAAAGAATTTGGTGCCTTGAACTCTGATTTGAGGCAATTGCAAGATGAATGGAATGATGTAGATTCTATTCGGCAAGAAGCCTATGAAGCATTGAAGGCTCTAAAAAAACAGGAGTATGAGCAGGTAAGAAAATCACACTTTTCTACATTAGCTGACTAAACTTTGTAAGATAGTGTTAACTACTGTCAGACTTTTTTTTCTACTCATTTTTATTGTTGTGCAAAAACAAATCAGATTAGAACAAAATTCCTCATTTGTATATTCTTTCTTTTGGTTATAATGGAAAATTATGTCCATGCTATATCGAAATGTATGAATTTTGAAAGTCCTGTTGTGGTGTTCTTTTACCTATTGAAATTAGGTTATATATTCAATGTATTTCTGCCAATTCTGACCAACCAATATCAAGATTTGAAACTGCTAGGAATCTTGATGACATGTGTAGGTTTCTGAAGAATTAATGGTGACGGCTGTTCTAATGGCCTCCAATAATCTTTGAACAGTTGACATAGTTTTGGATATTCTTGAAGCAGTTAACAAATATCTCCATGTTTAGAGGTTTTTAGGTTTGGTTGGGTGGCCATTTATATAGGGAAATTGCTCAAGCTACCTGTCATGAGCATGGCATCTGTAGCAAAGGGCATTGCAACAATTTTATTTTCATTCAAATTGTCTTTTATGATAGGCTCCATCATTTATCATATAATACACTCAGAACATTTATCATATAATACACTGATTTATGTGCAAAATAAGAGTTGGAGAGTTTCTAGTCCTGAACATTGAAAACATGGTAGCCACTTATATCAAGGTCATTGGTAATATCTTGAGGTGCCAAATTTACTGTAAGAATGCCATGTCAATTTGAATGTGACTATCATTAAAGTTACATCTTGAATTCCATCTCTTTATAGCAAATTCAAATCCCAACCAAAATCCACTTGTAACAAAATCACAACAGAGAATTTACCCTTTAAACCTTACAATTGCAAACACTGATAAACTAAGAAAATCATACTTACACTAAGAAGGATAGCAGTTTCTAAAGCATAGGGCTCCTTGATAGTCACTAAAGCAACTTGTGTCCACTGCCCCATCCTATCACCACCCAAAAAATATAATCAGGCACTGGTTTTGGCCAGTTAAGGTCTGCTGTTACACAGACCTTAAGTATGTATATCAATGCAAATCCTCTAGTGTTATCCAGTTTTATCAGGAAAAATATACACCAGGGCTACTGCCTGGCTTGATATTTCCTGACTCATTGATGTCAAGTCTTACTACATCCAACAAGTTTTCCATGAATCACTTCTCTAATTTTGATAACACAAAAATAATATTGTGACTGCACTCTATTTCTCAACCAATTCTTAATAGAACACTTCTCTGCAACTCTGATAAAACACAAGTTGACAACTATTATGCTCAATAGATATTGCAACACAAAAATAATATTGTGACTGCACTCTATTTCTCAACATATTCTTAATAGAACACTTCTCTGCAACTCTGATAATACACAAGTTGACAACTATTATGCTCAATAGATATTGCAGAAATTGGAAATCAACACTTTTACATAAAACTCAGTCAAGAAATCCAACACCCACCTCTCTAATTTTACGTTCTTTACTGTGCCATAGTATGAGAAAAACTGCTTAACGTCCTTAACTTTTGCTTTGGTAGACAAATTACAGACCTGGACTATGTAACCATCTGTAATGGCCATTGACAACACTTGGAAGTATCTGTTATGCTATGATTCACAATCTTCTTCTCAGAATTTTAAGTGAATAAAGCATCACAGCATCACAGTGAGCTGCTTTTTTTGCGGCGTCTGATAGGGAAATGGATAAATATTATTTATATTGGTTGGCGGTAAGAGGGAAATTATGAAATTGTGTGTTTAGAATATGGTTGTGTTTTGATAGATGAATCCATAGAGGTGATATTTGCACCGTAACGAACAGCGAACTGGAGCAGGGATCACAGCCGGTTGCTGAGCCCCGAGAGATCAATTCAAATGGACAGAATCTAGCCTGTGATTCTGAGTTCCAGTGTTTAATTGATAAAAACCGTGAGTTTGAATCTAAGAGCATTTCAGTGGAGCAACAGAAGCTGGAATTGCTAGCGTTAGATGGTAAAATTGAAGAAATAGAGTCTGTGGTGAGTGAGGACAACAAGCCAGAGCAGAATAGTGAATCTAGATGCCAGAACTTGGAAAATGAGGACGATGCATGTGGCCATATAATAGATGAGGAGAAGCAATCTGAACCTGCAAACAAGGGGCAGAATGATGAGATTGAAATGGACTGTTTGCCAAATGGGGACAGTGAGCTGGAACCTCGTTTTCATTTAAATGATGACAATGAGCTTGAATCAGGGTGTTTTGATAATGAGGATAATGGTATTCTCACTGAAGACATGGATGGACAACAGGTTGACGAGGTGCATCATGGGAAAGATGAAATATCTGATCCAGAGTCAAGTGACTGCAATGTGTCTAACATTGGTGGGTCTTCTGACGTGGTAGATAAAAATTCTGGAGGCTACAATCACACAGTGCAACCAGACATGCAAGAGGGTGTTGCTATTAGCGCCTCTGATTTGGTATCTACAGGTGTTCTTGCTGGTTCAAATGGTCTGTTTACTCCTGTTCCAGAGAATGAGAAAAAGCCTAAAGCAGAGGCCACTAGGAAGAAGCTCCCGTGCTTAGTGAAAATACCAAGACACTTGGAAAACAAAATTAGAACTCAAATTCGACTTGCGCAGTTGCATTTGGATGAGAAAACCCAAATCAGGGACTTCATCAAAGCAGCCATACAGATGAAGTGGGTAACATGCTTATATATCTTCGCAAGTCTTTTAATTGAATATTCTTTGCTGTTTTGAGCATCTAGTACATCTGCTTTAGTCTTTTGAAAATTGTTTCTTCTTCTTACTCTGCTATATTTCATATGGGCTTTTGTGTAGTCCAACAAAGAAAAAATGATAGAGAGGTTGAGAGCTGCAAGGCAGAAAGAGAGGGCATTTCGTGAGGAAATCAAGTCCAAACGACAAGAGATGGAACCAGTGCAGTTGACCTTGAACAGAGTAAAGAATGCAACATCTGTAGAAGAATTTGATGAAAAGGTATACTCATATCGCAAGGATTGCATTTAAATCATATGTGTTACTAATTTATTGGTTGTTCATAATGAACTTGTTAATTTTTGTAAATAGATATACCAGATGCAATATAGAATTGAACACGAGAGCATGCCTTTATGGGAAGAAAAACAGTTGCTGCGTGAGATGAAAGTGATGAAGCTTAATCGGGATCAACTATGTGGAATTACAGGATCTCATTATGAGCTTCAAGAGGTATTTGATCACATTAATAAAATTCAAGAACGTAGTAAGGTAATTCATTGAAGATTAATCACCTTTGGTTTCTTCAATTCTTAAAGTCCCTTTAACTTGTTTTCTATCTTTGTGCAACTTCTGGGTCAAGAATTGGATTCCCTGAAAAGCAGGGTTTTCAAGCAGAAAAGAATGTGCAGGCCGTTGAGAAAGAATTTGGTGCCTTGAACTCTGATTTGAGGCAATTGCAAGATGAATGGAATGATGCAGATTCTATTCAGCAAGAAGCCTATGAAGCATTGAAGGCTCTAAAAAAACAGGAGTATGAGCGGGTAAGAAAATCACACTTTTTTACATTAGCTAACTAAACTTTGTAAGATAGTGTTAACTACTGTCAGAACTTTTTTCTACTCATTTTTATTGTTGTGCAAAAACAAATCAGATCAGAACAAAATTCCTCATTTGTATATTCTTTCTTTTGGTTATAATGGAAAATTATGTCCACACTATATCGAAATGTATGAATTTTGAAAGTCCTGTTGTGGTGTTCTTTTACCTATTGAAATTAGGTTATATATTCAATGTATTTCTGCCAGTTCTGACCAACGGATATCAAGATTTGAAACTGCTAGGAATCTTGATGACAGGTGTAGGCTTCTGAAGAATTAATGGTGACGGCTGTTCTAATGGCCTCCAATAATCTTTGAACAATTGACATAGTTTTGGCTATTCTTGAAGCAGTTAACAAATATCTCCATGTTTAGAGGTTTTTAGGTTTGGTTGGGTGGCCATTTATATAGGGAAATGGCTCAAGCTACCTGTCATGAGCATGGCATCTGTAGCAAAGGGAATTGCAACAATTTTATTTTCATTCAAATTGTCTTTTATGATAGGCTCCATCATTTATCATATAATACACTCAGAACATTTATCATATAATACACTGATTTATGTGCAAAATAAGAGTTGGAGAGTTTCTAGTCCTGAACATTGAAAACATGGTAGCCACTTATATCAAGGTCATTGGTAATATCTTGAGGTGCCAAATTTACTGTAAGGTTAACAGGTAGCTTGGTCATCTAGTACTGGCATCCTCATTTATTTCCTTTTGGCAGTTAATAATTTAATGGCCTTTGAAATTTAAGCACCTGCCATGAGCTCATTACCTTTGCAGCAAAGGGCATTGTAACATTTACATTCTAGTTGACGTTTCTTGTAATTTGAGGCTGATGCACATAGTAGGATTTGAAGCATTTGTCGATATCTAAATATTGAGTTGTTGACAGCCCCTAATATCAAGGCCAATGCTATTTTCTCAATGTGTCAATAGTTATTGTGTTGGATTTGCTTTAATTTTTTTTCCTATTTCATTTTAGTTTAAACATTCACAGCCAATAATATAAAGCACAAGATGTCAGTAATATTTGAGTTTAACTCCATGTTTGTTGAGACAGTTGCATATTGCATGACATGTTTTCCCCAATATGACTAGGCGTGTCAACAATTGAACATGAAAATGATGACAATGAGCTTGAATCAGGGTGTTTTGATAATGAGGATAATGGTATTCTCACTGAAGACATGGATGGACAACAGGTTGATGACGTGCATCATGGGAAAGATGAAATATCTGATCCAAAGTCAAATGACTGCAATGTGTCTAACATTGGTGGGTCTTCTGATGTGCTAGATAAAAATTATGGAGGCTACAATCACATAGTGCAACTAGACATGCAAGAGGGTGTTGCTGTTAGTGCCTCTGATTTGGTATCTACAGGTGTTCTTGCTGGTTCAAATGGTCTGTTTACTCCTGTTTCAGAGAATGAGCAAAAGCCTGAAGCAGAGGTCACTAAGAAGAAGCTCCTGTGCTTAGTGAAAATACCAAGGCACTTGGACAACAAAATTAGAACTCAAATTCAACTTGCGTAGCTGCATTTGGATGAGAAAACCCAAATCAGGGACTTCATCAAAGCAACCATACAGATGAAGCGGGTAACATGCTTATATATATTCGCAAGTCTTTTAATTGAATATTCTTTGTTGTTTTGAGCATCTAGTACATCTGCTTTAGTCTTTTGAAAATTGTTTCTTCTTTTTACTCTGTTATATTTCATATGGGCTTTTGTGTAGTCCAACAAAGAAAAAATGATAGAGAGGTTGAGAGCTGCAAGGCAGGAAGAGAGGGAATTTCGTGAGGCAATCAAGTCCAAACAACAAGAGATGGAACCAGTGCAGTTGACCTTGAACAGAGTAAAGAATGCAATGTCTGTAGAAGAATTTGATGAAAAGGTATACTCATATCGCAAGGATTGCATTTAAATCATATGTGTTACTAATTTATTGGTTGTTCATAATGAACTTGTTAATTTTTGTAAATAGATATACCAGATGCAATATAGAATTGAACACGAGAGCATGCCTTTACGGGAAGAAAAACAGTTGCTACATGAGATGAAAGTGATGAAGCTTAATCGGGATCAACTATGTGCAATTACAGGATCTCATTCTGAGCTTCAAGAGGCATTTGATCACATTGATAAAATTCAAGAACGTAGTAAGGTAATTCATTGGAGATTAACCACCTTTGGTTTCTTCAATTTTTAAAGTCCCTATAACTTGTTTTCTATCTTTGTGCAGCTTCTGGGTCAGGAATTGGATTCCCTGAAAAAGCAGGCTTTTCAAGCAGAAAAGAATGTGCAGGTCGTTGAGAAAGAATTTGATGCCATGAACTCTGATTTGAGGCAATTGCAAGATGAATGGAATGATGTAGATTCTGTTCGGCAAGAAGCCCTGAAGCATTGAAGGCTCAAACCTTAATAAAACCTATCAAATTCAAAACCCCAAAAATAATAAACCCTAATTATGACAAAATGGACATGACCATGAGAATTCGAGAGATTAATACACAAATAATGGCTTTACCTTGGATTCCACAACTTCGCCTTAGGGGCTGAAAGCCTCCTGCAGGCTTCTGTCGTCAGTAGACCATGCAAGACCTCCAACGAAGCATCGAAACTCAACATCTACTGAAGCCATCTTCTCAGACTGAAGTTTAAGAAAACTTGACAGAACAAGAGAGAGCAAGAAACCACTACAATAGGACCAAATCTAGGACCAGAACCAAAAACGAACAGAACCAATACGAACCAGGGACAGACCGCCCCATAAACGAGTGAGAAAGTAGGGTTTGGGCTAGATAAGAATGGTGCCACGCTAATATGGGCCTTAGATTTGGAGTGAGGCATCACAATTCTCTGTTCATCCCAAACCCAACCGAGAAGAATGAAAGAACATCGAGTTTCTGCAAACCGTTTTTGCAATGAATGGGTAACCACCTTGATCGAACGACTGAACCTTCTGCAATCGTCTAACATATAATCTTGTGGTGCACAAGATGACAGGTGTGCAGAGAGGGGAGTTGATTTCAAAGGGAAATGCCTTACGGCGTAATAAAGACCAACCTGAATAAATATCAATGAATTGTTTTGAGGAGTTACCTCCTGGTCTGACATGGTATCAGAGCCAGCGCCATTTTTGGCTTCCCTCTGCTTTGTAACTCCCTATTCTGCCTATGGTATTCTGAATCCTATGCAGACTGGCTAGCCTAGCAGCTCTGACGCTTCCACTGGCCTGAATGCATCATTATTTTTTGTTACGCTGCTCCTGTCGCTGCTCCACCTGCATACAAAACACTCATGGTGCTTTCTGCACCCTCCCCACCGGTTGTCGCGTTCTTTTCCCAGAATAATGCATTCAATCTGACATAGTCTAATAACGCTACTCTCTGGCGCTCCCATACCATCAAGCCTACATGTGCTGCCTTCTCTGCTACACTACTCGATACCTGCACCCTTGTCAACCGTATGGCATTGCGCGCATTTCGTCTTGAAGATTTTTTCTCCGGCCTTACCGTCACTTGGAGGAGCCTCCGAGAAGGTCGCCATTGATTATTGTTATTGATACTCAGCATTACTGTTAGCAATGGCATCCTCCTCCTCTCAGTCAACGTTGTGTCGTGCTTGTTCTGGTTCATGAGGGAGGCCACGGGGCCTGGTGTTGGTATAAGCTCACCGATCTCCTACAAAAATCATGCCACATCGCCATTGTATTCGATCTCACAACCTCGGGTCTACATTGAACGCTGGTACACTGATCGCCCCTCACCATACTCCAGGTTAATACCGCACTACCTCTGTTGTTCATTACACCCTCACGCATAGTATTGCTTGACAGTCATATGAATGTTGTAGTTAATACTCTCCCAATCGTTGTGCGCACTAAGCTCTTCTATCCATAGTGGTCTCCATCCCATGCATTTAATCTTTCGAGCTGTCTTCACTTGGTTTTGCCTTCCATGCGTATCTGGTAAATCAATGGTTTGGGTATAGAAACCTTAAATCTCATTTCAATTGCGTGTTGCTATGTTCTGGCATGTATTCTAGGGGATACAATACCACATTACCCCTCATTTCAATTGTGCATTGCTCCAATACTATCACTGTCCAGAGCCTATGCATGAGAGCCTCCTCTCCTGCGCGAATTTTTTAGCACATTTTTTTGCCAGCAGAAGTTTTTTTCCACAAAAGCACTTTTTTTTTTGCCAATAGAAGTATTTTTACAGCACTCAGATTTTACAATGCATTCAATCATATCTATTGTGGGAGTAGTTCTCACTGGCAAGAAGAACTATCATGAGTGGTCCCGGAAGATAAAACACACCCTCATTTTCAATGAGTTGTGAAAAGGAGTGTGTGTTGGAGACGGAGACAAAGAGCCAAAACAGCGTACCTCAGACAAAGAGTTCGCCATTTGGGAAAATAAGAACAGCAAAGCCTATGTATTAATTGCAACATCTGTAAGTGAAGAGGTGAGTCGCCATATTTTGCCATTTTCAACTACTTTCGAAGCCTTACGAAAGCTGAAAGAACACTATGACTCACACTTTGCACTTTAAGTTGTTCAACTCATGATTAAACTCTTCACTCTTGAATTACAAAACAATGATCCTCTTGCTCTTGCATCAGAAGTAAAATCTATAATGCATGATATCAAAATCACTAATGTTGAACTGGATATTCCTCTGATAGCTTTTCTCAAGGCACTTTAACCTAATTACTCCAATTATCTTGGGTCATTGCAAGCAAATGGAAATCTCAAAGATATTACTTTTGACTCTCTTGTTAAAAAATTTGTTGAAAGAGAGAAAGCTTTTGGAAAGAAGATAGGCCATGAATCTTCTGAAGAGGCTATGTGCCTTGCTCATAAATAAAATAATCTTGCCCAAGATTCTTCCAGAGGAAGAGGTGGTCGAAGAGGAAGAGGAAGATATTTCAGAGGCAAGGGGGTAGACACTCTCAAGGAGAAAAGTCAGATTTGCACTGCAAACGCTGCAAAAGAAATGGATCACATGATGCCTCTACATGCAAGTTACCTTGGGACAAAATTGAGCAGCAAAGAAACCAACCCAAAGGTAAAACTAATGACACAGACAAAGGTAAAGCACCTGAATCCGCTCATTATGTTGTGGCACAATGTAATATTGGAGTAAATGAAGACACATTTAATGCTTCACTTGCTTCTTGGAAAAATGATTAGTTGCTTGATTCAGAAGAAACTTGCCACATGACTCATAAAAAAGATTTTTTTGAAGAATTTACTAACAATGTTAATGGAACAATATACTTTGTAGACCAATCAAAACTCAATCCATCAGGGCTTGGCACAATCATGCTTAAATTGCCTGGTCTTCCAGACTTTCTTCTGCATCATGTTCTATATCTCCCACAGCTGAAGAGAAACTTGATGTCCTTAGTCCACATTCGCCAGCAAGGTCACTCCATTTATATGTTTGATGGCAAGCTTGAGGTGAGAGAAGCATCTGACCACTCACTTGTCATAAGGGGGATAGATGAAAAAAGGCTTCTCATGCTGTAGGGTACCTCTGCTCGTGCACAACATTTCTCATACAACTCTCACTATGAAGAAGGTACACTTCTATCAAATTTATTATGGCATGCTAGATTTGGACATTTGAACTATGACAACCTCCGCTTGTTGAAGAAAAATGGTGTTACTGGTTTTCCTACAATTCCTAGGAAACTTAAGTAATGTGATGCTTGCATTCTAGGAAAGCATAACAAACAGTCTTTTCATGATTCACATTCAAGAGCACATAGAAAACTTGAACTCATTCATTCAGTTTTATGTGGTCCAATGCCTATTCCTTCTACAAATGGAAATAAATATATGATGACATTTATTGATGACTACTCCAGAATGTGTTGGCTATATTTTTGAAGAACACATCTGATGCTTTTCAAACATACAAGAACTTTCATACATGGATTGAAAATGATGCACAATCTCATATTGGCTCTATTTGCACTGATAATGGAAAAGAATATACTTCAAATGAATTTGAAAACTATCTTCGCCAACATGGGATCAAACATCAAACAACTGTGCCTTATAATCCCCAACAGAACGGTGTAGCTAAAAGAATGAATAGGACAATCTTAAATATGGTGCGCTCCATGATGTTTTTCAAAAATGTAAAATTGATGTTTTGGGCTGATGCAGTTCTATGTGCTGTATATATAAAGAATAGATGTCCATCTAATGCTATCAAAAATAAGACTCCCTATGAAATGTGGTATGGGCACATTCCTTCGATAAAACATTTCAAGGTCTTTGGTTCCACTTGTTATGCCTTGATACCAAAGGTACATAGAAACAAACTTGGTGCAAGAAGTCGTAAGTGTATCTTCCTGGGGTATTCAAACACCTCCAAAGCATACCGTCTCTATGATGAAGTCAATAAAAATTTTGTTGTATCTAGAGATGTAATCTTTCTTGAAACATCCAAAACTGACAATGTTGTTGAGCAACAACTTGATCATTTGGATAGATTCGCAAATGCAAAATCATTTCAAGAATTTGATAATCAGATTCCACATCTTGAAGGGGGGATTCCTATATTAGATCAACCTGTGGAATCTTCTTCTGAAGCACTCTCTCCCTCGCATGAAACTCCAACAACGGATGATACTTTAAGTGATGTGATTGATAGGATTAGGAGACTCAATCTTGATTCAGTCTCAACTCAATCAACGGAGCAGCTTGGACCATCTGAGAAAGGTCCCCCAAAGTGGCTGACAAAGACACTTGAAAGTGTTCATCCTAATGAGGTTGGAAAGACAGGAACTAGAAATTCAAATTGGCAAAATGGAGGTGATGTAGATGACTCTGATTCACCTGTTGATATGGATGTTTCTTATGATTGTGAATTGAATTTGTCTATAGATTTTGAACCAACTTCCTTCAAAAGAGGCTGCTTCACATAATGAATGGAAAGAAGTGATGCAAAAGGAGTATGATGCCCTGATAAAGAATGGCACTTGGAAGCTGATTCATCCTCCATTAGGAACCAAACCAATTGGCTGCAAGTGGGTCTATAAGAACAAGTATAACGTTGAAGGCTCATTTGACAAGCACAAAGTCAGGCTTGTGGCAAAAGGTTTTGCACAGAAGGAAGGGGTCGATTATGAGGAGACTTTTGCTCCCACAACAAAATGGGCTACCATCCGGACACTCTTTGCCCTAGCAGCTCAGAATGGTTGGAAAGTCCATCAAATGGATGTAAAAACTACTTTCTTGAATAGAGATCTAAAAGAGAATGTTTTTATGTCCCAACCTGAAGGATTTACTATGAAAGGACATGAACATAAATTATGCAAACTTGTGAAATCCTTGTATGGCCTCAAACAAGCACCGCGAGCCTGGTATGAAAAACTAACTGAGCATCTTCTGAAACTCAATTTCAAACATTATGATCTTGATGATGCAACTTTATTTGTCAAGAAAGTTGGCAAAATAGTGGTATATGTAGATGATCTTTTGATGACAGGGAACAATGAAAGCTACATTGCGTCCATAAAGAAGGAATTGAAGAAAGGTTTTGAAATGACTGATTTGGGCTATGTTCATTACTATCTTGGTATTGAAGTAACTCAACATCCGAAGTCCATATTCCTTTCTCAAAAGAAGTACATTGGAGATCTCTTGAACATGTTTGGCATGACAGAATGCAATCCTCTTACTACTCCAATGGAACAAAACATAAAGCTCACATCCATTGAAGGAAAAGAATTTGAGGATGCAACAAAGTATAAACAACTTGTAGGAAATCTCAACTACCTGACTGCAAAAAGCCTTGTGAGGGGCATTTGTTTGCTGCAAAAAGAGTTATAAGGTACTTGAAGGGAACTCAAGACTTTGGAATCAAGTATACACAGGTGGACGAATTCAGCGTGATTGGATACTCTGATTCAGACTTCGATGGAGACAAAGAAACTGAGGTATCTACTTCAGGTTATGTTATGAGTCTTGGATCAGGAGCTGTCTCTTGGAGATCACGCAAACAATCAGTTCCAGCAAATTCCACAACAAAGGCAGAATATGTGGCAGCAGCTGTGGCAACAAAAGAAATTGTGTGGCTTAGGAAAATTCTTGAAGATTTGCAGGTAAAAAAAGTATAATCGACTCCACTCATGATTGACAATACCTCGGCAATAAAGTTGGCCAAGAACCCAAAGTTCCATGATCGAACGAAGCACATCAATACTAAATATCATCTGATTCGACATCATGTTGAGGCCAAAACAATCCATCTCCGCCATTGTTCCACTAACGAGCAAATTGCAGACATCTTCACCAAAGCACTTGGAAGAGAAAAGCTTGAAAGATTCAGAACGATGCTTGGACTCACCAACATCCCTTCAGATTAAGGGGAGGAATGTTGACACCTAATCATCAGGATTGGGTGAATACCTGAAATTGATGTAAATAAATAATAGAAAATATGAATAGTCACATTGAGATGAAATGAACAGTTTCTCCCTCATGTATATAATAAAGACCAACCTGAATGAATATCAATGAATTTTTTTGAGGAGTTACCTCTTGGTCTGACAATACCCACCACCAAACCTCTTTAATTTTAAGAGAAACCATGGAACCAGCCTGAGGTTAGAGTGGAACCCTGATGGCCAAGTTCGAGGAGCCTGCTGGAAGCGAAGATCGATCGGCTGTATCTTACTTGAATGAGAGCAAATAGAGAAAGCAAGGCCTTAGGTACCAATGAATGAATGATTGATTTTAATGATGTTCACTACGCTGAATAGTTTAAGGGACCAAGAGAATAACAACTTTAACTCATTTTTATATATTTTTTGACGTCGGATCTTCTGCTATGAGCCTTGACTAGAAGGCTAGTAATCTGATTGATCTTATCTTTGTCAAATAGATGGTGCATGTTGTCAACCTTTGGATTGTTTTCATACTGAATGCAGATATCGTCATAGTCTGCACACTCATGACAAAGTGTCATTCCATTTCCACCACACTCTTATCGCAGAAAATGCGAGTTATCGCTTCCCAAACCTCCTTGGGAATCTTCCACCTACCACTCTCACATCTAAGGTGATGTGACCCTGTCTTCAACTGTGCCACTAGCACCCTTGCGTTTCCTTTAATAGCTGCCCCTAAATATGTTTTCTCACCATGGTCACAAGTTGGATTGAACTCTTTGATGTAGTATGCTTTTTTGTGTCCATTGTGATTGGTCCACATGGTAGTCCTAAATTTTTCCATCAATTTTTTTTTTATTTCTTTGTTGGTGCTAGGACAGTGATGCAGCTTGATATTCCACTTACTCAACAATTTTTTGTTTCACTTCATCCAAATTTTCTTCCTACAATCTAATTCCTCTTCCATAGCTATCTTGGGCCAATGCTAGTTATCCATCATTTTAGCCTTCTTTAAATAGATTATTAACCTGGTTATCCATGTTGCCTCGAATGGAAAAGTAACTACTTCAGTGAAAAATATTTCATACAAGACTGTGGCTTTAACTTTGAGATTACTAGTAGCTTGTTTCTATATTTTTCTAACTGTTTCCAGCTACAAATTGACATGCTACTTCCCCATACTTTACAACCACATAGAACAATCAATGTAACCAAAAAAATACTAAAAGCTTAAATCTTGAATCCATCAACATTTAACTTCTATAATTTCTAAAAAATATATCCTGCATCCAGTGACACCACATATTGCACCACCAAAAAATGCATTTAATCCTTTTATCGGCAATTCTGCATTTGAAAAAACGGGCCTCTGTTCAACTGACTTCTCACCCTCAGGGTTTTCTTCCAATATCTGTTTTATGGTTTTAGTTGGCTGCATCCTCCTTGTTGACTTAACTTAATGCGAGCTTAGGACATTCGCTAGAAACCACTCGACAACAAACCCTGCACCAGAAATAGCTCCAGATATTCCAACACCTTTCCATAGAGAAACCTGGGCTCGAGGAGTACCACAAATCCAGCGTTTGCAAACTCTATTGCTATCGTTGCGCTAAGATTCCCCCTTGGCATCCCATTCTCAGATTTGCTTTCCAACCTTGCCACTGTGAAAAAAGAGATATGGAGGGAACTGCGTGTCACACTCTAGCACAAAACATACAACACATCACCATATGACACAACTTATATAATTCATTTAAAAAGGAAACCTTCATTCATTTTTAACACAACTCATTCACCGTCATTGCTCTGATCAATTGTATTGTTTTCTTTTAAACATGTGCTCATATTGTATAGATTTGTTTAAAAATTAAATAATTCAAGAATAAAAATAAAAATAAACAATCTCACTTTCAAATCAGCTAATTTGATTCAGACCCCGACCAACTCCAATAGTTGGAAGTCAGGCGGCGACTCATTGGTGATCGGCCTCGACTAATTCCAATAGTCGGAAGTCGGGCGACGGCTCATTGGTGATCGACGCGTAAGAGGAGAGCAGACTAGACCAACTCTGATGTCAACCTACCTTAGTGGGACCCACGGGGATCCGTGTTTAGCCCTATGCGCAGGAGTCAATGGGCGGAACTGTATATGTCTAGTTAATGTGCAGCAATGGTATATGTCCATAGTTGAATCTAACCAAGTAGATTTGTTGTGGAGATCCAACGATGTGGATGCGAGTATATTTGTTGTAGGATCCAACTATGAGCATATACCGTCATTGTGCATTAATTGCGGCACAGTAGGCTGCCATCAACATTTGCATACAATTTCTCGTTGGTTTTTTTATAAGGAAATTTTAATTCACCAAGAAATTCGAAATAAAGTATTTTATAAAGAAATTTTAATTTACTAAGAAATTTGAAAGAAAGTAAGATCGAGGTTAAGTAGAACTAGCGCCAATTTTGTAAAATAACCGGTGACCAAATATGATAAAAACAAAGATATACCCCCAAATTTTTTTACACCCCACCATTATTTGATCTAAATCCCAATTTTATTCACCCTTGGAAAATCATAACCGTAGGAAGAAATGGGTCTCATATATGAATCTACTTAAAATCATGAGTTTTATTTCATATAAGAGTCCATCCAATAACCAAACATATGATAAAGAAAGTAATAGTCAATTCATCAACTAAACATATGATAAAAATAAGTAATCATATGATGCCATGAGAGTCCATTCATTAACCAAGCATATGATTAAAAAGGTAATCATACGATGGCATGAGTATTATTTCACCATGGTGACCCACGAAAACATTAATTCGAACATGTGAATAGCTTAAACGTTGGCGACCTTCCGCAGCCTTGGCGACCGACACACAACAAGAACCACAATTTTTGATGTGGCTTTTGTTAACAATGGGTGCTCCTCTGCTTTCTGCAGCTTCTGTGATCTTCTCACAGCGTGAACCAATGACCCTTGACGTGGCTTTCATCAACGATGGCCTTGCAGCCTTCCACACAACGCCCCTTCTCCTAGTGTGATTCCTCTCGTTTTGCAAGCGGTGGATCGAATCCTTGTGCTCTTGGAGTCCACGGTTCACCACAAGTTCCACGCTCAATCTATCAGTTCTGTCAATCAATCCTGAATGGGTGGATTATTAGGGTTTATCTATCTCCTCACGAAACGACTGCACCGAAATGACCCCAAAAAACCATCCACCGAAAACTCTCTGTAGAGAAAAGAAATCGACCAGCTAGGGTGATAATCAATACCACCCAAACTGGTTTTCCAAATAGGGTGAGACTGAATCTCCACCGAAGCTAGACTGAGGATCTTGCTTGAAACCCTCGTTTGTTGAAAACTCACCTGAGCGTTCAATTGAAACGAAAAGAGAAATTATCCAAATCCATGTTTGTTATCGTTCCTCCTGCGCCCCTTTTTAAAGCTTGATTGCTTGAAAGAAACCACAGTGAAATACCTTGGTTGAGAATTACCTGGGGCCAAACCATGTGCTCTATACCTCTTATATATATATTTTAAATAAATTTTGGTTCAACTAGATCAATTGGTTGGGGATATTACAGTTCCCTTGCCTGAAATTGCTTGCCCTCAAGAAATTTCAATTTTGGATGCTGCAATATGTACTATCCTTCCCAGGTAGCGTCTTTGACAAGAAAATATTTCCATTGTACCAAATACTCACGGATGGTCCTATTTCGATTGGTTGGGGATATTACAGTTTCCCCTACCCGAAATTGCTTGCCCTCAAGCAATTTCAATGATGGATGTTCCAATATGTGCTATCCTTCCCAGGTAGTGTCTCCGATGAGAAAATATTTCCATCGTACCAAATGCTCATGGATGGTCCTGCTCCGAAGCTTCTTTTCTCGAATCTCCAACACTTCCTTTGGAACTAGTTGAAGATGCCCCTCCTCATCTAATGGGGGTAAATCATGTGATGATTTGACATTCTCGCCTACCGCCTCCTTCAAACAAGAAACTATGAATTATGCTCTCTATTGGAAGCTCCAATTCATATGTCACTTCTCCTATTTTTCAAACAACTCGATAGGGCCCATAGAACCATGGTTTTAATTTTTCTACTCCTTTTTGCTTCAAGGTAGACTGTTTGTATGGTTGTAGCCAGAGGTAAACTACATCTCCTACTTCAAAACTCCTTTCTAGCCTTTGTCAATATGCATATAACTTTTGTTAATTCTGAGATGGTTGTAGGTTATCCTTGAGTTCCCAGAGAATATCCTGACATCCCTAGATCCAATCCTTTTCTAATCGTGCCCTACTATCTCTGAATGATGTGTCTGCGAAAGACAATGCCTTGTATCCATATAAGGCTCGAAAAGGTGACATCCCTATAGACATGTGATAAGTGGTGTTATAGCAATATTCTCCTAAATACAACCACTTGGTCCATGCTCTTTGTTGCTTTGTGACATAGTTTCGTAAGTAACCTTCCACCCATTTATTTACTTCTTTTGTCTGTCCATCTATATGTGGGTCGTAACTTGTACTAGGAGTAAGTTTTGTGCCAGCCAGCCTGAACAACTCTTGCCAGAATGTTCCCATGAACCTATTATCATGGTCACTGACAATGGTTTTCGGTAAACTACCTAACTAAATATGTGGCAGCAGCTGTGGCAACAAAAGATATTGTGTGGCTCAGGAAAATTCTTGAAGATTTGCAGGTAAAAAAAGTATAATCGACTCCACTCATGATTGACAATACCTCGGCAATAAAGTTGGCCAAGAACCCAAAGTTCCATGATCGAAACGAAGCACATCAATACTAAATATCATCTGATTCGACATCATGTTGAGGCCAAAACAATCCATCTCCACCATTGTTCCACTAACGAGCAAATTGTAGACATCTTCACCAAAGCACTTGGAAGAGAAAAGTTTGAAAGATTCAGAACGATGCTTGGACTCACCAACATCCCTTCAGATTAAGGGGAGGAATGTTGACACCTAATCATCAGGATTGGGTGAATACCTGAAATTGATGTAAATAAATAATAGAAAATATGAATAGTCACCGGGAGATGAAATGAACAGTTTCTCCCTCATGTATATAATAAAGACCAACCTGAATGAATATCAATGAATTGTTTTGAGGAGTTACCTCTTGGTCTGACAATACCCACCACCAAACCTCTTTAATTTTAAGAGAAACCATGGAACCAGCCTGAGGTCAGAGTGGAACCTTGATGGCCAAGTTCAAGGAGCCAGCTGGAAGCGAAGATCGATCGGCTGTATCTTACTCGAATGACAGCAAACAGAGAAAGCAAGGCCGTAGGTACCAATGAATGAATGATTGATTTTAACGATGTTCACTACGTTGAATAGTTTAAGGGACCAAGAGAATAACAACTTTAACTCATTTTTATATATTTTTTGATGTCAGATCTTCTGCTATGAGCCTTGACTAGAAGGCTAGTAATTTGATTGATCTTATCTTTGTCAAATAGATGGTGCATGTTGTCAACCTTTGGATTGTTTTCATACTGAATGCAGATATCGTCATATTCTGCACACTCATGACAAAGTGTCATTCCGTTTCCACCACACTCTTATCGCAGAAAATGCGAGTTATCGCTTCCCAAACCTCCTTGGGAATCTTCCACCTACCACTCTCACATCTAAGGTGATGTGACCCTGTCTTCAACTGTGCCACTAGCACCCTTGCGTTTCCTTTAATAGCTACCCCTAAATATGTTTTCTCACCATGGTCACAAGTTGGATTGAACTCTTTGATGTAGTATGCTTTTTTGCGTCCATTGTGATTGGTCCACATGGCAGTCCTAAATTTTTCCATCACAAATTTTTTTATTTCTTCGTTGGTGCTAGGACAGTGATGCAGCTTGATATTCCACTTACTCAACAATTTTTTGTTTTACTTCATCCAAATTTTCTTCCTACAATCTAATTCCTCTTCCATAGCTATCTTGGGCCAATGCTAGTTATCCATCATTTTAGCCTTCTTTAAATAGCTTATTAACCTGGTTATCCATGTTGCCTCGAATGGAAAAGTAACTACTTCAGTGAAAAATATTTCGTACAAGACTGTGGCTTTAACTTTGAGATTACTAGTAACTTGTTGTTTCTATATTTTTCTAACTATTTCCAGCTACAAATTGACATGCTACTTCCCCATACTTTACAGCCACATAGAACAATCAATGTAACCAAAAAAATACTAAAAGATTAAATCTTGAATCCATCAACATTTAACTTCTATAATTTCTAAAAAATATATCCTGCATCCAGCGACACCACATATTGCACCACCAAAAAATGCATTCAATCCTTTTATCAGAAATTCTGCATTTGAAAATACGGGCCTCTGTTCAACTGACTTCTCACCTTCAGGGTTTTCTTCCAATATTCGTTTTATGGTTTTAGTTGGCTGCATCCTCCTTGTTGACTTAACTTAATGCGAGCTTAGGACATTCGCTAGAAACCACTCGACAACAAACTCTGCACCAGAAATAGCTCCAGATATTCCAACACCTTTCCATAGAGTAACTTGGGCCCGAGGAGTACCACAAATCCAGCATTTGCAAACTATAGTTCTATCGTTGCACTAAGATTCCCCCTTGGCATCCCATTCTCAGATTTGCTTTCCAACCTTGCCACTGTGAAAAAAGAGATATGGAGGGAACTGCGTGTCACACTAGCACAAAACATACAACACACCACCATATGACACAACTTATATAATTCATTTAAAAAGGAAACCTTCATTCATTTTCAACACAACTCATTCACCGTCATTGCTCTGATAAATTGTATTGTTTTCTTTTAAACATGTGCTCATATTGTATAGATTTGTTTAAAAAATAGATAATTCAAGAATAAAAATAAAAATAAACAATCTCACTTTCAAATCAGCTAAATTGATTCAGCCCCCGACCAACTCCAATAGTTGGAAGTCGGGCGACGACTAATTGGTGATCGGCCTCGACTAATTCCAATAGTCGGAAGTCGAGCGACGGCTCATTGGTGATCGGCGCGTAAGAGGAGAGCAGACTAGACCAACTCTGATGTCAACCTACCTTAGTGGGACCCACGGGGATCCGTGTTTAGCCCTATGCGCAGGAGTTAATGGGTGGAACTGTATATGTCTAGTTAATGTGCAGCAATGGTATATGTCCATAGTTGAATCTAACCAAGTAGATTTGTTGTGGAGATCCAACGATGTGGATGCGAGTATATTTGTTGTAGGATCCAACTATGAGCATATACCGTCATTGTGCATTAATTGCGGCACAGTAGGCTGCCATCAACATTTGCATACAATTTCTCGTTGGTTTTTTTATAAGGAAATTTTAATTCACCAAGAAATTCGAAATAAAGTATTTTATAAAGAAATTTTAATTTACTAAGAAATTTGAAAGAAAGTAAGATCGAGGTTAAGTAGAACTAGCGCCAATTTTGTAAAATAACCGGTGACCAAATATGATAAAAACAAAGATATACCCCCAAATTTTTTTACACCCCACCATTATTTGATCTAAATCCCAATTTTATTCACCCTTGGAAAATCATAACCGTAGGAAGAAATGGGTCTCATATATGAATCTACTTAAAATCATGAGTTTTATTTCATATAAGAGTCCATCCAATAACCAAACATATGATAAAGAAAGTAATAGTCAATTCATCAACTAAACATATGATAAAAATAAGTAATCATATGATGCCATGAGAGTCCATTCATTAACCAAGCATATGATTAAAAAGGTAATCATACGATGGCATGAGTATTATTTCACCATGGTGACCCACGAAAACATTAATTCGAACATGTGAATGGCTTAAACGTTGGTGACCTTCCGCAGCCTTGGCGACCGACACACAACAAGAACCACAATTTTTGATGTGGCTTTTGTTAACAATGGGTGCTCCTCTTCTTTCTGCAGCTTCTGTGATCTGCTCACAGCGTGAACCAATGACCCTTGACGTGGCTTTCATCAACGATGGCCTCGCAGCCTTCCACACAACGCCCCTTCTCCTAGTGTGATTCCTCTCGTTTTGCAAGCGGTGGATCGAATCCTTGTGCTCTTGGAGTCCACGGTTCACCACAAGTTCCACGCTCAATCTATCAGTTCTGTCAATCAATCCTGAATGGGTGGATTATTAGGGTTTCTCTATCTCCTCACGAAACGACTGCACCGAAATGACCCCAAAAAACAGTCCACCGAAAACTCTCTGCAGAGAAAAGAAATCGACCAGCTAAGGTGATAATCAATACCACCCAAACTGGTTTTCCAAATAGGGTGAGACTGAATCTCCACCGAAGCTAGACTGAGGATCTTGCTTGAAACCCTCGTTTGTTGAAAACTCACCTGAGCGTTCAATTGAAACGCAAAGAGAAATTATCCAAATCCATGTTTGTTATCGTTCCTCCTCCGCCCCTTTTTAAAGCTTGATTGCTTGAAAGAAACCACAGTGAAATACCTTGGTTGAGAATTACCTGGGGCCAAACCATGTGCTCTATACCTCTTATATATATATATATATATTTTAAATAAATTTTGGTTCAACCAGATCAATTGGTTGGGGATATTACAGTCCCCTTGCCTGAAATTGCTTGCCCTCAAGAAATTTCAATTTTGGATGCTGCAATATGTACTATCCTTCCCAGGTAGCGTCTTCGACAAGCAAATATTTCCATCGTACCAAATACTCACGGATGGTCCTATTCTGATTGGTTGGGGATATTACAGTTCCCCATACCCGAAATTGCTTGCCCTCAAGCAATTTCAATGATGGATGTTCCAATATGTGCTATCCTTCCCAGGTAGCATCTCCGATGAGCAAATCTTTCCATTGTACCAAATACTCATGGATGGTCCTACTCTGAAGCTTCTTTTCTCGAATCTCCAACACTTCCTTTGGAACTAGTTGAAGATGCCCCTCCTCATCTAATGGGCGTAAATCATGTGATGATTTGACATTCTCCCCTACTGCCTTCTTCAAACAAGAAACTATGAATTATGCTCTCTACTGGAAGCTCCAATTCATATATCACTTCCCCTATTTTTCAAACAACTCGATACGACCCATAGAACCATGGTTTTAATTTTTCTACTCCTTTTTGCTTCAAGGTAGACTGTTTGTATGGTTGTAGCCAGAGGTAAACTACATCTCCTACTTCAAAACTCCTTTCTAGCCTTTATTGATATGCATATAACTTTTGTTGATTCTGAGATGGTTGTAGGTTATCCTTGAGTTCCCAGAGAATATCCTGACATCCCTGGATCCAATCGTTTTCTAATTGTGCCCTACTATCTCCGAATGATGTGTCTGCAAAAGACAATGCCTTGTATCCATATAAGGTTCGAAGAGGTGACATCCCTATAGACATGTGATAAGTGGTGTTATAGCAATATTCTCTTAAATACAACCACTTGGTCCATGCTCTTTGTTGCCTTGTGACATAGTTTTGTAAGTAACCTTCCACCCATTTATTTACTTCTTTTGTCTGTCCATCTGTCTGTGGGTGGTAACTTGTACTAGGAGTAAGTTTTGTGCCAGCTAGCCTGAACAACTCTTGCCAGAATGCTCCCATGAACCTATTATCACGGTCACTGACAATGGTTTTCGGTAAACCATGTAGACGAAATACTCCTTGGAAAAATATTTTTGTTATCTAAGATGTAAAGCTTCTGGAGGAAATCGCAAAGAAGTGGGCATATTTGGTCAGACGATCTACCACCACAAAGATACAATCTTTGCCTTGGGATGAGGGTAGCCCTGTAATGAAATCCATGGAGACACTCTCCCATTTTTGTTTTGGAATGGGCAGCGACTGTAACAAACCTACTGGGTGTGTATGTTCAACCTTATTGCTCTAACAGGTACCACATTCCTGGACATATTTGATAATGTCCCTCTTGAGTCCCTTCCATGTGAACCTCTCCCTAATGGTCCTGTAAGTCTTCAAAAATCCTGGATGTCCTACTAGAGGGGATTCGTGGGCTGCTTGTATGATCTTCTTCTTCAATTGGGACTCTGGTACTAGATAGATTTGGTCTTTATAATAGATAATGTCATTGACAACTCTATACCGGTTGTCTGATGATTGTCCATCAAGAATCTCACAGGCTAACCGGTTTTTTGAGTATTTCACCAAAAGATGAGACTTCCTATCTTGCACAATGTCTATGAGGGAGAAGGTAGTTGGTCTCCTGGACAAGGCATCTACAACTACATTGTTTTTTCCTTTGACATATTTGATCTTGAAGTCATAGGTTTGAATCTTGCTAACCCATTTTTGTTGCCTCTCATTCAATCCCTTCTGATCTAGGAAGTATCTGAGACTATTATGATAAATTTTGACCTTGAACAGGTTTCCCACTAGATATGGCCGAAACTTGGCCAACACATGCATAATTTCCAGCACTTCTTTGTCAAAAATGGAGTAAGAGCACTCATAATCCTGGAGCTTCCTACTCTCAAAAGAAATCAAATGATGATTCTGTGTTAAAATTGCCCCAATTCCTTCCCCAGATGCATCACACTCCAATATGAATGGTTGGGAGAAGTCCGGTAAGGCTAGAACTGGGCATGAACTCATCACTTCCTTCATTCGCTCAAATGTGCCATGTGTTGCCTTTGTCCATAGAAAGGCTCCCCTTTTTTTCAGGTCAACGAGAGGTGCTGACAACTGTGAATATCCCTTAACAAATCTTCTATAATAAGTACAAATACCCAAGAAGCTGCTTAATTATGTTACATTTTTGGGTCCTTCCTGTCAAATCTCTCTATCAATATTTGCGTGAATTCTGTATAAGATATTATGTTTGCATGTCCTAGAGTGATCATCCCATGTTTCCACCATTCGTGTGCTTCTCCATCAAGATGAAGCGTGGCATATTTAATGGAATCTCTCTCACACATGGGATTAAGCTGGAAATATGTATCCATCTTATGCACCAATGATCTTGCAGAACACTTTGCTGATCCATCAAAGTAAGGAAGAGCTACTTTCTCCACAACCTTTTGCAAATTCAAGTTTGACTGAGGGGCCCCATATATTGTTGCCTTCCTTTATTGTTTTCTCCTCATGAAATAATATTCATTGATGGTTAAAGTTGCTTTCATGTTGGGGGGAAATGCATCATATTCCTTCATCCAAACTGTAACTATCTCTGCAATTGATGAAGGAGATTCTTGCTCCTTGGAGGAATCATCCAGGAATGGAGGCATAACTGGTCTACTGAATGAGATGCTTCGAAGTTTGACATGTTCATGTGATGGACCATCCCCACCTAAATGAGAGCCACCTTCCCCGTTATTTCTTTGCAAGTTAGGTTGCTCGATCTGCAATTTGAGAATTTCCACAATTGTGTCTTGAGTGGTGGCGATCTTTTGTAATGCATCTTTAAGCTTGGTACTTTCGTGGTCACCCATCGGTTCGTCTAACTCTTCCAACTCTCCCTGGTCTTCAGTGACGATTTATTTATTTTTCCCTCCTTGACTTCTAGCCTTACTTCCTTTCCAACTGATAGTAATCCATTTTTGTTTTTATTTTCTTGGCATCCCAAAGTTGGCCAAGATTGTGGCTCTGATACCACTGTGAAAGAACCTATGACCAAATATGATAAAAACAAAGATATACCCCCATATTTTAAAACCCCGCCATGATTGGATCTAAATCCCAATCCTATTCACCATTCAAAAATCATAACTATACGAAGCAATGGGTCTCATATATGAATCCACTTAATAATCATGTGTTTTATTTCATATAAGAGTCTATTCAATAACCAAACATATGATAAAGAAGGTAATCATACGATGCCATGAGAGTCCATTCGTTAACCAAAGATATGATAAAAATAAATAATCATATGATGCCATGTGAGTCCATTCATTAGCCAAGCATATGATTAAAATACAATGGAATGAGTATTATTTCACCATGGTGACCCCACAAAAACACTAATTCGAACATGTGAATGGCTCAACGATTGGCGAGCTTCTGCAGCCTTAGCGACCCACACAGCATGAACCACAATTTTTTACATGTCTTCTATCAACGATGGGTGCTCCTCCACTTTTTGCAGCTTCTCCGATCTGCTCACAATGCGAACCTGTTGGAAAGGCAGAGGAGACAAAACACAAATTCACCCAAAACACATGAGCTGCGACTCTTCTATTGATCACACAAAACTTGATTATTACAATGAACCCAGTGAAGGGTATTTAAACATTTTCAACTAGCGAATCACCTAAAATATCTTGAAATGCACACACACTTAACTCAGTTAACTCACACTATAAATATGGACTGCACTTAACTCTTCATCCATCACTTGACTTGACTCAACACTCAATTGATTCTCTAATTTTAGCTAACTCTACATGCGAGAGTAATTACAATTTCTAACACTCCCCCTTAATTATGACTGTATGACTCAACATGAATCAACATGACTCAACTATGACTACTAGGCTTACAATAGAAATTGACTCAATTATCACTTAAACATGTCTACTGGTCTATGTCTCAGCTAGGCTTACAATGACTCAAGACTTTCACAATTTTGCATTTTCTTTTTATCTTCTTCCAAATTTTAAATCTTCAAAATTTCTTCATTCTCTGTTGCGCTTTCTTATTGTAGGCTCCATATTTCTTTACTTGCTGTTGCTGCAATTTTTCTTTGACTTTTCTTGAATTTGTGTTGAAACACAATCTGATCTTGTCTTCTACACCTTCCTCTTCAAATATTCATTCAACCATGGACTGCTGCCACAACATTGCATCTTCAAATTGTCTTCTTTGCTCTGCTTTTTGCACTTCATATTCCTCACTTTCTTTCTGCCATATTTCTTGATAAAAAACTCTTATCTCTTCTTGATTCCATTGCTGAAAAATGGTTTCAAAGCATTCATCTTTGTCTTCAGAAACATCCATATCATTATTGTCACTTTCATCATCAGGTATTGCTGCTTTTTTCCTGTAATCTGCACACTCAAGATCATTATTCATCATTTCATTCAATTCCTTTATTCCAGTTCTTGATCATCGACTGCTGCTAGATGACATACTGGTTCATGAGCAGTTTCAACTGCTTCATATCTTGCTGCTACAATGACAACTTCAACCTTCAATGTTTCATCAAACATTGCGCTTACTATATTTCCACAATCAATCTTTGTTTCAAAAAAGAAACCACACATATCATCAACATAATGTTCATTCACACTATGGTGGGATATCTGAGCATTCTTGTGCTCATTGTCAATTTCATTGACAATTTCAACTTCACCAATTCCATCAGTTGCGGCTAGATTCACTAATTCACATATAACTTTACAGTCATCATCCACATGTGTCTCATCACAGTGGGATTCACCATCATCTGCATCATCCACATTACAATGGATTCCTTGAGTATTTATATGCTTTTGCTCTGCTTCACATACAAAGGCTACTACTTCTCTCTCTGCGATCTTTGTTGCATCTTCTTCATCCATATGCATGCTTGCATAACGAGTTTCAATTTTATGGTCTTGACAACCATCATCCACTTTTGAGTGGCATTCTCCAAGTTCTGTTGTCCTCTCAGAGTCTTGGTCACCGGCTCTTAGATCTGTGGCTGACTTCTTTGCTTGTGACATAACCTGTTGTTGCTCGTCTTTTGCTAAACTTCTCAGTTCCTCAACTTTGGCCTGAGCCTCTCTAACCATGGCAATGATCTTTGTCTTTTCTTAATATGCTTCAGTCACGCTTTACAACCTATGACTGTCGTCATTCCTTTTCTTATAGATGCTTTGCTGATTGGATGAGGCTGCGTTCCATATCGCCCCTGAAAAAAATATGATTTTCAATATGTGCCCTTGTAAAGCACAATATTCACCAAAAAAATTGTCATACTTGATAAAACACCAAACTTTTTTGCAGATGGATAAACCTTTGCAAAAATCCTGAACTCTTCTTTTAAAAAAAATGCCCTAAAAAAAATCTCCCAAAATCACTTTAAACACTTTGATATCTCTCAATAAAAACCTTTATAAAGCTCTGTTCAAAAACATATGCAACTTTTGAAACCTAACTTTCCACTCTTAATAAACTCTCTTTCGAAATTTCAAAAAAAACTTCGATGGAGGCTTTCTAAAAATCTCATAAACCCTTTTTCACTGCTTTTCCTTTCTTAATAATTTTTTTTCAAACCCTTTTAAAAAAGCCTTTTAATATGCCTTCATCGTAACACTTTTCGAATGAGACTTTGAATCTTTCCTTTTCACGCGTTAGGCCAAGCAAGGGTTGATCACGGTAGTTGCGGCTGCTCAATTTCAGGGCAACTTGTTCAGAAAAATGGGTTTATAAACCTTCAACAAACTCCAAAGCTTTGACCCTTTAATATTTCTCAAACTTTAATATCTCAGATCTTTAATTTTCGTCCGTGTGGATACGTGTCTCATCCACTAGGGCCTCTCACTCTATTTAAAAAAAAATCGGCTTAACTGCACTGCTACAACTCGACTTGAATACTATGACTCCGCGACTCAACGTTGGCTACGGCCCCTTCTCAATATCACGGGGGGCTTTCGCTTTCGATTCTCAACCGTGACTTGTTCTGCAAGCTTTTATGAGTTTCAAACAAACCACGTGACTTTCAAATCCACCTGACTATGCCTTTTCAACCGAAAAGCGTTGACACTTAATTCTTATGGAAACACACTTTTTAAAATCCATCTGCGCACTCCCGATCAATAATAAACCGCGCAATTAACCGATCAATAATAAACTGCGCGGTTTTTTCTACTAATAAAGTGCGAAATTTGTGCGCTTCTTAACTGCTTGACAAATTTGCAACGCAATTTAAAAAAAAAACGTCGACCTCTTTTTCTTTGCTCTACAGGCACCACAGGTCTTGTGATCCTTCCTTAGCTCTGATACTAATTTGTTGGAAAGGCAGAGGAGACAAAACACAAATTCACCCAAAACACACAAGTTGCAGCTCTTCTATTGATCACACAAAACTTGATTATTACAATGAACCCAGTGAAGGGTATTTAAACATTTTCGACTAGCGACTTGCCTAAAATATCTTAAGATCCACATACACTTAACTCAGTTAACTCACACTCTAAATATGCACTGCACTTAAATCTTCATCCATCACTCGACTTGATTCAACGCTCACTTAATTGATTCTCTAATTTTAGCTAACTCCAAATGCAGGGGTAATTACAATTTCTAACTGAACCAACGACCCTTGATGTGGATTTTGTCAATAATGGAATCACAACCTTCCACACAACACACCTTCTCCTAGTGTGATGCCTCTCCTTTTGTAAGCAGTGGATCAAACCCCTGTTGTCACGCCCCCAAGCCGGCGGTAGTCTTTCAACCGCTCTTAGCGAGGTGCGGCACCACCGAACACTTTCTTTTCACCAATACTTATGTTCGTGGACTACGCCTAACCACTTACTCCTACTTAGTTTGTGTTTCGCAACCAAGTATTATTATGTTATCCTTTATACCAATGAACACCCATACACATTCATTATCAACAACAATTATAAACGAGAACACAATTGCACAGTATAAAGGGAGGGGCAACTCCCTGAACAATGAGTCTGCCCGAAATATATGTATTAATCAATCTTCAATATTACAAGCTTATACAAGTATACTTGGAAGTCCAAGTTTCATACTTAGCCAATTTTACAATCAAGGCAAACTCGGTTGCCTACCTTCGTTCACCTTCGTGCACACTTGCACGATGGGCGGGCGCTCACCCGAGCCACCAAGACACCCACGCCAAGACTTAGCACAAACGGGCGCTACACGTTCACCGTGCACGCCTCAACCGACCAACGGGCACACCTTGCCCAACGCCTTCACCCAACTCCAAGTGCGACTTCAAACCGTGCGGCTAAACCAAGATTAGCGCATGAGCTATGCGCCTTTCCTCTCTTGTTTCTGCGCACTAGAATCTGCGCACTTCTTCTTGTGCGAAGTGTTGATCGAATGGTTGATTGAATGCCTTTGAACGCTCCAACGCATCCCTTAACCAACGCCAAACGCCCAGCCGACCACCCAACGCCCATGCGCACACCCTTAACCAACGCCAAACGCCCAACACTTGAGTCGGCCCGCCCTCCATCGTAGTCGGCCTCCAAGTGCATCGCTCCACGCTCCAAGGTGTATAAATACCATCACACTTTTATTATGTCGCATGTCTTTTGTCGCAAGTATCGTCGCACCTCCGTGTCGCGCCTCCGTCGCACAACCGTCGTGCGGCCCAACTCGCCTCCTAACCGCGCGCACGCCTAGCTCGCCCGTCGCCCAAACGCGTCGCACACCCGGGTAGAACCTCAGGACGTTACATCCTCCTCCACCTGAAATCGTTGTCGTCCTCGACAACATATCATCCTGGTAGCCATCCACCAAGATCATCAATATCCATGATGTCAACTCCTCCACATACTGCAAACATCCCTGCAACATATGTAGAACTCCATCTCCACCATGTCTCGCCTCGGCAACCATCCGTCACCAAGATAACCATACCAAGGTATACACCTCATCGGTATATCATACATCAGATATCCTCTCAATCCATGATCATCGACCACCCTTGTCACAATCTCCACATGCTGCTCTCCATCATGGAAGGCTGGTCCCTCCATCTCAAGCTACATGCCCACTGCAACATCTCGTGTCGACTTCATCATGTGTCATCATGTGAACCGCTGTCATGATACTCCAACAAGTGCTAACACATCTCTACCATGTGCCAACATCTCATCCCAACAGCAACATCAATCTGTACACTGGATCCCCTCATGATTCGAACTAGTTGGGTAGCTAATCCAACCATATGCCCAAACCACAAGAATGCACATTCTCATATCACCATCAGTCGTTTCTCAAAACATCCTGTCACATCCTCGACTCATCAAGAATCTATCTCCATACAAGTGTAAACCATGCTCAGGTCCATGGAAACTCCATCCCATCTGCAACATGTCATGATGCTTGATGCCAAGCCATCCCTGCACCATCAGTCATACCTGCTCAACCTGCTTTAAGGACTCACTGCCATGAGCAGCTAACAATGAGCCCCATCTTCTTGTCCACCTAAGAAGATGTGGAGGGAGTAGAGCCTGAAGGCTCTCCCTCACTAATCAACTCGATCCATCTGTCAGGATCCTCAATCTCCATCCTCTGTAGATAAGTGACCCGATCCTCCTCCCGGACATTCGGCCTCACATATACCTCATCATCATCATCATCATCCTCAACTACCTCTAGCCTTCTTGACAAATCCAAGATGCTATCTGAAAGTGTCCTGATGACCAATGACTGCTCGGTAAGCTTTGCCTCAACAGTAGACAACCGCTTACTCATGTCTTCCATCCTCTTCTCGTCCTCCATTTGCATCACTCCCAGCTTACAATCAGGTCTTGTCACTCCAATGGTTGGCACACCAATGGGTACATCTTCCCTTCCATCGTAAATGTAGAGCTTCCTCAAATGTGGAACAATCATAGCATCAAACTGTTTCATGAATTCCATCCCCAGCACAGCCTCATAGTCATCAATCCGCACTATAGTGAAATCGACCTTCCCTGTCCATTCACCAAGTGTTGTGTCCACCCTTTCAGCTATACCAAGAACTTCAATAGGAGGAGAATTGACTGTCTTCATCTGTGCCTTTGCCGGTACAAATTTCAGCCCAATTCTTCTCGCAGTATCTTCACCCATGAAGTTGTGAGAAGCCCCACTATCCACCATAGTGAGTATATCAACACCTCCAACCTTCATCCGAACATACTCCAACCTATTCCTCTCAGGATCCCTCCGAGAGATCACCTCTGTAGTAGCAGCAGCACCAAGTATCTGCATCATCCCCACAGAAGCTCCTTCATTCTTCGCATCAGATTGTGCAATCGCAACCACTTTCAGTCTAGAAGGACAATTCTTCACCGTATGTGGTCCAGCACATATCCAACACTTCAAGGCTTTCTTCGTCTTCGAATTATCATCCGATTTCGAAGCATCATCCTTCTTCTTCTCTTTCAGCTTATCGGACTTCTTCTTCCTATCATCAGAAGTCTCATCATAATGCTCCACCAACCTGTCAACAGCAGCAAAAGCTTCCTCAAGTGTCCTAATCCTCTACCTCTTCACTTCATTGCGTGCCCAAGGCTTCAACCCAATAATGAAGTTTAACACCTTGTCCCTCTCCGCCATGTTAGGAAGTTCCAGAACCGCACTTGCAAACTCCCGCTGATATGTCTATAGGTTCCCTGTCTGCTTTATGAACTTAATCTTCATCCTTGCTTCCCACGTTTCATCCTGTGGACTGAAATGAGCCTGCAAAGCTTTCTTCATGTCATCCCATGAAGTAATGTCACCAGCATTGCCATTGGCAATCTGATCCGTCCTCCTTCGCCACGACATCTTAGCATCCTTTGTTAAGAATTGAGTAGCTACCTTGACCTTCGTCTCATCATCAGATAGACCCAATCGTTCCAAGTACTTCTCCATGTCCCATAGAAAGTTGCCAAGAGTCTTTGCACTCCTTGTACCATCGTAAGATTCCGGTTCCTTGACTTTCACATGAGGCACTCCTCCACCTGAGTTATGCCTCACGGCCTTCTTCAACACCGCGATCTCATCTCTGGCTTCGTCAAGAGATTTCTTCAAGTCCATGATCTCTGCAAGACCCTGGTCCCTTGCTTCTTCAACCTCCTTGACCCTTACTTCAAGTTGTGTACACATAAGATCAGTGTACTCGTGTTGTGTCCGGAGTTCATCGAGCTCTTCCTTCATCTTCGAATTGGCCTCTTGCTCCTTAGCGAACAAGTCCATCTTCTTATCCCAGGAAGTCTCCATAACCTCCATTCTCACCAACACTTTTTCCATAAGTGTGATAGTAGCATCCTGCACACCGTGACTAGACCCAGCCTGAGATTCAGCTGCCATTGCTAACAACTTCCTTCTTCTTTGCAATCTAGTTTCGACCATCCAACAGCTTCACCAAGATGCCTGCAACCTGAACCAGCCCTTGTTCCACTTGTATGTGAAACAACTTCCTTCACCTACAAGTACCTGCTTCACTGTCTTCAATTTGTCAAGCTTTTTCAACCCTGAATCAATGTCAATATCTGTACTTCATCACAAGCAACCTTGCTCTGATACCAAATGTCACGCCCCCAGGCCAGCAGTAGTCTTTCAATCACTCTTAGCGAGGTGTGGCACCACCGAACACTTTCTTTTCACCAATACTTATGTTCGTGGACTACGCCTAACCACTTACTCCTACTTTGTTTGTGTTTCGCAACCAAGTATTATTATGTTATCCTTTATACCAATGAACGCCCATACACATTCATTATCAACAGCAATTATAAACGAGAACACAATTGCACAGTATAAAGGGAGGGGCAACTCCCTGAATAATGAGTCTGCCCGAAATATATGTATTAATCAATCTTCAATATTACAATCTTATACAAGTATACTTGGAAGTCCAAGTTTCATACTTAGCCAATTTTACAATCAAAGCAAACTCGGTTGCCTACCTTCGTTCACCTTCGTGCACACTTGCACGATGGACGGGCGCTCACCCGAGCCACCAAGACACCCACGCCAAGACTAGCACTAACGGGCGCCATATGTTCACCGTGCACGCCTCAACCGACCAACGGACACACCTTGCCCAACGCCTTCACCCAACTCCAAGTGTGACTTCAAACCGTGCGGCTAAACCAAGACTAGCGCATGAGCTATGCGCCTTTCCTCTCTTGTTTCTGCGCACTAGAATCTGCGCACTTCTTCTTGTGCGAAGTGTTGATCGAATGGTTGATTGAATGCCTTTGAAACGCTCCAATGCATCCCTTATATATAGTCATCGTAAGTGGGGGTGGTGGCTTGCCCAGCCGACCACCCAACCCCCGTGCGCACACCCTTAACCAATGCCAAACGCCCAACACTTGAGTCAGCCCGCCCTCCATCGTAGTTGGCCTCCAAGTGCATCGCTCCACGCTCCAAGGTGTATAAATACCATCACACTTTTATTATGTCGCATGTCTTTTGTTACAAGTATCGTCGCACCTCTGTGTCGCGCCTCCATCGCACAACCGTCGTGCGACCCAACTTGCCTCCTAACCGCGCGCGCGCCCAGCTCGCCCATCGACCAAACGCGTCGCACACCCGGGTAGAACCTCAGGACGTTACACTTGTGGTCTAGAGTCGATGATTCACGACAAGGTCCACGCTCATTCTATCAATTCTATCAACCAATCTTGAATGGCGAGATTATTGGGGTTTTTCTGTCTCCTCATGAAACGACTGTGCCCAAAACAGTGTCCACCGAAAAACCATCTGCAGATAAAAGAAATCGACCAGCTAAGGTAATAATCAATACCATTGAAATTGCTTTTCCAACTAAGGTGAGAGTGAATACCCACCAAAGCTAGACGAGGATTTCGCGTGAAACCTTCTCTGGTTGAAAACTCGCCTTAGCCTTCAATTGAAAAGCAAAGAGAAGTTATCTAAATTCATGTCTACTATCGTTTCTTTTTTGCCTCTTTTTAGAACTTGATGGTGTGAAAAAAACCACATGTAAATACCTTGATTGAGAATTACCTCGGACCAAAACCATATGCTCTATGCCCCTTTTTTTTTTCCCTTTGGAAAAAACGTAATTTTCATTGATATATAAAAATTACATGTTGTATATGCATAAGCATATGCTGTAAGAGGCAGTGCCTGTCAGTTTCAAAAAGAAATCCAAATATTTGATGCCTTTTATCCACACAGGGAGGCATCCTTTTCTGATATGATCATCACATTGTTTTTACCAAAAAAGAGTAGCTTAGAAAGGTTGGTAGTTATATAACCTGTCCATAGTTCTTGCTGGAAACTGAAAAATAAATAAAACATATGGATATTTACAGGTGGTAAGCAAAAAATTCCATGATCTAAGCTCCATGTGAGCTTGCTGTAGTGTCTATGTCCATGAAGGGTTGGTGGTAGTACTGGTAGAAATTTCCCTCTTTGTGTTCTTGGATCATCCAAGTGTCGGATGCCCTATGCGCAGCTTCTTTGGATAATCTGTCAGCGTCTGCATTTCGCTCCCTGAAAATGTGATGACATGTAAATGAGTCAAAAGCAGTGATAAGTCGGTGGGCCTCTTCCAGAATGTGTAACAGAGTGTATGTTGAGCATCTAGATTTTTTGTTTATCCAATCACAAACAATTTTTGAGTCACCAAAGAGTTGAAGGTCTTGACATTGGATTTGCAGAGCATGTTGTATGAGGAATTTTGTAGAGGATAGCTCTGTGAAATTATTAGTGCCTCCCCCTAAACCCATCTGTATATGGAGGGAATGAGAATTAGAGAGGTTAAGTATGGCCCCTCCCCCGCCTCCGTCCTCCTGGGTAGACCCGTCAAAGTAAGCCCATGGCTTTGAATGATCTATGGATTCGGGAATGATGGTTTTGGATCGGGTTTTCTCCTCGTCATCAGGTATGATGGAATAGTCAGAGATGATACGAGAAGTAATGGAGGGCTAGTGCGGCAGGGAGTTTTGGAAGATGAGGTTGTTGCGGGCTATCCACAGTCCCCAACATATAAGTAATGGTAGATTTCTGAGTTTTTGTGGGCAGGCGCTTGTCCACCAATTCGACCAAGCTTCCTTTACAAAAGTGCCATGCCACCTTGTCGGGAAAGAAATCATTGTTGAGATCGATTGCCATAGCTCTCGGGCAGCCAGACATTCAATAAAAAGATGAGTGGCAGATTCATTGTTGCATTTACATAGGTTATACCAAAAGGGGCCATGATAAGCTCGCTTGAGTAGATTATCTCCAGTGGAGATTTTGTTCTTTAGAATAGTCCACATGAGAAGTCTGCTCCTGGGGGGGGGGATTTTAGCTTCCATAGATGCTTCCACCATGACTCTAGGACTTGTGGGCGACGATCATCAACTAGTACTAGATATCCCTCCTTTGGTGTGTATTTTCCTGTTTTTGAACGTGCCCAGATGACTTCTTCATCCTCACCAATCCTGATATGTGCCTCAGTGAGAGCCCTAATGAAGGTATTCCATTGTTGAGTCCATTGATGGGGAATGTTTAATCTCTGAGCCGATTTCCAGGCTTGCTGAAAAGGGGTGGAGCGCTCCACGTCTGCTATATGGCCAATATGGGTAATGTTGCAGTCCCTAAGGAAAGATCTGAGGTCGTCTGGCAGCCTATGTAAATTCCCGCATCCAATCCAAGGATCCCGACCAATCCTTACTTTCATTCCGGACTGAATTTTCCATGTAATGTCATCCCTGATGATGTTAAGTGATTTTGTTACCGCCTTCCATATAATTGAGACCCCTGATTGTAATCTCTGCGGTTGACTTATCCAATCCATCAGGTTTGAGGGGGCAATATATTTTGAACAAGCCACCCTAGTCCATAGGTTGTTTGTTGTAAGAAGATGCCATCCTAGTTTTGCTGCCAGAGCTGAGGAGAAGTCTTCTAATTTCTTTATGCCCCATCCACCCCATTTCTTGGGCAAATTTAGGGCCTCCCACTTTACCCATGTGAAGATTCTTCCTGTTTGTTGTCCCTTCCAAAGGAATCTACAACATAAGGCCTGAATTCTGGATAGAATACCCCGGGGGATCCAAGCCAGTGACATCCAGTAAACCGGGGTGGCCTCCAGGATAGCTTTAATGAGCGTAAGTCTGCCTGCCCTGGAAAGGTATTTGTGGTACCAAATGTTTAGTCTTTTCTCCATTTTGGAGATTAGCCAGGTCCAATCTGCAATCTTGTACCCCAGAGGTTTCAGCTTGTACCCCAGAGGTTTCAGCTTGTGGCCCAGATATCTGAGACCATCCTCCAACCTAAGAAGAGTGTACTGGAATCTTTGCAGCACATAATGGATTTCATGGGGGGAACATCTAGCCTCTGTGAGGGTCGACTTGTTGCAGTTTACAATCATACCCGTGGCTGTTTGGAATAATGCAATTGTGTTCTTCATGATTGTTAAGTCTCCAATGCTTCCATTGAGGAATAGAAGAACATCGTCCACAAATAACAGATGAGTCAAAGTGCAATCATCTATGATTTTTATTCCCTTTAGTCTGCCTCTTCTGAATTCTTCTTTGACCAGCCTACTGAGACCTTCCATTATCAGTAGGAACAGCAAAGGGGATAGGGGGCAACCCTGTCGGAGACCTCTTTCAGAATAAAAAAAAGGGGGAAGTTGCCCCATTGATCAGCACACTGAAGGGTATGTTAGTGATGCAGCTCATGATCCATTTTATGAAATCAAAAGGGAATCTCAGGTGGGTTAAGAGCATTCTAATGTATAACCAGTTTGCTCTATCAAAGGCTTTTGAGAGGTCTACCTTTAGGATCATACCTTTGATTTTATTGGAGTGCAGAGAGTGTAGAACCTCCTGGGCAGTTCCCACTGCTTCATGAATTTGTCGATCTTGTAGGAAGGCAAATTGTTCCGGTGAAATATACTTGGATGGTATGGGCCACATCCGATTTGCAATAATCTTTGTCACGATCTTATAGATGCAGTTACATAAATATATAGGTCTATAGTCATCAAAGGTAGAAGGGTTACCAGATTTTGGAATGAGGGCGATGAATGTGGAGGTGAAGGATTCAAGAATCTTTCCACTAGTTCTGGAGTGTTCAATGACTTTTAGAAGATCCTCCCCCAGAGTATCAAAGAAAGCTGAGTAGAACTCGATCGTCCAGCCGTCCAGCCCTGGGCTCTTTTCCCTCTTAAACCATTTGATCGTGGCTTCTAATTCCCCGATAGTAATCTCCTTTGTCAGTTCCTTGCTTGCCTCCTGATCCACAAATCGAGGGAATAATTGAGCTACATGAATAATTTCGGCTAGATTAGCATCAGGGGGGGGCCTGTAGGTCTGTTTAAAGTGTGAGTTTGCTAAGGAAGCCAGCTGAGGGAAAGTATTGACAGTGTGGCTTTTCTCGTTTGAGAGTTGCCAGATGGTATTGTTGGCTTTTTTGCCATTTGAAAACTTGTGATAGAACTTTGTATTGTCATCTTCCTCGAGTATCCAGATCGACCTACTTCTCAATCGCCAAACTTCCTCATGATCCTTAAGAATTTTCCTTCTGGAGGTATACAGCTCAGTGAGTCTATTTATTTGATCGCTCACTCTGTATGCCCCTGCCAGGTCTTTTTCAATCTCAGTGATTTCCTCCTCGGCTTTCAATAGAGATTGATAGTCTTTTATTCTCTTGTTGTGGGCCCAGGGTTTTGATAGTCTCTTCAGCTCCATGAGATTGTGATCGAAACCCTCTGTTATGTTCCCACCAGCACCCGGGGGATGCGCCTTCCAGTATTCTTTGATCATCTGATTATATGTGAGGTCCTTTAGCCAAGAGGAACTGAACTTGAAAGGTCCCTTGGGTTTTCGAAGTCCCCCACTGATTTCCATGAAGATAGGTAGGTGATCAGAGACCCCTCCCGATCCCACCCATTGTCTGTGGAGAAGACCCAAGGTCAAAAGTCCTTCCTTAATAAGGAAACAATCGAGTCTTCGAGCAAGACAGTCCTCGTCGGCCCTATTGTTCCTCCAGGTAGGTGAGAGCTTGGCAGAGGGGATGTCCAACAAATTGTGGGAGTCCAACAGATTCTCGAAATAGGCAGATAAGGGGTCCTGTTGTGCATGATACCCCCATGACTTAGAGTGTCCAATGGAGAAGTTTAAGTCCCCTCCTAAGATTAAATAATGATTCTGAAAAATGTCTGAGCCGAGGAGATGATCCCAGAAGGCAGGCCTATGTTGGCAAGGCCCATATACATTAATGACTCATACCTCCAAGCCCAAATCAGATGAGAAGAGGTCTGCCCCTATGTGCCTGAGACCTCCCCAACAGTTACAAAGATTTGAGGTGCGGGTGTTGTATCCCTGGGCAAGGCCTCTGGATCTTCCATTAGCATCTATTCCTATGAAACTCCAACCAGGGAGCATAGCCTCGAGGAGGTGGGTAATGGTGTCAGCATGTCCCAGAGTTTCTTGGAGGAGGATGATATCAATGGGAGAGGTAAGAAATAGTTTGCGGAGGGCTAGTTTTTTTTCAGGTCTAGCCAACCCTTTGCAATTGAAGGAGGTAATCTTCATGGGGGGGGGTCAGATGAGGGGTTCAATGCTCTAAGTGCCCCGTGAATGGTTGATTGCCTGCCCAAGGCAATTTCGCCTCCGGCCTGTATTTGAGCCTTTGAGAGGGAGGAGGGTCGACCCTGCGGAAGCTTGGGAGGAAAAGGGGTTAAAGAGAGATCAAGCCTGATATAATCCTGGGTCATTATCTTCTGCTTAGCCTTGGATCGGGTTTGGTACCGAGGGGAAGGAGGACCAGCTACAGGAATAGGAGTGATGTCGAGGGCGGGGAAGGGGGTGTTGGAATGGCTCCAGAGGAGGTGTGATTAGATGTGGGAGAGGGGACGACCAGAGGGGATTGTGAGGGAGGGTTTACGATTCCATTTAAAGAACAATCAACCAGAAATTCATTTAATCCATCAAAATCATGAATACTAGAGGGAGTAGGAGAGATTGGTCGCTTACCCGAAGAAACCACCAACCCAGCAGCTGCTCTTGCCCTGGTGAGAGGAGGAGAGGGAGGTCGAAGTGGAGGCCTACCGCATTTCTTCGAGGTCCCCTGTGAGAGAGACATGTCTGATTGAGGTGGATCGCCTTGGATCCCATCTTCCTTGTTGTGGGGCTGCTCCCCCTGTTCCTGATCTGTCTTTGGGGGAATTGTCCTCCTAGCTTCTCCCCTATCCTTGTTTTTGTTGAGAGGGCAGTCCTTAAAGAGATGCCCAACCTTATGGTATCTCCTGCATCTGAATGGAACCTCTTTGTAGTCCAGATTCTGCCTCTGAGAGAAATTCCTCCATTGGATTGTGATATATTCCTGAAGCCCATCACTGGTATCAATGTGTACCAATATTCTTGCATATGCCATTCTTCCTGTCGAGAGGTAGGATTTGTCATACTCCAGATAGGTGCCTAGAGAGTTCCCAATACACCTAAAGATGTCTTCTGACCAGAACTGAAGAGGTAGGCCGGGTAGTCTAACCCAGAGAGGGCTAGCGCCAAGTTGTTCTCTTTCTGGGTCAAAGAGTGGTGTCCATCTCTGGAGGAGCATCGGGGCTTGTTCAATATGCCAAACCGCTGAAAGTACCCAGTTGGTGTGCTTTGCCCTGGCAAAACGAAGCACGAACCATCCTTTAACAAATGTTTGAACCACCGGTAGTTCAGCTAGATGATGCCCCCAAACCTCTGTGGCCCACTGCTTCAATCTGGTAGCGCTGTAGAAACGGCCCCTGACTCTTCCAACCAACACTCGCTCGGCTATGTCCATCACCTCGCTCCACTGGAAATCCTCACCCAAACTCAGGAATACCTCCAAAGCTTTTGGTCTCAAGACCCTTTGCTTCTTCACTTTCCAGGTACCTTCATCAGGTATGGAGTTCTGATGGGCTTCTTGGGAAGGGTTAGTCTCAGGTGCAGGAATGCCCAAGGGGGGGTCAGAGGGAAAAACCCTCTAGATGGGAGGGATTTCTGTGATATTGCTAGAAGGGGGGGCCGATGAGACCGGCACAGGGAGCCCTAATTCAGAGGTGGCAGGATCGTTGATGGTTGTTGCAGAGAGGACGCGGGAGCCGGCGGAGGAAGGGAAAGATGAGATACCCTTAGAGGAGATGCCTAGAGTGGGTTCTAGGGTTTGATCCACGAAATTTAGGGTAGAAGGGGACAATGGTTGGGCTGTGAGGTCAGGGATGGAGGGGGAGGCCTCTGAGAGTGTAGCCACCGAGCACGAGGGCCCTGAGATCGAGGGAAGCGAGGCAACGGTGTCGGTGAATTCGCAGCCGTAATGGAAGCTGCTTGCCGGGTTAACCTGGGGAGAAGTCCAGATGGAGGTACCCGCTAGTGGGTCTTCCGAGTAGTCTACTAGGTCCTCCATAACCGTCGCTATATTTCCGCGCTAGCTGCCTTCAGAAACCAAGGTCTCATGTCGCTGTAGTGACCGGGTAACAGGCGGGGGTTTGTCGAGGAGGAGGGTAAGGGTAAAAATCAAAGCGGTAAGAATGGAGGAGTGACTGTAACAACGTCAAACGGGAGCGGTGTGAGGGTAACGGGGCTGGAGTACAGGAGGGCGAAGAGTGCAGCAGCATAGTCAAGCGGTCGTAGGCGTGGAGCAGTTTACAGGTTCCAATCGAAACCCTAACCCCATCCTGATCGTCGTTTCTCCTTTACCATCTCTCTTTCTCCATTCCTTCCCTTTTCCCATCAATATTTCCGTTGGCCATTTATTCTTATTTTGGAGTGAAGTTGAGAATGGCAAGAAAAGAAAAAAAAAATCCTGCAATGTTTGGAAATTGGACCTTTCGTGGTTCTTTTATGCCCCTTATTTAAGGTCCATGTGAGGAGGTTCATAGGGATCACATGGTCCATGTGAGAAGGTTCATAGGGATCAAGTTCGGTTCTCAAAAATATAGGGAAAATTCCAGAGCTGGTAAAGTCAAAAATATATTCTTGAAAAAGGTGAAACACGTATCAGTTATGTGTTAAGCGGACAATCTAAATCACTGGGTTTGGCCAACAACATTGTTTAAATTCACAGTTTTCCTAATTTTATTCTCAGGTGAATTTATTTATTTGATGGGGTTTGTAAATCTCAGGTAAAACACTTAATTCCTCTAAAATAAATTTTATTACGAAATTATTGGGAAAAAATAAAAATAAAAACAATAAAATTCTAAAAATGAAACCTTTTGGTTTAAAAAAAAATCCAGTGTTCTTTTTAAATGGCAAACTTGATAGGGAAGATTCCAATACTAGTTAAAAAAAATTGGGAAGATTCTAGGATATCAAGATAAACTAATATGAGTGAAGTTTGCTTAAAAGAGAAACATAATCAAATTGTTAATTTATATAAAATACAATTTTTTTAATAATATTTTTCATTTTTATTTATTTATTTTTATTCTCACAATTTTAATATGTTAATATTTTATATATATATATCACATATACATTTAAATTATATAAATTTATATATTTATAAACAATTATAATAGAAATATAATATTTTAATAAAAGATATCATTTTAAATAAGGAAAATATATATAAATAATAAATAATAATAAAAAAATTAAGCATGTTGTTATATATATATATATATATATATATATATATATATTGTGTGTGTGTTTTTTTAATATATATATATATATATTGTGTGTGTTTTTTTAATATATATATATATACACCAACACATTGAAGATATTGTTACTTCTAAGTTCAAACAAAAATTGTGGTGTGAGAAAGATTTAGTGTCTAAAAGAAAATTAAGTTATTATAAGAAGGTCATCAACCCCACCATTGAAGATCAAAAGTATCTCTCTATTTTAACTAGCTCAAAGAAGAAAATTAATATAGCAAAGATTAGAACGAATTCTCATGAGCTCCATAGTGAAACAGGTCGTTGGGCAGTTCCTAAAACACCATGGATGGAAAGGATCTGCCATATTTGTGAGAATAGGAGCATCGAGGATGAAAACCACTTCCTCTTACAGTGCCCTGCATACAACCACATTAGATCTCAATTTCACAATCTTTGTTACAATACTGACCTTCTTAGCCTTTTACAATGTCAAAATTATAGTGAGCTCGGGCTTTTTGAGCATAGAAATAAAATCTTAAATCAAAATAAATAATTTGTTTATTTAGGTCCGATAGATCATTGTTTGGTCTCAATGGACGTTAACCATCATCATCATCAAATAATTAAATATTTTCATAAAATATAAAAATTAAATATATAAAAGAAATATATATATATATATATATATATATATATATATATATATATATATATATATATATATATATATATATATATATATATATATATATATATATATCTATATATATATATATATATATATATATATATATATATATATATATATTCAAATTTTGTTGTTCATTATTATTTTAAATGTGTGTTAATTTTTTTCATTTATACCATAAACATTCAAATTATATAAATTTGTATATTTATAAACATTTATAATAAAAGTCTAATACTAGATCTTAGACTTTTGTTTTCCATATTGATAATGAGATTGTCTTTTGGATTAATCACATCATGATGATTTGGTCGACGTTTTGAACCATCTAATGTGATGTGGTTCATCCTCGGGAGAAAGGTATAAACATCAACCAAATTAGATAAACCACATTAGATGGTTCGAAATGTCGACCAAATTGTCATGTTGTGATTAATCGAAAAGACAATCTCATTATCAAAAGTGTAACATTTCAATAAAATATAAAAATTAGATATATGCAAATAAAGAAAACACATTTAATCTTTAAATTATGTATTCATTTTTTTTTTTTCTTGTAAGTGGAAATTTCTATTAATCATAAGGAATATACATGGATATCAAAAAGCATGTGGTCTCACCTCGTCTAGGTTTGTTAATCAATGCGATGACCATACACGACAAACAAAATTTCCAGCTGAGAGGTCTAACATTCCAGAAAACTAACAAAACAAAAAATACACCAATGAACATATACAATCGTCGGATGTGATGGAAGCAAGGTTGTCTGACCCAGTACCTGGGGGAGGTGGCAGACGATACATGCAGTTGACATGGTTCTTGAAGTGAGCAAGCTAGGTTTTGAGCTTTTCCACCTTTTCAGTTAGCAAGTTCTGGTGGCGCCAAACTACTACCACCCTCCCACGAACATGGCACTGGAAGTATTGGAGTTGCTCGAATTTCACCATGACAACCTCATGTTCCTCTCTACGAGCTTGATCATGGGCATCTAGACGAGCAAAAATTGAGTGAAGCAGCTCAATAATTTCCAATGAGGGACCTGTCCTCCTGGAAGACATCCTACCTATGGAACCAGAGCGACCTTGGTTGGAGCGGCCCCACGTTGTCGAGCCCCGGAGATGCCCATGCCCGCGACCACCCACACCGGTATCACGACTGAGCTGCGAGACCATTTGTCGACGACCACCCACCCTAGAGGCCACAGATGAGCTGCGACCCCCAGGGGCGCAGAACCCCCGAAACCAGAGTCTCTCGCTCCCTTCTTGGAGCTACCTTCCTAAAGAACAACAACGTCACCTCGAGCCCTGGCAGGAGGGGAAGCACATTCCGGCTACGCCAGATCAATTATGCATGAGGAGTGGGGAGAGGGATTCATTGTGGAGCACCAAAGGGACCTACAGAACTGGAGAGGAGGGACTCCTCTAGATATACCACCAGCTACCCAGAACCGACCAAGGCTAGCTGCAAGCCAGAGAGAAAAGTAGCACCAACGCTAAGAGCCCTACCACCCTGAATTCGCCACCCAAGGGATATCAACCACCCATAACCAATTGAGACCAACCGTGGACCAGAGAGAAAATGGGAACCAACGCTAAGAGTCTCGCCACCCTGAACTCGCCGCCGAAGAATAGCCAGGTTGTGCTAGAGAGGATAGAAGCCCACGGGGTGGAATTCGAGAAGAAAGAAGCAGAGGCCCGAGATGAGATTGAATGGAAAAACAAATCCATCACCTAAGATGAATCATAACAACAAGGGGAGAGCTAAAACCATAGTCCCCAGTAAACAAGAGCCCGTATGCAAGAAAGCCCAAAGACCATTGACACCCTAAACCCAGAGTCACCACCATAAGAACAATAACACCTTTGGCATGTCGCCAGAATTTCGAAGGTAAGAAGCATAGATTCAGCGCCAGTCAGTCCATAAACTTCCCCGAAGCGACGAAAGTGAAAAACTGCAAGAGCAGAGGGAAATTAAGAAGGGGGTTGTCCAAAACCAATGAAGGAGTGTCCACCAAAGAGACCCAAAGAAGGAAAGTTTCTTAGGAAGTTGGAACGAGTGAGAGGGTGATGGTTGAGGCACGCCTGTGGTCGACTGAATAGACCACCACCTTGGAGCAAACATTGAGGAGGATGCGAGGAGGAAGGGAGGTGTAACACACAAAAGAGAATTTGGCAACTGGGGGGAGGGGGTGATCACCGATGGGATATAGACAGAGGAGGAATGGATCCATCGCATCAGATCAAATGCAGACCAGAGGGACATAACTGTTCACACGCGCGAACGCATACATTATAACTATGGCGTGGTGGAGGGGCTGCTGCCCTAGCCTCTCCTGCCTTATACCTTTTACACTTGGCATCTGTCACGTGATGGGTTGATACCGTTGTCCAACAACCCCATTGAGTAATTCATTTATTATTTTTGAATGTGTGTTAATTTTTTATTTATACCATACACATTTAAATAATATAATTTTTATATATTTATAATAGTTATAACATAAGTGTAATATTTCAATAACATAAAAAGTTAAATATATAAAAGAAATATATGCACATGCATAGGGGAAACCCAATTCGAAATCATCTTGTTATGAGGTAATTATGTAAATTATGAGAGTGTTCAAATTCCTTCATGAGTCTTTATCTCACCAAAGGAGAAAAAACAAACAAACAAACAAACATCTGTAGATTAAAAAAATTATTTAAATTTTTAACATTTGTTGTTATTTATTATTTTTGAATATATATATATATATATATATATATATATATATATATATATATAGAACACTTACATTATATAAATTTATATATTTATATATTTATATAAATACTGATAGTGGAAGTGTGATATTTCCCAAGGGGTGTAGAATAAACAGTGACAAAGTGGTAGAGTGTTGTGTTAATATTTCCCAGGGGGTGTAGAATAGACAGTGACAAAGTGGCAGGGTGTTGCGTTAATATTTCCCAAGGGGTGTAGATTAGACAGTGACAAAGTGGCAGGGTGTTGTGTTATGTTAAGACATTCCACAGTGAAAATTTCATCGATTCTAAACATTTGGTGTAAAAATCCATCCATGTTAAGGGTTGGTGTGGTCCAGGACGAGTGAGATTCTCATATTATTTTGACAACCTAGATGCTTCTAGGTTGGAGCTAGTGTGGCCTAGGACGAGTGAGATTCTCATATGATTTTGACGACCTAGATGCTTCTAGGTTGGGGCTACTGAAGACTGAAGTGCTAGTCATCTCACAACTCACATTACCTACCAAAACAGATATAGCAAAAGTGTAATATTTCAATAACATATAAAAGATAAATATATAAACACACACATATATATTAAAAATATATTTAAATATTTAAATTTTGTTAGCATTTATCATTTTTTAATATACACACATAAAATATAAATTTATATATTTATAAATGGTTATAATAAAAGTGTAATATTTCAATAAATATAAAATTTAAATACAAAAAAGAAAGATATATATTAAAAATATTTTAATCTTTAATTTTTGTTATCAATTTTATTTTTTTATACCATACGCATTAAATTATATAAATTTATATGAAACATATTTATATAAAAAAATTATTTTAATTTTTAAATTGTGTTGTAACTTATTATTTTTGGATATATATATATATATATATGTGTGTGTGTGTGTGTTTGTGTGTTAATTTTAAATTTATACCATACACATTTAAATATATAACTTTATATATTTCTAAACAATTATAATAAAAAGTGTAATATTTCAATAATATATAAAAATTAAATTTATGGAAGAAAATGTGTAGTTTTGAATATATATATATATATAAACAATTATAATAAAAGTGTAATATTTCAATAATATATAAAAGTTAAATATGGGAAAGAAATATACATATATTACAAAATATTAATGTTTAGAATTTATTATCATTTATTATGTTTTAATATATCTAATCAATAAAATAACACATTTATATATTTACATTATATATAAAAAAGAGATAACAATTCCTAGTATTTTTTTGGTAAACTCGTTCCAAAGAATTTCATTAATAAAAAAGACTATACAATGAAGTAAGAGAAAACAAAAACAAGAGTATCACTCATCTTGGAGCAGGTTTTCAAATCTACTTTTCCTTCCTTTCCTTTTGGCTATTTTCACTAATCCATTCGGTGCAGGAGTTACCAAGGCTAGCTTAAGAGTGTCCTAACAAGTTGTTGATGCGTCTTTATCAGAGTCTGAAGAAGTTGATTCATGGATTTGATTTATCACTCCCAACGAAGCAATATTACTGTTTATTTCTTTTTGATTTGTTGAAATTTGGTTCTCCTTACTCTCATCACAACGATTTTGAAGATCTAAAGTCTGGGCCTCATTAGGGGAGAGCATTTCATCATTCAGCTCAATATCCTCCCAGTCTAAAGAAGAGAAGTCATCTTCCTCTAAAGGGGGTGAGTTGCATGGCTTCCAAGCCTTAGTTTAGTCTTTTGTTTTACCTGCTTTAGAGCACATACATAGATTTTTATTTTGAAACTCTGGAGTATCCACAATATTCATTTTTAATTCGACGGTTTGAGTCAATACCATGATTCACCATCAAAAAAACCTGCACATAAGAGAAGAGAAAGGATGAGATAAATATAGAGGGAAATATGAGAAGAAAGAAAAGAGACAACCAACAAACCTAACCTCAGTAACTGAAAAAACAAGATAAAAAATATTATTTAAAAAAAAAATCATTTTTATTTTCAATTATTATTATTTTTATTTTGTTATTTTGAATAACAATTATCCTATTAAGGCTAATAATATTAAAAGTGATTTAATAAATTTTTTTATTTTTTATTTTTTATTTTTATTTTTAATGTTTTTTTACATTGTGGTTCACAGACACTGGGTGACCATTACATCCACGAGAAAATTTGGGTAGATCAACCCTGAAGGGAATACGAACATTGGGTGGCCATTACATCCACGGGAAAATTTGGGCAGATCAACCCCAAAGGGAATCTTTTAAATCCCCTCGGCCAGACTAGTAGGGCCTAACCCCAAGGGCGTCGAGGAGAATTGACCTTGTGACCTCCCGATCGGTGAAGCACTTAACAACGGGGACTCGACCAGTTGAGCTAACCCTTGGGGCTAAAAGTGATTTAATAATATAAATAGATTGAGTTAATTTATAAAATTTTACTTTGGTTTATTTTAAAAAATGGAATTTTATAATAGGATAATTAGATGTATTTTTATTTTCAATTATAATTTTATAGCCCTAAATAATTTCCAATTATACTTATATTGTTATATTTAATTGCCAATTATATTTTGAGGTCATAAAGTTTATTTAATGATGTAAATTGATTGAGTTAATTTATAAAATTAACTAGGCTTATTAAAATTTTAAGGATATACTTTATTTAATACAATATTTTATTGAGTATAATATTAGGCCATAGGTTAATAATAATATTGTATTATTACTATTAATTATAATGCTAATAGTAATAATGTTAATTACTATTAATTATAATGTTAATAGTAATAATGTTAATTACTATTAATTATAATGTTAATTACTACTATTAACAAGATAATTAATGTTACTAGCAATAAAACTATTACTATTAATCTATGGAAACCACAAAATTTGATTAGTAGAATGATGAGGGAGGGTTAAAAAGAAAAGGAATAAATGAAAGTGGATGATAAGGAGGGGGAGAGGGTGATAAAAATTTAATGGGCAGAGATTAATTATACGGGGCGGGGGGTGAAGGAAAAGTTGTAGGATGAGGGTAAAGAGGGGAAGGAGGAAAAGGTGTCTAGAGAAAATGAAAGTGCAAGGGGAGAGGTCAGGCGCGGGGAGATAGGTAGGTTAATGGGGAGAGGGAGATGACGAAGTATGATCTTGAGAGAGTAAGGGAATCCAGTTCCTGCTTACTTCCAAACCCCCATCTCTATTGATATTGTGAGGATGTTATATAATTTCAAGGACTTCCCGTACTTTCTGTTTATATTTATGGTTTTCATTGGTGATAACTTTGGTGTTTTCAAGACATATATGGTGACTAGTTTTTTCAGAATGCTCTGTTATGGTTGAGGATCGAGTTCTGTCATTTTTTATGTATGTGTCATGTTCTTTTAGTCTAATTTTGAAATATCTTCTTGTCTCACAAATGTAACACTTTCCAAATGAACATATGACTTTATAGACTCCTTTCTGTTGAAGGTGATCAGGGTTGTCTTTAATAGATCTCATTCTTTTTCTAATGGTTAATAGTAGCGTGAAAGAGGTTTTAATGTCCTTCTTTTTTAGAACCCTAGCCAGCTTGTCAGTGACTCTTTGAATGTACGGAAGATATGCCCTTTTGTTGCTAACTTGGGTGTTACTCATAGTTTGCTAGTCTTTATTTCTATATCTAGCTTTAATTATCAATAAAATATATCCTTAAAATGCTAATTATCTTATTAAAATTCTTCTCTATAAATAAACCTAGTTAATTTTATAAATTAACTCAATCAATTTACATCATTAAATAAACTTTATGACCTCATAAATATAATTGGCAATTAAATATAACAATATAAATATAATTGGAAATTATTTAGGGCTATACAATTATAATTGAAAATAAAAATGAAATAAAAATACATCTAATTACCCTATTATAAAATTCCATTCTTTAAAACTAACCCAAGTAAAATTTTATAAATTAACTTAATCTATTTATATTATTAAATCACCTTTAATATTATTAACCTTAGTAAGATAACTGTAATTCAAAATAAAGCAATAAAAATAATAATAATTGAAAATAAAAATGAAAAAATTTAAAAATAATAAATTTTTATCTTGTTTTTTCAGTTATTGAGGTTAGGTTTGTTGGTCGACTCTTTTCCTTCTTCCCATATTTCCCTCTATATTTCGCTCATCCTTTCTCTTTTTTTCTTTACATGTTTTTCTTGATGATGAGTTCTGGCATTGACTTGAAACATCGAATTAAAAATGAATATTGTGGATACTTTGAAGTCTCAAAATCAAAATATGTAGATGTCTTGTTTGATAGCAGAGGCGACGACAAAAGTATTATTCTCGTAGTCAAAAAGTTGGATCTAGTGGAAATAACCTACTTTCAGGTTGAATTTGTAAGGCAAGCCTTTGCTAATGTCGAGTTCTACATAGATCCTCCTGTAAGTATACACTTCACATTTTCATTGTGTATGATATGTGGCGAGAAATGACCCAAGATATTTTTGATGCTCGTAAACACTAAATGGTGCCATATATGAGCCAACAAGTTTGGTAGTCTATCCTGAATTGGAGCAGATTAGTAATGTTGTGCTAATTCCCCATCTAGAAATAAACCCAAGATTCTTATCATTTGCTTTTTCAAGTGCTTAAGGAGTCAAAACTTTTGTATAATTAACAGATTCCCATGAGAGTTGCTTATGTAAATGTTATAAATAGTTTTAACATAAAAACATATGCTGAACAACAGAAAAATAACAACAAAGAACATCAAAATATAACACACAACAAGCACATGATAAAGGAGTTCACCCCTCCTGGGCTACGTCTCCTTGGTCTAGCTTCCAATGGCTTAGGCCTCTCTATTATGATCAAATTACATCAAAGGTGTGTTTACAATGCTCAGATGCCTCTGAAACCAATCTCAATAAGTTCATAATCCCCAAAAATTCTAGAATTGACTATTTTTGCATCAAATTTGGATAAGAACTGAAGGAGTTATGACTTCTCATAGTTCTTCCTTTATTTGTTCCACAAAATGCTCTAAAACCGGCATAAAACTACAAATTAGCCCCAAAATATTCTAACTGGGCAAGAATTTATTCGCACCGTGGGCCATATCCTGTTGATCGTATTGCAAATCGCAATCGGCAATGTCTAGCAGTGATAAACTGCGGGACTATGTCATCTTGTGCGATTGCGATATGCGATTGTGGTTTACCACATCACAATTGGGCCCGATATTGCATCGCAACCCAACCCTTACCAAGGTTGATTCTTTTTTCCATCGTGATTTCGATATGTGATCGCATCGAATCACAACTCCCAACCTTGCCGATGTCAGGGCCAATATCTGTTTGTCGATCCTTTCCTGCGATATGCGATATCACAAATCTCAATCGGCTCTGCCTAGGGGCTGATTCTTATCCTGAACCACTTACCACTATGATATGTGATATGCGAGGTCCAATGGCGGGCTACCACTTTTTTCCTCCTTATTTGCTAAATATTTGCCATATCATCCCAATCTTTCCATGTAGGTAAGTCAAACTTGAACTTTGACTTGCTCTAACTTCTGCATACAAACTCGAATTTGAGTGCCATTCACATCATTGGATTCAAAATGACGAGCTCTTCAATCTGAAGCTGAGTATGACAAGATTCTGACACTTTGTTTTTTTAGCATAATTCTGATCACGTGATCACTCCTCCCCACTAGAAGCCTTTTAGACCCCAAAAGGATCACTTCAACAGATGAGGGTATTGTTCCCTCACCTTCCCCACTTCAATCCATTTGGCCTTTGATAGATGTGTATCTTTGAGACCCACCCGAAGATAATCAATACTTCCCCTTTCGAAGACAACCTTCACGCTGGTCAACACATGTAGTCGAGCTGCTATGGAGGAGAAATTGGAAATGAACTTCCTCCAGTATTGTGCTACTCCTAAAAAACTACTTACTTCTGTAACTGATTTGGGTGTTGGCCAATTCACAATGACCGAAACTTTAGAGGGGTCAATCTTTAACTCACCTCCTCCAACTATGTGGCCCAAATACACTAAAAAAGTTTTCCCGAATTCATATTTAAACATCTTCAGAAATAGCTATTCTTTTCTCAAGACATCCAACACTTTCCTAACATGCTTGACATGCTCTTCTCATGATTTGCTGAATATCAAAATATCATCTAAATAGACAATTAAAAATTCATCAAGAAAGGATCTTAAAACATCATTCATAACTCTCATGAATGTAGCTGAAGCATTGCAAAGACCGAAAGGCATAACCAACCACTCAAACAATCCTTGTTTGGTTTTAAAAGCAGTCTTCCAAATTTCCTCCTCATCTATTCTAACTTGATGATATCCAATTCTCAAGTCTAATTTAGTGAATACTTTTCATTTTCAACTGATCTAACAAATCATCTATTTTGGGTAGTGGGTATCGATTCTTTATTGTGATCTTATCTAAAGCTCGATAATCTACACACATGCGCCAGGTTCCATCTTTCTTGGGTACCAATACAATTGGTGAACCACATGGCGAAGTACAAGGATGAATTACTCCTTTATCTAATAATTCCTGGACTTGTTTCTTAATTTCTAAACTTTCCAGAATTGACATTCGATACATACCAATGTTTGGGAATGGACAGTATTACTATAGTTGAATTTAATGCTAAATTCCTCTTTTTGGTGGCAGTCCCTTTGGTTCTTGAAACATGTCCCCATATTGATTGACCACATCAATCAATTCAGCTTTTAGCTTCACATCACAGCCTGCAAAGGATTCCTGCTCCGTGTCATTCTTCTGCTTGATCATGAGGAGCACGAGACTCTTGTTGGAATTAACCAGTTGCTTCATTTCACCTACGCTTGCCAAAGACAAATTAAGTTTCCTGCAATGGGCTCTCACAATGTACTCCACTCCATTTTTGAACAAATGGTATTTGTTCTCAAATTTGTGGAAAACGACCTTCCTGTCATACAAATATGGGCTTCCCAATACAATCCCTGAGATATCCAATGGCACAACGTCTAATTCAACTTCATCAATGAAATTAGCGGTGATTGCAAACCTGAAAACACATTTCCATGTGACCTGCAAATTGGCATCCTTGGTTATCCAACCCAACGGATACGGTTTATGATGGGGCACAGTTTCCATATTCATTTTCTTAACCAAATCTGCAAAAATTAAGTTGGCTTGAGATCCACTGTCAAACAACGTATCGATCTTTGTATGTTTGGAAATAACTTGGATGTGGAACAACTTGATTCAGTTTTCCTCATTTGAAACATTGTGGGAATTATTTCCTACGCTAGTACTCGCTACGACTTGCTCTTTGCTGACATCTTTGCTTGCTTTTGCCATGTATTTTCCCTTGGTGACTGTGGCTACGATTTTTTTTCATCTCCTAAGTCTGAAATCAAGTCTTGTTGTGCAACAACATTGGTATTCTCTTTTCCTTTATTGTTAAATTTCTTCGGTCATAATTTTGGATGAAACTTCCAACAATGCGCTTCATCATGCCCTTCCTTGGAACAATTCTTGCACGTGGGTTTCTCCCCTTCTTTCTTAATAGAAGTAGTTTTCTTTTGCTTTCCTTTAAACTTCTTCCCTTTTTCCCCTCTTTGAAATGGATTCTTCTTACCTTCTTCCTCTATATTTTTCCTTCTTGATTCGAGATGTGTAGCTTGAACACAAACCTCATCAAGATTCATGGGACTGAACATAAGAATGGTATGTCGAAGATAGTTATGCAACCCTCCTATGTATTTCAGCAAGGTATCTTGTGACTGTAAGTCTACTCCTAGCATAAGAGCTCTTTTCCTAAACTCTTGAGTATACTCTTGCACATTTTGACCTTTCAACTGTCTGAAATTTTTCCAATTCATAATGGATTTCTACATATGAGCTAAAGGGTAGAACTGTCTTTTTATAGCAGCAATGAAATCAGACCAAGAAATAGAGATCTTACCATGTTTTTTGATCTCGTCTTGAGTCCTTGCTTCCCACCATACAAGTGTTGCACCCTCCATTCTCAATGAAGCCAACTGAATTTTGATATCATCCTCTTGAAGGTTCTAAATTCTACAATACACCTCCAACTGACGAATCCAGTTATCCAACTTCTCTGCATTCACTTCACCATTGTACATAGGCAACTCGAATTTAACATCAAACTTCAGAAAAGGTGGTTAGCCTTTTTAAGAATGATGATGAGTATGAATAACAATGGTATTTGTGGAAGAGTGTGAAGATGATTTCGAAGAAGAAGATGAAGAAGATGGTGGATATGGTGGAGGTTTTCCTCCATTCCTATTACCTCCTTTTCCATTACCTCCTCTTGAAGATCCTTCTTCTTTGGGAGGCATGGAGCTTTCTCCTTGCAATCTACTATTCCTCTCTTCATAGAGAACCTTAACCATATATGTCATATCAAAGAAAGCCTTTCTGAAGGTCTTCTCATCTTCTGTCATGATAGGTTCTCCTTCACGAGACATGGTCTTTGAAGACTCAACTACAACTTGAGGTTGTACAGGTGTTGGAATCTCAATTGCAACTTCTGCGACTTGAGGCTGAACTGGTGTAGAAGACTTTGGCAACCTTGATCTTCTTCCACTTGACCCAACTTCAGGGCTTTCAACTAGCTTTCCTTCACCTTTTTTAAGCTTTAACCTTGTAAGCATGACATAAACTTGCAAACAATTAAACCCTTCTTTCACAAAGAAAATCTAGTAAGCAAAAACTAGTGCTTTGATACCAACTTGATTTGAATTGGAGCAGATTAGTAATGTTGTGCTAATTCCCCATTCAGAAATAAACCCAATATGCTTATCATTTGCTTTTTCAAGTGCTTAAGGAGTCAAAACTTTTACATAATTAACATATTCCTAAGATATTTTCTTATGTAAATGTTATAAACCGTTTTAACATAAAAACATATGTTGAACAACAAAAATATAACATCAAATAACATCAAAATATAACACACAACAAGCACATGATAAAGGAGTTCACCCCTCCTGGGCTACGTCTCCCTGGTCCAGCTTCCAATGGCTTGGGCCTCTCTATTATGCTCAAATTACATAAAAAGTGTGTTTACAATGCTCAAATGCCTCTGAAACCCGTCTCAATGAGTTCAGAATCCCCAAAACTGTTAGAATTGACTATGTTTGCATTAAATTTTGATAAGAACTGAAGGAGTTATGACTTCTCCTAGTTATTCCTCTATTCATTCCACAAAATGCTCTAAAACTGACATAAAACTACAAATTAGCCCCAAAATCCGATAAGCAGGAAAGAATTTCTCTGCACTGCGGGCCATATCATGTCGGTCGTATCGCAAATCGCAATTGGCGATGTCTGGTGGTGATAAACTGTGGGACTCTGTCGTCTTGTGCGATTGTGACATGCGATTGCGGTTTACCACATCGCAATCGATGTCGATATCGCATCGCAACCCAAAACTTGCCAAAGCTAATTATTCTTGCCGCTTCGATTACTATATGCGATCGTATCGCATCGCAACTCCCAACATTGCCAGTGCTGGGGCCAATATATATTCATGGATCCTTTGCTACGATTGCGATATGCGATATCGTAAATCGCAATCGGCTTTGCCTGGGGGCCGAGTCTTAACCCGAACCACTTACCTCTGAAATATTTAATATGCAAGGGCCAATGGCGGGCTACCACTTGGTGCCTCCTTATTCGCTAAAGACTTGCCAGATCATTCAAATCTTGCCATGTAGGCAAGTCAAACTTGAACTTTGACTTGCTCTAACTTTTGCATACAAACTCGGATTTGAGTGTCGTTCACACCGTTGGATTCAGAATTAAGAGATATTCAATATTAAGCTAAGTTTGACACGATTATGACACTTTTATTTTTGAGCATAATTTTGAGCACCTGATAAGAGCTAGACCCAAATGGGAAGCTTTGTGATTACTACCATAGACGGGTCAAAATATGGGAAACAAGTGGTTATGAAAAACTCCAATTTTCTCCTTAATCATGGTCCCTTGGGAAAAGAACTTTGATTATCTTCTAATGGATAAATATAACTCTAAAGAAGCCCTTATAACAGAGGAGAACCCTACAGGATTTGGTCCATTGAGAGTGGATCCATTGATAAATATCCATTTTGTGAGGTCACATCTCGTTGAAGTGGTAGATCAAGCCATTCTCTGCCAATAGCTCGTGAAGATCTTCCAGATCTCGATTGGAAATTTCAACAAAGGGAATATCCTCAGATTTTTCTACTAATAAGGAACTAGGACCAGCTTGGGAAGGGGCTACTTTCCCTGAACGCTAAGGACGATTCGAAGTAGGAACAACACCTTGGTGAGCCTGATTACGAACTGCATATTTGTATGAGAAAGCATGGGAGGAGGAGGGATTCCCCAAGGCAACCCCTCGTAGGTGAAGAGTTAAGAGCACAATGGCATACTTGCAAACATTATAATCATAGATGTGAAGAGGATCTTCTAATTGCTTACATTCAAAAAGGAGCCATTGAATCCCATGGGGAATCCTTGATTTGAGCTCCAATGAGATTTTGAGGTCCTTATTAGATCCATAGATCTCACCCAAAAATGAAAAGAGTGTACATACAACATTTTAGCTGAGATGTGGAAGGGGCTCTCATAGATTGTCTCTCTAAGTTCACGGGTGGCTCTGAAGATCTTGAAACTGCATATAGATTTATTTGAAGTCAATCTTGGAAATTGATATGAGGAATGAGGTGGTTTGAGGCCTATTGGTTGTTTCCATACAAGGATGTACTCTGGATCTTCTCTCTTACAAGTTGTTTTAGAAATCCTAGAGGCTTCCCAGAGAGCCCCTTAAATCGCCAATTTTTCGTCTCCAGTCCAGGTCGACGGAGGAAATGAGAGAGGAAAGGGCATGGAAGGAAAAAAGTCTAAAGGAAAACCACACTAAAGGTCGCCTCACTTGTGAGGAAAACCACCTCTAAGAGACGCATCTCTGAGAAGAGGTTTGCCACCTCTACAAGAGAAGGAAGCCCACTGCCAGAAAATAGAGCTTGCAAGGGTTTTGGGCCTCGAAGAAAGTGTCATCTATGATAACTCCCAATAATTCCTAGCATTATGTATAAAAAAAATTTGTAACAATTTTTAGTGTTATATATATTATAATTTTCAATTATTATTTTTATATGAATTTAATATCAAATTTTATTTTCAAAATTTCAACTATTTGAATTTTTGTTGAATTTTAAAATCCTCCAACTCAAACATGAACACGAACCAGATAACTTAGTTGAAAATTATTTACCAAATCCATACAAACACTTGATGATAATTATTCTATTGTTGATGCTCCTAGTGAAGTGAAAATTCTTTGGGTAGGAAAATTTAAGTGTCAAATTTATGATATTTGTTATGCAAGTAGGGATTTCCTTTCAAAGCGAAATTTATAATAGATATTTTACATAAATTTATAGCATATATTTTACATCTATGGATTACAATAAAGATAAAGTGTTCACATTTATGAATTGATATTTTATTTTTTATTACCAATTAAACAATGTACGTTAAAATGAACAAAATATTAGTAAATTTATATTATTTATTCAAGAGAGAAGGCTCATTGTACAGTGGAAACATTCACATCTATCATGCACTGAGAGGGATAAAATCCCTCGAGGTGCAAACCTTTCCTCAAATTCTACACTCCAAAAAAGAAGGTTTGCACCTCGAGGGATTTGATCCCTCTTGGAACATGATAGATCCAACGTTAGATGGATCTAAGATGGTTCCAGTTGAGGGAAACAATGTCACATTTTTAGATTATCATTATTATGTATATGTTTGAGATTAACTTCAAAATTCAAATCATGTTTTCTTTTCTTAGCATGGCCATATCATTCTCTTCTTTAATTTAGTTTTTGTTGCTTTCCTTGAATGGTTTGTACATATATGTTTGGATGCTTTCAGTGGTTTGTGTGTTTATGTGTTTGGCTTTGGATGATAACATTTTTGAATGTTACAGTTGTTGTGTTATATTTTTATATGTGTATGTAATTTTCTATTAGTAATTAGTTGGTGATGAAGAAGGGAGACAATCTTGTCAATAGTTTGTAGCAGGATTGATATTGCACATCTATTTCATTTAATTTTAGGTATCAAAACTTCTGACAACTAATTAATTCTCAATATTGTCCCTCCAGGTATTACTAAATATATCTTGAAGAGTATTTTTAATAATTTATTGGGTCAAGATTACTCTTGAAATATTTTTTTCTTTGCTAATGTTTGAAATAATTTGTTTCCTTCAAAAATATTTTGATGATTTTTTTATCTATAGTTTATTCAACAAAGTCAAGAAATAGTGTATTATTTATTTATTTATTTAATGAGTGGCTAGAATTATAAAATCTTTACATTATTTGTTTCTCCAAACAATTATCACATCTCCTTCAAGAATATTTTGATTTGTTTTGAATGTTTATAAATATAACTTTTCCTCTTGTAAATATTATGAATACATTATTCTATACCATTATCTATTAGTAATTTTGAATATATGTAATTGTCTATTAGTAACTAGTTGGTGATGTAGAAGGGAGACAATCTTTTCAAGGATTAATTTGCGCTTTGTAGGAGGATTGATTTTGCACATCCATTTCATTTTAATTCTAGGTTTCACAATTTTTGACAACTAATTAATTCTTAATAGTGTCCTTGTAGGTATTACTAAATATGGAAACCCTACTTCGAAGTTGCTGGAACAATGAAATCTTGTGCATTCGCACCCACATTGCACTACTATCACACAAGATGTGAGCCTCCGAGCAGCAGCAGCTCCAATGGTGTCCCTGTGCCTTCGCTCGTTGTAGAGAGGTCCATTGTTCGAGTCCTCCAGCGATCTGTCGTCACACCTGTTTCTATGGGCGCAAAGACCCGCAAGGGGAGGAAAGGCCACGAAACAGAGTATTTGTGGCCGGAGAAAATCTACGGGGACCTCAAGGACAGTTATCTGAGCTACTTTTCGAGGTTCAAGCCCAGTTCTATCAAGCCTAAGCCCTACATCCTCCCTTTTGAGAGGTCGATTGCCGAAATTGGGGAAAAAATCACTGAGATTACAATTGTTTGCCTTAGAAAGGGGTTTGTGGAAATCTAAGAAGGAGCGAATATGATGGTGGCGGAGAGGGTTTCTGCAGGTACCTCTTATGCGATCGTCTAGTCCCACGACCAAGGAACCATTGATGATCAAAGCGCTGGATCCGCCTGCCTACACGCCATTGGCTCTGAGGTCCCGAACAGATTGCCCTACACACTTATTATCCAAGAACCAGAGTACGACAACACTGCACCTACATGGTCATTGTTTGGATCTGGGTTGATCCTTCCCTCTACGAAATGCAGTATTATCTTCAGATCCGTCCTAGATCTAACAGATCAGGCATCCAAAAGACTGAGCGACCCACACCACGACTAGATCTGGAGGTCGGTACACGCCATAACATCGTTCTACTCTGGATCACAGTCCCAAATTACAAAGAAGGTTAATACATGGGCAACGCTGACAGGAGCCTGGAAATCCCTAATACATTTGTCGACCCTACCAGATGAAATACAAACAACCTCGCCACAGGTTTTACTGGACCCTGCGAAGTTGGATCGGCATATCAACAGAGAAATACCAGAATATGCCCCATAACTGACAAAAATGAAACTCAGACACCAAAAAGGCCTGTTAGGCAAGTAGATCAGTGGTGATCTTGTAGGATGAAGCTCTGCGCGGAAGCAACGGGATGCTTAGATCTGACAAATCCAGGCACATGGGTAATAGATTCAGCAACACCGCAGGCGGACACACACCCAGATGAGGAGGATCTATTACCAATTTTCATTAAAACATTGGAAGGCAAGACTTCTTGCTAGAGGATCTGGGAAAGGAGGAAGATACAGGAGCTAAAAAACAAAATCCAGAACTAATTAGGTATACCAGCATACCGGCAAAATCTTATCTGCTCAGGCCACAGTTTACAGGACAATCTTACACTCTAGGATTATGGCATCATTGCAGACTCAACTATAATAATAAACCTACGTCTGAGGGGTGGAAATGTCAGAACTAGCTCAAAAAACACAGGATGATTCAAGGAAGCAGTCAAAGGTAAGGGAAAAGCACAAGACAAAACCGCAACATCAGTTGAGCTTCCAGGTTCCTACATTATAGAACAAAAATCTGAGAATCCTACAATCACCATTGCTATGCCTGAGGTAAAAGACCTGTACACAGATCTCTATTCCAAATTAGTTATATGTAGATTCAATGGTTTTTGGCCAAAATCTGATGTTTTGCACCAATGGATTTATGAGGCCTGGTCTCCAAACTGTGAGATATACTTATGCCCCAAAGGTTTTTTTATAGTCAGATTCAGAACAGAACAAGAAAGAGAATATATCCTCAACAAGGGGCCATGGTTCTGGGGCAATGCAGGACTATTTATGACCCCTTGGTTCCCAGAATTCGATGCCAACACAATGGTGGTATCAAAGATTTCAGTGTGGGTCAGGTTGCACAACCTCCCATTACATTTCTGGCATCACAATGTATTAATCGCCATAGGGAATGTATTGGGAAAATTCCTAAAGACTGATGAGGACAGAATCTCAAGGGGGATACTCACATTTTCCAGGATATGCGTTGAGGTAGACCTCAGTGAGGGACTACCAGAAAGCATAAACTTGAATTTCAATAATACACAGTGGACACAACCACTAGATTATGAAAACACAGCTTTCTGATGTCGTGGATGTCTACAAATAGGACACCTCCACAGTGCCTGTCCTAAAGCAAAACAAACTCCCAAATGGAACAAGAAGCAACAGAAACAACCAAAAGGATGGCAATGTACAACCCCCTTGGAGGAAGAAGTAGAAAAAGCAGAAACAACAGCATACAAAGCAGAAATAGAGGATCAAAAAGACCAGAAAAGCACACTAAAGGAGGAGGAAGACCCCAACAACCAAACACAACACAAAACATCTCAACTAACAACAATGGAAATAACGAGCATCAAGCAAACTCATGGATCAGAAGGATCCGATTCTGACAAAGACACTCTCATTGAAAATCAGCTTTCCATTGTAACGACCACTCCCAACACTGGAGGTTGGCGTAAGGTGGAAAAAAAGAAAGGGAGAAAAGAACAGTAGTCAATTTTTTATTTTTATTTTATTTACTTTTTGTCTGTCTTGCATCCTGTGAAAACAGGTACAGACCATATGCATATGCTTTTTAGCATCTACAAAATGTAATTTTGTCATTATGAATAAAATTACGATATTTTCCAGGGGAAAAAAAAGGTATTACTAAATATATCTTGAAAATATTTTTTCTTAATAATATACAACGTCAAGATTAACAACATCTAATGCATGTAATGCAAGCAATCAAATAAGATTAGAAAACAACATTTACATTGAAATCAATGCATCTAATGCAAGCAATCAAATTAGATTAGAAATAAATATCTACATTGAAATCAATGCATCCAGTGAAAGAAGTAAAAAAGGATTAGAAATCCAAATCTACACTGAAATAAATGCATCCTGTGCAAGCAATCAAATAGGATTAGAAATCAAAATCTACGCTAAAATAAATGCATCTAGTGCAAGTAATTAAATAGAATTCTAAGAAAACATCATCTACATTGAAATCAATGCATCTAGAGTAAGAAATCAAATAGGATTAGACATAAACATCTACACTGAAATCAATGCATCTATTGAAAACAATCAAATATAATTAGAAATCGGAATCTACACTGAAATCAATGCATCTAGTGCAAGAAATCAAATAGGATTATAAATCATCATCTACACTGAAATCAAAACATTGTGTGCAATAAATATTCTTTCCTCTCTCCCGCTCCATATATATCTATATATCCCTTCATCTCTCCTTTTTTGTCTCTCTATCTCACCCCCCCCCCCCCAAAAAAAAAACACACACGCCCTCTCTCTCTCTCCATATATATCTATCTCTCCCTTCCTCCCTCTCTCTATCTCTCTCTTCTTACCTCTCTTCACCTCCCATTTATATCTATATATCCCTCTGCCTCTCCGTTTTCTCTCTATATCACCCCCAAAGCATACAAAATCTTTATCCATATCTATAAATCTCTCCATCCCTCTTCCTCTCCCTCTCTCTCCCTTCTATTTCTCTTCCCTCCTACTCTCATCTCTCCCTCTCTCTCTCTCTCTCCACCTTTCTCTCTCTTTGTCTTTCTTCTTACCTACCTCTCTCTCCCTCCCTCTCTCCTCTCTCTCATTTTCTCTCTCTCTTCCTTCCTCTTTGTCCCATTCTCTCCCGCCTCACTCTATCTCCCCCCCCTCTCTCTTCGCTCTCCAACTTTGTCACTATCTCCCTCTCTCCTCTCTTCTTCTCTCCCCCTTCCTTCCATATCTCCTTACTTTTTTCTCTATCTTCTCTCCCCCTTCCTTCCATATCTCCTTACTTGTTTCTCTATCTCACCCCAAAACATACACACTCTCTCTCCATATCTCCCTTGTCGCTCCCCCTATCTCTCCACCTGTATCACTCTATGTCTTTGTTCTTCCCTCCATATATATATAGAGTTAATATATATCATGAGATATTAATATATATTATAATATAACAATTTGAATATTATATTAAATTTAATATTGCATTAATCCAAATTTATTAAATTTGATAATATTAATATTATATTATATTAATATTAATATTAAATACGATATTAATATTATAATATCAATATTAGATTTAATGATGTTTTTTACATGGCATGATAACAAAATTTATAATAAAACTACATCAAATTATTATTTTCAAATATTACAACTTCAATGTGGAAATATTTATGTCTTTAAATATTTTAATATATCCCTAGGATATGTTTTTTCCTTTTAAAGATTCATTTTACAAATGTTTAGTTAAAAGAAATATTAAAAGATTTTGGAGCAAATTTTTTTATTCTTTGTGTTGAATTAATCTTTTTCCTTTGATTTAAGAAATTACATTGCCTTTAGTAAAGAGTAAAAATGTTTAAATTTTTACCTAATTTGGAATTTTAATGTGGTAAAAAAAATTGTTAAAGGTAAATTTATGATCCATTCATATTCATGTATATAATAAAGGAACCATTAAACATATAATAAAGGAACCATTAAACGCATGAGATAATTTACTATGCATTCAAATGCATAGTTATATTTTAATAATTAATCTTAGTCAATTAATAAGAATAAAAATTTATATATAATTTAAGATTGACCGACATTAGTGAAAATTATTTTTATTAGGAGTCGTCTATCGAGGCGGAGGAATTTCTCAAACAGTCAAAAGTGGCTGGAATCCGGGCAAAAAAATTTCAAAAAATCTTGTAGAGGTAGTGTTTGAATCGTGACTTTGATGGTGGAAATGGATTCAGCACCATCAAAAATGTCTAGGACACCTAAAATTTTGAAGTTTAACAACTATAACTTGGATTTACAGAAATCCTTGTCGGATTTTCGCTAAATATGACCGGAATTTCCATAACTTTCCATGCAATTCCTCCGGCTAGTTAGACTACTGCTTTTTATTTTTTTTGAGGACGTGACATAATTACACATCGGGGTCATACTGGGCTGTAGAATGCACCTCTCCGCACAATTAATACTTATTTTTTATTTTTTATGGTCAATTAAACAATGTTAACATGATCAAAATTAAATAATGTTAACATGATCAAAATATTAAAATGAATTATGTTATAAAAAAATATTTAGATTAATAAATTTAAAATTATTATATTTAATTTTAAGAAAAAATGTAATGTTTTAAAAAATTAAAAGGGAAGAAAAAATAATTAATTTAGGAAAAAGTGTGCAAAAAATTTCACAAAATTCGTAATAAAATAAAGGATTAGACAAAAATTTATTGGCTTTAATAACCTGTAACATGTACATACAAATATATATGGAAAAATATGATACAAAACTACATTGATGGAGGAACCTCGAGGATAAAATCTATTAAATTATCCAATTCCCCTACATTACATTTAGTCTAGAGATGGTCCCTTATATAATTATATAATTAATTTGTATCAAAATTAGTTATTTTGTTCCAACCAAACACATAAAAGTTCATCCCTAACTTCCCTGCCAACATACTCCCCTTTAACATGTACTTGTGATTTTAATATGTAATCACCTCTCTTCACTTGTCCTTTAAACTAATCATGTCTTCTTTGGTATTTTGCTTTTGTCTTATTTTATCTTCAACTTTCATCTTTTACTAGTGAACATAAATAATTTCACTCTCCCTACATCATGATCTATCAACATCTTGGGTTTTCTTTGGATCGCCCATAACCACATCTCAGTTTTTCTTTGGATGACCCATAACCATTACACCTATGGGTTTTTTCATTAGCTTATTTGTAACCATTACAATCCTCAAGACCTCAAGTGGTTTCTGCTTACCACAAACAATACATCACATCAAGTGATTTCTATGGTTTGTGTTGATCACAAACCATTCATTGCAACAAAGGTTTCTGATTATCACAAACATAACAAAGTGTTTTTTAGAGTACCACAAACTTTTCCACATAACATATTTTGTGGGTATACATGCTTCATCAGGCTTACATCATCATTGATTCAGGGACATACAATTACAATTTTTCATTCAAGCCAATTTATTACTTATATAAAAACTAAATCAAATATTATTTCCTTTCCACATTAAAACTACTTAAGGATGTTTGTTTATGTATTCACTACATATATATCTATAGGTTAGTATTATTCTTACCTTTCTTCTCTTTTTTCTTCTTCGTTCTTGTTTGTTCACAACCTTTATTTCTTCTTTGTCTCTTCATCATTCATTTTCCAATGTTGCTACACCATTCTCGTTATTGTTATCTTCTTTCATTTTGTCATTCTTTTTGTTGTTGCATCATTCTCTATGACAACGTTACAACCCTTGGTAGATTTGGTGCTCTGTGATATGGCCTAGGGTAACCCTTCCCTAGCAAACTTGGTCCAAATTCTAAAAAAACAAATTTTTAAATCTCATACGCGATTTTTCCCTGTATAAAGTGCGTGCACACGCGGGTCAATCTATACCCAACCCGCATATATGTGTTAAAAAATAAAAAAATATATAATATCCATTAATTCGGGCGAAGTTTACGGGTTTGACTTGATACTCACCTACTATAGCTCGTGGCCCAATTGTTTCCCAACTGAAAAAACTAATTTGGAGAAGTATAAATAGGCCTCCATGGGAAGGCCTAAGGGAGGAGAAAAGATTAGATATTGATATTATAGTTGATTTACATCCCTAATCAAGTCTGAAGAAATCGTTGTGCCTTCTGCACTCCCAAGTCATAGGAAACCTATGTTTCCTTCTTGAGATGTCCATCATCACTTTATGACATCCTTGTGTATACTTATGGAGGAGGATTGTTAAGACCTAGGTAGGACGGATTTGGAGGATGGTTTCGCTTGGAGCTGGCGGTTGAATCAGGTTGTAGTTCTTCCGTATTTTCTTTAGCTTACATTAATAAAGAGGTGACGTCTTGTTCTTGATGATTATGGTCTTTATGCATTAATTTATTGTTGAATTGAGGCTTCTGTGATCTATATCAGGTTTACGAGAGATTTTTTGGCGTAAATCACAATATCTATCATTTGTCGACGCGTTTCGAACCAACTAGTGTGGTTCATCATCAGGACAAGTTGAAGAAGCAGATCCAGCTTTGCATGTTAAATAGCTTGAGTAGAGCCTCCAATGGCTAACTAGGCCAATAGCTAAATTGGACTAGGGGCCTTACCTCTAAATAAATATATAAATAAATTAATTTAATTGGAAGTTAGTTATAATAAGGGACCTTACCTCTAAATAAATATATAAATAATTTAATTTAATTGGTTGTTAATTTAATAGTTAGTTAAAAGGTATTAACTATTTAATAAATACATAGAAAATATAAATATTGGAATAAAACGTATAACTAACTATTTATAGAGTTTAAAATTGGTTGTTAAGTTAATAGTTAAAAAAAATAAAAAAATAAAAATAAAAAATAAAATAATAATAAAATAAAAATAAAAATATATATATATATATATATACATTAGAATAAAATAATATTAAGTTAAAATAAATAAAAAGAAACTAACTAGAATAAATAATATTAGGTTAAAAAAAATAAATAAATTTAATTATCCATATTTAAATTAACTGTATAAATGAAGATACCTAAAGGATTAAAAATAAATTTATAAATTAATTAATTAAGATGGTAGCTAGTTATAAGGGCACTAAAAAAAAAAAAGAAGAGCCAAGGGGGGACAGAATAAAATATTTTAACTAATCAGATAAAATAATATCTAATAGATCAAATAAAAAGATGAGACAAGAAATGAGGGGAGGGGAGGAGGAGGGGCGGAAAGGAAGAAAGCGACTAGGAAGAGAGAGCTGGGACCCAACATCTACTGATCTTCTAGCATTCCTCTCTATTGAGATTGCTTGGCATCTTTTCAATCTCCAAAGCTTCCCTAAATTTCCGATGACGGAACTGTGAAACTCTAGCAATGACACTAGCCTCCTCAATACAAACATGATGATTGGTTTTTTCCGCATGCTCAGCTAAAGCAAAAGACTTTGATCTCCTATGCTTGAGGCCAGCTACGTGTTCACTAATCCTTTGATTGATGGAGCGACCCGTCTCACCAATATAGGGGGTCCCACAGGAACAAGGGATAATATATACCCCTTTCATATATTTAGGGTCGATAGGATCCTTTGCTGATCTGAGGGACATACGAATGGTGTTAAGGGGCCTAAAGGTTATAGGGACACAATGCATCCTGAGAATCCTTGCAATCTTATCAGTGGTCCCCTGAACAAACAGAAGATGGACACCTGGAATCCACTCCTTTGGTTCCCTTTTTGCAAGAGAGTTCTTGGCAGCTTTTAGGAAAGCCTTCTGTCCCATGTATCTATTATAACCATTCTCAACAAAGACATCAAGGAGATGGGATTTTTCTTTCTCAAAACTCTTTTTATCTGATATCCTTAGGGCCCTAGTAGCAAGGGTATTGAGAACCCCCATCTTCTGAGTTGGGAAATGGTGGGAACTGGCATGAAGATACTACTCCGTATGCATTTTCTTTTGAAAAACTTGGTGGGAGAGGGAACCATCACTATTCTTAGAAATAAGAATATCAAGGAAAGGAAGGCACCCATCAACTTCCTGCTCTTTAGTGAACTTAATGGCCGAGGATTGATTGTTGAGATGATCGAAGAAGAGATCTAATTCCTCTTGGCCGTGAGACCAGATAACATTGGTGTCATCCACATACCTTTTCCAAAGCTTGGGCAGGAGACGAGATGAGTTAAGAGCCTTGGACTCAAAATCTTCCATAAAAAGATTAGCAACGACAGGGGATAGGGGTGAGCCCATGGCAACCCCACAGGTTTTCTCAAAGAACTCTCCCTCAAAACTGAAAAAGGTGGAAGTGAGGCAGATCTCAACTAACTGAGCAGTGTCAGGATCTGTTAGGCGGTTGATAACCTCCAAGGCCTCATTAATAGGGATGCAAGTGTACAGGGAAACAACATCAAAACTAACAAGAATGTCCCCAGGGTCAAGCTTAATGTCCTTGAGTTCATTAATAAAGGAAGCAGAGTCTTTTACGAAGGACTCCGTACGACCAACTAAGAGCTTAAGCCTTAACACAAGGAACTTAGCAAGAAGGTAGGTAGGACCTCTTATAAAATCTCACATTAATGCTTATTTGCTTACATGCTTATATGATCTAACACTTATATCATGAACATGCTTTCTATTACTACTATTGTATATGCTTTGCTTGAATCAGTTGCAGGTTTTAAGGCATTGGAAGAAGCAGAGGGTTTGGACCCTACGGGAACAACCTCAAATGTAGGACCTCCGGGTAATACCTCTTCTTCCTACTTCAATAGTTTAAGTATTAGGACTACTTGTTTGTGTGTCTCTTTATGTTGTATGCCCTCCACTCTGTTGGGGTTCTCAACCCAAGAGCCTAGGGTGATTCTACCTGTTGGATACCTATACTAATAGGTTTCATATTTCATGATTGGCCAAGGAAAGTCCAAATATGCTCTGCTTTGGTATTACAAAGATCCCATATTTCCTAGAGAACAAGAGGTGTGTAATCTGTTTCAAATATTGAAGACCTTTATTTAAATTTTGTGGATGATTCAACAGTTTAAGCTGGATCATGCCATGTTTCAATTTTGAGTTATAGAATAGAGAAAGAAGTCTGTCCAAACTGCTTAATCTTGGCAGACAAGTAGTTTAGGTAGAGGAGTAAAGGTTCCCAACAACTTAATCTGGGACCTTGGAAGAAATAAGGGTAGAAGTAGATAGTAAAGAATAAAGAAAAAGCCAAAGAAAAGAAAAGGCAAGTAAGGGTTTGCAAGTCCAAATGCACCCTCTATGGAGAAACAAAAAATGCTAGGAAAATAGCTGGGTAGGCAGTTGTGGTTGCAGAAAGGGTATTTTCACCATTACACATATGTCAAGAGGTGTTTTACCAAGGCAAAATCTATCAATGAACAAAGTGGTTAATCCCATCATATTACAGCAAGGAGCATGACTAACCTCCCTCTTCCCCTCTATTCCATTACTAACACTCCCTTTCTTTAGCTGAGATTTATGAAGAGAGATCATGGTTTTATGGTGGTTCTAGTTCATTCAGAATCCACATTTCTGGTCTAAGATCTTTCATTTTGATCTACTCTCAAAACCAAGTCAATTTCAGATAAACTCAGTAAAATCCCCTTCATTTGCTCCCTTCATTCATATTAACCTCTAATTCTACTATATAGCTCCCCTATTCTACCCCTTCCCCTAATAATACTAACACTATGGTGTATAAAGCCCCAAATCTTATAAATACTCCTTCCCCTTGGCATTATAGCCCTATATTCTTCAAAAGGGACCAAAATGACCTCTGGTCACTTTGGTGAACCTGTCCCATCCCATTCCCCCTTGCTGCAAGTCAAACTGCTCCTCAAACCACCATTTGCATTGAAAAAACCTTATAAAACCTCTTTTGCCTATAAAAATCCTTTGCAAAAATTACCAAAGTCAAAAACCCGCCTCTGGCGCATTTCCAAAGGGTTAGCGCGCAGTTTGATTTTATGAAAAAACCAATGAAAAACCAACGAAAAACCCTCTACCCAAAGTTTTCCGCCCGCATACAACCCGAGCATCTTCCTGCTCCGCCCACCGTCGGATCAAGCCCCGAAGATCCGACGATCCACGTTGATATCGGAGCGGCCCCCACTGCTGTCCTTTACCGCCCGAGAAGCTGACGTTGCGTCACGTCAGGGCCTCTCCACGCGTCAAGCGCTAAGGTATCTCGGAGCCGGGCCTGACAACTTCTGCGCCGTACCCAAACCGCCCCGAGAAACCGTAGCGGTTAGCCTTAACCGTAACCGCTACGGTCCTAACCGCCACCTATTTTCCGCCAACGCATCGCCACGTCACATCCACCTGTACTCGCTCCCGCTATTCGTCCACCTGGCCGCTGACATGGCTGCCATCTCATCGCCCCCTTGGACCAATAGTCTACCGCCACGTCACCCGATGACGTCAGCTGACGTCACCTCACCTTGACCCACCAATGACGTCATGCTGACGTCATCACTAAAAAGCGCCAAAATGGTAAAAAAGTCTATATTTACCCAAAAAACCGTGTTTTTCCCACTTTTCTCTCCTGTCGCTATTGTTCTTTCTGCATGACCGTTTACGTTCGAATTTCCGCCAACCTGCTGAGTTAACCCGGGCGACCTCCTCAGCATCAACCGTGCACACTTGCGCAACCTCTGTTCGTCAATTAACATGTATTTACCATTGTTCTGCCCTCCCTACGACTGTTATTGAAATTTAAGTTACTCAGAAGGCTTAAGACACCTTGAACTACATTTACACCGCCCATTTCCCTCTGCACGTCCACCATTGTAACTGTGAAGTCCAAAAAAGCACCGGCCGAGCCTTAATACTTGTAATTTCACTCAAAACCACTGTCCCTCTGCATTTCCTGGCAGATTTCTTGATAAATACAATTCACCCACTGGAAGGGGACAGTTAGACCTTAGAGAAGCTCTGCTCCTAAAAACAAACAGTATTTCAATTGCTGTTGAGTAAATTCCCCTCTGGTATCCAAAATACAAACTGTTTTCACAGAGAATCACCTCTATTCTGTGTTGCTTCCATTTTGACTATTCACCTACAATTGTTGCACTTCAAAGAATCATGGAGACTCCTATTGCTCTAAATATCAAGCCCCTCAATGCTCCTCACCAGGAATTAGCATGGAAAGCTCTGGGAGACATGGATTACCAAATGCTGGACTGGTTCCCTATGGGAACCAAATACAATATCCAGATGATGAATGAGTTAAAGGCCCAGCACCTGAGTGGGGCAGATATCTTGGGAATTTGGGACTCAAATTTGCCCATCTACAACCTTCCCCAAGTAAATCCTATGCCAGAACTGATCTACAGCTGCCAGGAATGCTATGACCCAAACCAAAGAGCTGTCATCAGCCCCACAGGCTCAATCCTGTTCCAGATTACCCCAGAGAGTATAAATGGAATGCTGCACTTCCAAACTGCCAAGCAATTGACCCCCATCTTTATGCAGAATTTGGTAAACAAAGGGACCAAGCTGTCAAATGACCAAATCATTAAAATCAATCAGTTGTTTGTAAGACCAGGCTCTGAAACAGTCAGAACCCCTCCTATTGGGTATCACTACTTGAATGATTTGGGCAGGATGTTAGTGGATTTAATCAGTTATGTCCTAGGATTCAGGGGGATGGAGGACGTGGATGATAGCCTAATGGCAATGCTGTCTATATTCTCTCCTGGTAAGCCCCCAGCTGTACATTATGACTATGCAACCTACATTGCAGATAAAATCCATGAGCAGTTTATGAACTTGAAGAGGGAAAGACTATTCAGGTATACTTCATATATATACCATCTATTCTTGTTCTATCAGCCAGCCACCTTCTCTTTTCCTTTGAAGCAACTCAATGCCCAGGGAAATCCAAGATCAGTTGTGTTCTGGACTTCTGTTTTTCATCATACCTCTGTATCACCTTACACATACACTGAGTTTATTGACTTATTCATTTATCCAGTCATGACAGTATTGCATGGTACTCCTCCTCCTAGACTAACTGATGACATGAGAAGAATTCTCCATTTGAATAAGTCCTACAGCATTGGTAATTGGTACTTCTACCAAAACCACACAGTCATCAGGATATATGGCTGTGAGTTGAACCCATTTAGGTTGCCAAGGTATGTCCCCATGAGGCTTTTTGCCTTGGAATATTTCAGACAGTTTGGGAACTCAGACTATCTTCATTTTCAGAGCAACAACAAGAAGTCACAGTTGAAGGTAAGGAACCAGCTGGGTCCTTTCCTATATAACAGAAAAGAAGAAGGGTGGAAGGAGGCAGACAGTATCCTGGAGGGCCTTAGACTGCAAACCAGCTTTGAATGGATACCCTATGACCCCAATCATTCTATCTCCCTCAGGAGGATTAGATACAAATTGGGTAGCTATGCACACAAGAGACAACCCGAGATTGAACAGTATGCCAATGCATCAAATTGGGAGGAGGGTACCCTAGAGGAGGAAATTACTAATGAAGAGTTACTTGAGAGAGAGGCTAGAAATATGCAAAAGGAAGCTGACTTGGAAACTTGTGGACAGGTGCCCCTCTCCTACAAAAAGCAACTTGGAGCAGCTGCTACATCATCAACAGCACAGCAGCAAACTGCCGAGAAAGCACCACAGACAGCAAGCAAGGATAAAGGGAAGCAGGTGGAACAGCCACCTCCATTGACAGAAGAACAAGTGGACACATTGCTACAGCAGCAAGAAGAGATGGAGCAGCAGGAACTTGGGCAGCAACAAGAAGAGGAACAGTTTAGTGAACAGCAGCCCTTGCAGCAAGAAAAAGTGATTAATGCTCCAAGCTCCACTGAGCAACAGGCTCAGACAATAGTGCCTCCTAGGGCAGAAACTACTGTTGATACCTCAGTACTCCAAACCCCACAAAAGGAGGACTTAACCAGGAAAAGGGATAGAGAGACTCCCCTGACTTCATCCATCAATCGGGGAGAGAAAAGACAAAGACTAAATGACTCTCAAGAGGATGACATAGCAGTGAGGCAAGCAATGGGCATGAGCCCACCCAGTGGAGAAGTTTCAGCCAGTTCATCTCAGCATGAACATGATAGAACTATAGGAGGAGAGGTCAGCTCCTCCAGCCAGCACAGAGAAGGACAGTCCAGCATCAAACAACAATTTATTGACATTAAGAGGAGGAGTGATCCTATTAAAGTACAGCTGTACAATCATTTGCTGAACCTGGCTCCCACCAATCAGCAAAGACTCATGTCTGCCTTTGATGTAAGTGAAGGCAAGATGATCATGAGTCACTTCATGCCCACAACGCTGCATCCTCAAACTACCTCGGATTACCTAAGAACCAACATGGAGGTGCTGGCCAAAGACATACACCCTATGGATAAGATTGAATTACATAAACAAACTGGTGAAATGGTGTATGCCTCCTTGGCAGATGAAACGTTGGAGAACTACAAATTGAAGAGCAGCCTTGATAACACAGCATCTCAGCTGGAATTGGAGAGAGCATCATCACAAGCCAAGGACAACAGGATTAAGTCCTTGGAAGAGGTAATTATAGAAATAGGACATGATCCTAAAGATGTTAAGGGTATCCAAGAACTCTTGAAGCTAAGGGATGCAGACTTGGCGGCCTTAAGAAAGAAAATCAAGCTTCCAGCTACCATCCATCCTCAAACAGATGAAGTTGCCCAGCAAAGGCAGGAAAAGGATGCTACAGACCTACTGATATCCCTGTACAAGGAGCTGGTTCGGACTCAAGACCAGCTAGGACAATCAGAAGCTGCAAAGGCAGCATTACAGACAGCTATGAAACAAAAAGAAGAGGGCCAACCCTCCCAGCCTCCTCCTGTGATAATCAACCTTGAGGAAGTCCAGCCAACGACTACTCCTCCTCCTCAACAGACAGGGCCTACAGCACCATCTACAGCAACAACTACACCAACAACAGAGCCAACTCCTACTCTGGATATGCAGAAGCTGCAAGCTGAGATCCAAGTTCTTGAATCCCAAATGAAAGAGCTTGATGAAGTCAAAAGATCTTTGACCAAGGTAAATGAAAAATTTGACAAAAGCAAGCAGAATGAAGCAGCAAAGGAGAGAGAGATAAAAGCTCTAAAAAAGAGAATAGCTGAACTAGAAAAAGAGCTTGCACTAGAAAAAGTAACAGCAGAATTGAAAGCAGTCCTCTGGGGCAACATTGGGCGGTCCATCACCAATCAATGGCAGTATATTGAGACTATGGATGAGCAAATAGTACTCATCACCAAGGCAAACAAGGAAATACACAGAGCCAGAGCAAGCCTTGGCCACATGCCAGATGCTGCCAGCAGAATGATCAATGTTTTAAATAACAAAACTAGCTCTCAACTAGCTACCATGGGAATTACTAACAGGACTGAAACAATCTCAGTAGTTAAAAGAGTCCTGACACTAAGAAGTCTAGTTGGTACGCTGGAGAGGAGGACACAGGATATGCAGACCGAGATCAACAAGTTCCTGGACAGATTTGTGGCATTGCAGAACAGAGGCCTCCCCAGCATTTTAAGCAGTGTAGGAAGACTGCTCACCCTAGAAAATTACAACAAAAGGATTGATGCCCATGCAGTAGCACAGATTGCAAAACAGCCCAGTACCTCAACAGACACAGGGCCAGCATCAGGGCAGAATCTGTATGATAGGGTGGATAATCTGTTTTTTATTATGAATGAAATTGATCATCTGTTTGATACACCACCAAATTTCTTTAAGTATACTGAGGCAGATGAGACTATGGGGGCAATCATAAATCATCAATTGCCCACACAAGAAGTATGGAGGAATTTGACACAGATAATTTTATCAGGCCAGAACCTGTAGCGCTAATTTTCTCCAGTATATGAGCAGTCATGCACAGGCACAATTTTGATGAATAAAATCTACAAGGAAGAGGCAGATGCTGAGCCAACTCAGCAGAGCTATTTACTCACCACAGCAGCAGTCACAATCACAGGTGACAAACCCAAAATACAGCGTACAAGCCATAAAGTCGGGTTCCCCAGCATTTAATCAAAGTATCTCAACCGACTCAGCAGATCCCAAAGGCCAAAATATCTTCTGACAGAACATTAAGGCGCCTTTATTTTGTATTCAATGCTGTAATAAATTTCTGATCATAATATCTCGAAAGTTGGTGAGAATATTAAGTCTGAGATAACTCAGAACTCAGATATTTTTGTAAAAATCGCAAGTATATATTCACCCCTGGCAGAAGCTCAGGGGTTGTTGTTATTTTCCTTTTAGAAGTCTCACTTGCTGTAAGATTCTGAGAGAAGTAATACAAAGGGAGAATGGAATTTCCAAAAGCTTGGTGTATGTGATGCGTTGTGATGAATGGTGAATGTTGCAGGATTCCAGAGTGTTTCATAAAACAATAAGTTTTCTTAAATCTCTGTATTACATGTTTTCGAGTCTTTTGTTCTCTTTTGTTGTTTAAATGTTTTACACTTAATAGCAAAGTAGAAGAATAGTTACAGGATTTAATCACTGATTACCCTGAACTCAATCTGAGCTATTATCCATGTTTTCTTCAGATACAGTGAATGAAGTGTAATTCTTAATTGCTGCACTTTAAAACTATATCTTTTACAGTGATAGACATCCCCAGGATTCAAGTTTTGCTCCTGAGGCATCTATCTGTTTCTCATACCTAGTTTGGTGGAAATACTCGAATACTTTAGTGAAAATTCTTAATTGCTTTCACTGTTTTTTTCACCTGTTTGTGTTATAAATCAAAATTTGTTCTATGAAGTATCCAAATGGCCCTGCAAACTTCACCAGTTCACCTCAAGGTTTCTAGACACCTACAACCATAGACTCCATTGCCCAATGATACTTGACTCTCTGAATACTACATCACTAAGACCTAAAAGAAACTCTTCAACCAAAACATAAACAAAACCTGTGCATAATAGCTAGCCTAAAACCCTATCATAAACAGTTACAAATCATAAAGAGAGAGCCCTCTCTGATCACAGTTTGGCTAGAAACAGTGATCCAAAGATTGGTTAGTGGTTACCCCGGCCGTATTCCCTTGGGAGTCATAGGGAACAACCTGGGTGTTAACATAATTGGCGACTCCGCTGGGGACTTCTTAAAGATTTTTCAATTACTATCTATCTTCCAAAGCTACCATCAAGCCTGAACTAGCCAAGAGGCCTTAGGACTGTTTCTGTGCCACAGGAACAGCTTTAGGGAAGAGCTGATTAGGGAATCTTCATCCTAGCTTTGAAACATATATAGCCATTCCAAAATTTTCATCCAGTCCTTGCATATATAAACTTCTTGTACAAATTCAAAAGAATATTTAGAAGCTGGCTCCCAAAAGAAATCCAAGGCACACTAGGGCAAACCCTGACCCTAATCAACCCATCATTGTTGATAATCCAAATATCATTCCAAAGAACATAAGGAGACAGCAAAAGCAGGAGAAGCCTGCTGATTCAGATATAAGTTCAGACCAACCTATCCTCATTCCAACTCCTTGCAAAGTCCTTTTCCGTTCCACACCTAATTCCCCTAGTTCATCATCAACACCTCAAAGCCCTCCTCTCCCATCTTCACCATTTGCACATACTCTTTTAACCAGCCCCCCGCTTGTTACCCATCCTATTAACCCTGTTACACCTGTAATCCCAGCTGTCCCATTTGTTCCTATTAACCCCATAAACCCCATAAACATGGCTAACAGATATGCACCTCTGCAGATACCAGCCAATGCTCCAGCTCTACCCCAAGACTACCAAACCAAAATCTCATTTTTTGACTCCCATGGCCCTTTGACAGCTGTCCAGCATGCTAAGAAGATGCAAGACCACTTTGAGACCTATGAAATAGATGATGACAGTGTCAGGATGAGAATTTTTGTTCAAAGCTTAACTGGGGATGTCAGAACTTGGTTTAGATCCCTGAATGCAAATTCCATTGCAACCCCTGAGGTCCTGTACCAAGAGTTTACCAACAGATGGGAGAAAAAGAAAGATCCACTCCACATACTCGGTGAATATAACACTATTAAAAGAGGTCCCCAAGAAACAGTTTTGGAATATTGTGCCAGGTTTAACAATGTATATAATGCTATCCCCCAGAACTTAAGGCCCCCTCCTGATTTGGCCCTGTATAACTTCCCTGACGGTTTTGACTCTGATATGGCCTATCAGCTGAAAGAAAGAGATCCTCCAACCCTTGCAGAAGCTCAAAGAGTTGCAGTCACTGTAGAGGCCAACCTAATTGCCAAGAGAAACAGGGCAAAGCTGGAAAAGAAGGCTGGCTTCAGAGAAGAGCCCTCGGGTTTTGATCAAAAGCTGGATGCAATACTAAACAGCATGAAGAGATTGGGTGAAAGAGTGGAATCAGTTGAAAGAAAATCATCATGGGAGACATCACAAAGCAACCCTCCTAGAAACCCAAATTTTAGGAGAAATCAGAACCCAAACATAGGAAAAACAAGTGCTGACCAAGACATTAGACCCCCTTTTCAAGAAAACTATGCAGAAACCTCCACAGCCAATCAGCTCAATGAAGATCCTGAAATTAACTTAATGGGTCTGGATGGTAAAAGCCATGTTTTCTTAACACAAGAAGACCATGAGGAGGATGAAAGCAAAACATTCCAAACTAAATCAGGAGAATCCTTTGACTTTAAACAAGGATATGATACTGCTGTCTATGAAGTCCATAAACAATACAAACTAAGGAGTAGGACTGTAAATGTAAATCAGCCTGAAAAGGTAAAGGAGAAACAACAGTCCAAAGAAACCATGGTCACTGAACCTAATGACAACACAAACGTGCCTATAAAAGAAGTAGTGGTTGAGGAGGTCACTGAACTGCTGTCCCCACTACAACAGCCCATGGCAACCTCGTCCTCCCACCCAAATCCGAACATTACCCCTCAAGACATGAGTATGAGGGGCAGGTTTCGAAATCAAGATGAAATCCAACAAGAAGATTTAGTGAACAAAGAAAAGACTGCTATCCGTGACTCTAAAATCCAAGTTGACAAACCTTTTGACCTAGGTACAGAGATTGGCAAGTTAAAGATAGCAATCCCCCTCTCAGAGCTAGCCAAGCATGACATATACAAGCAACAGATAAAGAAATCCCTACAGCTCACCAATAGCAAAGATGATGTAAATGTGCTAGATGACACTCCAGAATTACTGTTTGGCCCAGAGGTAGATGGAAAATCAGAAGTCACAGGGGTTTTACCGTTTTATGTCAGCCTGCATGTTCATGATAAAATACTGCATAATGCAATGTTCGACTCATGCGCCTCTCACAACCTTATGCCAAAAGCAGTCATGGAAAGATTGAACTTGGATATAACAAGACCATACAAAGACCTGTTTTCTTTTGATTCCAGCCAAGTCAAATGTTTAGGCCTAATAAAAGATTTGTGTGTGTCTCTGGTTCAATATCCCAACAAGACTATTCTAATGGATGTTGTAGTTGCTGATATCCCACCCAAATATGGGATGCTGTTATCAAGATCATGGGGAGCCAAGCTCCAAGGATCCCTGCAATTAGACATGTCATATGCAACTATCTCTGTCTTTGGGCAACCAAAAAGACTTTATAGGGAAACACTCATGAAGTATATGGTCAGCAGTGAAGAAAAGCCCCAAAATTTTCCAATATATGCTGTCCATTCGGACATAGACTCCTTCATCCTTTTCAATGATAGCGCAGACCTTTCAAACAATGAGATTAGGACCGAAACACTCATACAAGAACAAAACATTGATCAGACAAGTAGCACCTGCCAAACATCAATCAGCCCAACAATACACATTAACCCTCCTCTAGTTGTTAAAGATTGTCAAACAAGTGATAAAGCTGTCCTAGAAAACAAATGGGGGAAGAAACCCCAACTCCTGCTCACATTGCCATCTCATGAACAGAACTTTAAATCTTCTGTCCAGCAAGATATCCTGTGGGTCCTAGAATTTGATGGGTCAGTCAACAAGTTAGGGGCAGGAGCTGGAGTGTGGATATATAACAAAGAGAAAGGCTATGCAGAAGGCAGGGCTTACAGATTGAATTTTAGGTGCACTAACAACATGGCAGAATATGAAGCTCTCTTGCTGGGCCTAAAGCTAGCAAAATCACTACAAGCTCCTAAACTCTCCATTATGGGAGACTCTGATCTAGTAATTCAGCAAGTGAAAGGACATTTTGTCACCAATGACAAAAGATTGAGGTCCTACAGATCTGCTGTAATTGAAATATTAGAAACCTTCTCTGAGTTTGTTATCACAAAAATTCCAAGGGGCCACAATCTCCATGCACACAGCTTGGCAACATTTGCCAGCACCTTCAAATTCCCATTAGAACCCAATAATTGTTTCACAGCCGAGGTCAAATACAGACCCTCTATTCCAAACAATGTTAAAGAATGGCAAGTATTTGAGGATGACATGCAAATAAACAATTTCTTGACCTTGCAACAAGAGTTCATAGGATTAAGTATTGATCTTGATGGAGCATGTCAATCACAAATATTTGATGGAGCATGTTCATCACAAATACAGTTTCAACAGTCTGCTCACCCAATGTCACCTAGGACAGCAAAACAACTACTCAGTCCAACCATTTTCAACAATGAAAACATTCAGCAAATCAACCAAATTGACTGTGAAGAGGTGAGCAACGCTGAAGATGAAATCATACAACTCAAAGACAATTTCCTTCCAGCAGGCCTTACCCCACTAGAGGACATTTTTGACTCAAATGATGTCCCCAGGAAACCAAAGATGCAGCCATTAGATGCAGCAATTGAAGAATGCAACATTGGTACCACTGACAAGCCTAAAATAATAAAACTATCTGCTGCTTTGCCCCCTGATCAAAAACCCAAGTATATTGACCTCTTTAAAGAGTTTCAAGATGTTTTTGCTTGGGGTTATGAGGATCTAAAGTCCTATGATACCTCTGTTATCCAGCACACCATTCCCCTCAAGCCTAATCAAAAACCATTCAAACAGAAATTGAGAAGAATCAATCCTGTGCTCCTTCCTTCCATTGAAAAAGAATTACAGAAAATGTTCAAAGCTGGTATCATAGCACCAATCAGATTCTCTGAATGGATTTCAAATTTGGTCCCTACAAGAAAGAAAACTGGTGAGATTAGACTTTGTGTAGACTTAAGGAATTTGAATCAAGTATCACTCAAAGATAACTACCCTCTACCCAAAATGGATCATATTCTTCAAAGAGTAGTAGGGGCTTCGAGAATATCATTGCTTGATGGTTTCTCAGGTTTCAATCAAATCCTGGTACACCCTGATGATCAGGACAAAACTGCATTTACAACCCCATGGGGAACTTTCAAGTATGTGAAAATGCCCTTTGGATTGAAAAACGCAGGGGCAACATTTCAGAGAGCAATGGACATTGCTTTTGCAAAAGAGATTCATGACTTCTTGGTCATTTACTTAGATGATCTTACACCCTTTTCAAAATCTGACCAAGAACACTTGAAACATTTGAAACAGATTTTCATAACATGCAGAAAGTATGGCATTTCCTTAAACCCCAAGAAATCATTATTTGGCTTGGAAGAAGGGAAACTTCTAGGACATATTATTTCAAAAGATGGCATAAGAATTGATCCAGATAGGATACAAGCTATCCTACAAATGCCTCATCCCAGGAATGTCAAGGAGTTGCAAGGATTCTTAGGGAAAATCAACTTTTTAAGAAGGTTTATCCCTAATTTAGCAGAATTAATCAGATTACTAAACAATATGCTAAAGAAAGATTCAAAGGTCAAATGGACTGTTGAAGCAAAACAAGCCTTTGAAAGCATAAAATTGGCCTTGACTCAAACCCCAGTGTTAACTAATCCACAGTTTGACAGAGACTTTATCATTTTCTCCTTTGCCTCCCAACATACTATTGCTGCTGTTTTATTACAGAAAGATGACCACGGGAGTGAGAAACCTATTGCCTTTTTCAGCAGAGCTCTTAGAGATGCCCCCCTAAAGTACCAAATTATGGAGAAACAAGCCTATGCTTTGATCAAAGCTATTAAAGACTTTAGGATTTACATCCTTTACTCTCATGTTGTGGCTTATGTACCAAGTCCTATTGTCAAAGACATTCTCACCCAAGAAAACTTAGAGGGCAGAAGAAGAAAATGGATTGCCAATATACTAGAATTTGACATTGAAATAAAACCCACAAAGCTAATAAAAGGGCAAGGTTTGGCCAAATTAATGACAGAAGCAAATTTCCAAGCCTTAGATATCAATCAACTGGACAGTGAAACAGAGCTGGCGACTCCAAAGATCAATGTAGCCTTTGAACAATCTCCTTGGTACTCTGATATCTGTTATGTGTTACAAAACCTGTGTGCTCCCCCAGGACTGTCCAGAACTAAGTGTAGGTTCCTAAAAATGAAAACATCTAGATTTTGTGTGATGGATGGAAATTTACTTTGGAAAAACCATGAAGGTATCTTGCTGCACTGTCTAATAGAGAATGAAACTAACAAAATCATGCAAGATTTCCATGCTGGAGATTGCGGTGGACATTTGTACTGGAAGTCCACTGTGGACAAGATATTGAGGGCTGGGTACTACTGGCCCATTATGTTCTCTGATGTTAAGAAATTTACAGCCTCATGCCACAAATGCCAACTGTTTGAAGGCAAAAGACAGTTGCTGCCACTCCCTTTGAAGCCCATTGCAACAGAGAGACCTTTCCAACAATGGGGCTTGGATTTCATTGGGGAAATTCATCCCTCATCTTCAGGGCAACACAGATGGATTCTGACAGCAACAGATTACTTCACCAAGTGGATTGAAGCCGCCCCATGCAGACAAGCAAATGATTCAGTAATCATTCAGTTTTTGGAAAACAATATACTGGCTAGATTTGGCTGTCCGGACAAGATAATAACAGACAATGCTGCTGCTTTCAGATCCAAGAAAATGGTGAACTTCTGCCATAAATTTCACATTACTTTGGGCCATTCTACAGCTTACTATCCTCAAGGAAATGGCCTTGCTGAATCATCAAACAAAAGTTTGATAAATATCATAAAGAAAGTGCTGGAAGAGAACAAAAAGAACTGGCATAAGAAACTAGTAAATGCTTTATGGGCAGACAGACTAACAACTAAAAGATCAATTGGGACCAGCCCATATGAGTTAGTCTATGGATTAGAGGCCAGATTTCCGTCATCACTAGGAGTGCCGGTTATGAAACTTCTGCAAGAAAGCCAAGTAGAGCCAAATGACATGCAAAGAAGGATTAATCAGATAATCTGTTTACAGCAAACTAGAGAACAAGTTTTCAGCAGAGTGCAGATACTACAAGAGAAACTGAAAAAGGCCTTTGATAGGAGAACCAAAGCAGAAGATTTCAATGTAGGGGACAAAGTTTTATAGTGGGATGCAAGAAGAGAAGAGAAAGGGAAACATGGAAAGTTTGACTCTTTATGGAAAGGACCATTTGCTGTCCAAGTAGTGCAAGGTAATAACACCTACTTCCTCAAAACTTTGACTGAAACTGACTTGGATGAAGGTCCTGTCAATGGCAGGATGCTGAAGCACTACTTTGACTGTTCACTATGAGTGGAATCCAAGGATTCATTGTATATATGCAGATGTACATATTGTTTTCTGTTTTAGATTGTAAAAAGCAGTTTTCCCAAGTGATTCACCAAACAGCTAGAGGCAAGTAGAATCAGAGGTCTTCCAAGAAAAAAGCACACAAGTTTGACACATTTATGCAGCAGATTTCAAAGATTGAGATGGGCAGTCAAAGAACAAGGCAATCTGACCTGCTGTTCTTGGTCTTTCAGAAGAAAAACCATTCCCATGTGGAGCCACTGTTGGATACCTATACTAATAGGTTTCATATTTCATGATTGGCCAAGGAAAGTCCAAATATGCTCTGCTTTGGTATTACAAAGATCCCATATTTCCTAGAGAACAAGAGGTGTGTAATCTGTTTCAAATATTGAAGACCTTTATTTAAATTTTGTGGATGATTCAACAGTTTAAGCTGGATCATGCCATGTTTCAATTTTGAGTTATAGAATAGAGAAAGAAGTCTGTCCAAACTGCTTAATCTTGGCAGACAAGTAGTTTAGGTAGAGGAGTAAAGGTTCCCAACAGCTTAATCTGGGACCTTGGAAGAAATAAGGGTAGAAGTAGATAGTAAAGAATAAAGAAAAAGCCAAAGAAAAGAAAAGGCAAGTAAGGGTTTGCAAGTCCAAATGCACCCTCTATGGAGAAACAAAAAATGCTAGGAAAATAGCTGGGTAGGCAGTTGTGGTTGCAGAAAGGGTATTTTCACCATTACACATATGTCAAGAGGTGTTTTGCCAAGGCAAAATCTATCAATGAACAAAGTGGTTAATCCCATCATATTACAGCAAGGAGCATGACTAACCTCCCTCTTCCCCTCTATTCCATTACTAACACTCCCTTTCTTTAGCTGAGATTTATGAAGAGAGATCATGGTTTTATGGTGGTTCTAGTTCATTCAGAATCCACATTTCTGGTCTAAGATCTTTCATTTTGATCTACTCTCAAAACCAAGTCAATTTCAGATAAACTCAGTAAAATCCCCTTCATTTGCTCCCTTCATTCATATTAACCTCTAATTCTACTATATAGCTCCCCTATTTTACCCCTTCCCCTAATAATACTAACACTATGGTGTATAAAGCCCCAAATCTTATAAATACTCCTTCCCCTTGGCATTATAGCCCTATATTCTTCAAAAGGGACCAAAATGACCTCTGGTCACTTTGGTGAACCTGTCCCATCCCATTCCCCCTTGCTGCAAGTCAAACTGCTCCTCAAACCACCATTTGCATTGAAAAAACCTTATAAAACCTCTTTTGCCTATAAAAATCCTTTGCAAAAATTACCAAAGTCAAAAACCCGCCTCTGGCGCATTTCCAAAGGGTTAGCGCGCAGTTTGATTTTATGAAAAAACCAATGAAAAACCAACGAAAAACCCTCTACCCAAAGTTTTCCGCCCGCATACAACCCGAGCATCTTCCTGCTCCGCCCACCGTCGGATCAAGCCCCGAAGATCCGACGATCCACGTTGATATCGGAGCGGCCCCCACTGCTGTCCTTTACCGCCCGAGAAGCTGACGTTGCGTCACGTCAGGGCCTCTCCACGCGTCAAGCGCTAAGGTATCTCGGAGCCGGGCCTGACAACTTCGGCGCCGTACCCAAACCGCCCCGAGAAACCGTAGCGGTTAGCCTTAACCGTAACCGCTACGGTCCTAACCGCCACCTGTTTTCCGCCAACGCATCGCCACGTCACATCCACCTGTACTCGCTCCTGCTATTCGTCCACCTGGCCGCTGACATGGCTGCCATCTCATCAACCCCTTGGACCAATAGTCTACCGCCACGTCACCCGATGACGTCAGCTGACGTCACCTCACCTTGACCCACCAATGATGTCATGCTGACGTCATCACTAAAAAGCGCCAAAATGGTAAAAAAGTCTATATTTACCCAAAAAACCGTGTTTTTCCCACTTTTCTCTCCTGTCGCTATTGTTCTTTCTGCATGACCGTTTACGTTCGAATTTCCGCCAACCTGCTGAGTTAACCCGGGCGACCTCCTCAGCATCAACCGTGCACACCTGCGCAACCTCTGTTCGTCAATTAACAGGTATTTACCATTGTTCTGCCCTCCATACGACTGTTATTGAAATTTAAGTTGCTCAGAAGGCTTAAGACACCTTGAACTACATTTACACCGCCCATTTCCCTCTGCACGTCCACCATTGTAACTGTGAAGTCCAAAAAAGCACCGGCCGAGCCTTAATACTTGTAATTTCGCTCAAAACCACTGTCCCTCTGCATTTCCCGGCAGATTTCTTGATAAATACAATTCACCCGCTGGAAGGGGACAGTTAGACCTTAGAGAAGCTCTGCTCCTAAAAACAAACAGTATTTCAATTGCTGTTGAGTAAATTCCCCTCTGGTATCCAAAATACAAACTGTTTTCACAGAGAATCACCTCTATTCTGTGTTGCTTCCATTTTGACTATTCACCTACAATTGTTGCACTTCAAAGAATCATGGAGACTCCTATTGCTCTAAATATCAAGCCCCTCAATGCTCCTCACCAGGAATTAGCATGGAAAGCTCTGGGAGACATGGATTACCAAATGCTGGACTGGTTCCCTATGGGAACCAAATACAATATCCAGATGATGAATGAGTTAAAGGCCCAGCACCTGAGTGGGGCAGATATCTTGGGAATTTGGGACTCAAATTTGCCCATCTACAACCTTCCCCAAGTAAATCCTATGCCAGAACTGATCTACAGCTGCCAGGAATGCTATGACCCAAACCAAAGAGCTGTCATCAGCCCCACAGGCTCAATCCTGTTCCAGATTACCCCAGAGAGTATAAATGGAATGCTGCACTTCCAAACTGCCAAGCAATTGACCCCCATCTTTATGCAGAATTTGGTAAACAAAGGGACCAAGCTGTCAAATGACCAAATCATTAAAATCAATCAGTTGTTTGTAAGACCAGGCTCTGAAACAGTCAGAACCCCTCCTATTGGGTATCACTACTTGAATGATTTGGGCAGGATGTTAGTGGATTTAATCAGTTATGTCCTAGGATTCAGGGGATGGAGGACGTGGATGATAGCCTAATGGCAATGCTGTCTATATTCTCTCCTGGTAAGCCCCTAGCTGTACATTATGACTATGCAACCTACATTGCAGATAAAATCCATGAGCAGTTTATGAACTTGAAGAGGGAAAGACTATTCAGGTATACTTCATATATATACCATCTATTCTTGTTCTATCAGCCAGCCACCTTCTCTTTTCCTTTGAAGCAACTCAATGCCCAGGGAAATCCAAGATCAGTTGTGTTCTGGACTTCTGTTTTTCATCATACCTCTGTATCACCTTACACATACACTGAGTTTATTGACTTATTCATTTATCCAGTCATGACAGTATTGCATGGTACTCCTCCTCCTAGACTAACTGATGACATGAGAAGAATTCTCCATTTGAATAAGTCCTACAACATTGGTAATTGGTACTTCTACCAAAACCACACAGTCATCAGGATATATGGCTGTGAGTTGAACCCATTTAGGTTGCCAAGGTATGTCCCCATGAGGCTTTTTGCCTTGGAATATTTCAGACAGTTTGGGAACTCAGACTATCTTCATTTTCAGAGCAACAACAAGAAGTCACAGTTGAAGGTAAGGAACCAGCTGGGTCCTTTCCTATATAACAGAAAAGAAGAAGGGTGGAAGGAGGCAGACAGTATCCTGGAGGGCCTTAGACTGCAAACCAGCTTTGAATGGATACCCTATGACCCCAATCATTCTATCTCCCTCAGGAGGATTAGATACAAATTGGGTAGCTATGCACACAAGAGACAACCCAAGATTGAACAGTATGCCAATGCATCAAATTGGGAGGAGGGTACCCTAGAGGAGGAAATTACTAATGAAGAGTTACTTGAGAGAGAGGCTAGAAATATGCAAAAGGAAGCTGACTTGGAAACTTGTGGACAGGTGCCCCTCTCCTACAAAAAGCAACTTGGAGCAGCTGCTACATCATCAACAGCACAGCAGCAAACTGCCGAGAAAGCACCACAGACAGCAAGCAAGGATAAAGGGAAGCAGGTGGAACAGCCACCTCCATTGACAGAAGAACAAGTGGACACATTGCTACAGCAGCAAGAAGAGATGGAGCAGCAGGAACTTGGGCAGCAACAAGAAGAGGAACAGTTTATTGAACAACAGCCCTTGCAGCAAGAAAAAGTGATTAATGCTCCAAGCTCCACTGAGCAACAGGCTCAGACAATAGTGCCTCCTAGGGCAGAAACTACTGTTGATACCTCAGTCCTCCAAACCCCACAAAAGGAGGACTTAACCAGGAAAAGGGATAGAGAGACTCCCCTGACTTCATCCATCAATCGGGGAGAGAAAAGACAAAGACTAAATGACTCTCAAGAGGATGACATAGCAGTGAGGCAAGCAATGGGCATGAGCCCACCCAGTGGAGAAGTTTCAGCCAGTTCATCTCAGCATGAACATGATAGAACTATAGGAGGAGAGGTCAGCTCCTCCAGCCAGCACAGAGAAGGACAGTCCAGCATCAAACAGCAATTTATTGACATTAAGAGGAGGAGTGATCCTATTAAAGTACAGCTGTACAATCATTTGCTGAACCTGGCTCCCACCAATCAGCAAAGACTCATGTCTGCCTTTGATGTAAGTGAAGGCAAGATGATCATGAGTCACTTCATGCCCACAACGCTGCATCCTCAAACTACCTCGGATTACCTAAGAACCAACATGGAGGTGCTGGCCAAAGACATACACCCTATGGATAAGATTGAATTACATAAACAAACTGGTGAAATGGTGTATGCCTCCTTGGCAGATGAAACGTTGGAGAACTACAAATTGAAGAGCAGCCTTGATAACACAGCATCTCAGCTGGAATTGGAGAGAGCATCATCACAAGCCAAGGACAACAGGATTAAGTCCTTGGAAGAGGTAATTATAGAAATAGGACATGATCCTAAAGATGTTAAGGGTATCCAAGAACTCTTGAAGCTAAGGGATGCAGACTTGGCGGCCTTAAGAAAGAAAATCAAGCTTCCAGCTACCATCCATCCTCAAACAGATGAAGTTGCCCAGCAAAGGCAGGAAAAGGATGCTACAGACCTACTGATATCCCTGTACAAGGAGCTGGTTCGGACTCAAGACCAGCTAGGACAATCAGAAGCTGCAAAGGCAGCATTACAGACAGCTATGAAACAAAAAGAAGAGGGCCAACCCTCCCAGCCTCCTCCTGTGATAATCAACCTTGAGGAAGTCCAGCCAACGACTACTCCTCCTCCTCAACAGACAGGGCCTACAGCACCATCTACAGCAACAACTACACAAACAACAGAGCCAACTCCTACTCTGGATATGCAGAAGCTGCAAGCTGAGATCCAAGTTCTTGAATCCCAAATGAAAGAGCTTGATGAAGTCAAAAGATCTTTGACCAAGGTAAATGAAAAATTTGACAAAAGCAAGCAGAATGAAGCAGCAAAGGAGAGAGAGATAAAAGCTCTAAAAAAGAGAATAGCTGAACTAGAAAAAGAGCTTGCACTAGAAAAAGTAACAGCAGAATTGAAAGCAGTCCTCTGGGGCAACATTGGGCGGTCCATCACCAATCAATGGCAGTATATTGAGACTATGGATGAGCAAATAGTACTCATCACCAAGGCAAACAAGGAAATACACAGAGCCAGAGCAAGCCTTGGCCACATGCCAGATGCTGCCAGCAGAATGATCAATGTTTTAAATAACAAAACTAGCTCTCAACTAGCTACCATGGGAATTACTAACAGGACTGAAACAATCTCAGTAGTTAAAAGAGTCCTGACACTAAGAAGTCTAGTTGGTACGCTGGAGAGGAGGACACAGGATATGCAGACCGAGATCAACAAGTTCCTGGACAGATTTGTGGCATTGCAGAACAGAGGCCTCCCCAGCATTTTAAGCAGTGTAGGAAGACTGCTCACCCTAGAAAATTACAACAAAAGGATTGATGCCCATGCAGTAGCACAGATTGCAAAACAGCCCAGTACCTCAACAGACACAGGGCCAGCATCAGGGCAGAATCTGTATGATAGGGTGGATAATCTGTTTTTTATTATGAATGAAATTGATCATCTGTTTGATACACCACCAAATTTCTTTAAGTATACTGAGGCAGATGAGACTATGGGGGCAATCATAAATCATCAATTGCCCACACAAGAAGTATGGAGGAATTTGACACAGATAATTTTATCAGGCCAGAACCTGTAGCGCTAATTTTCTCCAGTATATGAGCAGTCATGCACAGGCACAATTTTGATGAATAAAATCTACAAGGAAGAGGCAGATGCTGAGCCAACTCAGCAGAGCTATTTACTCACCACAGCAGCAGTCACAATCACAGGTGACAAACCCAAAATACAGCGTACAAGCCATAAAGTCGGGTTCCCCAGCATTTAATCAAAGTATCTCAACCGACTCAGCAGATCCCAAAGGCCAAAATATCTTCTGACAGAACATTAAGGCGCCTTTATTTTGTATTCAATGCTGTAATAAATTTCTGATCATAATATCTCGAAAGTTGGTGAGAATATTAAGTCTGAGATAACTCAGAACTCAGATATTTTTGTAAAAATCGCAAGTATATATTCACCCCTGGCAGAAGCTCAGGGGGTTGTTGTTATTTTCCTTTTAGAAGTCTCACTTGCTGTAAGATTCTGAGAGAAGTAATACAAAGGGAGAATGGAATTTCCAAAAGCTTGGTGTATGTGATGCGTTGTGATGAATGGTGAATGTTGCAGGATTCCAGAGTGTTTCATAAAACAATAAGTTTTCTTAAATCTCTGTATTACATGTTTTCGAGTCTTTTGTTCTCTTTTGTTGTTTAAATGTTTTACACTTAATAGCAAAGTAGAAGAATAGTTACAGGATTTAATCACTGATTACCCTGAACTCAATCTGAGCTATTATCCATGTTTTCTTCAGATACAGTGAATGAAGTGTAATTCTTAATTGCTGCACTTTAAAACTATATCTTTTACAGTGATAGACATCCCCAGGATTCAAGTTTTGCTCCTGAGGCATCTATCTGTTTCTCATACCTAGTTTGGTGGAAATACTCGAATACTTTAGTGAAAATTCTTAATTGCTTTCACTGTTTTTTTCACCTGTTTGTGTTATAAATCAAAATTTGTTCTATGAAGTATCCAAATGGCCCTGCAAACTTCACCAGTTCACCTCAAGGTTTCTAGACACCTACAGCCATAGACTCCATTGCCCAATGATACTTGACTCTCTGAATACTACATCACTAAGACCTAAAAGAAACTCTTCAACCAAAACATAAACAAAACCTGTGCATAATAGCTAGCCTAAAACCCTATCATAAACAGTTACAAATCATAAAGAGAGAGCCCTCTCTGATCACAGTTTGGCTAGAAACAGTGATCCAAAGATTGGTTAGTGGTTACCCCGGCCGTATTCCCTTGGGAGTCATAGGGAACAACCTGGGTGTTAACACTACCCGAAATAGAATTAGTGAATCCATTGGAGAAAATATTCTTGTTTTTCCTAGATTAAGTTGTTTCTTCTTGATGAGGGCATGCTTGATTGATTTCTTTATTTTATAGTGTCTGTGACCTGTTTGCTTCTTTGGCATCAAGTCTGATCTTTTGGATCAGGCCTGGATTTTTTGTTTTTCTTAATTGAGCTTTATATACACCCTTTTAAGAGGATACAATAGTGTATACATACTAGTTTCTTTAAAGAAACTCATGCATACGCTAGTTTCCTTTGTTTTAGTAGCGTATACATGTTGCTTTGTCTTCGCACAGTCGCGTATACCTTATTTGAATAAGTTTTTCAAATCTTGGACTTAGTTAAGATTGTTGCCTCGTGGCTTTTGCTGTTTTCTAGTCATTCACTATCACTAAAGCTCTGCTTTTACGCAAGTTTTTAGTTTCTAATCTTCTTCTTGTTGAGAAAACCTAGTCAACCTAGGGTTTTCTTTTTGAGTAAAGTTTCAGTTTGGGTTTTGTGTTCAAGGCTTCTTGTAGAAGCTCTTGGTTTTTCTAAATTTACAGAACAAGAAATTGGTCGCAATTTTGTTTATTACCCAACTTTCGGATTGCTTTGCTTTGCTTTCCTTTTTTGGTTGACCTATTTTGTTTTTCATGGTTTTTGAGTGCCTCTTTGGCAATCTTGAAAGTCTTTCTTGACCTTATTTTGGTTTTCTGAAGTCCTTTATACCGTTTTTCATATCAATCTATGCAAGTATGTAGTCCTTTGTCGTTTCAAGTTTGATTATATTAATGATGTGCATAACTTGCAAATTTTGGGACTCTTTATGCTTGTTTTTGGTCATGAAATTTTAGTAGACTTTTTGTTCTCAAAAAATTCTTTGGGTTCTTTAAAAGATAAAAAGACAAAAACATCGTTCTCGCCTTTCTTTTTCTTTTTAGTTTTTGTTTTTGGTTTCTTCATTATTTTTGAGCAATTGTGAACTTTTTTCAATTGGTTTTGCTTGGTTTTAAGGGAAGTTTGTCATTGAATTTTTTCCCTCCTTGTAGTCAAGTTGGCCTATTGATCTTGTGAAGGAACATATTTTCTTATTGTATGAGCATCCATAGAATCTTGCATCATCATTATAGTTTGCATTAAGTTAGTTTCTATTGTAGGCATTTTTAGTCTTTTTGTTAGATTTTGAGTGTGTGGAGCGTGTTTTTTGAAAAAAAGGAAAAAAAAATGTTTTTATAAGTTTATTCATAGAGCCTTATAGAAATATCTTTTCATCGAAAAAATAGTTGAATTTCCATATAGCTAAGTTTCTATTGATTTATTTTGCGTCAAAACACCATAAGTTTCACTCTCATTTTACTCGTGACCTAAAGAACAACCCTTTAAAATCAAGCGCTTAATTAAAAAGAACTAGAACATTTTTTGATTTGTCATTAATTACATAAACAAGTCTAGCTCTTTAGGGCCTTGGAATAGGTGATTGGAGAGTTAACTCTCCAAGGCCACTCAAACTGTTAAACATAGATGTTGAATAATGAGTGAAATCCAGTGTTGTTAGAAATACTGGGAAAGCTGAAGACAAGGAAAGAGAGATATCCCCTCTCCTACTTGTTGGATCTCGCCCCGACACTGTTCCGCCCGGCTTTTGATATGAACTGGTGTCCATAGTTTCTATTCCTAGGGACCACATAGGTCGCTGCAGAGGGGAATCTCGTGACACCTGAGGCAGACATTGCATCACGTTCATTAGTACTTCTAGAGTGTATCCTTGCGAAGCTTGGGTACTTGCACCGGAAAAGGATTTTGTCTAGGGTTCAGCGTAACTATTTCTCTCACCTTAGCTGGTAGGCCTGGGTTATCATTATACCAGACTATCTTATGAACATATGAACAAAGAATTTCCCTCCTTGTGACTTCCTTATGACAACATATGACAAGTGCGACACTTAAGATAGACTTTGGGATGACCGTAATGACACTTGTGCGACAATGTTCATGACTTTGTGTATGGGTGTGACACATGCTTAGATAGTTAGAAAAACTCATATACACAAAGATAGAACTTTGAAACCATCAGAATAGTCTTGCAAACATTGCATGATAGCCAAACATGCCAAAAGACGACAATTAACTCAACATGCAAAAGGGAACAAAGCACTACAAAAAAGCTCATGAAATTACCTCTAGTGTTTTCGACAACAATGAACAAGACCAAGGAAGGATCTGAAATTGAGTGTAAGCCAAAATTTTGGAGGGTGTCACAGCAACTACAACACGCGCTTTGACCCTTGAAATGTTCTTCAATCTTGGATTCTTTGGGGTGCTTCGATCACTAAGTTTCAAGTGTCTTCTTAGTACTTTTTGTGCTTCCTTTGTTTATCATATTTGCCAGATCTTCCTCGTGTATGCTTTCCATGAGGTCCCTATAATACATGTTTCTACAATCACTCAGGACGAGAAACCATCAGCCTGAAAATATCTTATTCTAACATGTTTATGTATATTTTCATGTTTATGTCTTTTCCGTGCACTCAAAAGGGTCAAAAGTGATTCAAGGCACATGGGTGCACTTTCAAAGGCTGAAGGGCTAAAGAGGAGGAGCTTTGGGGCTTCGGCATGTGCTTATGTGCCCAAGGGAAGAAATTAATGAAGGTAGGGTGCATGTCACAAGTCCAAAGGATGAAAGGGAAGGCTTCGGGCTTCCCAAGTTCATTATGCACTCAAGGGCGAGGGCGAAGGAGCAACAAGCACTCCTGAAGATTTAAGGTTGAGGCTTTGTGCCTTTGGGGTGTGCCCATGCACTCAAGAGGCCTCAGGAAGGGTGCAGGGCGTATTCTTGAAGGTTGAAGGTTGGGGCTTCGTGCCTTTGGGGTGTGCCAGTTCACTCAAGAAGTTCAGGAGGGTGTAGGGTGCATAGGGTAAGGTTGAAGGATCATGCTTCGAGTCTTCAAGGTGCACCAATACGCTCAAGGAAGGCACATTTCTTCGAGTCAAAGGAGTGCGCTCAAGGAATACTTAGTCATTTTGGAGGGCACAATTCGGAATAAGGAAGGCTATTCATGCTTTTGGAGTGCCCAGTCTCTCAATGAGGGCACAGGTTGTGCTTCCAAACAACGAAGGATCTCCCATCTAGGCTTGTTGAAAAGTGTAACTAGGTTCGATCTTCATAATGACATGTAATTATTATTTTATGTAAAATATGTAAAGAAGAAAAATAAAATTATCGTAATGCTTGCATCATGGGTTTCATGATTTATAGATTTTATTTTTAATTAAGTCTCCCATTGTGATCCATTAGGGATTTTCTCATCTAGTCATCAAAGTCTAAAGAGCCATTTTCATGAATACATGTTACACATTGTAAAAGTCAAATTTGTTTTTTCAATTCACCCTCCAAGACCTTTTCACTAATCCTCACTCAAGTCGGCCTACAATGAAAAGGATGATTCTAGCAAGCACATGTCGGCCTAGGCACATGGACAAGTTGGCTTATATCACATGGATATAGAGAAATTCGACATCACTTGAAGAACAATTCATTCAAGCATCATAAGCAAGAGAAGAAGCATGAAAATCACAAGGAAAGTAGCCTCATAACCAGCGAGAAGAAAGAGAGGAAGAATGAATATATTTGGCACTTTTTTTGGGTTAGTCTCCTCGCACGTGTGATAGAAACTAGGGTTTTTGTAGTAGGGTTACATCATCCCTCACCAAATTCAAGTGAAAGGTCACCAAACCATCATTATTTCTAGCTGAGATTACAAGGAGAAGCCCTCAAGCCAAGCGAAGGAGAAACACATCATAAAGGTCCATCATTTAGTCCACAAGTGTGATTTTTGCAGAGTTTCAGGCAGTCGAAAGTTGCAAATCTGTGGAGGAAGGTTGAAGTAGTAGAATAGCCGAAATTTTCAATGCTATAAGTCAGTTTGACCAGCGTTGACTTTTAAAAGAAGGAAAAGCATTGAGAAATGATCTTGTGACTTGGCTTTCGAGAGGTCATTGTGTCAAGGGTCTTGGTCTTGGTATTCGTCAATTGAAGTTCCTCTAAGAAGAATTTGTTTGGGTTTTCCTCTCAAGGAGTGAGAGGTTTTGGCCCTGGCTGACAAACTATATAATGTGTCTCTTGTCTCTTTATTGTTTATGAATTGGTAATTGTCTTGATGAAAATAACACAATAATAACACAAGAAGAGAAGATCATAATCAAGAAGTGAAAATAATATAAAAAATCAATTATCATAAGTAGAGAAATCACCTATCTATTGATGCCATAGATTTTCTCAACAAGGCTTTGGAGTGCGCTTGTGCACTCTTGGCCTTAATGGGATTGCTTTGCAACTGAAATTTTTCTAAGTCTGTGTGATCAAGCAAGGGGCGAATAGAATGAGTTTAGACATAGAACCAAGTGCAACACACACTAACTCATCGAGAAATATTAGACAAGCTAGAGAAACAATGAATACACATCAAAATTCCCTACATGCTCCCCAGGTACTACTAGTGGAGTGTGTGCGACTGTGACCCAAAAGTGTTGTTTGATAACACAAAGATGTTGTGACCATGAAATGCACCTAGATATGTTCTAATAAATGAAATGACACTTGAGAATATTCAAGAACACTTATAACATATAAAGTGAAACTTGACAAATGAGGCAACACTTGATATTACAGTGAAGTAGACTCCAAAATTTGAATGTAGTGAAAATTTTAGAGGGTGTTGTAGCAGTGACAACACTTGGTCACACACTAGGTGAACTTCAGATTCTCTGTTTGGGAAAGTTTTTGGTTAAGAGTCAAACCTTCAAGAAGTATTGATTGCCCTAAGTTCCCCCTTTCGACTCGTTTTCGTGCATAGGATCTCACTTTTCTCTACTTGGTCGAAACACACATCGAAGATACACTATATCACAATTGTTTCGATACAGGAGAGGATAATTTGCACAACAAGTTTATGAATTTCATAGTATGATTTTTCATCTCTAGTGTTGCTATGTTGCCAGTAGGCCTGGACAGTACCCTGATGGAGTCACTTCAGGAGTACAAATGTTGCTTCACTACCACCGAACCTGGACAGTACCCCGATGAAGTCGCTTGTTTCACCTCCTTGCACAAGAACCCTTTCTCTTCTTTCACCCTTCATTTAATTATTTTAATAGAACTATGCTTTGGCACTTATTATTTTCAATGGGAGGAAGAGGGATCCTAACTATTGAGATCAAAGGAGGTTTCCCCTTTAGAGAAGTATATGTATACCTCTGATTTTCATTTGCTCACATTAGATTTTTCCCCTTATCCCTTCTTTACTAGATTGGGCAAGCGTTTATGATGAAAGGAGATTTTTGGGTAAGGCAAAATCCCTTTCATATCAATTTTTCGATCCTGAGGCCTGTGGGTTATGGCCCACAAACCTATCGGAAGCATTATTGAGGCCTTAAGCCTTTAAACCCGGGACCATTCAACTTAATCGATACACAGGATTACACGGGAAAACCCCACTCCAAACACATAAGCCGGACTTCAAATATTATAAACCCGCATTCATAAATCGTCGGTCCATCTCTCGGTCCATCGCCTTTCTGTTGCGCTTTCCATTCTCCGATCTCCGATCAAATCAACTTGCACAACAATCCTCCACCGTGGATCTAACACACTTGATCCAATGACTATCAGAGATTTCAGGTGGACAAATAGCACGGGGATTACTCGCCCGAAAAGCGGTTTCCTCTCTCCTCCCAAGTGCTACGTGTCTTATAGTTAGTGGAATCGGGTGCTCACCCCGAATTACTGCTTACCACTTCTACCTCGCCCAAAATACCACTTTGTCTTGAGAAACCACCTCTTCGTTGATTATCTTCCATGCTCTTCCACCATGCGATGACCTTTAGATCTGTCGATCTATCGATTGGACGGCTCTCGCTCACTTCGAGTTTAGCTCAAGTTTTATCGGGTTTCCCTCTGTTCCACTTGGACTTAGTGCTTTAACACAGTTTCTCTGCCATTTCTCTATTTCAAACTATCATCACTCTATACAACAGTTAACTCGATATCTTTGGATCGCCATCGATCCTATAGTGATCGATGGTCGACCAAACCTGCAACACTGGAACATTCAGATGGTTTATAAAATACACACAGGTGCACAAAATCAACACAAGGCACACTTTTTTGTATTATACAGAACAATTACATGCTAATGCATTTTAGCCTTAGAAACAAGATCCCTTCGATTACATTTTGACCACTCTGGTTTACACAAATTCTATTTGTTGCTCTCTATCTTCAGAACGCGCAGGTTCATAACATATATATATATATATATATATATATATATATATATATATATATATATATATAAGGAAACCTTGGATCGGATCACTGAGAAGGATCTGATCAAATCCACTCCTTGATTTCCTCTCACAAATCACTCAACTACACGCATACATGGAAAATTACATTTAATTAAGTCCATCAAACTAGCTCTATTAAAACAGAATTTGTCCCCTGTTTTGCTCTGATGGTCCACGTCTCCTCCTTGCTCCGCTTTGGATTCCTCGTTTAATTAAGAGTGTTGGATGCTCCTGCATCAGACTCCCGAGGCACAAAAATTTATGACCTCCTGGTCATATGCTTCTCCTTATCCTTAGCAATTCTACCCACTTCTCAGTGGAACTACCTTCATGATCTTCTATGAGCTGCAACCAACCTCTGTAGTAATAGTCTTCTCTACTACACGATACCTCACCAAGATTTCTCCTCTGAGCTTTAGTCTTTTGGCATCCTTCTGGTTCTCTCCTCTGGAACCAATTGAGCACTCCTCGCTCTAGGTTGCTGCAAGTCTTCTCACCTTTCGCTGCCGCTATCTGCACGACAGTAAAGACCATAAAATCACCATACTTCAACAACTGTACCTCCTTCTCCTTCTTCTTGCACTCCTTCTTCCTTCTCGTAGGAAAACTTTCCCTTTCCTGGCTCTGATACCAAATGATGAAAGGAGATTTTGGGGTAAGGCAAAATCCCTTTCATATCAATTTTTTGATCTTGAGGCCTGTGGGTTATGGCCCACAAACCTATTGGAAGCGTTATTGAGGCCTTAAGCCTTGAAACCTGGGACCATTCAACTTAATCGATACACAGGATTACACGGGAAAACCCCGCTCCGAACACATAAGCCGGACTTCAAATATTATAAACCCACATTCATAAATCATTGGGTCCGTCTCTTAGTCCATCGCCTTTCCGCTGCGCTTTCCATTCTCCGATCTTTGATCAAATCAATTTGCATGACAATCATCCACTGTGGATCTAACACACTTGATCCGATGGCTATCAGAGATTTCGGGTGGACAAATAGCACGAGGATTACCCGCCCGAAAAGTGGTTTCCTCTCTCCTCCCAAGTGCTATGTGTCTTGTAGTTAGTGGAATCGGGTGCTCACCCTGAATTACTGCTTACCACTTCTACCTTGCCCGAAATACCACTTTGTCTCGAGAAACCACCTCTTCGCTGATTATCTTCCACGCTCTTCCACCATGCGATGACCGTTAGATATGTCGATCTATCAATCGGACGACTCTCGCTCACTTCGTGTTTAGCTCAAGTTTTTGTTAAGAAATTTACTGCATAACATAAATAATTACTGAGAGGAATAAATATAAAAATAACCAGCAACAACCATAAACACATAAACACAAATGTTTATCCGGGAAAACCCCAAATCCGGGGAAAAACCCAACCTAATAAGATCTCATTAGCATTGGCCAAAACCCTGGCCAATCCGACCAAGTGAGCCTTCACCGCTCACCTCCAGGTCTTGCATTACAATGAAGTCCTTCCAGCCTTTTATAAGCTCCATTACATATAATACCACGGGCAGAATACTATGGGTGCACAATACCATGTGCCCCAAAACCATCACTGTTTAACTTGGTCAACTTTGACTCTATCCTGAGTCAAGTTTACCTAACAGTTTTATCGGGTTTCCCTCTATTTCGCTTGGACTTAGCACTTTAACATAGTTTCTCTACCATTTCTCTGTTTCAAACTGTCATCACTCTATACAATAGTTAACTCGATATCTTTGGATCACCATCGATCCTACAGTGATCGATGGTTGACCAAACCTGCAACACTGGAAAATTCAGACGGTTTATAAAATACACATAGGTGCACAAAATCAACACACGGCACACTTTTTTGTATTATACAGAACAATTACATGCTAAGGCATTTCAGCCTTAGAAACAAGCTCCCTTCGATTACATTTTGATCACTCTGGTTTACGAAAATTCTATTTGTCACTCTCTATCTTCAGAATGCGCAGGTTCATAACATATATATATATATATATATATAGATATATATATATATATAAGGAAACCTTGGATCGGATCACTTAGAAGGATCCGATCAAATCCACTCCTTGATTTCCTCCCACAAATCACTCAACAACACGCATACATGCCAAATTACATTTAATTAATTCCATCAAACTAGCTCTATTAAAATAGAATTTGTCCCCTATTTTGCTCTGATGGTCCACATCTCCTCCTTGCTCCGCTTTGGATTCCTCATTTAATTAAGAGTTCCGGATGCTCCTGCATCAGTTTACATACAAGTAGAACTATACCAAGTGAAGCAGTTCATATACCAGTATAGGAATGGATCTAATATGTTCTCTCATGTTTATCCTATTGGACTAATAGTATTTTCCATCTAGACTTAGCTCAGCCTATTCCATTTCCCAAAAAAAGAAGGAGAACAATGGGAAGCCAAGTGTTGTGGTTGTCACACTTCTTCATTTCGCTACAAAGCCTCTTGAGACATGCACTTTACACAAGGGTCATATTTATGTACACTGACTGACCAGAAAGACATGATAATACATGACTACATAATAAACAGACACACACAAACAAAATAAAATAAGCAAAACAATTGTACAGGAAGTGCAGCTTGTAGTTGTTATTGGAAATAATGTTTTAAATATCGACCATTTACGGGAAGGGTGTAAATTCTCCCATCTAATGATTTTAGCTTAAAGGAATTATGATTGAGCTTCTCAGAAACAATATATGGTCCAATCCAAAAAGGTTTGAACTCTATGTGTTTAACTTTGTCTTCATGGGGTTTTTCCCATTTCAGAACTAGGTTGCCCATATCAAAGCTCTTTTCCCCTATGGATTTTATGTCAAACCAACATTTTACACGGTTCTGATGTATAGAAAAATGTTCTTTTGTCTTGTGCCTTTCTTCCTCAAGTTTAAGTAGTGTATATATCCTGCTCTGAACCAAGAGGCAAGGTTTTCCTTGTGACTCTTAAGAGAGTTGCAAGGCTAGAAGATACAGTTTCGAAGGAAAGATAACTTCTTCACCATAAACCAGGAAGTAGTGCGAAGTTTTTAGGGAAGGTTTCGGGGTAACACGGTAAGCCCATAGAGCATTTTTCAAAGCCTTATGCCAGTTCCTTTATTCAAAGAAGATGGTCTTCTTGACTATATGGATAAGATTCTTATTTGTCGATTCTGCCAAACCATTTCCCTGGGGATAATAGTTTTATAAATGCTTCAAAACAATCCCATTCTCTAATGAAAATTCATAAAGTTTTAACAATGAAAAATATGTTGCATTATCAAAGACAAGTGATGTAGGAATGCCAAACCTAGTTATGATGTTATGTTACAAAAAGTGGATGACTTCCTAATCATTTACTTTTCTGAGAGGAACTTCTTCCAACCAACGGGTGAAGTAATTTGTTTCTATTAGGATATATCGGTGTTGCTTTGACAAATGAGGGAAAATTTATTCAATGACATCAAGGCCCAACTTTTGGAACAATTCTTCAACTGTTACTGGTAGCAGTGGGGCAGTTGGCCTCTGATCACGGTTGGCGAACCTTTGACATGATTGGCACTTGCATACATAAGCATGAACATATTTGAAATAGAGTGATCCAGTAATAACTATCCCTCATAACCTTACGTGTTATGGTGTTGCCTGCACAATGGCCACATGTTTGTCCATTATGTAAATCTTTCAAAACCTTCGTTGTATCCTAGTAACAACTCAAGGCACCTTAGCACAACACCATTGTGGCGCTTTCGAAAAAGAACTCTGTGAACCAATTGGTGAGATAAATCTTTTAGATGGATTGCCCTTTTTGTTTATTTGATAAGTGTGATGGAAAGGTTCCATGCTCCAAAAATTATCGTAGATCTGCATACCAAGGTGTTGTAGACATGGACTAAGGAACACATTCAATATTTTACATCTCGATTTCCTGCTCCCACTTTGATAGATCTTGTTTGGAAGGATATCTTGCTTTGGCGGCTAGATTACAAAGGCCATGACTCTTTATGGTATGAATTGATTTGAATTCTAGGTCATACTCTTGGAAACAAGTAATCTAGTTAGCCCTCTTCTCACCCATCTCTTTCTGGCACACGAACAATGTTCCTAATGTTGGAGGAGGTACAAATAAAACTGTGTGGGCTTTCAATATGTAGGGCCTTAAATACATAATTGCCTTGTATATTTCATACGCATATTTATCAATGGTAGGATAATACAATTCGGACCCTCGTAGGCTCGTGCTCATAAAAGAAATTGGTCACTCATTTCCTTCATTATCTTTCTGAGTCAACACAGATGCAATTGACAAATCCTATCGAGCAGAAAATCCTTACCATAATCTAGACTAAAGATTGAAGGTGCATTGGTGATAGCCTACATGATTTGAGCGAAAGGGTATTTCTCCCATTTGTCCCATTTGTATATTACATCTGTATTAATCATATCTTGTATAGGTTTGACTATCTGAGCATAATCAGAGATGAATTTCCTCAGGAAATTGATTTTCCCTAAGAGAGACTGCATGGATTTCTTATTCACCGAGAATGGGATCTGTGTGATAGCCTTGAACCTCTCGAGATCATTATTTATTACACCCTTTGTTATGATGTGCTTGGTATAATCCCTTTGGACACACCAAAGACACTCTTCTTGGGATTAAGATAAATCCCATACTTTCGACACAGCTTGAATATCTGCTTCAGATGACGTACGTGACCTGATCATTTCTTAGAAAACATGGTAACTTCAACTAAATAAACAACAATTCTTTGACCTATAAGGCCATGAAATTATATGTCCATCGCTCTTTGGAAAGTTTCACCAACATTTATTAGACCAATTGGCATCCTCTTGAAAGAAAACATTACCCATTTAGTCTCGAAGGTAGTTTTTAATTAGTTGGGTTCCGCTACTAGCACTTGATTATATCCTGAAAATCCATCTTGTATCGAAAACATTTCAGACTCAGATACTTCCTGGAGTATCTGCTCCATGGATGGCATTGGATAGTTATCTTTATCAGAAGCCAGGTTGAGATTTCGAAAATTGACACATAAACGTATTTCACCAAACTTCTTTCTAATTGGGACCAAGTTGGAAACCCATGTGGAATGTCTAACTTTAAAGATGATCTGGGCATCCAATGGCTTTCTCAATTCCTTCTAAATAAGGGGTTCCAGTATTTGGTGAACTTTTCATAGTTTCTGTTGGAACGGTTTCACCCCTTCTTTTATAGGAACTACATGCTAGATAATACGAGTGTCCTAAGTCTTTAAGTCATCGTATGCCCATGCGAACACATCTCGATACTACTTGAATAAGTGGATAAATGCTTGTTGTTCCTGTGGAGAACAACATTTATCGAGGTTTATATACTTCAGATTTTTTGGGGAACCCAAGTTGACTTGTTCAGATGCTAGCTTTGAACACAGAGTCTTTTTATTAGTTGGTCCTCTAAACCAGTTCTGCAGATCATATAATTTCTCCAGAGACACCACACCTTTTGGCATAGTGTTTCCTTTCATTGCATTGGAGGCTTCCTACAAAGCCCAATCGTGCTCATCCTCCTCTATGGCAGTGTCTTTGAACATATCAGAATCAGCCATAAAGTGTAGTATCAGTTGGTTGTCATTAAAAATGTGTAAATTAATAACATCGTTTGGCACAGATGGTTTATATAAAATTTCAAAAGAAAAACCATTTTTCAATGGCGACATCCTAGTGCATCTATTGCAACATTTCTAACTCTAGAAACATATATAGTATTGAAAGCTTTAAAATGATTTATGAAATGTCGTACCTCCTACTCGTAGTTTTTAGGATGCGGTGAAACACAATGTATAATATCTCATACCTAATTAGTGACCACCTTTGAGTCACTGATTACCTTTAGAAACTCTACCTTTAGGTCTATATCTTTCCAAGTACAAGCACTTCATATTCTACAGTGTTATTGGTGCACTCAAACTCCAGACAACATTCAAGGATATTCTTCTTATTGCTTGGGTCTGTAAGAACACAACCTGCTCTAGAATCGTCCTATGCCTTTGAACCATCAAAATATAACGACCAAATATTATGATTTGCTAAGTTGGTTCCTATATAACCATTATTTCTAATACTACTACTATGTACATCTATATTACATATTTCATTTGCACCAATTGGAGAACAAGGAAGGAGTTCCAGTTGTGTATCTCATGGAACGGGTGATGGTTTTGTCTGATAACACCCAAGGTCGGCTTCGAGAAAGCAATTCCTAAAAATAAAATCAGCAAAAGTGAGAGGCTCATTTTGGCCCTCAAGTGGTGTCACGGTGTGCTTCATCTATGGCTTGGTCTTAACTCAAATTTGGTTATCCATTCCCTTGTATGGAAGCCACAAATGTGACTAGTCTGTTGCAAAATATCCTTGTAATTTTTTGGATCAGTCTCTCTGCTCAGTAATACACCACAAGTTTCTGCTATGTCTGCAATTACAATATTTATACATTGGTGAACCCGTTCATCTTTCGATAATCTGATAAGCATATTTATAAGCTCCAATAGCTTGGACAAGAGACTTGTCCAGCCGGACAATTTGTGCATCAATTTTCTACCATTTTTGCATTTATGTTCTTTGCTACCGATAAAGGAATTACATTTACAAATGCACCAGAGTCTACTAGACAATTGTGGACATTATAATTGAAAATTTCAAACGTTAATAGAAATGGCAGATAGAGAATGTTAGTTTCTAATGTTAGAGAATTTACTACAAATTCAAGAGCATTGATTTCACAATTCCCAATGATTTATCATTGATTGCATGCAACACATGTACACTCAAAACTAGTCTACAACTGAGGTTACATTGCCTTGGAATCTCCACCACAGCTGAGCAATTCAAATTCCCTGCATGCATGAGCTATTTTTGGTTGATTGATCAGTTAACTAGATGATCACTGAGTTAGACTATTGTCCCACTGCACAACTAAACTCCAACTAGTTCTATCAACTGTTAGAACTAGTTTAACTGAGTACAACTGAAAATAACTGAACTGGATTGCTAAAAAATTGCAATCATACATGCATAACTAAACTCTAAGCCCTCTAACTCGAATTTAATGAGCTAACTTAGTGACAAGAGCCATGTCACCTTAGTTAATTGCCTCCAAGTTGTTTGTTGATGTTGAAATTTTGATATCAATTTGACCAAGGCTAAGTCAAATTTAGCCTTTCTTGCTATATTTTTTCAACAACTTCTTCGTGAGTTTTAGGATATTTGATTAATAACTTCATTGTAATAATGTATTACTTATTTTATAAGTTACAATTTATTCCTTATGTAAAATGCATTACACGAGTGGTGCGGGATCACTACCAATTCATTGTAATAATGTACTAGTTATTACAAAATATATTACTTGATGTATTATTTGTATATGTAATGTATTAATTTTTTATAAAATAAATTATATGATGAAATTATTTGGTTTCTTTTATAAATATAATATTTTTTTGGAAATGATAAATTTTATTGTAGTTTAGTTGTTAATTAATAATGAGGACAATTATCATTACCTAATCTTCATAAATAGAGGTTGATTTATCATAATTGTTCGAAAAAATCTATGTGTTATCCACTCACAATGAGGTAGGCCTAGTGCCCACCTAAAATGACTTATTAATGGTCATTGAGATTGTACGCTTCTACTTTTGCCATCCTTCTGATTGCTTTTGGGTGTTTGGCCTTTAACCTATTTTCTTATCTTCAAGGAAAATGAGATCTTAGCCATTCAAAATCAGCTTTAGATCTACTCTAGGACTATTCACGAATATCATGATACAAGATAAAGATAAATACATAAAATATTAATAAAATGTTAAATAAATAATTTATGATTATGTAGTAATTTAAGTGGGATTGATTAGAGGAAAATGTTATATAGTTAAGTGTACTTGAGTTGGAGGAATATTCAAATGGATGGCTCTTTAAAGAATTCTTGGTTATCAATCTGTTGACAGTGTTGGATACCACCAACATACAGGGGATCTCCTCGATATAAGGTCCCTACTAAACCTTACATCGTTTGGTGTAGGAGTCTCATCCGAAATACAACTTGGTTGTCATTTACATAAAGATATGCCTTGGCTTTAGCTGTCGGCACGAGCATAATTTTAAAAACCGGAACCGGTGACCGGACTAGTCCACCTATAAAACCAGGTTTCAAACTAGAACTAGTCAAACCAAGACTGGTCATATCTCAATGAACTGGTCTTTAAAAAATACATGAAATACTTAGTTTTAAATGAAAAAAATGGTTTTAAGATTTAAAACCAATGGAGATAAAATATGCAAAGTTTGCTCATCTATATACCAGGTAAAGGTGAATATATCAAATTGGCACCAAGTGCAATACATATCAACAACATAATACGCAATCAATGAGGCTCTAAATGGCCTCTAGATTCCAAAAAACAATGTTATAAGTTATGGGGTCACTGTCCTACTACAAGTCTACATATCAGTGATAAGCATGATCAATCCTCATCATGATCAAACTCATCACCACTACTAGACAATGGATCATCAACATGAGCTACATAAGTAATCTGGGTGAGTTTTTGAGGACTCCTAAAACTCCTCTGCAACATTAGCAGCAGTAGTAGTAGTAGCAACAAAAATAGACATCAAAACTACAAATAATTAATCAACATGATCACTCATGAAACTCATCATTGATTCAACGCTACTAAAAATGGTATCATCAGCAATAGATACATAAACAACATCTCGCTCAAAGTCTTCGGACTTGGATTGCTCAACCTTATAATATGATAGAAATTGAAGTTTAACATGCCTAACTAGTGATTTTGGTTTGAATGAAGGGTTCATCTTCTCATCCTTATAAGCTGGTAGAAAAATCTTAACATCCCTAACCAATTATTTTCCTTTGAGTGAAGGGTACATTATTGTTAAGGTCGTGGTAAAGGAGTTAACCAATCAATACTGGTAACATCAACAAAGTTCAAAAATCAATGCCACCAACAACAAGGTCCTTAAAGGGCTTCATGTTATTGATCAAACACCAATATCATACCCTCATGCATGATAGAATCAAATGGAAACATTGCAAATCCCCAAACCATGAAGTCCTGAAAATCATTAAGTTTGTTGAATTTTGAATGAACTCTAAAATTCTATTTTTTCCATATGAAATCCAATAAGGTCGAAACTACTCTCAAACATCCTAAGTCATTTCATGGTAATGTTAAAAATTTAAGTAAAAGGATAAAAATGAAAAATAAAGGAAATTTCACTTTTACTTTAAGAATTTAACATTACCATTTGGCATTGATTGCTAGTGTTGCTAGGGTTGATATGTGTGTTTCAAATGAGAGGGGATGCATGTTTTTCTTAGACACGTTTTTTTTGGAGGGAAACAACTCCAAATTTCCGTCAAAACAACATCAAAGCTCAGAAAATTGCGTTTTGTGGGGTTTGTAGCTGGCCTGGCAATAAATCAACCGGCTTATGGGAAAATTGATCGATTCCTTCATAAGCCGGCCGATTTTTGTGGTTTTTTGATGAAATAGGCCCATAAACTAGGTTTTTTGTTTGGTTTGACCAGTTTCTAGTTCAAGCCGACTAGTTTTTAAAACTATGGGCATGAGAGAGGAAGTGCAATGGTCCTTTCGAATGAGAAAGTTGGTATGCCTTGTGTATGTTTGATTGTCAATGTATCCAATTCCTTCTACTACGAGGGAAATGAAGTGAGCCTCTCAAGAGAGAAGTAATAGTACTACCCTAATGGAGACACATGTGAGAGAGGAAGTTTCATCTAGCATCAAGCGAAATAGTTCACAAGAATGCGACTGCTGTCATAAGCATAACAACGTATTTCCAACAAGGAGTACTGAATTAACTGAAATAGTTCAACTGATCTAGTACTTAATGAAAACAAAAATGAACCATAAAAATTCAAATAATAGTCTTAGAAACATCCATAATCCATGTGTGAAAATGTGTCGGCCTGAAAAGGCTTCAATATTAAGCAAAAGTCCCAAGATACATAAATGTAATGAACACCACTTGCTCCAATAGTTGAGGGTTAGAGCCACTACTTTCTCCCCAAAAGTACTAACTATGTCTCTCTAATTCCTTATGGGAGAAGCCAAGGTTAAAATTCCTTTACATGAGGAATGAGGATCTATTTATAACTTGAGGAATGACCTTTCACATTCATGACTCTTGAATTTATAACTTCTAATGACCGTTGGATTTTTACAACATTTTGGAATTCCAAATGACTTTTGGAATTACATGTCTTTTGGAGTTCCATGACTCTTTAGCTCATACATGACTCTAGGGCTTCCTTTCATTTTTCATTTACAATGATTACAATAATACATCATGGCATCCACATCATCATAGGTTGAAACTAGACACGTCACCATCTTGGATGACTAGTATTGACAATGACTAATGGCATGGACTTTCTCCAGTGATGAGATAGCTAACACTATATTTTCTCTTTTTCCATCTTCTTATCATGGCGCTTTCACCCTTCAAAGGTTCTTCAATATTGGAGTCTTTGGGGTGCTTCAATCATCAAGTTTCAAGTGTGTTCTTGGTTATTTTCGTGCTTCCTTTGTTTATCCTATTTGCCCGATCTTCCTCGTGTATGCTTGCCATGAGGTCCCTAGAATACATGTTTCTGCAATCACTCATGACGAATAACCATCAACCTGAAAATCTCCTATTCTACCATGTTCTATGCATATATACATTTTTATGCCTTTTCGATGCACTCAAAATGGTCCAAAGTGCTTCAGGGCTCATGGGCATACTTCGAAAGGCTGAAGGGTTGAAGAGAAGGAGCTTTGGGGCTTCAGCATGCACTCATGCACTCAAGGGAAGAAATAAATCAAGGTAGGGCGCATGTCTCAAGTCTGAAGGATTGGGGCCCAACTGCATTATGCGCTCAATGGAGAGGGGGAAGTCATAGGGAATACTATCGAAGGCTGAAGGCCGAGGCTTCAGGTTGTGCTCATTCACTCAAAAGGCCTCAGGAAGGGTGCAAGGTGCATTCTTGAAGGCTAAAGGTTGGGGCTTCATGCCTTCGAGGTGTGTCAGTGTGCTCAAGAAGTTCAGGAGGGTGCATGGCATATAGGAGAAGGTTGA